>CM053573.1:73476965-74076965 GCA_028646485.1 Cryptoprocta ferox
AGGAGGAAAAAGAGTTAGGGAGAGGGAGGGAGACAAAACACGAGAGACTCTTGAATACTGAAAACAAACTGAGGGGGGAAGGGGAAGGGGGAAAGGTAATGGGGGGTGATGGTCTTGGTGGAGGTCACTTGTGGGGAAGAGCACTGGGTGTTATATGGAAACCAACCTGACAATAAACTATAAAGTTAAAAAAAAAAAGTAACATCAGTACCATTAATCTCTGTGGTCTTAGAGGAGTCTGTATTCATAGACACTGAATGCCAGGCCCCTTGGGTTTTCCTCTTCTCTGTTCGTCTAACTAGCCTTCCCTTAAATGCAAGGTCTAAGAAGTGACTGTATTGAATCTTCCCAGTTATTGAAATGAATGACAGTTATTTTGGCTTTCTTTTTTCTTTCTTTTTTTTTTTTTACATTTATTTATTACTGAGAGAGAGAGATGGGGGAGGGGCAGTGGGAAGGAGTGGAGTTACAAAGGCCTGAAATACTTATCTAAGCTTGGGTTTTCTCACTCAAAATGAGATTATTAGCACCTGCCTTAGAGTGATATTAAGAAGACTAAATATGACAATGTATTTAAAGTGCTTAGCACAGTGGTACAATACATGATAACCATTATTATTGTCATTATTACATTGCAGAAATGTGCATCAGTATGCAGGTGATATAGAACTGAGAAAATGTGAACAGTTCAGTAAGACAGGCCACAATGTCTAAGAGCATAACTTACTTAAAGTAGCTTCCATCTGATTAGAAATTCTCTTTGCTGAGTAGAAAACTTTCTCATAAAGTTTCATATCATTCTTAAACAACTACATGTGAAAGCTTTCATAATAAGAGGGTCAGTCCATTCATATCTGTAGAATTGACCCCTGTATCTTGACACACCTGACAATTTGTAGGAAAGATAAGCTAGACATTTATTTTCACTGACTTGTTCTGTGCTTAGGTTAATATGTATGTGTATAAATGAGGTTGCATGTGTCTATGGCATTTGCAAGTTTTCTCTGGCATTAAAACACTTTTCTGCTCTCTTGGGGCCCGTTTGCACCATTCCAACGTCCTGAGTAATTTGGCTTTAATCACAAAGACAAGATCATTCAAGTCAAAGAGAGAAACCTTTCAGGGATTAGGCTGTAGAGAGATATAATGTTCAATTGTTTGCTTGTGAATCCACAAACAAAACTTGCCTTCTGTTCCAGAATAACAGAAACCAGAGCACCCGTGGCATACAATATCTCATACCACCTGCACAACGCATCATGCCTTAGGGGTGTGGCTCCATGACAAACACATAACCGTGTACTGCTGGCAATGAATGTGCTAAGGAGAAATCCAGAGGATAATTTCTTTTAAGATCTATTTCCCATTATCCAAGCTGTCTTAGGGACTTGTTTTGGTTATTGTCAGGAATCAGATATATTTACCATGCTGTTGCTGGCTCTGCAGAGTCAACAAATCTTTCCCATCCCATGTGTGCTATTTAGCCTTTGGAAATAATGCCTCTTTTTGAAATATTTTTTGGGATGATCCCCAAGCTTCTGTAACTAAAGAACCAACAGTAAAAAAAATATTTTTCCTGAGAGAGCAGCTGAGGTGGCTTAAATTTATACTACTAAGTAGAATTTCACTGCTATAGTCATGGCTGTCTGATTTATGAAGGAACAAGAAATGACACTGCCATATGATACACTCCTTCCTTGAACAAAATCCTTTAGACTATGGAGGGACCACTCCTGACAGACAGGACAGCTGGAAAGGATCTAAAGAACAAAGCAAGAGAACACAGAGAGGAGTATGAGGGCAGATTCCATGAGAGTGTGTGCTGCCACCTATCTGCTTTCAGAGCTAAGACATCTGAAGCCTATGATAGTTTTCCTTAAGAAAACTATTCTTAAAGGAACACTTTCTACTGAAAGGAATCATTGATTCAGTGTACCTATGTTTGAAGGGCTACCTTAGACTTATTTGGAATGGTCACGACCAGTGGATTGAAGACCAGTTGCCAGAAGTTCTAAGACATATTTCAATTAGCATAAGAAAGGGCATTGGGAAGACCAGAGCTTTCCAAAGCTAAAATGGGCTGCTCTGGAAGATAGGGAATTTCCTGTCACTGCGGTATTCAATAAGAAGTCACATGACCATTGATAGACCTTTGAAGAGGTTTTAAGCAACAGAAGACAGGATGGAGGTTTGGCCAAGTAACTCTTAAGATCTTTTAGAGCTCTTAGATTCAATGGAAAAATCAGTGGGATGTAGTAAATATATGTTACATTTGTAATTTACAAACTTGTCATTTTTTCCACAAATTACATTCTGGATTAATAAAATAAAATAAAATAAAATGTTAAAAAAATAAGCATTATTATTATTCCCCTTGTACACATGAGGCAATTACATTAAGACAGATTAGGATTTATCACATACTCAATCCAGCAGAATAGGGAATCCCATCAATGACCTATGTTGTGGATTTCTTCTCCCTTCAGGATAAATGAGCCATAGATGTAGTGACCAGTGATTGAGGAGGATTGAAAGACCAGCAAACTAAAGAGCAGGAACATATCATAGAGACCTACCATCACACATGAACTCTAAGGGAAAATATTCGATCAAGAAGCAGAATGTAAATACCCCTCCTCCCCTCACCACACACATACACACACAAAATTCTCTATTCAGATTTTTTAATTGCTTACTTCCAGTGGACTTTTTATCTGTAGACCTAACCTTGGGGCAGAGTTTCAGGCCAGGCAAGACTACCAATTATAATTTTGTCCAAAGGGTTTTTCCAAAAGTACTGGCTGAACCCTGGCTCATTCCAATAAAACCCAAAAGACTGAAGTATTGACTTCTAGATCACTGCTATTTTTGCTATAGAACACAATCTCTTATTGGCATGTGAGGAAGATCCTGGGATGGGAATGGATTATTCTTCAGTGAATGAAGCAAGGTAGGGATAGCCAAAGGGTCTCTGGGTAAGGCTTGTTATATACTGAAGCACCCTTAAATTTTTTTTTCAATTTGGTATCTAAAATGGGTTGATTTGATTATATCATTCTTGGACTTTATATAATCTAAATCTGTAAACATAGCAAGCCAGAAGTCACCCAGCAGAGGAAGCAGCTGATTCAGAGATATTGATTGCTCAGCAAGTTACCACCAGAGCTGGAACTAGGATCCATGGCTTTTGTCTCACATTTCCCTCATGACATGAGTAGCTCCTTCCTCATATGTCTAGTAAAGAATTTTCTGCAGCTCTGAAGACATCAGCTTGAGGGCATGATAATGTCTATTGGAGTGGTATAGATCAGAATGACAGATAAAGAAGGCTCCCATACTATGCCAAGGCCTTGGAGATGCCACAAGACCTTCTGAAATGGCAGAGAAGACAGTGAACGCTGACTCAAGCCACAGAAGATGTTGCAGGTTAGGCAGTGTTGGTGTCTGTGTTCTTTCAGGTATGTTCACAATGTAAACCTCTCCTCCAGCCCATTTCCCATTTTTCCATCATCAGCCTCAGTGACAGCCAACCGAAACTCCTTTTCCAATACATAGGATGCTATTTTCAGTCATAGTTACTTCACCTACAGTACCTTTTTTATTCATTCTCAGCTGTCAATCTTATCCATCTGTCAAGGCTGAAACTAAATGTTTCCTCCTTTATGCAGTCTTACTTCCCCTTCCCCAATGATATGCTTTCTCACATAGCCATACCTTTTGGTGCCATGTCTACTTTTCTCTCAGAAAGAATAAAAATTATTTGAATAAAAATTAGAGAAAGTAATTTCAATGACAAGAAAATACAAGGAGTTCACTAACTTCATGAAGATAGGAAATAGGTATTCATTTATTCATTTTTTTATTTTATAAAATTTTAAATTTATTTTATTCATTCATTCTTTTAGTTTAATAAATCTTTGATGAGCAAGCACCCACTTTTCATATCCAAATCACATCTGTTATTTTCAAAGACCAGAACAACTATTATAGTCTTCATAAATCTCTCCCTAATTCCTGACCTATAAGTAATAAATGCTTCTCATATATCAGCTATTTATTGTCTATATTTGCCACCTAACATTTCCCCCCCAGTAGACAGTATATTCCCAGAGGAGTATTTTTTCTGGAGAAAAGTATGAAGAAATGATAACTCATAATTTTTCCTTTTTTAATAAGATCAAATCAGATTTACTGATATCCTACTTACAGTAAATTCTTGGTCTCAGCATAATATTTCATATGCAAAAATTATGAGGTGATGATTTAATTGACTCTCTCTTTTTTTTTCTTTATGAAAGATTTCAAGCCATCAGCATTTGGCAGGCAGGACCATTCCATTTACCCTCTGGTTCTGGAAAAGATATTTGAAAACGCAGCAGCATGAAAGCCAGGGTTGTTAAAACAATCATTTCCCTAAAGGATGTCAGAAATCCTAAGGGGAAATATTTACAAGGAGAATCTGTTTTCTCTTTGGAATTCACAGATTTTATTTGTCTATTTTTCTCTTCTAACATATCTCACCCTTGCCCCATCCCATGTGGCTAAGAAGACACATTTGCTTGTCTTCCCACTGATGGATCCATCGTTCTGTAGCTGGTTGTAAGTCTATGCTTACTTAAGTAGATGTCTTTCAGTTAATCAAAGTTTGCTAACAGATCCTCAACATTATCATTAGTTTATTTTTATTTTTTAAAAATGCTTTAGAATGGCCTGCTAGTTCCAATTTAACCAAACTGTTTTTGAAAAATAGTTATCTGGAGAGTGCTATAACTTTAACAGGCTACCATAATTTTAAAAACCTGTTGACCTAATAAATGCCACCATTGTGAGTTACGTGTTCTCTCTGTGTGTTAACCATATCACTGTTTTTGGCACTTAACTCAATGGCTGATTATTGTCTGCTTATTTACTTGTTGTAGCCCTCACAATGCTATAATCTCTTAATATATTGATGTATATTGAGAGACACACTCATGCCATATGTGCCTATCATATATAATCAGTGCTAGCCCACAATGACAATAAGTGTTTGATGAGTGGAAAACCACATGAACAACTTTTCATAAAGTTCTTACTTATTGAGAACCTAAGATGTGCCAAGGAGGGTTAATCACTAGGAATACAGCAACCAGTCAGAGAGACAGAAACATAGCTTTTCATGAGTTGCACATACCTTCAAATTAAAAAAAGAGAAAATGGTTCTGTTTTGTCTTTTTACAAATGAGTTCTATTCTTTCCTCCTCCCTCCCTCTTTTTCTTTTCTCTCCCTCCCTTCTTACTTTCTTTCTTTCTTTCTTTCTTTCTTTCTTTCTTTCTTTCTCTCATCTGCAATATCTCTTAATCTTCTGTATGCTCGTAAAAAAAAAATGTCTTCAGAACTCTCTCTGGAGAATAAATGGAATACCCCAAGTATGTCAATGGGTAATTGTGATAATGTGAGGGAAGTACTATGAGAAGTTCAAGGATCTATCTGCATGTGAGATTTGGTTGTTCATGGATGACATAGCAGAGAAAACAATGTCTAAGTAAACCCCTAAAACTAAATAAGATATAATCAGGCAAAGATTTGGAAGAAGAATTTCCCAAGAAAAGGAGGACTGTAAACTCAAAGAGGAGACATGAAGGGAACTGAGACAAAAGTTAACAGGATCATGTTTAGAAAATAACAGAATAGTGAGGAGTGAGTCTGGGCAGGTAAACCAGGACCAGTCAGGCAGGAGTTTATGAGTCACTTAAGGAATTTGAACTTTCTCCTCATACCAGTGGGGGAGCCTTTGAAAGTTTAAATCAGAGAAGGATAAGATCAGATTTGTGTTTGAGAAAGATCATTCTATCTTTAATGTAGTAAATAGACTGAGGCGATCAGGAGTTACCAAGAAAGTTCCCCACAGCTAATTGTCCTTTGTGCATTCAGATATTATGCCCTTCGTGCACATGTGCATGCATGCACTCACACACAGAACTTTCTCAGAATTTCAGCTATTTAAATTATATAAATAAAATTCACTGGTGACAATATGAAATCTTCTTCTAAGATCAAACCCTTCCTTGACAGAAATATTCCTTTATTCAGAAAATCGTGATCAACCTAGACTTTGCTTACTTTCTCCTTCTATTTCTATTTCTGTTTCTTCATAACACACATTCACCATATATCTGTTTTTGAAAATTAGAAAACAAAATAAAACATAACAATTAAGTCCTAAAGTAAGTCCCCTGACTCTGCTTGAACCCAGCTAATATGAACATTTGGTGCATAAATTTTTTTTTTGAATTTCTATTACATACCATACACAGTACTATGCAGTCTGCTTTTTTCTTTCAAGGGTATATTATGAACATCTTTGCATGTCCTATTATTCTCAGTGGGCGTATAATATTCTACCATATGATTGTTCTGTAATTTAGTCCATCCCTGTTGTTAGAAATGTCACTCTTAATTTGATCAGATCAGTTTATATGGGATCTTAGATATTGTGTCTCACAAAATTAAGTTGACATTTCCCAGGCAGACTTCTCTGGTATGGGTTTTTAGCATTTTTCAGGAACTTTACCAGCTAATTAAAATAATACCAGGAAAGTATCTTCCCTTTGGGAGTTTTCTGTGTTAGGAAAACTTTTTACTTACAATAAAATGAAAGGAGATGCTTAGAGGAAGGGAGTGTTGATCAAACTCCTTTTCAGAATAAGCCAAAATGGGAGGTTTAAGTACCATAAATAAAAACAGATGTACCACTCGAGAATGCTTAGGAGAGAAGGTTAATTTGCCCTGAAATTTTTAGTCTTATGCTGAGAAAAAATAAAGGAAACAAGGTATTTTAATTTTCATTTGGAACTCTAATTTTCCTTAATCTTGTTTCCCATCCTGTGTTAATGTGCATTGGGTCTACTGAGGTAATTTCATGATACTTTTGTGGAGAGAACCCGAATTAAAAGTTAGAGTGCCCTAGTTAGGTTGCTAGTATTGTCTTGACCAGTTTATTACTTGTGAGAATATAGCTGAGAGATTAAGGGCCTGAGTTCTGATATAAGAAATCACTGGGTTTAAAGTCAGATTCAAGGGGTGCCTGGGTGGCTCAGTCAGTTAAGCATCCGGCTTCGGCTCAGGTCATGATCTCACGGTTCGTGGGTTTGAGCCCCGCGTCGGGCTCTGTGCTGACAGCTAGCTCAGAGCCTGGAGGCTGCTTCAGATTCTTTGTGTCCCTCTCTCTCTGACCCTCCCCTGCTCGTGCTATCTCTCTCTGTCTCTCAAAGATAAATAAAAAAAAAATTTAAAAAAGTCAGATTCAATTCCTTATGGTTTTTAGTTTTCTCAATTGTAAATGAAGTTATTGACTTCTACCTCACTGTTATTTTTATATTTAAAATGAGTTGTATTTGTTTGCTAAGGCTGCTATAAAAAAAATACCACAGACTGGGTGGTTTGAACAACAGACATTTATTTTTTCATGGTTCTGGAGACTAGAAGTTCAAGACCAACGTGTCTGCAGGATTGTTTTTTTTTTCCTGAGGTCTCTCTCCTTGGCTTGCAGATGGTTGCCACCTGCCTATGTCCTCACATGGTCTTTTCCTCTGTGTGCCAGTTGCAGTCGTGTCTCTATGTCCTAATCTCATTTTCTTATAAAGACATCAGTCAAACTGGATTAGGGTCCACACCAAAGGCCTCATTTTAACTTAATTACCTCTTTAAAGTCCCAATCTGTAAATACAGTCACATTCTGAGGTACTCAGGGTTAGGGTTTTGGCATATGAATTTTAGGGAGTACAATTCAGCCTATAGCATGTAGTAATATATGTTTATTTCAGGTCTCTGGCATACTATATGCTCAACTATTATAATTTAGTTTCTCTGAGCTTCCTTTTTCTCATGGTAAAATTGGGATAGTAATATCTGCCTGATCTATATATGATGATGACTTGAGATAACATGCTAACTTTCTTTGTAAATAACTGGTAGATGACTGTTGTTTATTTTAGGTACACGTATACATACTTTCTTCCATTTGAGAATATGCACATTACATCCAACCATTTGCTCTTAGCTTATTTTCCATGAGAGCTGGCGGTAGGAAGGGTAGGATTTAGGCTCCCATCAATCTCCCTTTTATTGTTATTGATCTCAGCATCCTCAGTTCCCGAACAGGAAAGCACAAGGTTAATAATTGTCAGTTCATATAGCCATTCCCATAGAGACTTCTGCTAACATGAGGGAGGCAGCAAAGAGTAATGAAAGTAACAGACTCTCTCTGCCTTGCTGTCTACAGGTAGAGGCAAGTAAGAATTCCATTAGTGCCTCATGGCAATGTTTCTAAATGAAACGAATGAAAGCTACTTAAATTATTTTGTAATAAGACCATATGTTCTTCTGGGTAGAAAGAGTAGAGGTGGCAACTCACAGATGGAAGACTATGTTCATTGTCATGACTTGGCTGAGATTTCTTTCCGGTTGAACACTGGACTTGTTATGGAGTCTGTAAAACATAAAAGGCTTTAGATTAACAGAAAGCGGGTCTTCCAGGAATGGGAAATGTGGCTGTTTAGCACTTTATTGGCATGCTCAACCAACTACTCTGGGCATGTGAATACGTGGCCTGTTTCCATAATACTCACGATTCAGGACCAGCTGGAAATCGGATTGCAGGGAGTCGGGTGTCCTGGCACCTATAGCTCACTTAGGATTGATTAAATCTGTCTGTCCAGCTGCAGATCATCCTATGTTACTAGTATAACTTAGTAAAGTAGACTTACTCCTCTTCAGTGACATAGTGATGTTTCTGGAAGATAGTTTCAAAAGATTCAGACTACTCCAATGCTCTGAGGTTTTCAAGTCTCCCCCAAATGTGACACAATATGCTCTTAGCTCCAAACCCACACCACTTTGGCCCCAGCCTACTTTTTAAGTATTCTCGACTACTCCAAACCCCACTCTGAACACTTGTACTCCTAACAAATCAATACTCACACACAAATGACACTTTCTTTGGCATGCCATTCCATTCCATCCATCCTTCAGGGTCCATTACAAAGGCCATATTTGTAATATCTCCATGAAGACTTCCTAGATCCAAAACCATCTATTTAGAGGTGCTTTTTTCCTAGTTTGAATCTTTATGGTGTTTGTTTTCACTTCTTTTATGGTCCCTTACTCAACCCTGAATTATAGGTATTTTTTCTGATTTCCCACCCCTTCTCCCAGATTAACTGCTAAAAAGCAACAATTATCACAGTTTTCTCTCCACCATTTCCACCTACCCGATACCCAGCTCAGGACCCTCATTGAATGTTGTTGGTTAGATTGAATTGAAAGACAATGTAGAGTAGCCTGAGCCCCAGAATTCCTACAAATGCAAAGCTTATAGTACCCTCTGCGGACAAAATGGGAACATTGGGCTCCATTTATAGAAGATCATTGTGGCACTCTATTTCTAGTACAGACCAAACATCCAGCTGCTAAACTACAATATAACCTTTCCAGGGGAAGGAAGCCAATGTAAATCCACAGTATGTGTAAAGTCAAAATCAGAAAGCCTGAGTTTTTTAAACCACTGAATATAATTTTACAGTCTATTTGATATGATTTTTCTAGGCTATGGTTCAATTCAAACCAGTCTCTTCATTTGAACATGGCCTGTCTTCTGTACTTATTAGTAGCTACTTTGCAGCATTAATTTAGTTTATTCTGGGTGGCATAGCGAAAGGTATTCCTTTATGACTTTTGGAGAGATATATTTTGGATGTGAGTTTTTTATATGCACTTGTCCAAAATGGTACACTCTTTATTTTCCTGTTGAATGAGAGAATTGGCCACTTAGACACGATGAAATGTACTAGAAAAATAAATAATTTAAGTTGTGAAGCCCAGCACTTCTATTAGGATCCATGTGGCCCTAAGAAAAATTTCTTACTTGGGACACCTGGGTGGCTCAGTCGGTTAAGCATCTGACTCTTAATTTTGGTTCAGGTAATGATTTCACGGTTGGTGAGACTGAGCCCCATGTGGGGTTCTGCGGTGACAGTGCGGAGACTGCTTGGAATTCCCTCTCTCCCTCCTTCTCTCCCTGCCCCTCCCTGCCCTTAAAATAAATAAATAAACATTTTTTTAAGAAGAAAAATATCTCACTCTGTATTTTAGTTATCTTACATAAGTATAACAAAAGGGGGAGTCTTATACCAAATTATGTCTAAAGACAACTTGGTCTTAGGACTTTGAGATTCTGGGATCACTTACATCATGATTTTACCACTAAAGCCATTATATAATCGGAGTTAAAGAAGTTTGCCCAAAGTATGTGTGTGGGGGCATATGTGTGTATGTATACAACAGTCTTAGAAAGCTGATTAGTCTTTTGAGCCACTCTGAAGCAGAAGGATGGTTCTGTGGTCAAAAAAGTCGAAAAATGTAGAATACAATATCTGATTCATGGAAATTAACTATCATAGTAGTTGAAAGTCTAAAATGTCTTACCCTAGACAAATGTTTAATTTTTAATATAGTTTATCTTACACTTAGTTAATTATAAAAGCTTTGTTTTTAAGTAAGTCTTATGACCATTGAAGATAATACACTTAACAAGATAAAGATTAATTACAAACCCACAGACATTGCCCCCTGTCTTTCTAGATTGTTCTGAGTCACTTATAATAATTGTTCATGCTCTCATTCTGGAAAGTCTGTAAGTCTCACTTTCTGTCTGCCAAAGACCTCCAGTGTGTCTCAAGTGTAGACTTTTCCCAGTGCTCAATCCGTCAGCTCTCCAGTCAAGGTTCTTCACTGCTAAGATGATGTACTCTTTTGCATGTCTTCCCATCATATCACATGTAACCTAGTTCAAAATGAAATGATTATTTTCTCTATCCCATAACCAAATTTTGGAACCACCTTTAAAGAACAGTGATTTCCATTACTATGTCTATCATATTCTTAATTGACTGGCTTTGAAATTTTAAAGGTATCCTTAACTTTTGTATTTTCTTGATTAATACTAGAGACTGAATTGTGTCCCCCCAAATTAATATGTTGAACCCTTAACTCTCAATGTGATGGTATTTGGAGATAGAGTCTTTGGGAGATAATTAGGTTTAGATGAGACCATGAGAGTAGGGCTGTCATGGTAGGATTGGTGCCCTTATAGTAGAGACAGAAGAGAGTTTTCACACTCTCTCTGCCGTGTTAGGACACAATGAAAAGACAGCCATCTGCAAACCAGTAAGAGAGCTCTTGCTAAAACCCTACCGTTCAGGCACACTGATCTCAGTTTTGTAACCTCGAGAACTGTGAGAAAATAAATATGGTAGTCTATGATACCCATTCTATGGTTTTTCACTATGGTAGCCCATGCTGTCTAGGATAATCAACTTGCTTCTTCTTTATGTGAGAGAGTATTATAATGTTTCCCAATAATTTTGCCTCTTTTCCAGTCTTCCCTTACTCCCAGTTTATCCAGCAATAACCAGACTAATCTTTTCAAAAGAGAGAGGATATCAAGTTGATAATATACTCCCATTCTCATACCCTTCTTCCTTCTGAGAAATGAAAAGTATCTCAGACTTACAGCTTCTTATTCTGCAAGTAAGGAGCTTGGATGTTGCTGTCACATCTTGGCAACAAGTAAAAAGCTGAAGGGACTGAAAAATCAATAACTATTCTAGGATCCAAAAAGAGGTGAGGACACAGAGCATACCACTGCCCTCAGAATTGAAGAGATAGGTGAATACAGTTGTCATGGCTTACAGAGCAATGATTCACGAGTAGAAATCACTGTGGGAACAAGTTCTGGGGTAGGGAAACCTGAACTCTAATTGACAAATTGCTGTAAGGTCAGTGTGGAAAACTCTGAGAATTAAAATGCCCAGGGGTACCCAGTCATAGAAGCCCCCTCATTATTGTGAGAACAATAGGAACAAAGAACAAGGGCAAGAAATATTGTGGATATTCATCAACCTATATCAGGAGTCACTTTCAAAAATTAGAAGAAAAGTGAGATAAAGAGGTGTTATCCAATATATAAAGAACTATTAAAATTCAAAAATAAGAAAATAACCCTATTTGAAAATGAGCCAAAGACCTTAAGAGACATATCACCAGAGAAAATGTACAGATGATAAATGAGTACATGAAAAAATCATCCACATCATATGTCATCAGGGAAATGGAAATTAAAAACAACCATGAAGTACCACTATACACCTTTTATAATGACCCAAATCCAGAATACTGACATCAGTGCTGGCTTGGACATGGACCAACAAAAGTTTTCATTCATTGCTGGTGAGAATGCAAAATGGTGAGACCACTTCAGAAGAAGTTGGCACTTTCTTGCAAAATTACACTACACTTAGTATACTCATCTAGCAGTGTTGCTCCTTCATATTTACCCAAAGGAGTTGAAAACTTATGTACACACAAAAAGCTCCACATGGATGTTTATAGCAGCTTTATTCACAATTATGAAAACTTGAGGCAACCAAGCTATTTTTCAATAGGTGAACGGATCAATAAGCTGTGGTGCATCCAGTTGAGGGAATATTATTTAATGCTAAAAAGAAATAAACTGTCAAGCCATGAATAGACATGGATAAACCTTAAATGTATATTACTAAGTGAAAGAAGTCCATCTGAAAAAGAACGCTGCTATGATTATGGCTATATGACATTCTGGAAAAGGTGAGACTGTGTATGGAGAAAGATAAATCAGGGGTTGGGGGCAGGGAGAAATGAATAGATGAAGAACAGAGGATTTTAGGGCACAAAACTGATCTTAAGCTACTGTAATGATATATACCTGTCATTGTTCATTTCTCCAAATTCCACAGAGTATACAATACCAAGAGTGAATCCTATGGACTTTGGGTGATCATGATGTGCCATTGTAGTTTCCTTGGTTGTAATAAATATACCACTCTGGTTGAATGTATTGATAATGGGAGAGACTATCACCATGTGGGGGAAAGGGAGATATGGGAAATATCCATTCTTTTCTTTCAATTTTTCTGTGAACCTAAACTTACTCTAAAGAAACAAAATAAAATCTGAAGAAAAGGTTTTCCATTGCTACCTCAAATATCATAGTTTTTATTTTTCAAATTGGTTTTGGAATGAGGCAGGGAAGATTTTCATGACTACACTCACATACATACACACATAGGTATATCTGTTTCTCTTTTTCCATGAATAAAAATGGAAACACCTCAGTTTAGTGTTCAGAGAGCCTCATAATACAGCCTTGTTCACCTTTCTTCCCATTACTCTGTAATCTAGACCTTGCGTATGAACCAGGTTGGCCAAATGACTCTTCTATAAAAACACGAATCTTTCCTATTTCTCCCTGCTTACTCGATTCTGCATCTGAGACATCCACATGTTTTTCATTCTTCATCATCCAGCCTCATTCCCACTTTCTCAGTGAGGCCTTCCCTGAACCTCCCAGGATACTGTGATTTCAAATTCCTTTCAATTTCTCTAGCACTGTGTTGCCAGTTACCCACTTACTCTGCCCTCTAAACCTGTAGAAACTTAGTTCTTGGTATTACTAGTCTGTGTATGTCTCCTTGACCTACCGGACTGTATTTACTAAAAGATCAAGGACCATACTGCAAATATTTTATATCCTCACAGAACATCTATCATAGTTCTTTCTAGGGCAGAGGTGATCAGCAAACCTTGTTACATGGACCAGATAGACATGGATTTACCTTGACTTTGAAATAACAGGGATTAAAATCCCAATTGTGTGTTTATGGACATCTTAATAAAAGAGTTAGATTCTAACCACAGTCTTGCCATTCATTTTCTGTGCACATCCTTTTTCTGCTTGAGGCAGTGGTACTGAATAATTTAAAGGGCCTTTCTAGCTCTGCCTATCTATGGCTAATGGAAGTTAGTATCCACAGACCAATGCAAGTGCCACAAAAGTAACTGAAGAGACAATGCTACTTGATAAGTTCAGTAAGTAAGTGAACTTCTTCAAGCTTTAACCTCCTCAGACATTCAGATGGACTGGAACTTCTTCCCAGTACAGTCTGTTGGCTGGGGTACAGAGGAAATGCTTGTGTTTATATTTAACTTGTGTATATGGCCGGGATATTTAATTTACAATACAGCCTGAAGGTTACTGCTGTGGCTGAATGCTTTAAAAAGTGCAAGTGTGATGCCAGAGGAGCTTATGGAACACTGAAAGACTCTATCATCAAAACCACCTCTTTAATAAGACCATGTGGCCTGTCAGGTTAGGAACACCCATTGATCAGCTAGATGGGTTGAATATCTGAAGGGACCTCCATCTCCCCCTGAAGTTCCCTCCAAGAGGAATCTTGGGAGTGAAACTCCCTTTGGCTTGCAGCCATGGTGCATTCCTTACCTTGAGATGAAGTAAATGTTTTGAAATACATTTTGAAGTAAATCTCCCCACCCTTATAGGGGCTAGAGAGAGTTTGTATTTCAAAGAGGAATGTGGCATAGTTATACTAAAAAGGTACAAAGTGGAAAAGCTTTTGATTTGCTTGTTTGCTTTTCTTATATTTCTCACGGTGGAGTGGTTCAGGCAGAATGTTAAATTTGTTTCATAAACACAAAGTAGAAGGGAGATGTTAGGAATTACAATGCCACCATTTTTCTATACGGTTGCTAAACTCTAAAGCTCTCCCCTAGTCATCAATTTTGCCAGGCTATCTCTGATGTTATCCTAATACTGTTAACACTTTTTAACAAGGCAAGGCCCAATTGATTACTTTCTTTTCAGGAAATGTGGTTGCTTATGAGAGAAACAGGAAGTAAACCTGGGCTGTGATTTTCAGTCTTGGGAACTCCCATTGATTCTTGCCCGTAACAAGCATTTTATGCCCATCACTTTGTTATTCTGCAGAAAGTGTTGTAGGCATACAAAAAAGCTTTGAAATCTCTGAAATTCTTTTTTTTTTCATATTCTCAAGAGCAGAAAAATCAGTGCCAAGTCTATTGATATTGATACTGATATTGAAGATATTTCACTGCTGATTTTGAAAGGCTATCTTAGAAGTGCAAAGCCCAAATGCATGGTTAATTGCCATTTTGCAATCGTATTTGACAAATGAAGTCACAATTTTGCAACTTTGTACAGTTTGGGGAGGGGGGATGTGCTCCGGCTGCTGCTGATTGCAGAGACAAAACTCTGGTAGTAAGCAGTTAGGAAGCTGGCTGTTGGCTCCGGGGAAGGGATGGCCAGCTAGAGCTTTTTAATGGGTCACTAGGGAAAGACAACATTCATCTCCATTTATCATAATGAAAACCAGGCAGAAGGAAAGCATGAGTGAACTGTTAGAACAACAAAATTTGTTTTGATACCAGAAAGTTCATTAAGGGCAACTCAGTCGATCCCAGCACTGGCTTCTATAGCCAATGAGCCAATGAGCTATAGCTCATTGTTTGTATCATAATGTGCACTTGTAAATAATGACCAGGCTCTTCTGCTCTGGGCCCCAGGTGAGGTAAGGGGCTCATCTTCTAGCTTTTTGAAGATTGTCACAATAGGAACTGAGTAGACACTCAATAAATGATCATTTTTACTATTTTTATTTTTATTAGTAGCACTGTGAAGTGCTTTGCAAACTATACAACAATACACAGGGTAAATTCTTATTAACAACCTCGTGAACAAGACATGGGGATCCCAAAGGAGAGGAATCCAGTTCTGAGCTCACAAAGGGGGATATTGGATTTCTGTTGATTTTTTTTATAATCAAGACACAAATAAGATTCTTTACCCATTAAAATGATGACTTCTACAATAGCCATGAGATGTTGGCAAAACTGGAACAGGAAATGAGTGACATCTGCCTTCCAAAGAAATTTCTAAAGAGGAATAAAGCTGTGTTTCCAAAAACAGTAGCAGGAAGCAAATGTCAGAGAGGTCTTGGCCCAAGCCTTCTTTTCGGTAACCATTAGTCATCCTTTGACACCTCAAGGGAGACTTCTGGACAATACTTCAGAGGTTAAGATGCCTGCCCAGTTATTCAATCTTGCCCTGTCCTAATGTTTAGAACCAAAAACAACAGGCACATACCAGCAAGCCACACACACTAGGTTCATTGGATCTGCAGCACATTCCATCACTAAGATAGTACTTGCCCACATTCCATCACTAAGACAGTGCTTTCTCCTTACCCAGAGAGCATCCAAGCCTTGGCTATCCTCCTGTTAGGGAGCTAGACAATACAGTACACAGATGGCTTGAGGGATTTTGTCCAATTAAGTACACATAATTTTTGGCTAATATTTTGAGGTTTTCTTCTTTTTTTAAAGCTTCAAGGACTTTTTGTTTTAAATAGTCTCTAATCGAAAATGGTATGTTTAAAAGTTCTGCTTCTTCACTTTAGTGTTTTCCTTACCCCGAAAGATGTTTTTTATTTAGATAAGAAACCTTCTAGCAAACTTAGCTGATAGGATCTGTTGTTGCCCTGAGCTCATGAGGTTAACCTCATTTGACTGTGGCTACTCAGAATCAGTGTTTAACATTAAGTTCTAAACATCAACTTGAAACTTACCAGTGTTCAGAAAAAGCCGGAGTCTGTTAATCAGGCCCAGGACCATAAGTAATTGAAGGAAAGAGTATAAGCAGTTTGGCAAAAGAAAATGCTTTAAAAATACATATTCTTCCTTTCCAACTTACTCCACAGAGAAAACGTTACTCTTTAGAAATGCCATTTCTAATCCTTACCAAATAGAATTTTGAAAGCTATAAATATTTACTTATAACCATGACTACATTTTAAACTAACATTCCATAAATGCACAGATAAGTTCATTTTCTACATTAGCATGAACAAGGAACCTGTTAATTAATATGTATTCTTTAAAGCTAGAAATTTCTAAATTTTCTACATTAAGATGCAGGAAAGAATTAATTACTAGGAATTTCCCTTACCATGGGCGTTTATCTTTTATACCTCTCCTGTGCCCAATAGAACTTTGAATTACCTAAGGTAATTATTTATATCATTAGATTTTTGAAATGGAAAAAAAAAAGAAAAAAGGAAAATATACCAGCTTCAGTGTAATATACTAGAAGCCCAGTATCATACAGTTACTGTATATGAGAATAAAATTAAGCTTTGAGCTTCTTAGTAGCAGGACAAAAAGGGCAATGCACTATATTATGCAGTCCTCAATGTCTGGTAAATTTATTTTATTTTATTGTAAAGTGTTTACTTATTTTGAGAGCACATGTGCGCACGAGAGAGAATGTGTTCACAAGCAGGGGAGGGGCAGAGAGAGAGGGAGAAAGAGAATCCCAAGCAGGCTCTGTGCTATCAGTGCAGAGCCTGACACAGGGCTTGATCTCATGAACAGTGAGATGATGATCGGACCTGAAATCAAGAGTCGGATGCTTAACTGACTGAGCTCCCCCAGGTGCCTCGGTAAAATTAATTTTATAAATTTGTCAAGAGAAGCAGCAATTACTTCCTGAAATACAAAAAAATGAAGTATAAGAATAATTCAAAAAATTGGTCTTTTTACAAGTTATATTAACAACATAAAGGATAGTAACACCATCAGAAATTGTGAAATAAGAATGCAAAGTGGTTTTCTTTTCTTTTTTTAATGTTTATTTATTTATTTATTCATTTATTGAGAGAGAGAGAGAGAGACAGAGAACGAGCGCTGGGAGGGGCAGAGAGAGAGGGAGACACAGAATCTGAAGCAGGCTCCAGGCTCTGAGCTGTCAGCACAGAGCCCAATGTGGGATTCCAACCCATGAACCTTAAGATCATGACCTGAGCAGAAGTCAGACGCTTAACCGACTGAACCAGCTAGGCGCCCCCAAAGTGGTTTTTCATATAGCTATTTTTTGAATCTCTCAAAATCTGACTGGATTATATGGAAACGTGTAGGAGTTTTCTAAAATCAAATTGAATTCTTATTAAACAGCCTGGTCTTTACATTTGAAATACTGTAATTCATAGGATTTAGTTTAATCCAGTACTTAAAAAATGCTTTTGAATTTTGTTTCAAAACTTAATGGATCTTTATTTTAGGACGATTCTCTTAATATGTTGTTCAATTTTTAAAATTGTTTGCTTATTTTGTTTTGTAAAGAAAAATTAACTTTGAGTTGGCAAAAATTTGAGGTAAATTTGGAGATATTCGCAAATGCTACAAAAATGTCTGCTGTCACCATTATGAAATAAGCAAAACAAAACAAAAAATCATACTGTTTTATAAAAGAACGTTTATGGTTTTTAGCCCATGGATTTTCAGTGTTTAGCATAATGTGCATGCTATCATCTAGTGGCTTCCTTTCCCTCCAGCTAGTGTGTTTCTGCTGCTAACTAAAACTTAAAAATTCTACTGTGACCTAGAAACAGGATGCCTTCAGCGTCAACTTAACTTGCTTGTCGGTTGGTAAGAAACCTCCTATGGGGTTAAAAATTCTCTAAAGTTGCTATATTGTGAAATTTAAATGAAGAGCCAAGCCAAAAAAATATAGCACTTCATCAGAATTTAATGCATGATGTTGGATGAATTCCCAATGTTAGGGTGGCGAAAGCAGAGAGTTGCCTTCTTTATTGAAATTGTGGATGTTTGAGTAGAAGAATGGAAATTACTTAGTTTGGGCTTGCTGTTTTATCCTGGTTGCATAAAAAGCCTTGAGAAGATAGAAAGTGATTCTAAATATTCTATCTCAGAAGTACAGTATTTTTTACATGTTTTGAATGTGATTTAGAATTTCCTTTCTTGCATATGTCTTACAAGCTGTCCTAAATTTCATATTCAAACTATTTGAGCTTCATAGATCTCCTAATTCAGAAGACAGGGAACTTGCATATGACCCCTAAACTATGTTTGGAAATTTTAGAACTGTTTGCTTTGTTCTGTGTGTCTGAATTGAAAAAAAAACATCACTATAGCAAAAATAGGCAAAATGGAGAGGGAGAGAAAGGAATGGAAGGGGAAAGGCAGGGCACTGACCCATGCTTGTCCTGTTTTTATTTTGAAAGTGAAAGCATTATCTCTCACCTGAATTACTGGCATGTTCCCCTGCTCACTACCAAAGATCTATTCTCCACACAACAATCTGAATTGTCATGTTAAAATGGGTATCAGATATTGTTTAAAATTCTTTAATGGTTTCCTATTGTACTTCGAATAAATTCTCCCATGATTGGTCTTTCTCCAGTTCTTCAAATATCTCTCCTTCGTCTCTGCTCTGCTTTAAATACATGTCAAGACTTTTTCCACTTGACTTTCTTTTGCCAGAAAAGGGCCCTTTCAATTCACTTCCTTTTGCCTGGAATGTTCTTCCTCCTGTTCTACTCATGACTGGCTTCTCAACATTTAGATCTCAGCTGAAAAATACCATTGCAGAGTGACCTTCTTTGACTAATTTATCTAATAGAGCCCTGCTTCCATTACAACCCCAGCCAGCTCTTACAGTATTGTTTGTTCATTTATTTCATTATAGCATTCAGCACAATGTGAAATTAATTTCATTAATGACTTTCTTACTTTAGCCTTGTCCCCTTGGACGAGACTGTAAGTACCTAGAAAGCAGAGTATTTGTCTGTTTTGACCATGTAGATATTCTAATCAAATATTACAGCATCTAGCACCAATTCAGTACAAAACAAGTATTTGCTGAATAAGTGAATGTGTGAAATGAAGAATTTGGCTATGACTGGAGCACTTGGCATTTGTGTATTTTCTTGAATAGAGAGTAAATTATAAAACATCTAGAAGTTCCTCTAGAACTTTTGTGGGAAAAGTTTGCATATGGCAGAGATGAGGAAGTTATATTAGGAAGTTAGTTGGGGCCAAATCCTGCAGGTTTTGAATGTCATAGTACATAGTTTCTGGAATCTCTTTTGTGGTCAATGGATAGCTACTGAAGATTTCTAAATAGTCAATGAGTACTTTTGAAATGCTTCTTTATTACTAGCTATGGAAAACCATTAGTGACTCAAAAGAGTTTCATTCACTCATGAATGTACAGAGTAACTTCTGAATGTCAGCAGGGCATTGATTTAATCAGCATTCATTTCTTTTTCCGTGCAGCATGACTACATGGAGAGGAGAAAATGTTAGCCTTAGTTCTTCACAGCCTGAGTTGAAATGACCCAGTGTGTCTTGAACGCATTTCTGGCCAGAATTTCTCATATCTCAGTGGGGCAGTTGGCTCCCTGAAAGGTTTAATCCCATCTTGTTGTCAGATCATTCCCCTTTCCTCAATTGCTCTTTATTTTATAGTTTTTAAAAATTTTTTTTTTACATTTATTTATTTTTGAGAGACAGAGTGAGACAGAGTGTGAGCAGGGGAGGGGCAAAGAGAAGGAGACACAGAATCCAAAACAGGCTCCCGGCTCTGAGCAAGCTTTTAGCACAGAGCCTGATGTGGTACTTGAACCCACGACCGTGAGATCATGACCTGAGCCGAAGTCAGACACTTAACCGACTGAGCCGCCCAGGCGCCCCAGTTTTTTTTTCTAATGTGTAGAGTTACCCTCTCCTGTGGCTTATTTTATTTTGGTCTTAAAGGAAGTCCAGCGTGGAGGCTTTAAGGGCAGTTTTCTTTTTGTTTGTTTCAGTGAAGTAATGGGTAGATCATTCCTTAGTTGAAACTTAGTACTTACAAGGCCTTATTATAATCTACATCCAAAAATACAGCATTATATGCAGCACACACATGTTCACTTGGACTTTTTCTACTACTTTAGATGTGTATATCTAATTTCTAAAATTGAGTACAAAGATATCAAGCTTCCGGGTAAAATAATGGCTTGTTTTATAGACTTTGGCACCCAATTCCAGTTTCCTGAACTGGTTCACAATGATTTAAATGCCATGCCCAGTTCATGAATAAGTTTTAAGGTTTGACCTTAAGTCATGAAATCTTAATATTTGTATTGGGGAAGATGGTATTATGATCAATACTGGGTTATAAATGGGGAAAGCATCAAATATGAAAAAAAACAAAAACAAAAAAATGTGGTAAAATTTAAGAAAAGGAACCCATTTGTCAACATCAGCTGACAGTTTTCAAGAGCTATTGAATCTTATTCATTGTTGATAGTCAGTATTGGAAGCTCTCAGTGTGAATGATGGCTTCAGAAATGTTATTAAACTGACATACTTTTAGTTCAGTATATCTTAGGAAGCATACTCACATGTAATACAATTTTTGATTGGTGTGTAAAAGATAGACTTATTAGAAGTTCTTTTTTCCTCTATTTTTTAGACATATCATAGACATCCTCTAATGTAAAGTAGGTAGAAAACAAACAAACAAAAAGAAATCATATGGTCCCTATTCTCAAAGGGTTCTACCAGAAAAGAACAAATATACTCAGGTAGGTGCAACACACACAAGAGTTTGATAAGTGCTAGTAGAGGAATAGGGATAAGATGATACTGTTGTACTTGCCAGTAGCTGGAGTGTTGAGAAAGGATCTCTTAGAGAAGCCAGGATTCAGGCTTGGCTTTATGGGATATGTTAGATTTCAATAAGAAAAGACCAAGGGACAAAGGCTCTCAGATCAGTGGAATAGCCTAAGCAAAAAATGAAGGTAGGAAAGTAAAAAACATAAATATTTATTTATGTTCTAGCAACTTTAATGGTTTGTGCTATATAGAACCAGAGTATGTTGTGCTAATCTTTTTTGTTCATAATTTATAGTTTGGCTCTTGACTAAAGACAGTTGCCACCAACCACAAAGACCTTACTATATTCTCATAAATTATGTGTTCATGGGAGTTATAGATTATACCATCATTGTTGAGAACATATTTACATCTTTGAAACAGATCATTTATAAATTGTATTCTGTGGTTTATTTATTTTTTTAATTTATTTACTTAAATTCAAGTTAGTTAACATACAGTGTGGTATTGGTTTCAGGAGTAGAACCCAGTGATTCATCACTTACATATGACACCCAGTGCTCATCCCAACAAGTGCCTTCCTTAATGCCCATCACCCATCTAGCCCATCCCCCCACCCACCTCCCCTCCAGCAACCCTCCATTCTCTGTATTTAAGAGTCTGTTATGGTTTGCCTCCCTCTCTGTTTGTTATTGTTTTTTAAGGATTTCTGTGATTTATGAAGCACATTTATATACATTGCACAATGAAATCCTTCCAGAATCCAATGCAGTAGATGATGGTATAGGTTTTTTTGTGAGCATTTTTTTTCTTAAAGGAGAACTGAGGCACAAATGTTTAAAATGACTTTTTCAAGGTTTACTTGATCAGTATGTGTAGCCATACCCAAATTAGAACCTATTGTTTTTCCTCTATACCTATATCCTCATCACTGTGTAGATGTCCATACAATTCATATTTATCTGTGTTGGTGTGTGAGAAGTTGAGAACATGTAAATTAAGAAAGAAACCACATACCAAAGTAGTGACAACCAAAATCATTATGTGAGCACAGAATTGAGGACAAAGGCAAAAGGGGCAGGGAAAGTAGAGGAGACCAGATTTAATGGAAGGAAGACCAGTAGCTAAGAGTATGCAAATTCAAGAGGAAAAGAGGTATTACTATTATTAGATGAAGTTAAGGATCTCAGGTCTTAAGATAGGGCAGTTTATGTTTTCTGTGGTTAGGGCTAAGATTATTTCTCTATCACAAGATGGCAGGAACTGGGGACTTGGGAACTCAGTGCTGCTTTCTATTTTTTACTAATACCTGAGTGGCAAGACCATCAAAAGCAGACTCAGTTGAATCTTATATGCTGTTCCATGATTTTTTTGTTTACTTCTTAATAACAATGCATTTTACTGTCTTCATACTCCAAAATAGATCAAACATAATTTGAATTTTACCATGAAAAAGACTGCTAATATGAATATTTACTTTTCTGATATGGGGCAAATAGATTGTCTCTACACATTCTCTATGTCTAAAGCATAGGGCAAAATGTCTCAAATTGAGTAAATTTAATTATATTTTGTTAAAAAAATGCATCATTGCATTTCATGGAGAACAGTGTATTGTATGGTTTAGGAGATGATTTTGTGGTGTCTATGGAGTGTTATTAAAAATTCTTCCTTTTGTATTAATGAGAATCAAAGTTATAAGTATGGAATCAAATATTTCAGTCAAAAAGGAGTGTGGTAGAGTGTTCTATGTGCTGTATTCAATGTATCTTATTCATTGGAATAATATACTCCTCTTAGTTTTGTATTCTTCACATTCTAAAGCCAGATAACAAATTTGGTGGAGTGAAAGGTATACTCGTTCCCATCCTCTGAAAAGTCATAGGTTTGTTTATATTCCCACTGTCAGGATTAAAGGCAAAAGGGACAAAAGAAAAGAAAACTACAAGATAAAAATGTCAAAAATATGAATTAGAGGTGGCACAGCATTGGCAACTTTCTGTTTTTTTTTTAATTAAATGTTTTTATTTATTTTTGAGACAGAGAGAGACAAGAGTGTGAGTGGGGGAGGGGCAGAGAGCAAGAGGGAGACAGAATCCAAAGCAGACTCTAGGCTCTGAGCTGTCAGCACAGAGCCCTATGTGGGGCTCAAACTCAAAAACCATGAGATCATGACCTGAGCCAAAGTCAAATACTCAACTGAGTGAGCCACCCAGGCTCCCCAGCAGCCTTCTGTTTTGATCAATCATGAGACAAACAGAAGCATAAAGATTCAATTTCCCTGAAAATGCAGATGGCTCAGAAAAGAGCAGGAAAAGAATGAACTTGGAATAGAGCATGTGTATCCATTTTCACCAAAGCCAGATATCCACATGCCATTTTAGGAGCCCTGTTTATTACCCTCCCACTTTTTAGTATGGGGGTTGTGAATGTGAACTGGAACCCGGCCCCACCACTTTAGCTGTTGGCGCTTGGGCTAGTACTTAGCTGGGTTAGAAATGTTTGCCTTCATTTGGTCCTCTTTTTTTTTTTTCTCTGTAGCTTAACCAGCTGGACAAGGCAGTGGAAGCAGCCCACACATTTTTCATGGCCAACCCTGAGCACATGGAAATGCAGCAGAACATCGAGAATTATAGAACAATGGCCGGTGTTGAAGACCTCCAGTTGGTAGATCGAGAAGCCAAACCACATCTGGTAAGCGCTGGGGACCGTTGCCCTCTCCAGAAGGTGCTCCGAAGTTTCATTTGACTCAAAGCAGATTCCTGTGCATGGGGGTCTCAGGTTGATTCTCGGTTTCCAATACAGTAATAGTTTTATACTTTCAGAGTTCACAGATGAGATATTGTCATTATCAGGGTTGAAAAAATTGAGAGAAAATGAAAATACCCTTGGAAAATAAGTAAGATATAGTGAAAAGTAGAATGTGATATAAACATCTGTCACCCTCTCTGAATGTCAGTGCCCCCACCAACCCTTTGATTTTACATATGGGAGTTGAAGTCAGTGTGAATTGCTCAGGTCATACTGTGGTTTCCCAGCTCCCAGTCCAGGTGTTTTTCCACCATACCTGTACTTTTCAAATTCTGATTATTTTAAAGCTACGTAATTATTCACTTAAATGAAAGCTTACTTGAAACCACAATAAGTTGAAAGGGCTTTTTTTTTTTTTTTCAATTGGCGATATCACCATTCTCAACATGTGACCTTCAAGATGATTGAAGAACAGGATAAAAGAAGATTTGCAGAAGTCTATTATTATTATTATTATTATTATTATTATTAAATTGGGCCAGGCCTCGAAAGTGGATGTGTTACAGCCTCCCACATCCATCTCCCCGGCCTTTGGTGCATGGCCATAGCTATATGAAGATGAGGTTAGAAAATATTGTCTTGCATGAACTCAGGAAGAATGTGAAATTGACTGGTGTCACAGCATTCAGCTTGCTGGGTAGCTCCCATCTCATTTACAATTACTTGAAGCCACAGAAGTTACCTTTTATCTTTCAGTGCAACCCTTCATTGTTCTTCCACAGCACAGGAGCACAGTGCCCCCTTGCCCAAATGATCCTGAATCTACCTGAATCCTGCTATTCAAGTGCCCCAGTATTTTTCTGCTTCTTTGCAGGAGAGTTACAGTGCAGGAGTTAAACATTATGAGACTGATGACTTTGAGCTAGCTATCAAGTACTTCGAACAAGCGTTAAGAGAATATTTCAATGAAGATACGGAGTGCAGAGCCCTGTGTGAGGGGCCTCAGAGATTTGAAGAGTATGAGTACTTAGGGTACAAAGCTGGTCTCTATGAAGCCATTGCAGGTAAAGCTTATTCTTCCCTTTATTTATTTCCTGATTATAGAAATACTGCATGCAATCTGTAAACTATCCTAACAATACAGAAGTATATATTGCAAAAAATGAAAGATATATTTAACCCATCCCACCTCCAGTAAATAAATCTACCTAGTTTAAATGTTAGTGATTGTGCTCCCAAACTTTTTCAGATGCATATGTAAATGTTTGTGTATTTATTGATAATTATTAATTTGGTTTTTATAAAAATAAGACAATACCATGGGTACTGATTTTCAGCATATTTTTGTTTTTGTTTTATTTTGTGCTAAACAACGTTGTGTGGACTTCTTCTGATGTAAGTACATGTAGATCTACCTTATTGTATTTAATGGTTGTTCAATGTTCCAATGTATGTGGAAAGCATAATTGACTGGTCTGCTTACTGATGAATATTAAGGAAGTTGAAGGTGTTCATTATTATAAACAATGTAGTGAGGAATTTTATGTAGTTTTCTTCAATTACTTAAAAGAGCTTTTTATTATGTATGAAAATTTAATATATTACAAAGGGGCATTTAAACTAGTAGGTAATATGAATGATACATTAATTGGGGAGATTGGCTGGCTAACCATTTCTGGTAGGAAGCATATGAAAAAACACAAAAATAAATTCTATTTATGTTAATAACATAACTATGAAAATAAAGCTATTAGAAGAAAATGCAAGAGAATATTTGTATAATGGAAGGAGAAGAAAACCACTTCTTAGAATGACAAAAGACAAGAAATACAAAGAAAAAGACTTTGCATAGGATTTATAACGCAAGAGATACAATAAATCAAGTTGAATTACAAATGACGAGGGGAAGAAGTTGCAAAATATTTAGAAGCAAACAGTTAATATCGACAATATTTAAGTAGAACCTGTAAATTATTAGTAGTAGTGGTAATTTATTTCTTATTTATTAATAGTTATAATAATGAGCATCATTTCTATAGCCGTTACAATGTAGAAAGCAGTTTTACATATTTATATATCTTTTAATCCTCGAAACAACTCCTTATAGATGTATGGTATTGTTAGTCATCATTTTCTCCCTTTTTTAAATGAGGAATTTATACCTCAGAGCAATGTGATTAAGGTTAAGCTGGAATCTGAGTGGCTCAGTGGGTTAAGCATCTGACTCTTGATTTTGGCTCAGGTCATGATCTCACGGTTCATTCAGATCAAACCCCAAGTCAGGCTCACACTGACAATGTGGAACCTGCTTGAGATTCTCCCTTTTTCTCTCTCCTTTTCTCTCTGCCTCTCCCTCACTTGTGCATTCTCTCTCTCTCTCTCTCTCTCTCTCTCTCTCAAAATAAATAAATAAACATTAACAACAAAAAAAGGTGAAGCTGGGAATTAAACCTAGGCTTATCCCACTCTAGAGCTAATATTTTTAGGTCTACATAATTGAAAAATGGGCGAAGGATAACTTATTCAGTAGCACATGTTTAACAAATATCTGTTGTGTGCATACTGTGTTCCAAGTTATAAATATATAAAAACAGTGCTCCACTTCACCAATACTTGTAGAAAGGCAGATTATGGAAGTGAGTCTGCTCTCCCCAAGTGCAAATGCTTTCTGTCTCCATGAAAAGCAACACTCACCTAAGGAGTTCGAACCAAATCCCAAATGTTACCTTCCAATCCAACAGTTCCCTTAATATCTATTCTCTGATTGGTTACCATAGGATAGATGCTACCTCCTAATAGTGTGTAAGATTCCCTAGTTCTCTCTACCCCATTTGCCACTACCCTGGTTCAAATCAACAGTATGTTTTAACAAAGCCACTATGATAGCCTCCTTGCTGGTCCCCATGTCCTGATGAGATTTTACTCTGTAGGCAGACAAAGCAGTCTTCTTAAAAAATGAAAGTATGTTCACAGAACTCCCCTGCCAAAGACTTCCACTGCACTTGAAATAAAATCCTAAACCTTTAATAAGGATATTCATGGTGGTGCACTTGTGTATATTTCCATCTTCTCTCTTTTTCTGTCTTTTGATTGACTGCTATGTTCATTTTCACTCACAGACTTTGAAACTTGTTTTCCTCTATTATTTGCCTAATGTTCTGTATTGTTAAGTGCTTAGTCCTCAGCACCTAGCTATACTGACTGGCAAATAGTATGTGCTTGGTAAATATATGTTAAATGAATGAGTGGGAGGAAAAAGGAGGGGAAGGAAGGAAGGAAAGAGGGAAGGAAGGAAGAAAGGAAGGGAAAAAAGAAGGAAATGACCTCCCCATCATTCACATCACAGATTAAAAGGGTTAATAATACTCTATGTTTAGAAAATGTAGGTCATAAATTATTGAGGTCTTTGAGAAGGACAATTAGAAAACATACTTTATTAAATTATGAAGTAGACTGTAAAACAATTTGTTGGATGACTTATTTGCCACATACTCAATTACCCAAAACCAACTCAATTCACCTAAAATCAATGCAAATATCTGATTTATTCAAGATTTTTCCCCCTAAGGTTTTGTTTTGCTAGGCCTCTGGCAGAGTCATTTGCCTACATTTTTGTGAGCACTGCTCATTTGAATGTCAGTTCCATATGGGTTTCACATTTCAATTGTTGAGTATTTCTTTACACTTAATCTTTTATTTGGGAATTCTTTTCCTTGATTATAGTTTCCTTGTAGTAGTGTAAGGATACGTACCCTGTCTCCACCCCAACAATCTACTTTACACCTGCCTCCATCAGTGGTTACTAAAGGGCTCTCGTAAATGTCCTACATCTGATTTAGGAAAATGGACTAAATGATTCTTACAGAATAACATTTGGCAATTTGCTCGAAGTTATCTTGATATGACAGTTGCTGGCAAAGAATAGAGATCTTCTAACATAGACTCTTAATACTTACTACAGCTATCACCAACATTACCCCCACTTCCAATAAAGACAAGTGACCTAAAAAGACATGGTTTCTAAAGCTCAGTCAAATATTTTATATTACAGAAATATGGTGAGTCTTCTTGGGAATTTGATGCATATCCAATTTATTATGAGAAGGAAATTTTAAAAAGTTTTCCCACACAAGTGATTTGGATTTTAAACTTATTAAAACATAATAATTGTACAATATCATTTGATATAGAAAGGAGAAAAGAAATACAACTAATAAAATATGATATCATAGCTCTATGTAAATTCTTGTCTGGTTCAAAACTGTTCTAAATTAAGAGCAAAACTGGCTTTTAAAATCCAGAATATATTTAGGAAGTCAGAATATTTGAATTTTAGAGTTAGAAGAACTTTAAAAATCGGAGAAAAATACAAATGGCTTCTCAATGCAGTTATTTATTACTATACTGTTGAAGCCTTAAAGAACATCTTTGTGTCACTCTCATTTTTTGCTATTGTATCTTACGTTGAAAAATACCTCCATTCAGATTTGGGGTTCTTGTTGGGTGTGTTTTCCACCTCTTCCTTCTGCTTGTCATTCGGAATTAGGAGTAGTGTGTATTAGAAGGTAAGAGGAATGCCAATGGCCAGGTAACTAGGAACAAAACAGTTGAAGGTTGTGTGTTGTTTTCCTAAGAAATAAAACGACTATTTATAGGATTTTTCT
Source organism: Cryptoprocta ferox (assembly GCA_028646485.1). Taxonomy (NCBI): domain Eukaryota; kingdom Metazoa; phylum Chordata; class Mammalia; order Carnivora; family Eupleridae; genus Cryptoprocta; species Cryptoprocta ferox. Next base: position 73,505,730 of record CM053573.1, read on the forward strand.
ATAGCTATTTATTTATGAGATGCTAAACAAATAGATATAACTCATTCTTCCCCTCCCAGCCTCCAACTGTAGTTAAGAACCAATGGACTGTAGGGATTCTGTTTGCTTTGCTATGTTGGGTTGAGTTAGCCAGGCTGTGCAAAAACTGGTGCATTTTCCTACGCACCAGAAAACACCCATGCCCTTTTTGTTGGGCTCTGAGGTCCCTCTTCACGTCATCAAGGTACAAGCCAAATCCTGCCCAACAGAGAACCTTTTAAAGGAGACATTTGTGGTAGTAAAATGTGGAGTCATGATGTCAGAAGGTATTATCGTTATTCTCATGAGAACCTGCTTTGCACAAGCATGAATAAACTCTCCTCTTTCTGGAAAAGACTATCTCCATCTTCATTGCAAAAATCATAGTTAGGGCAAAATGTAGGAAGTGTTTGCTTTTCTGGGACATCAGCCACTTGTGTTTCCTCAGCTCATGCTTGGATGAGATAGAGCCTAGAGCTAGAGGGTGTGTGACAACCTCTACACTGGAGAATCCTCGCCTATTTGTAAGTGAGAAGGATGGGAACAAAGAAAGGGGAACAGAGGGAAAGAGTCAGAGTGTGTATCCAAATTATTTAGCTTTCCTCCTTACCCTATTTTACCAGTTCCTACAGTATTAGGATTTCCAATGTTCAGGTGATAGAGTGTTTTGTAAGTGGGTAGAATAGGTTCCTGATCAATAGATGTGAAATACACACACACATACACACACACACACACACACACACACACACACACACACACACATAGTTTCTATTTCCCCTTTAGGAAAAGTTCTTGAAAATGTTAATAAGGAGAAAAAGCATCCTTGCTTCACTTCTCTACATGAACTCCCCACAGGCATGGCAGTTTCTTTCTCTCAACTGGTCTTTACCATAACCAGCATCTGAACATCCAATCTTGACCCAGAACACTTCAGGCCACTCAGTATCCAAAGAGAGGCCCCGGACTTATTAAATAGGAAAGATAACTATTCAGCTGGGCACGGGTGGGGTGAGATGGCCTGTGTCACTCCCAGGAGAGGGAGAAAAAGGATACACAGAAGGGGAGAGTGCAGTACTGAGAAAAGATCAGGGTTCAGAAGATTTGGAATCTACTATTAATTACTCTAGTGAGCATTGATCAGGAGGCCTTGGCAAGTCACTTGCTTCCTTTGTGAAAATGGTGTCTGCTCATAAAGTAAAGATAATAATGAGATCGCTCTAGGAGTGTGGTGAGGCGAGGCATGCCCTGTATAACTGCGGCTCTGACCTTGAAGTCTGGACACTCCAGCAGACAGGAGGGACCCACCTCTTACTCATGTCTTCCAGATCACTATATGCAGGTGCTGGTTTGCCAGCATGAATGCGTGAGGGAGCTTGCCACCCGCCCTGGCCGCCTCTCTCCGATTGAGAACTTTCTTCCCCTGCATTTTGATTACCTACAGTTTGCCTACTATCGAGGTAAAACGTGGATCATACCGAAGACCTTTGAGGGAGGGGTGTTGGATTTTCCTCTGCATTTCTTAGTTTACCATTGAGGCAGTGGGGATTAATGTGTTTTTTTCTCTCATCTTACATCACTGCAGCTCAGGCCATGGAGAGGAGGTGAAACCACAAGCAGGCAAATGCTGTGATAATGTCCTGAAAGTTATACTAGGCTGACATTTCACATGATTTTTAAATTGAACTTTTCAACTTAATTTTGAAAGGTTATATACTGGAGCGCCTGGGTGGCTCAGTCGGTTAAGCATCTGACTCTTGATTTCCATGCAGGTCATGGTCTCATGGTTCTTGAGATCAGGCCCTGCATTGGGCTCTGCTCTGACAGCACAGAGCCTGCTGGGGATTCTTTCTGACTTTTCCCTATTCGCGCTTCTCTCAAAGTAAATAAATGAACTTTAAAAAAAGTCATATATTCACAGGTCGAAAGACTAATATCATAAAAGCCTCCCTCTCTTCATTTTTCCTGCAACCCAATTTGGTGCCCTACAACCCAGTTTCTGATATATCTCTTCGAAATACACACACACACACACACACACACACACACACACCAACTTATTTTCCCTGCTTATGCATAGAAAGTAGCATATTCTTTACATTGTTTTCTTCACTGAATAATATGTATCGGCAGTGACTGGCCGTTGCAGTCAGTGGAACATGTGACTCTTAATCTTGGGGTTATAGGTTTGAGCTCTCTACACTGGCGTAGAGATTACTTAAAAATAAAATTTAAAAAACAATAATATCTACCAGATTTTTTTAGTAAGTTGGTCGTATGAAATTGCCATTTGCTTAGGTCAAAAATGGTCAAATTTTGGCAATGTTATATGGTTTGACCTAACTGTATCAGCTCATGGAGATTTTCCTCACTCATTTTTCTTTACAGCCACATGTCATTGTCCTATAATTTATTTTGTATGTCTCCTTATTCATGGGCATTGTGTTGTTTGCAACAGTTTTCTATTTCCATCAAGGATCAAATGAATAACTTTTTATGTAAGTTACTTCACATTCACACATAAATATATAGTATAAATTTCTAGAAGTATAATTGCTGTGTTGAATGGTTTATTCATTTAAAATTTTGATAGATGTTGCCACATTTTCTTCCATATGGAGTACATTTTTCATTGCTCATCAACAGAATATATTGTGGAAATTTTACATATTCCCCAATCCATTAGGTGAAATTTTTTATCTCAAATTAGTTTTAATTTCTATATTTCTAGTTGAGAAAGAGAGACTGAGCATCTTTCTTTTTGTTTAAAAGCAATTAATAGAAATGTGATTGCTGAAATTGGTTTTAGATATCATGTTGTCAAACTCAGTACAAAAAACAAAATTAACTCCCAAAATTCTGCTCTGCTTATCTCTATTAAATGATATAAGTTGTAGCAAACATCTTCAGGTGGAAACTTTTAATAATTGATGCAAAACATCTAGCACAAAAGCAGACCAAAGATAGTACCTTTTAAACACCCGAAATCATGCCTTTCCTTTTGTCTGTGGCTATTTTTTTTGAAGTCTAATTAATTAGCACAGTGTGTTACATTAGTTTTAGGCATACAACATAATGATTCAACAATTCTGTAAATTACTCAGGGCTCATCATAAGTGTAGTCACCATCTGTCACCAAACAACATTATTATAATCTCATTGACTCTATTTCCTATGCTGTACTTTTCAACTCTGTGATTTATTCATTTTATACCTGGAAGTTTGTACCTCTTAGTCCCCTTTATTTATTCCTCCCATCTCCCTACTCACCTCCCATCTGACAACGATCAGTTTGTTCTCTGTATTCGAGAATCTGTTTTTATGGGTGACTATTTTTGTGTATGCTCTTCAGCCTTCCCTTGCCTTCCCTTTTTTCATGTTTAATGCTGACCTCTAACAGACAGTTTGAAGTATTTCTTAAAAATCCTCTAGAGAACATAGGCTAACTCTAATGCTACAGCTCTTTGGTGTTTCAGTCGGAGAATATGTGAAAGCCTTGGAGTGTGCCAAGGCCTATCTTCTCCTCCATCCGGATGATGAGGATGTCCTAGACAATGTGGATTACTATGAGAGCCTGCTAGATGACAGCAGTGACCCAGCATCCATTGAGGCCAGAGAGGTGAGACCTATGTCCTGAGAGGAAACTGCATTGTGCTAGATGCACTGAGCAGAACTAGGAAAAATGTAGCAGCCAGAGAGGTGAGACCTATGTGCTAAGAGGAAACTGCATTGTGCTAGATGCGCTGGGAAGAACTAGGAAAAATGTAGCACTGCTCTTAAAGGATATCTAGCAATTTAGTAAATGTTGTAGAATTCTGTTCTTTTGTACTTTGATTACGAATGCCAGGAGCATATTTTACTCATGTGTGATAGCTTGTGAAAATCTGTTGAGATGGAGACTTTTTTTTTTTTTTTGCAGCTGTGAATATTTTTTTAGCTCATTTGTCACTGTCTACTGAAAAATATTTCCACTTGAACATTTATCATATTTCTTAACTGTTATTTAAATATAAACTTTTCTTTTTTTTTCCTCTAGGATTTGGCAGTGTTTGTGAAGCGTCATAAACTAGAATCGGAACTAATAAAATCAGCAGCAGAGGGTCTAGGATTTTCATACACGGAGCCGGTGAGAGCAAAGAGGAAAAGAGGAAATGTTTTCTTTAAAGAACTATTTGATGAACTTCTTATTTATGTTTTTATTTCCCAGCTTCAATTACTGAAGATTCTAATCCACTCCCTTATATTAACAAAATCCGGGGAGGTGGGGGAGATGTTTATTCAATATGTGTGCTAAACATTAAAAGATCTCCATAGCACTGAAATCAAAAGTCAAAAGCAAATATATCTGGGGAGAAGTGTTTTGTACCTGATGCATTTGCCTCAGGATGGTTTTATGTCTTCAATTCTGGATGCAACATTTTGTATTTCTCTTACACATTTTAACCATTAAAAAGACTCCATAAAGAACAAAGTCAATCTCCATTGTACTATTCATCATGCTGACTTTTTCCACTTGTCCATGTTGACTTCCAGTCTTTCTGCATGTACAGACACACCTTTTACAGATCTAGCACTATGGTACAGAGAGATGTCTGTTATGATTTTTATTTAAGGTTTCATAAGCAATTTCTGTATTTTTACAGCTTTGAAAATGATTTTTAGCTGCCTATGTAGAAGTGAGGTGCAATAAGTAATTATTTTCATGAGTCTGAACATTTGGTTTGTTTCTGTTTTTTTTTCTACCACATTTAATGCATGAAACATTTTTCTCTATATTGAACTATGAATAAATTCCCAGGAGTGGGATTATTCTACCATCAAGGGATATGAGAAGTTTTAAAGTTGTTGAAATTGCTTTTCTAAGAGAGTTTTCTGATACCTCCACTGGTTCTAGCAATGCATTAAGGTATCAGTTTACTGTGGTGCCTGGGTGGCTCAGTCAGTTGAGCATTGACTCTTGATTTTGGCTCAGGTCATGATCCCAGGGTCATGGGATAGATCCCCACATTGGGCTCCACACTGAGCATGTAGCCCATTTAAGATTCTCTCTCTTTCTCTATCTCTCTCTCTCTCTGTCTCTCTCTGTCTCTCTCTGTCTCTCTCCCACTCTCTGCCTCTCACTCCCGCCTGTGTTCTCTCTTTCAATCTCTCTCTCTCTCAAAATTTTTTTCAAATACTAGTTTACTGCAAACATCTCAGTAATGGGAAATAACATTTTAAAATCATTCATATTTTTCATGTACAAAATGGTGTATCATTGTTGTTTTAACTTGTATTCCTTTTATGACCAGCCAAAATGAACTTTTCACATATTATTATTAATTACTTTTCCTCTGATTTGAATTATCTGGGCATACCTGTTTTTTATCCATTGGTTAACTACATATAAGTTCTTTATATAGTATACATTATCATATGTTTATAAAAAGGCACTATTTGTAATATATCCTATTGTGACATATTTTTTCATTTCTGTCTTAGTTACGTTTTACTGGCACATTTTAAAAATCAGGATATTTTAAATTATACAATAAAGATTTCTCTTTTTTCTTATTTTGAGAGAGAAAGAGAGTGAGAGCAAGTGGGGGAGGGGCAGAGAGAGAGGGAGAGAGAGGAAGAGAGAATCTCAAGCAGGCTCTGCATTCTGTCAGTGCAGAGCCCAATGTGGGGCTCGATCTCACAAACCATGAGATCATGACCTGAGCCTACTTCAAGAACCTGACACTTAAGTAACTAAGCCACTCAGGCACCCCTCTAATAAACATTTTTAATATGCTTATAACCAGCCCTACTTATGATTTTCTTTTTTTAAATTTTTTTAAAATTTTTTGTGTTTATTATTGAGACAGAGAGAAACAGAGCATGAGTGAGGGCGGGACAGAGAGAGAGAGGGAGACAGAGAATCTGAAGCAGGCTTCAGGCTCTGAGCTGTCAGCACAGAGCCCAACACGGGGCTCGAACCCACGAACCATGAGATCATGACCTGAGCCAAAGTCGGATGCTTAACCAACTGAGCCACCCAGACACCCCTATTATTTTCTTAAAATTGCATTCTCCCAAGAGACTTCATAAAAAGTCACTTTATGATCCTGCACAGATGATTAATCAAGCTGGACATTTTTGTGTGTTTGTTTTGTTCATAAAACATAAGGGCGTTGTACTAAATGATCTTGTAATTATCTTCCTGACACCAAATTCCAAATCATTTCTTGGACAAAAAGTATAAATGCTTAGGCTACTTCCATGCTATTTTGAAAAATCCATTTGTGAAGCTTATGGTCTTTGCCAAAATTGCATCAACTTTAGTTTTTTTTTTATTAATCTGTTTAAGTAATGTATTACATCTTTATACAGTAGGCAAGTTTCCTAATGTTTTAGGTCTTTTGGTGGCTTTAAGTGTATATTTTATTTTTGTAACCTATGCTTTAGTGACAAAGCTACTGAGTGGGTTTTTTTTTTAATTTAAAACAGAATTATTGGATCCGATATGGAGGACGACAGGATGAGAATCGGTGAGTTCTTCTTTCAGAACACAATCCGTTTATTTTTAATGAGGAGAAATACTTAGAGTCATACCCATTATAAGGACCTCTGCTCGTTGAAATAGGCAAAAATATATAATTAAAAGATTCCAGACTGGGAATTATTTGCTCAGCCTTCTGGTCTCAGCTCTTCCTATACTTCTCTGCAACCTTGTGTGATTTATCTTCCTTCCTGGTCTTACGTTTTTCCTCCAGTTTAAGGGGCTGGAGCAAGTGACCTCTGAAGGCTAAATATTCTGTGATTCTAAATCAGAAAACTGGATACTGTTTTTGATTTATTAATAGAACAGGACTTAACTTTTTCTTGTCAATGCTGAATTGCCTTGCTGCATTTAAAAGCAAGAAGATCAGAAAGTTTTATGGCAAACAAATATTAGGTGTCACTAATCTAATCAGAAATGAAGGGACCTCACTTTTTTAAATGATAGAAGAAATCAAGTACATGTTTTGAGCAGTTAAAGGAATCATAGAAATGTTAGACTTACATGTTTGAGATGACATGGTCTAGCCTATTCATTTTCAAGATCAGAAACTGAGGTTCTGACAAGGCAAAGGACTCTCTCCAAGTGTCACCACAAGGGACTGGCCGATCGAGATCTTCCTATTCAAAATTTTGTGGTTTTTCACTAAGCTTCAAGGCCTCAACCTCTAAGATTATTAGAAGATATCCAAGAGTGTACATGTGTATCTGGGTTTATTCAACCCATGGATATTGAAAGGACATCATGCTATGATCTGGATGTTTGCCAAGTTTGAAACGTGTGTCTTCTTTCTTGGAATAGTAGAGAACTACTACATTAGGTCTTGGTTGATTTCTATTCCATCATTGTTCAGTGATGCACTCTGTTTGAGACAAAAATACAACACTCCGAGCATTATAAAGATGCACACGATCATTTTTTTCTGCTTTGTTGAGACTTAATGTCTAATCTGAATGGGGTAAAGCTATAGATATAATTAACTGTAAAAAAAATGGTGCTAAGAAGATTTAGAGAAGTGAAATAGAGCACACTTTTTGAGGGAATAGAGGTCTTCAGGTAGTGGCTGTTATTTTGCTCCTGAAAGATAGATGGACTTGTATAAAACAAAAATACACAACATAGAGTCATAGATTACCCAAGTAAGGTGACTTTTGTCCTTGAGCATCCTTATGCAGTGGGAAATTCAATTTCAACTATTTTTGATGGCAGGGTCCCTTCAGGAATGAACGTGGACGGGGCAGAAGTTCATGGATCATCAATAGGGAAAAAATCATCACCCAAGCTAGATCGAGACTTAAGAGAGGGTAAGTGTCTGTGCACTTTTACTTACAGCGGGGGGGAAGGAGGAGATGGGACTTGGCTAGTTCTTACTTAAATTAAGGAAGAGCCTACTCTCTCTGGAAAGTAAAGAATAGGATTAAGTGAGGACATTTATAAAGTTCTGAAAGCAAGGCTTAAAAACAAGAATGTCTCAGATCTGTGTATCATTGCCTTTGGTTTTCAATAAAAGTTCTTCAAAAGTCACTCCCTTATGTGTTTCCCACAGGAATCCTGTGAGCTGGGCAGGGACTGAATGATCATTGTGACCCTCAGTTAAGTGCCTGAGGCTTGGTGTGTTCACAGGGCTTCCTTCTGTCACGCAGGGAGTGAGTGCTAGATAGTGCAGAATAGACTGCATCACAGGACCTTGAAGAGACAGGTCACATGGATATTACACAAGTTAATCTAAGACACTTGGGGCACACATATCTGAGCAGGGCTCTGAGTGAGAAGTAGAATCTAGTGAACTGACAGAGGTGTGGAGGGAGCTGTTCTACTGGATAAAACAAGTGGAACAAAGGCACAGAGACAGAGAGAGCAGAATATCATATGCCTATTTATATCAGTTCAAAATTAGTGGAAACATATATAGAGTGTCAAAAGTAGTTTAGAAATAGAGCTTAGTACTGTTATAATAATGTTATTGGCCATAGTGGTACTCAGTAGTGATCCTTAACGATTATTATGCTAGCTATATATTTTAGAATTTTTTGAGCAAATTTACACACAATTCATTTGAATACTAGACGCATCCATGTGAGACAAGTGTCCCCATTTCACAGGCAAGAAAACTGAGGCTCACAGAGATACAGTGGCTCACCTGATGTCTCAACAGCTCTTAATAGGTTGAGCAGACATTCAAACCCAGGTATTTGAATATAAACCCCATTTTTTCTTCCTCACCTGGAGATGGAACATAGAAGTGTCTAGATACCCAGCATATATCCTTTATTGATTAAATATGTGCAAGATAAGAAGGCTTTCAGAACGTGCATTGAGAAGTACCGTTCTCCTTTCCCCAAGAAGAGAGTGTGTCAGCACATTCCTCTAGCTGATTTGAACATTTCTGGCTCTTGCCAGCTCTCACATTTCTCAGCCCTTTCCTTCCACTTTCCAAGTGAGTTTGAGGCAGTAAACAGGATAATATGCTCTTCTAATCTGACCTGGACCTCAGTTTGCAGCCACAAAGCCCAAGCTGTTTTACAAATGCCAGAGAATTTAATGGTCAGCCAGAGTTCACATTGCATTTTAGGCTGAGAAATCACCCAGGAAGTACATGCCAATAAGCCAGCACTTTGCTATGGATGTTTGGGAACCTCCAGGACAGTTGCCAAACTTGAAAGCATGTTTTTTTCTGGCTCCCAGGGACTCTGATGTCCAGCATCTAACTAGGAAGGCTGGCATGAGGAGTAGAGAGGGAGCCTGTATAGGATGGGGATACACCATGAGTGGCTGGGCTACCAAATTCTATTCTTTCTCTAGAGTTTGCTTAGTTGAATGGTCTCCCGCATCTTAGGATGTTTTCTGGGAAACCACTGGAAAGCCTTCTGTGTAATCCCTAGAGATCTAAATAGTTTCTAAATTAAGAACAGTGGAAGACAGAGGCAAAGTTCCCAACCAGAAAACACTTGCATATCTTAGTCTGGCTGAAAGATGTCAGGGGGCAAGAAAGGAAGCATGCTTCACAGAGTAGATTACATTTCAGCTTTTCTCATCTTCTACAGAGCGATCATTGTCTGTTCTGGTTACCAAACAGTATTTAGTAGTATTCGTATTGGAAGGCTCTTAAGCACTGCAGGAGTGGCCCAGGGCTACATTCCAGCCAGGGCTACATCCCAGAGTGACGCCAGTCCATAGAACATGCCTATCATCTCACTAGAACCATCTGTCACTTATCCAGTCTCCTTTCAGTACCAGTCTCCAAAGGTCTTGCTCCATAATATTCCCAGTCAGTATAGTAGAAATAACACTGAAGGAGGGGTGTCTGGATGGCTCAGTCGATTAAGCATCTGACTTCAGCTTAGGTCGTGATCTCATGGTTCATGGGTTTGAGCTCCGTGTCAGGCTCTGTGCTAACAGCTCAGGGCCTAGAGCCTGCTTGGGATTCTATGCCCATCGCTCTCTGACCCTGCTCTGCTCACGCTCTGTTTCTCTCTCAAAAATAAATAAAATAAATATTTTGGGGTGCCTGGGTGGCTCAGTCGGTTGAGCATCTGACTTCAGCTCACGTCATGATCTTGCTGCTCGTGGGTTCGAGCCCCGCATCGGGCTCTGCACAGACAGCTCAGAGCTGGAGGCTGCTTCAGATTCTGTGTATCTCTCTCTCTCTCTCTCTGCCCCTCCCCTGCTTACCCTCCTTCTCTCTCTCAAAAATAAATAAACATTAAAAAATTTAAAAAAAAAGAAATAACACTGAACTTGGAATCAGGAGTCCAACTTTCCAGGATTGATTAGTCTGATGTGCTGTGCCATGATGGATAATGAGAGACTTGATCTCTCTGGGCTCTATGACCGTTGGCTGTGAAAGACGCATAGCAACTTTTTGCAGAGGACTGCTATGAAAAGTCTTTTGTAAACCATAAAGGGCTCTGCTCACATAAGGGCTTGTTACTCAGCACATCCCCGTTGTGACTTGTATGATGTTGTAATATTTTGGTCAAATGCTTCTTCTTGCCATGTGAACCACAGGCAGTGAGCACAAAGGAGTATTTTCCTAGATGATCCCTCTTTATTGCAATTGGAGAGTCAGACCCAGGCACATACTTTATGAATGAGAGAAGAATTAAGTTGTTTAACTAAATCTCCTTGAGCTGTGGTTAAGAGTTGGCCGAAGCCATCAAATCAGGCCCCAGGAACCGCAACTTATTGGACTACATTTTTATTTTTATGTCAGTGTTTTCCTCTGTCTGGTGTGCTACTAGTCATTTGTAGGCTGCTAGATGTGCATTTTTGGATGGCAGGGTTTGCTTTGACTTTTTTTTTCCTTTTGGTTAGTAGTTGGGTAGTTGGTTGTTTTTCTGTTACATGCATATGTAGGAAAGCTCTGTATAAAACTCTCCACTCCGTGGTGACTCTGTTAGCTACCTGAAAGGCAGATTTCTAGAATAGATTCTGCCCAAACCTGTTAGTGTGTAGGGAGTTAAGACTCCATGCTGAATTCTGCCTCTTCACCTGAGTTTTGTGTGTTCTGTATGGCATGACTGGGGGAATTGTCGATATCCCAGTAGCACTTTTTAAAATATACTCCTTTATGCTTATTAAGATTCCTCGGTCAGAACGTAACACAATATACCAGGCATATTTGACAATAATACTATAATAATCAACATAGTAATACCAAATACTAATAGAGCACTTGAGAATGGTGGGCATTTTTCTAAATGTTTTAGTTTTAGTAACTGTTAAAGCCATATTTGAAACTAAGGTAATTATATATAAAGTAAGACACTCTCAATATAGAAAAGGAAAAAAAAAACATGACAGTACAAAGGAATTGAGTTCACTAAATTCTGTCTGTCATCCATTTTTATTTGGGCTTTATATTAGAAAATGTTTTTCAGTGAACCTACAAGTATCTTGTCTTGCTTGTTGATGGAACATCTCTTTTACATTTTTTCTAAATGAGAGTGGAATATCCAGTTTATTTTGCCAAATATTTGAGAAACTGCCTCAATTTGGCTATGAATGTTAATCAGCTATAGAGATTAGAGGAGCCTTTCCCACATAACCTATGTTCTAGGTAAAGAGGTTCTGTTGGGTGGGTGGGTGGAGTCTACTGTTTTTTTATTGCTGCAGAAAAAAAAATAACACAAATGTAGCAGCTTACAATTAACATACATGTACTATCCCACAGTTCCCACAGTTTCTGGGGTCAGGAATTTGGAGATAGCCTAGCTGGGTCCCTTGCTTCATCATCTATCATAGGCTTCCATCAAGTAGTTGATCAGGGCTGGGGTCTCTTCTAAGGCTTGACTGGGGAATTATCTTCCAAGGTCAGATGATAGAATTTGGTTCCTAAAGTCTTAGTGGATGGAGGTCCACAGTTCCTAGTTGATTGTTGGCTGGAGGATGCCTCGTCCCTTGCCACGTGAGTTTGTCTAATGCAGCCACATGTTTCATCAAACTGCAAGTGGAGAAGGCAATAAACTGAGTCTCCCAGCAAGATAGAAATCACATTCTCGTGTAATGCAGTCACAGAAGTGACATCCCATCACCTTTGCCACATTCTGTTGGTTAGAAGCAAGTTTGAGGCCCCACCTACACTTGAAGAAAGCAAATTATGCAAACTCATTAATCCCAGGAGGCAGTGATCATTAGTAGGCCATCTTAGAGTCACTCAGCCATAGGAAGGAAGGAAGGAAGGAAGGAAGGAAGGAAGGAAGGAAGGAAGGAAGGAAGGAAAGGAGGGAAGGAAGGAAGGGAGGTAGGAAGGAAGGAGGAAGGGAGGGAAGGAGAGAGGGAGGGAAAGAAAGAAGGGTAAGATTAAGGGTGAGAATTGCTTTGTATTATTTCAGTACTCAGGATATTCATAATGCCTGTGTAGATACTAAAAGTTCTAAGAACTCCTCTTAAATTTTATGTAATCTCATACTTCCCAAACACATTTGATTAAGAAACTTTTTTTTCATCAAAAACTTTCTGCAAAACAAAGGCTGAGAAGCACTGAATTGTGTATGTATGTGTATTTTTTTTATTCATCCAAAAGATTGGTACTGAAACTATAACTTGTGGTTATATTCCTGGAATCCAAGAAATTCTGTATTTAGAAGTTTCGATGACAATTAAAAAAGTTAAGAGGGGCAACCAGTGGGTCATGTAAATAACCACCTTATAGCCAAGTACTACCATGAGATTTCATACCACAGTGGGTACAGCTACCATCACATAGGCACCAGTTAGTAATACTTCAGTGGTTGAAGATGAACAGGAAATGAAGTAGAACAAACTGGTAAGTAATGTATTAGGACCTGGTAAAGGCCCAAATTCATCATGGAACACTACGATTTCATAGTAATTTCAATAGAGAAGAATTGCAGTGGAATGAGTCATTACACACCAAAAATACTATGAAGAATGCTGGCTGAAAAGAATCTGGGCCAGATCAGTTAGTAGAATATTCACATGGAATGGAGCTTTCTGGTTTCTGCAAAATAACATTAACCATTTCATTAAGATGGTTAACTTGAATGTAGTTGGTTCTCTGGTCTTGCTTTTATGTAATCTTGTCAATCAGTTTTGATATTATAGTTATTGGAAATTCTGAAGATAAATATAGCACTTGTAGTTCTATAATATTGCAAGCATGGAAGTAAAATTGTGGAAAAGTAATGTGTCAGCCCTGCCACTCCTTAGTGACATAACTTAGGCATAACTTCTTTAAACAGATAACCATATATTACTGAAGATTGAGAAACACTGTCTCTTCATGAATTATGGGCTGTGGGAACTCTTTCATCCTAACTAGACTAATGAACTTGGTGTTTTCCCTACTTTGACTAATTTGTTTTCAAGAAAATTTGAAACAAATTTGTTTTCCCTAATTTGTTTTCAAGAACTAGAGTAGACAGAAACTTTGACTGGTTTCTTCCTTCTTCAACTGATGTGTTTTAGGCCAGTGTGTTGGTGACCATTGCTTAACTAGGGGAAGAGAGAAGCCGTGCCCTCTCTGTGCTTCCATCCAGGGCCAACTGGTCTTATTGACAGCATGTGTCAGGCCCCTTTGGAGTCCTATAAAGATCAAAAAACTGTTTTTCTTTTCTATTCAGTTTTCCGGTTCAAAATGGCTGTACTCTGTTACGTCTGAAGATTTCCTCACCAGCGGAGGCTTTGTCCTTCAGTCCTACTCTCTGTGAGGAAAGGGCTTTGTCAGGTCTAGATTTTGTAAGTTACCTCCTAAAACATGACCTCAGAGCATTACCTTCTGAAAAGCCTATATGGCTAATTTCAGAAAGCTGTGGGGCTCTATTCAGGGAGAAAGCAGGTGCCTATAGGAAACCTTCCTGTGCAAAGAAAATGATATAAAGATTTGCCCAGAGAACAGAGAAAAGTAAGTATTCCAAAAACAAGGCCATCTAGAGTCAGTTAAGTGGTGGGAGGAAGACTGGGAAGGGGTTAGGTGGCGTGGGTGTGACTGTCCTGATGATGCATTTACCAGCTGAGTTCTGTAGTGAAGACATTTCTCTACATACCAGTGAGACTGAGGTGTGTATCTCATTGTATCTCATGTGTGGGTGCACAAACATATAATCAAGTAATTGCATATGATGTTGTAACAGAATTAGGAGTCAAGGGTTGTGGAGAAGAGTGGGTGCTGTTGCCCAGAGAATTCTAAAAGGTCTTCTCAGAAGAATCCTGTGAGATTCAGAGTCTGCGTTGCAGGGTCGTCACTGGAATCAGATGAAAAGATGGTTTATCATATCCCAACTACTAACAAATGTGTTAATATTATTGTGATGTCACGGAGAAGCCTGGTAGTCAGACATCTGTCTTTTTTCTTGTACCCATTTTGAACTTATCAAGCTTCCAATTCGTCTTTGCCTTCCTAAGCGTTCCCGGGCAAACTGAGTCTCATGAATTTCACTTTGAAAACTGTTGGGTGTTTTGTGCTCCCCCCTTGGGAGTGGAGGTAACAGAGAAAACAATGTTCTGTCTCTTCAGGTGGTCCTCTGCTCTATGAGAACATCACGTTTGTTTATAACTCGGAGCAGCTCAACGGGACTCAGCGGGTTCTCCTGGATAATGTCCTGTCAGAAGAACAGTGCCGGGAGCTCCACAGCGTAGCCAGTGTGAGGACCAGGGAGGGAGGGGAGGCTGACTGTGCCTGGGGAGGGAGGGGACCAGGCTTGAGCCCTGGAGTTCTCCTGGTTTCACTTGGAATCAGGGAACCAGACCTGAAATGTGACTTTCTTTAGGCCAGGGACATTGACTGTGGGAGCATTTTAATAGCCTTGTTTGGAATTATTTTAATTTTGTCTAGATCCGGACACTGCTAGTGAATCTGGAATAGTTAGTAGCTTAATACCTAGAACAAGAGCCATTCAGCACGTGTCCTGGATACCATATAAAGTCACTGGGAGAATTTAAATCAATAATAAACAAATATACTAATCATTTATATTCTACCTATTTCTACAAAAAGTGATGTTTTATAAGGAAAATGTAGAGTTAAGTTTAAATAATAATATCTCTTTTGAGCAGAAGAATTAATCATACCAGCATCCTGGTACAAAATAGGGATGGTTCTGAGGACTTTGGTCCTTAGCTTCCTGGCAGTCAAAGGAAAAAGGGAGACCTGAAGAATTCATAGTTGTTATTAATAAGGCATCTTCTTATATTTTGCTTCCAGGGAATCATGCTCGTTGGTGATGGATACAGGGGAAAAACTTCACCCCATACACCCAATGAAAAGTTTGAAGGTGCCACTGTCCTGAAAGCGCTCAAGGTACAGTCATAGCTGCTTTTTGGTTTGGGTTCCTAAGTGTCAACCCAAGGCCTTCTGTGAATGGCAGATCACAGAAAAAGAGTTCAGAGTGCAGACCTATCAGGCAGATGAACAGAGCAAGTATGAAATGACACTCCATTGTTTTAAATTGTTCCTTGATTCCTTCATGTAGTCATCAATGTATCAAACTTTATATTCTCATCAATTTGCAACTGACAAATAATATACAACGCCCCCCCCCCATCTTCAGGGAGCTCCTGGTCCAATGGTGAAATCATACTGAACCACGTGATTATCCTGTACCACCACAAGTGTTGTTGGGGAGAAAGAGGAAAGTTCTCTAAAGGAGAGGGGAAGAAGAGACTAGCTTTCACTGTTCCTCTGTAATTAGGAAGGTTGACTTTCAGTTGCTCATTTTACTAACCAAAATCCACAAGCATGTAATCGTATTCCCACTAAGTCAAGGCAGACATGACCATCCTTATATTGCCTTACTGAAACCGAGTGTCTGTTTTTCTCAAGCCTTCCAATCAACCCAGTGCTATCTAGTGTTATTCTTTTTCTTCAGTTTGGTTATGAAGGCCGAGTGCCACTGAAGAGTGCCCGCCTGTTTTATGACATCAGTGAGAAGGCTCGGAAGATTGTAGAATCCTATTTCATGCTGAACTCAACCCTATATTTTTCCTATACACACATGGTCTGCCGAACAGCCCTGTCTGGTAAGATTCCAGAGTGTGAACTTGTTTCTGTCTACCCACAGTGAAATGAGAAAGAAAACAATGTAACACAAAGCTCTGTTACATTTTAGACTAATGGTTTAGCAAAGTTCCAAATTCCTGAAGCAGAAGAAGCTTGCTAGTTCTTATTTTTCTCTTCCCTCTTTTACTCCTTTTTGGTCACCTAAGATTCTAGAAGACCATCGCTCTCCCTATCATTCCTTCCAAATCCATTTAAGCAAGTAGCTTAAAGTCACACAGAGAAATACTTTTTCTGCTTTAGGTTTTACCTTCCAGGGAATCAGGAACCTGGAAATTACAGTCTCCCTTTGCATCCCAAAGCATTAAGTGGAAGCATGGAAGATGAAGGGATTGTTGAAAGATATGTTCTCAAAAAGGCAGAGACCACCTCACTCCCTGCTGTCATTATTTCTTCCCTAGATCTCCTCTTCCACACCCTCCTGTGTAGGAGGGGATGGACGTGTCATGGGAATAGACTTTGACATGTGAACTTTCAGCTGAACCTTTTTTTATATATATTTTCATTTCACCCCTCTCCTTTTACTGCCCTACATGAAGTACAAACCATGGAATGCAAGGAATTCCTATTATGCATGTTTATGTCAGGATACATTTATAGCAGAACAGGTGGATGTGACTTGCCCATGGTTTTACATCAAGTTTGCACCAAACCAGGACCTGTCTCTTGACTGCCTATTTGGTTCTTTCATCTCTTTGGGTCAACTTATGTCTCCAAAAATTTGCAAAAGGACCAGCAATGGGAGAAAACAGTCAGGTTGTGACATCTGCTGCTGGAGGTTACTGCTCTCCTGTTATTCTCACCTGTTGCCTTTTCTGGCAGGTCAACAAGAGAGAAGAACTGATCTCAGTCATCCCATCCATGCTGACAATTGCCTGTTGGATCCTGAGGCCAATGAGTGCTGGAAGGAGCCCCCTGCCTATACATTCCGGGACTATAGGTACAACCAGCACATGCTTCCAAAGCAAGCTTCTGCCCAGCAGTTATCAAAAACCCATGGAAACTAGAAAACTGATCTGTTTTGCTTGTCATCATATTCACCTCTATGAAGCAGAGATTCTCAAATAAGCTCCCGAAGCAGCTGCTGCAACCAGGAAATGATGTGATCATCTCATATTTTTATCATAAAATCCCGAGCACATTCTGTTGCATCTTAATCCACAAAATGCCCATGTTGTTTTAATATAAAAACTAAAGGTTTTTTTTTTATCATTTGGCTTTCACTGAAACATATCCCTTGTGGTATGCATATCTCAGTCTGAGAAGACAAGGATATGGTGTCTCAATGCACAAAGGGATCTTATAATGCCACTTACCTATGTCAGCCTTTTATACATAAGAAACTGGAAAGTCAGAGGAAGAAATGGGATGATATGTAAGTGTGTAAAGAGAAGACTCAGGAGTCATAGTCCCCATGTATATAGTAACGTGTTAATTATTATTGCAGCAGGCTCCATCCAAAAACATTTCTTGATCACCCCCTATCTTTGAGGCAAGACTACACCTCTTGGAGCTCTCGAGCTCCTTAGGGGGAAAATGCATCCTTTAGAGTTACAGGCATAAAAGGGAAGAAGAGAGTTCTAAGCAGGGTGGGCAGGTGCAAAGGGGTAGATTAAATCTAATTAAGTTTTCTTGGGAAAAAGTGAAATGTGAGTTGAAGTTTGAAATAAAATTAAATTTTAAGCATAAGTGAAACAAATAAATACTTTGGGGGTAGGACCCAAACTATATCTGACCTTACTTACTCTTTAGGGTTAGGAAAGTCAGTCATTTCGAAGTCCAGTTCAAAGGAAATTTACCAATCGGGCTGGTCTGTTTACAGCCATTCTTCAATATTCTGTGATGGTGTGGTTATAGATGGTTTTCTTTTTTTTTCTTATAGTGCTCTCCTGTATATGAATGATGACTTTGAAGGAGGGGAATTCATATTCACTGAGATGGATGCCAAGACTGTGACTGTAAGTAAACCTATACAGGCAAATGTATGAAGTGTTTATCTCAATCTTGCCATTTTCCAAGGACTCATAGATTATTGGATTTCGAATAGCTGAGCTTGGGAATTCAAGAGGTATAGAGAGGCCCCAAAAATATATACATCATAAAATGTTAGAAATGGAATCACCAATAAAATCTCCTAGTCCATTTTACAGATGGGTAATTTGAAGAATATAAATATGAAAGATTTGCTCATGACCACGTAGCTGGTTAGTATTAGACTTGGAACCAGAACTTAGGTCTTCTGATTCTTTGTATAGTAGTCTGATGGAAGCACAAAAATACCTATTTGTAAGTCATCCCTGCCTAGGACTAGACAAATGATTCTACAGCATAGTTTTCAAGCAACCTAATGTTCTATATGCTTGGATTGAGCATTGGGCAATAGACCCCTAGTTATCAAAATTATATATATATACACATATGTATATATATGATTCACTGTAAGTAAACCTATACCTGAAAATTTATATATATGTATATTATATATGTTATATATGTATATTATATATATATACATATATATATGTATATATATATATATATATATATACACACACACATGCATTCATACACACTTTGGATGAGATTCTAAGCATATCTTCATAGGTAAAATTCAACAGTTAATTTCAACCACTGTCTTCCTAAGCAAACCAATACCTTTGGAAAACCAGTCTACTGAGTTAATAAGCCATATAGCCAGCATCCTTTGGACCTTAAGCCAAAGCACATACACCATGATAGGAAAACATGTTTTCCAATTGAGAAGGTAACTGAATTGTAAGTAGATTATGAGATACATTTTTCCTCCATACAAAATCTAAAGAGTTGAGGTGTGTATCTGACAAAGGATTTTGCATTATTATTCAAGCTATTTCCACAACTTTTTTGAATTTTATGTTTTTCCTCTTCTATTTTGTATCCTTTACTCAATAGCGGAACATCCATATATCATTCATGGCATACTACTGGAGTATATGCAGATGAGATGAATAATTCTATACTACTGGATTTAAAGGGGGGCCCTATGGAGATTCTGGTTAAAGTTGTCCAGAAAAATTGGAATAATTCATAAATAATATTTCATACAATTTCATACAATGATGTATATGTAAAAGTTATCATGCCTCACACTTTTTTTGTAAAAGCTTAAGTATCAACAGTATTTTAATGCTTCATGATCTGGGAAATTAAATCAATATTGATGATTCGGGTTGTTTATAATCCTGGTACAGAATTATCTTTTTTTTTGAAAAGCCTCTTTGCAGAAAGCATTTTATTTCTGAGCTCTGCTAACCCTAAAACAAATTTTAAAATGCTTGCATCTCACACAGTTGGAAAGAAAATCAGGTGGTTGAAACTATTTCTTTGCTTCTCCTCCATCTAGTGGCCATATTTGGGAATGCTTAATATTTAAAAGTAAGTGATACCTGGACTGCCATGTAAGAATCAGTAATTCATTAATTACTGAATGCAAAGTTTACTGTAATTCTGCCTTTTAAAGATGTGAAAGAAGATAGTACTGCTGTTTCATGTGGCTATACTTTTAAGAAAATTGTGTAACTGTTTTAAAAACTACTGAATCTCACCAACACCACTACCCCCAAAAGAGTAAAAGAAAAATCGATT
Organism: Cryptoprocta ferox; assembly: GCA_028646485.1. NCBI lineage: Eukaryota > Metazoa > Chordata > Mammalia > Carnivora > Eupleridae > Cryptoprocta > Cryptoprocta ferox. Next base: position 73,525,412 of record CM053573.1, read on the forward strand.
TAAACAATGTTTTGATTCAAAAGCTCCAAGTTGACAGACTCATTTTCACAGGTTAACTCTACTTCAGATTAACACATGGTAGAATTTTTAGGGCATTTTTGTAAGTAATAGGTCTTAGGTAATCTGACCTAATAAAGAGAAATGGATAGTTTTACTTTTCATTTCTTTGACTCTGAAGGGACAAATTGAAGCAGAGAAATGGCCCAATGAGGCTATATAAGGTAGAAAAGTCTTCTAAGTTTTTTACTTTGGAAAAATCTGGGAATTGCATAATTAACTAAATGGTGGCTAAAGATTTACATTTACAAGTATAGTGCAAAGGCTTCTCTGACTTTTAATCATCAGCTAGATGGAAAGCAAAAGGAATTTTCTTTTATCAAACTTGGATGATGCATGGATTATTTTCAACAGCAGCGTGTTTGTGAAACATGAGTATTTTGGGATTTGGGTTTCTCTGCAAGTTTGAAAGAGATGAAATTTAATAAGTTCTATTTGCTTCATGAAAATTAAATTCAATATGGACTGTGTTCCAAAAGTATGTTTACAATCATCTAAATTTCAGAACATATTTTCCTGGAGAAGTAATGTCATAAATGAAGATTTTTTATTCCTTTACATGGCTGATATATAACAGGTGACGCTCTCCATTTGATAACATTAGTCATAGAGACTTCTGTGAGCCTACACACCTATAATCAATTCCAAGTGCATCAGGCAGCTGAGAGCTTCTTTCCCTAAACTTTCCCAAGTTCTTCATGTATAAAAGTACTTTCAATTCATCGAGTTTCATCAGGCAGAAAGCATCAAGTTGTCCCTACACACTTTCTTTAATATTGTAAAATGCTATTGCTGACACTTGATAATCACACAGAAGCGATGGCAACCATGTGTGGTTGAGTGAATCCTTACCAGTGCCAGGGAATAAGCCTCCCAGAAAACTGGAAACTAGATCTCAAAGCGGTGTGTATACGAAAGCTTTCCTACTCTACTTCATATGTTTCAAGTATCATTTATGTTGCTGTTTCTATGTGGAAATGTACAACACATTCTTTCTCCAGAAAAATGAAATCAGATTGATACCAAGGGCACCAATACTTGGCAAACTCTCTAGATTTACCTCAGAAAAGTCACCTTGATAAAGCTGCATAAGAAATCAACTCTTTCCAGCAAAGACAAATCGCTCCTCAATTACTGTGAATAGAAGAGTAACTAGAAACTGATTGCTTTTCTCTGTTCTCACCTTGCGCGCGCGTGCGCGCACACACACACACACACACACACACACACACACGTCTCAGACTTTCTGACTCCTCAATCCACCTCTCTCCACCTTTCCATGTGAGGGTTACAGTGTAGGAGTACCTATGTTAGGTAGTATCCAAGGGCTTCAGGAAAGTTTCCAAATATTCCTGCTGAAGCTGACAGTGAAAAGACATAGCCTCCCATTTTAAGGTGCAGGAAACCAAAGGTTCTTCTAATGGGCATGTATTAATCCAAGTCAGTTCAGGAAATAACTAGTTAAGATGAGCCCGTCTTATTAAATAGTAGAATGGTACCATTTTTTTCCTTTTCCTTTTCTTTTTTTTTTTAATGTTTTCATTTATTTTTGAGAAGAGGGGAGGGGGGCAGAGAGAGAGGGAGATGCAGAATCTGAAGCAGGCTCCAGGCTCTGAGCTGTCAGCACAGAGGCCAATGTGGGGCTCGAACTTGTGAACCATGAGATCATGACGTGAACCAAAGTCAGATGCTTAACTGACTGAGCCACCCAGGTGCCCCTACTTTACTTTTCTAATCTGTACAATGGAATGAGTAATGTTTCTGTGTTTCTCAAGAAAGAAAAATGAATTCTACTGACATCAGACACTTCTTTAAATGCAGAAGCAAGTCCCCTTGTATTCTGTTGGTTAAGTTCACTCAATTTGAAGAACCTGCTTACTTTCTCTAACACCCAGCTCCCCTAGCAGTGCGTCTTTTCTCCCTACCCTCTTCTACTTACTCATTAGTGAACACTTTCACCTGAGCAATGCACATGCTTGGAAGGACTGTGTTGGTCATTTCAGAGCCCTGGAGGCCATGGAATAGGTCGCCTCAACGGGTAGAGTGTTCTCATCACTAGAAGTATTAAAACATGCACTGAGGCATTGGACAGGCATATTGCAATGGTAATTAAAGCATCACATGAAATTAGACTTGACTTTTAAAAATCTCTGTATTATGAAAAGTTCACAAATGCACAATTAAGGACAGAGGAGGAGTGGACCCGTGGAACGACCACCCAGATCAATAATAAAAATTTACCAGCACTCTAGGTATCCCCTCAATTTGTTTTTGTCATCCCACAAATAAGAAATGGACATCTACCTTATGCCAGATACTGTGCTAGGGCTCAAGGCAGGGGAGGGAAGTAAAAAAGAGCCCTTGTTTTCATGGAGTTTGCCGGCATAAGATACCATGTATTGAACAGTTACTCATGTGCCATGGACTATGCCAACCATTTTGCCTGACTGATTTTATAGCTGAATTAGATATTATTTTGAACTTATCCTTGTTTTACAGATGAGGAAATTGAGCCAATCCATGTCTAGTTCAACCCCAGGATTCCATTATTCTTTGATTCAAAACTTGACCTAAATAACCCCATAGAAGGATAGTGAAAAGGGTCATAGAATTCTCATGATACAGAATTGAGAGTCTAATTTTCATTTTCGTACTCAGGCCTCTATCAAACCGAAGTGTGGGCGCATGATCAGCTTCTCTTCTGGAGGAGAGAACCCGCATGGAGTGAAGGCAGTCACCAAGGGCCAGAGGTGTGCTGTGGCCCTGTGGTTTACCTTGAACCCACTTTATAGAGAATTGGTGAGTATGTGACCCACTCATAAGGCCAATCAGATGCCCCAAAGACCTGCTTCCGGAATTGATTTATATGAAAAGTCTTTTAATTCTTCCATATTCTTTAGGGATCTTAGAGATCATAAAAATCAACAAATCAATCCATCAAACTATTACAGAGTCCTTTATTTCTGCTTTCCAACACTGGTTCTGTTTTCCAAGCAAGGTGAAATTTTCCTGTTCAGATCCATGATGAAGCAATTACACATCTGATGCCTGTAGTGTGAGTCTGAGAGAAACAAGAGGGGCTCGGAAGGCATTTCTTGGTCAGATGCTTTCTAATAAGTGAATGTTTGTGGAAATAGACATCAGAGTGATAGCTGGCAGTCTCTAGTTAGTCTTAAGCTTAGTTACAAACTGTGGCATCATGAGAAACGAACCCCTTTCTGCTGGACACCAGAAAGACTGATTTGTTTTCTCAACAAATCATTATAAAGAGCACTGAATAATTTATGAGACAGTGTAGAAGAGGATGCGTAAACCTGGAAGTTTATTATTATTTACTATTAACTGAAATGTTACATAGTAAAATATTATTATTACATTGGAAGTAGACACTTGATCTGAATAATGGACCATGATCCCATCCTTCTGGATGCCTCTGGCCAGAGGTAATAGTCTCTATCTGTGAGGCTGCAGAGGAATGAGACCAATGGATAGAAGCCCGTGGGAGGAAAATGTTGGCTCACATAGGAATGACTTTCAACTCATCACAACCCTTTGGTGGAGTCTCATGCCTCGGAAGTACCAAGCTCCTTGTCACTAACTGGCTCCAGCCCAAGCCTTGGCAACAACTTGGCATGGGATGCTGAAATCGAAACAGAAATGTCATGGTCTTCAGTTCATTCCAGCACCGAGTATTGATAAGTTATGAAATTCTAGTCTTTAAAATGGCATTCTATCCAACTTTCTCTTTAGATACCCTACTTGAATCCAATTTAGTCGGAAACTGTTTAAAATTAATTCCTCTGTCTCATACTTTTTGCCATCAAATCTGACTTACACAGTTTTTAGGCCACATTCTGTAAGCATTCTTTCACATACTTCATTTACAGAAGATCTACTTTGTACCTGGGAAACTCTGCTACGGACCCTGGGGATACAAGGTGACAGAACATAGTCCATGACTGTGAGGAGCTTGGAGAGGTTAACAAGGAAGTAGATCGAAGTGTGGGTTTTGTAGGAGGCATCAAGAAGCCTACTCCTGACCGAGATGATAGCCATTAGCCAGGCAATACATTGTTGGAACATCACCACACTCTTTTCTCTCTTTAACGTTCAATTCAACAAACATTCAGTCAGTTTCATTACTGAGTATCCCAGCTCTCTCTTCTAAGATATTTTCTATCAAAATAAACTAAAACAAAGTAAATTCTTTTGGCTTCTTCCTCATCCAGAGAGTGTTAGGAAACTTCTCCAGAACCCGGGCAATAGCGGCATCTAGTGGTCACAGGAGAGAATGACCAGAACCTCCTGAGCAACTACTAGAACATTTAGCCTAGGGGATTCTCAGACTCTGCTCTGCACTGTAACCACCCAGAGAGCTTCACAAACTACTGGCCTCTATCTGTATTCCATCCTCAGACATTCTGGCATAACTGATATGGAGTGTGACCTGGGTGTGGGGAGCTTTAAAACCCCAGGCGATTCTAACATGCAACATAAGAGTCCTGAGTTAGGTGCCTCTTCTCAGATTGAAGCCCTGAGCAAGGAAAGCCTATGAAGGAGTAATCAGAACTTTCAGATTTCTGCACTTGCTCTAGATTGTCTTAAAGGTCTCAATACTCAAGGATTAGTTAGCATCATAAATTCTTAAGGACGTACAGTATCAGAAGCTTCAGTTCCCTGTACATGGAGTTCCAGCTCACGAACTTATTTCCTTTCAGGAGAGACATGATTTGAGATGTCTCTTGTGGCAGTCTCTGAGGCAGTCGGATTTGAGAGTCTGTATCAGTTTTGTACCAATACAGTTTGTTAAGCAGCAACGGGCTCAGGCATCTTGGCAGGACTTTAGCTTTCTGTTATTTAATATATTTGGTCCTTTTGGTTGACTTTATATAAGCATCAGTTTCAATTAGGAGGTCTTGAATGAGAAAAGGGCTTTGTTTGCAAGTCACAAAATAGCTTTCGCATAACTTGCTGCATGAGGCGTTGTGCTAGGGACCAGCAGTAGGCAACAGGGACTATATAAGACATACTTCTTTTTTCAAGGAGCTGGAGGTCAAAATGGAGACTTAGTGCAAGAGCTAAAGTAATTAAAACACCAGGTAGAATTCAGTAAGAATTATTAGGGGCAATTGCATGTGTTAGGGGATATAAAGAGGAAACCAGAAAACCTTCCTTGAGGAGATGGCATTTAGCATGCAGCTTAGGGAAACAGAAAGAGGGTCATTCATCCACTTATGTATTTATTGATCACCTATAACGGAGCCCTTGCCAAATGTCAGTGGGTTTTCTGGGCACCTGAAATACAACACTCACCAAAAAGGACAGGCTCTCCTGCTTTTTATGGCACTTGCCTTCTAGTGGAAAAAGAAAATAAGTATAAAAGCAAATAATTCAGAGATTTCCAGATGGTGAGAAATGATGTGTGGGAAAGGGAGCAAGGTAACTGATTTAAGAGTAAAGGGGAGGTGACAAATTGTGAGGACTCTCCAAACAAGTGACATGTGAGTTGGCACCTGAGTGACAAGGAGAAGCCAACTGTGATAAAGGTCTTGGGAAGAGTATTCCAGGCAGAGAACAGGTTGCAAAGTCCCAGAGATCAAAGGAAGCTTGGAGTGGTTAACACAGTGAGAAATCCAGAGTGGCCAGAACATGGTGGGCAAATGCAAGATGGACAGTGGTCTGAAAAGGGGACACAGAAGAGGAGGAGTCAGACATGACAAACTAGTTAAGAATCATGAATTCTATTCTAACTGGGGTGGGGAAGCCATGCACCCTCCCCTGATCCCCTCCCCGCATCCTAGGAAGTTATAGAATAGGAAAGACTGTGTCATACTCTAGTACATACAGGAGAGGAAGCTACATCTGGTCTACACGTCATGGACTAGAATAGTGATAGAGAAGGTGAGTGAACATGGAAGGCTGCAGGTACCATTTGGAAGTAGACCAACTGGGCCTACTGATGGCTTGTTGGATGGGAAAGGGAAAGCATCTAGAAAGACCTTTAACCTAGACTAGGGCAATGGACTTCTTTAAGAATGCTGCATTCAGGGACCTTGAGGTAAGTCAGGAAGTTACAGAATAAGGCGAGGTGAGAAGAGAAGGCAAGGGGAACCAATGAAGAGAGAAAGGTCTAACTATAAGCACACCAAGAAGACTGGGCCTGGAAATTCAAGCAACAAGAACCCAAGCAAGAGTTGTGAGCTGTGAACCGGATAGTGACGGGGTCCAAATGGAAGTGCAAAAGGCCCATTAGAAGCATGTGCAAGTGGGTGTGAAATGGGGATATGATTTGGAAGCTGAATTAGATGATGAGAGCCTAACTCTGTGGTTCTCAAGTAGGAGCAATTTTGCCTCCCAGGGTGCATTCAGCAATATCTAGAGATCGGAGAGAGGTACTACTGGGTATCTGGAGTGGGCAGAGGCCAGGGATCCTGTTAAACATTCTACAGGGCACAAGTCTACCACCACCACCAAGGAATCATCTGGTCCAAAATGTCAGTAGGGCCAAGATTGAAAAATCCTGCTCTAAACTATGGTAGCAGTAATGTTCACTGAAAAGGGGTGGAAACGAGGGAGAACAGAGGGGAGTAGGTAATGTATCATATCCAAGGAATCATGGCTGGGCTTTTAGGGCAAATGGGTGAGCAGAGGTGGTCTTTCCTGGGAGAGAGAACTTGTATGGAGGACTGGCCTAGGTGTATGGGGCAGAAAACGCTGACTCCAGCCTGAACACCAGATTGGAGAACTGAGAGGGAGACATCTATGGAACCACAAAGTAGAAAGGGTATTGATCAGTTAAATACACAAGACTTCTTGGCCAAAGAGAAATCATGGGAAGTCATTGCTTAGGGCATGAGGCAGTCAGCAGAAGGCACCAGTGGAGGGAAGGAGGTGAGGTTTAACCTTTAACTGGATCTAGCACCGACCTATGCACAGATGGATGCCCAGAAGTATTTGGGAAGCCCCCGCCACTGGGGCTGATTCTGATTCTTGTAACAGAAATGTGTAAATGATCTTTCTTGCAGGAGCGAATACAGGCCGATGAAGTGATTGCACTTCTGGATCGGGAACAACAAGGGAAGCATGAACTGAATATCAACCCCAAAGACGAGCTATAAAAGTGAGGAAAGAAAAAGTTCTATCAGATATTTATTTAAATTGTTAATCTTTTTATTTTTGTACAGAGTGATGATATATAAATTAACAGGTTAATCTGAGTCACCAGATCCCCCTTTTGTTCTCAAGGATGCTTGCTCTGCCTCAGTCCATCTGTCTTGGTTTCTCATCAGGTCATCACCCCACCCCGCCCCTCCCCACACATGTGCACACACACACACGCACCTCATTTGCTGCCCATGCAAAAGCTCAAGCACAAAGAATAAGTTCATTCTTGGCGAAACTACACCTCTCATGCGTGCTCCAGTTCTAAAGTTAGCTTGTGATTTGGACGCAAAGCCTTTCTGGCCATGTGCCCTTCAAAAACACCCTCTCGTAGTGCTGGTGGCCATGAGCTGGAGTCTGAGGGCCTCCTGTGGGGTCTGCACTGCCTCATGCATCACTGATCTGATTCGAAGACCACTGCGGGACACGGAGGGCCCCAGCCTTTCCAGGGCCTTGGTGGGGTTACTGGCTCTGGTATTTTCACCTGAGAACAAAGTTACCCTGGAAGCTTCGATTCATCCTCCACAGCGCTCCAGGAAGGACTGCCCTAAGACTTGTGTCTTTCAAAAGGTTGTCAGGGGGTTGAAGTAGAATGACTCTTCTCCCCAGTGACTTGGGAAGAAACTCTTCAACCCTGCCTGAATCAGGGCACCACCCACACATTGCCTGAGTGTGGGCTCCACCGATGAGAAGGAGCATTTGTAAGAAAGATGGATCTCTGATTGATTCCAGTATTCACCTGCATGTATTTTGGTGGCCCCTCATCCTTGCTGCTATCCAGTTCACAGATTTGTGCTTGTGTCTGATTGTTTAATACAGGGAGCCTTATTCTAACATCTGGCATTTATTTTTCATCTCCCAAATGTTTGGTGTGTCTTTAGGGAAAGGTTTTGTGGCTTTGGGGACAGCCCAGGGACAAGACTGGGCCATGGCTAGTTTTGCTGGCAGGTGCTTTAAGGCCACAAAGAAAGTGGCAGCAGTATTTTTGAAGGAACAGAAATGGTTAGCAGAGGTGTTAGTCCAGAGAACGACGTCCTCGGCCAGAATTCTACGGAAGCCCTTCTGAGACATTGTTTGTATTGGAGCCAGATGTTTTTGTCTGGGGGGAGCCTGCGCCACTAACCAGTGGGAGGTTCCCTGCCTCTGTGGCGGGCCCTGGTAGAGGCAGTAGTTCTTAAGTAAACCAGCAGATCTAAACATTTTCTGAAAATCATATTTCCTTTTTTGCCATTTATGATCTTGGTTGATGGTAAGCATATTCATCCTTGAAGACTGAAAAACTGAGTCATAGTGAGTTGTGTGTCATCTGTTTCCCACCCAAACTTCCGTTGGGAGAGTGCAAGGAGCATGAGATTATAATCCCAGCTGGATCAAGTATGCCTGTGTGACCTGGAGCTACTGTCTTTCCCTTTCTGGGCTTCCGTTTCCTTGTCTGAAAGCCACATAATTGGTTATAATTGTTTCCAAAAGCCCTCCGCCGTCTTGCTCAAACTACAAAGCAAATAAAGGACAAACACAAAAGCTATCTCGGGAATGTTTACAAATACAACCAGATTCACTTCGACAAACATTTTGAGAATCGTGAATGGGTTCCTTATGCATAGATGTGATTTTAAAAACTTTAAACCCAACTTTAGGGCTCACACGTCCTGAGCTTCAGACAGGTAGATTTCTGTTTGTTTGCTGTCTCACCAAGAAGCGTTTGCTGGCACTCCGATTTGCTGATAGGAGAATCTGGGCAAGATCTAATTTCTGTTTTCTGGCAACAGGCATCAACAAAGAAAACAGTCTTTGGCTCCTAGTAGTTCCCGCTTGCAGGGGGGCTGTGGAGCTCCGGGAGGGACAGGGACCTCGGCGCCGATGCTGAGACGCCGCCCCACAGAAAGGGGGTGATGGCCTCCATAGATGTGTGGATCCACCTCCAACCATGCGCTGACTACACGGAGGTGTGATTCCTGTTTTTCAGGTCGCCCGTGTGGTTTTACACCTGGCACATCATGTATCCACTAAAGCATTTATTGTTTAATCTGCTCCGCATCAAACCATACATAATTTTATTCAGACAGTTAGGGAGTGGCATCAGATGACTTGAGACAAACCTTAGCACGGGCTGCTGAATTGAACGATGTGAGGATGGCCAGCGGAGGGCATGTGGGTGCTGGGATGCTGGCGCAGGGTGGCATCCACTACAGGGGGGGCATGCCTTTTCTGATTTAGCCATATGGTACTTGCTCCCCCATCTATGGACCTGCAGGGCTGTGTCTGCCCAGGAGCGGTGCCTTTTTCTGAGTCACTCAGAAGTTCTATATGTGCTAGAGACAGCCCCGGCTGCAAGGCTCTCTTGTTATGACCTCATGTCCAGGCCTCTTTGGCTATACATACTCTTGGGGAACTTCCATTGGTCTGACAACCATCCCTCCTGTGGGTGCAAAGCCTTCAGTTTCACAAAGCTTTTATTGTCACTTTATTATTGTATTGGATGCTTATAAGTAGAGCATGCTCACACACCAGCACCCCAGGACATGTTCTGGGTACAGACCATCATGCCCACTTCCCAGATGAAGAAACGGATGGCAGTGAAGGGAAATTGGAGCCTGTGATCACTTCACTTGGAGTGCCTGTGTCTGAGGTAGGAGCACAGCCTTTAGAACAGGAGGGGAGAGGGTGCCTGGGTGGCTCAGTCGGTTAAGCATCCAACCTCAGCTCAAGTCCTGATCTCGCAGTTCGTGAGTTCGAGCCCTGTGTGGGGCTCTGTGCTGACACTCAGAGACTAGAGCCTGCTTTGGATTCTGTGTCTCCCTCTCTCTGCCCTTCCCCCATTCGCACTCTGTGTCTCTCACACAAAAATAAATAAACATTACAAAAAATTGAACAGTAGGGGAGAAAAATTGACAGGGTGTTTGCTCCCTTGCCCATTTTTCCAGGTTTACTATATATAAAATAATACATTAGTGTGAAGAGAAAAAAGTAAGATTTTTAGAGAATCTGAACTTTTGCTCCTCTCCTATTTTCCTGCTGAGTGATGTGTGAAGGCATATTTCCCCTTCTCTCCTCAGAAATGCACTGAATACAAGTTGCATAATTCAGTGAGATCAGCCCCACTTTGGACAAAACACGGTGTGCCAGGCACTGCCTTCATGAAGCTCACGAAAGGAGATAGGTTTCTTTCAGTCAGGGGTCATTTTCCTCTTCCTCCACAGCACAAAGAACCTTGAACATAAATTCCTTCTTGAGAAAACACTGACACAAGACAGAGCAATATTCTTGGATGCACGAGGGGCTTTCTTCAGAGCCCTGAATATAAATTGTTTGACAAGAAATTTTAGTTTTAATGTGGTCTTCGTCATTACTGCGTACATAGCATTTTTTGGCTCTTATTCAGCTGAGGAAAAGCCATGGAATGAGTCACTACGTTTAATAATATATACCTGTGAATTTTAATTGAAGTACAAATGCTGAATGATTTCACAGAAGACTGCCACAGGGAAGAACTGACGTCAAGGAAGGAGATGATGGGGGCCACCTCACCAATCCCTTCTGCCAAATAATTAAACATTCTGGGGTGACTGACAGTGGTGTGCCTGAGAAGTGGGGGAAAGTTGAACTGTTCCCACATCCAGAATTCTTCAGGGAAGCGGGTGCCATTTGGCAAAATCTCCAAACCACAAGTTAGATTGGGCGCATGGGAGAAGATCCCTCTCTTCCTCTTGCCAAGAAGCCTGTGATGTGAAGTGACCTCCCCACCTAGTCCCACAGCCCACCCGCAAATCCCCTACTCCTGGATAATTTGATGTTTCCAGCATGAGACATAGGGCTTTGTTTGGGACCTGGTTGAGTTCTCCAGACATACTGAGACAGGTAACCTCAAGCACTCTTTGAGCTCACTGCTGGGTTGGAGCTGCAGGCTGATGCTGTCAGAACTTCCCCTCTGTCCTATCCATGGAAAATCACCACGTTCTCTGTGCCTCCTGCTGACCTTTGAAGCCAAACAACGTCAAGTGTGGAACAATCTGATCATGGATCTTGGCTTGCTTCACAATGGATGGCATCAGCCATGTGAAAAGTTGGCATGGGAGTCACCTCTGCCCTCAAAAATCTTGTTAAGGGCCCACAAGAAAAATAACCAAACAAGATGTCCCTGCCCTCTCTTTTCCTGTCACACATGTGCCAGGAGGAAAGTCTGAATGCTCCTTTCATTCAATCTACAACACACCTTTTCTAGCCACTTGATAGGATACACCTGAGAGGAAGGGGAACCGAGGATAACAAGAGCAGAGTTTAATAGCCTTTCCACTCTATGCATCCTGCTCCTCAAGTGTCTGTTCTGGAAGGGCCACCCACCGGCTTTCTCCCTTCCGGTCTCCGAAAGTGAACTGAGTGTCATCCATCTATCTGGGAACTCTTGCCTTTGGACCCCTTGGTTAGATTTAGGTGCCTTCCGTCTTGATGGCAGAGTCATGGCATAGGCTTTGGAAACCCTATCCAGCTTCTAGTTAAACCTTCCCTTCTTCTCCCAAGTTGATGTTTCTACCTCTGAATTACTACCTCATGGTGGGCGGGGATAGAAATGAGGACTGGGGAAGACGCATTACCTGCTATGTCTCATCTTTTTCCACTTGTAAATCATATATGCCATTGTTTCAAAGGGCTATAATCATGGTTGGCATTTATAAAGCTTTTTTATGGTCTTGAAGCACTTGGCAATCATACGTAACTACACAATTATCTTGAGAGACACACGGGTGCAATCTTCATTTTGTAAACAGGGAAAATGAACAGTTGCAGGGGAGGGCTGGAGTAGAGTTCTGGTCGCTCCTGAATTCATCAATCAGACAGTTTTTGAGCGGCTACTCCATGGTAGGTTTAAGGAGGTATCCAAACCTTACTAAGATTCCATCCCTTCCTTTAAGGAATTCAAAGTAGAGTAGAAAAAAAAAAAGATGTAAACAAGTGAAAGCAAAATGCGGGAAGTGCTGCGATGGCTATACTACGGGGTCCCTGGGTGGCTCAGTGGGTTGAGCGTCCGACTTCGGCTCAGGCCATGATCTCTTGGTTCGTGGGTTCGAGCCCCGCGTCGGGCTCTGTGCTGACAGCTAGCTCAGAGCCTGGAGCCTGCTTCGGATTCTGCGTCTCCCTCTCTCTCTGCCCCTCCCTAGCCTGTGTTCTGTCTCTCTCTGTCTCTCAAAAATAAATAAACGTTAAAAAAAAAGTTACAGTAGAAACAGGGACAAAAAAGGCCGTGTGAGTTGAGAGAAGGGAGTGGCTGCAGAATGGGAAGTCTTCACAAAAAAGGCACCAATTCAGAGGACACTGGCTCCACCAACCAACAAGCAGAAATGAGCCACGTGACCTCTCTCATCCCACCACAGTGTTCTCCCCTGAAAAAGCACAGGGTGTGGCCTGGATTCTGAAATGTTAAACTGTCAGAAAAAGAGTTCATATAATAAAAGATGGTGTTCTGGAGGGGGCGTGGAATGGGATCTTTATTGCAGATTGCCCTGAGAAAGCACTTTAATGAATGCTGTGAAAATCCGAATAAATACCACTTTATAAGGAAATTGTTTCTTATTACCCTGTGAGGAGGTATATTTAAGTGGGTGCGGTGAAACCGCCCAGGACCATGCTTCTTACTGAAAAGTAGAATAGTGAGTGTCAGGGGGAGCTCAAGCGAGCCCCCTCCTTCAGTGAGCCCTTCCAGTGGCCTTCCCCCTCTGCACAGGAGTCCACGAAACTTCTGATCTCACATGCCCTGGAGCCAGTCCACTCACTCAAATTCTTAACCTTTCATCTCAGAAATGGGAATAATGAGCATATCCCAGCCCATCTGAGGACAGTCAGGTGTCTTGTCTGAAAAGCCTCAAGCGTTTGGTAAAATTAGTCAAGGTGTTAGCAAAACCAGAAAGCTGTGCAATGCTTTAGTGAGGACATCTCTTCCAATGTCAAGCAGGGAACAGGGTTTCAGAGGCTTTGGGAATCCTTGGAAGCAAATCTTTTCCAACAGGAGTTAATGGGGCTCATTTGCCTCATTTCAAGCCAGAGGGCTGCTATAGGACATCCTTCAATAAGTGTCCAATCATACTTACTGCGTTTGTTTTCTGTGCCTGTGTTTGGCTTATTCACCTTTGCAAATGCCTTTGAAGGTCTTAGGTAATTATACTGCTTAGATTTAAAATAAATTATAGAGCCCCAAGGCTTAGAAGCTAACTTCAAGGCTTCTGGTCAGAGGAATATGCGGTGCTCTCCTGATAACTCCGGTGTTTAGCAACGTTCGCTGAACAGACAGCAGTATTTCTATTGGATTTGAAATTCAGAGTTTCAGGACGTGATATTCTCACAAAATCATACGAATTAGAATTATATTCTTTAGAGTTAATATTGGTAAGTAAATAAAAACTGCTTTGCCCCCCACCCCTGTATCCAAGATAAAGATGTGACATGTTTTAGCAAATTGGGTTCTGAGTGGTCTTCATTTGAAATGTATTCTGCTTCGAGGTCCTTCGTACAAGGGAAAACCAGGCATGAAGGCGTTGTCAGACCTCCCTTGACTGGATTCCTGGAGGAATGTTCCACTTTCCTTCATCGTTTATAGCATTATGGTCACTGGTTCGCAACATTCCAGTAGACAGGTCATTATTCACATACCGGGAAAAAGAAGCCCAGAGTAGATGAATACTTTGCCTTAAGTCAGAGTCACAAAGACATCAATTTCCTGACGGAAAGCTAAGTGGTTGGACTCTCTAAGAACACATTGCCACCATTCTGGCCAGTTTTTTGAATAGGGAGGAGGGAGGAGGAATTATAAGGAACCTCTCTGACCATAGGACTCACCACTCCTCACACCCCAGTGGGAATCTAGAAGGAGGCAACTGTCCTCAACCAGATGGTTGCCACGACTACTCTAAGTGTGCCAGGAATGATGATAGCTGTGTTCAGACACGCTCCGGGTTCCTCTCAGGGAGCTCTTTGAGCCTCTTCTGAACTTCCAGGCCGCAGGGCTGAGCACAGGGTACAGATTTTTCTTCCAGACATTTGGCATCTGTGTAATGATTTTTGTGTCTACGGTAATAAAAGTACATCAGATGTTGCTCCCTGTACCATGAACTTTGCTTTGAAGCACCAGCGAGCCACTTCAAAGGCTCGGCACCATGTGGAGATTCTGTTCCCGGGGAACTCTGCTCTGTCGAGGTGTGCCCATCAACCTGGGACACATTCCCTACCATGGCACTTACAACTAAAGACCCGCTGTCAAATATGTCACATGTGACAAATTGGCATTCTGAAAGCTTCAAACCACACTGCCTTCAGAATCAGCATAGAATATACATCATGTTTTGAACTCTGTGGCGGGAGAAAAGTGTCATTTGCATGCAGAATGATTTACAAATTAAATAAAACAAGAGAACAGAGCGGCCTTCAAATCTCAGCATAGAGTGCTTTTGGTCATTGTTTTTCTGAAGTCCACATTGAACTGTCCAGAGCTGTTTAGACTGGGAACATCAAGCCTTTGGTGGAAACTCAAGGGAGAATCACAGACACAAGAAAGTTCTGTATTTATAATTCAGCAAATAAAGGCTGCTGCAAATAGCCGACTCCAAGTTGGAAGGGGTTTGGAGAGCATCAGGCCCGGAGAAGAAATTGATTTACCTAACTTTACTCTGAAAGTTACTGGTAGAATCTGGACTTAAACCCAGGTCGCCTGACTCCTGGCATGTCCAGAGCACCCTCAATGGGGTCAGGGGAAAACAGCAGGGGGGAGGGTAGGCTTTGGGCCACCCAGACTTGGAAACTTCGCAGCCTTTTACCACCCCTCTGATGATGGACACATTTCTTATCCCCTCATATTCGGATGTCTTCATCCATAAAAGAACTAGTAATAATGATCTGTTGCGTGATCAGAAGATTTAATTGAGACAATAGAAGGAAAATGTCAAACACCTAGCAGGCAATCTTTAAAAGGTAACTGTTGTTTTTACTACATGAGAACACTTTTGTAAAAAGAAGAAAAACGATTACGATGATGATTTC
Organism: Cryptoprocta ferox; assembly: GCA_028646485.1. NCBI lineage: Eukaryota > Metazoa > Chordata > Mammalia > Carnivora > Eupleridae > Cryptoprocta > Cryptoprocta ferox. Next base: position 73,540,655 of record CM053573.1, read on the forward strand.
TCTAGCAGTGCTTTTTCAGCTCTCATGATTTTTTTTTAAATGCATGCTCCCATAAAGCATCTCAAAATCTTCAAAGTTAATTTTCATACAGTTAGATTTAAAAATTATCTCTGGCCTTGAACAACACACTTCTTGCCGGGGCAGGGGCACAGGAGAGGAGCAACTGGTTATACAATATTGAAAGGCTGTTTTAATTCCAAATTGGTTGCCAACCGCCAGTCTAGAAGGAGATGCTGGCTTTCCTGCCCACCTCATCTGGTCCTCTGACTCCCTAGCCCCCCTTCCCTGGGACATTTCAGCGGCTTTTCCAAGTCTTCACTGTCTCAGCACTTTGGAAGGCACAATCTTTTTTCTAGTCCTTTTACTAAGCATTGTCTCACTTTCTTTTCCATGTTGTAGAAAACACAGAATCAAAGCTTAGCAGCAGATGGCACTATCAGCATACTTTGCATTAAGGGGTAAAAAAAGAAAAAAAAAATGGGATGCTTTCATTCATTCATTCATTCATTCATTCATTTTGACAAGTCTCAATTTAATATCGAATGTGTGTTCAATATTGAGAAGGATGCTAAACAAGCATAAGAGGTGGCCCTTAAGGTTTGGGAGGAAGACGATATGATATGAGAGGATACTCAGGGGACCTGTGTGAACACAGAGTATGTATGATCCAGTGGTTTTTGAAAAGAGCAAGATGGGGGCAGGCTTAAACAGCAAAGGTAGGCTTTTTGAGGGAGTTGGTCTAGAGCTGTTCCTTAAAGGATGAGTAGAATATGGAATGGTAAAAATGAAAGGGGAAATGTAAAGCAGATGGTAAAAGCAGTCATCCACTGTCATGACCATCAACAACACTATATCCCTGGCAGCCACTTCTCCAAGTCTGACCCCTGTCGCTTTTAGAAATCCTCATGGCTTGGGGTGCCTGGGTGGCTCAGTTGATTGAGCGACCGACTCTTGATTTCAATGCAGGTCATGGTCCCAGGGTTGTGGGATTGAACCCCATCAGACTGCTGAGCGTGGAGCCTACTTGAGATGCTCTCTCTCTCTCCCTTGCTTGAGATGCTCTCTCTCTCTCCCTCTGCCCTTCACCACCCCACCCCCGGCCTCCACACCGCTCTCAAATAAAAATGTTTAAAAAAAAAAAAGATAAAAAAAAAGATAAAAAAATCCTTATGGCCGCTTTCACAACCATGATCTCATTTAACTCTTTCTGCAATCCTATGACTTCAGCTTTACCCACGTTATTATCCTAATTTGATTAATAAGAAAATTGAGTCCCTCAGAGGGAAAGTGACTTGCTTAAGGTCACACAAACAGTCTCTGGCAGTGCTGGGATCCAAAACTGGATTTCATCCCAGCTATGCAGCAGGAAACCATGGCTCTTGTGACACAGACAAGGCTCTTGTCACAGCAAAGAGAGCTTGGGACGCAGAGTAACAGGATCAGTTTCAGCTGTCAGTCTGGGTTCAGGTTACTGAGGGCTTGACCAAGAGCTAGACTGGACTATGTGGTATTGGGGCTGATCCTGTAAACCTCAGGAAGGATTCTGAGGTTTGGGGAAGCCAGAGACGGGTGTTATGTTATATGTTGCAGCTGCATATGAGGGATTGGAAGAAAAAGGACAGGAATTAGGGAGCCCAGTGAAGAAACTGTTACAGAAATCAAGGCTGGGGTTGGGAGTAAATGGAGTGCTCTGTTCTAACAGGGAGATTTTGTTACTGCCATTAATTCCTGGCTTGTAGAAAGAAAACAAAGCAGACTGACTTGAAAACGATGGTTTTGAATTCCCTATAGACAATATGTTCCCTTCTTCCCTGCACCCAGAGAGGTTCCTCCCCTCCACCACACACACACACACACACACACACACACCCCTGAGCCCACTACTGCCAAGGCACACCAAGGCTGCCAAGGACAGCCTGAATCGGCTGGTGGCCATGAGACAAGGGGCAAAAGGACTAAGAGAATATTGAAGAAAAAATAAATAAGGACTTGGTGGCTAATAGAGTCACCAAGGAAAGAAGATTAAAATTATGAGTCTGAGCTCTTGAGCCTAGGGAAAGAATGATGCAAATAGAGAAATGAGGGAGAATAAATTAACTGGTGGCATAGAGACCATGACCTTATTAGACAAGAGGACTCCTAGTAGCTGTTGAACACTCAACTGGAATATGAACTGATTTCCTACGCTGTTTATTGATTTCTTGCTTTTCACTTTGGGGTAAAAACTTAGAAATGATTTTTTTAAATAGTTCTTTTACAAGTAAGGAAGTGAGGGATAGAACTGCCCAGTTATTATTGTTACCACTCCTAGCTTAAAACCCTTCTGCTTTGACATCAAAACAAATCCTATGGGCCTTTTATTCTTAGGGCTTATAGAACTGTGCACATCAGAGCTCCTGTCTACACCCTCTCCTCCTGGTTATCCCATCCCAAACACTGTCCTCTCTCTTTGCCTCTCAGATGTTTGCCATCTTTTCTCTCTGCCTGGAGTGCTCTCAAGCTCCCACATCCCCCAGTTTCACCAGGAAGCTCTCACTGTGGGCCAGTGTCACCAGTTCCTTGGTGTGTGTGTGGGGGGGGGGGAGCTGAGGTTAAAACCAGGATGGCCCCAGACAAACCTGGACAGCCCTCTCTAGTGTTGGATGCTTCTTCCTCCAGGAAGCCTCCTCTGACCTGCCATAGTCCTAGCCTAAGTTCAGTCTTCCTGCTGAGGAGTCTGGCTCCAGCCTTTGTTGCCTTCTCACTTTCCTAACTACTAAGTTCAAGTCCATCTTCCCTGCTTTCCACAGTAGCTGTCTCAGTGTCACCTCCTCTCTCCCTACCCTGCTCCAAGCAACCTTTGTCTCTCTACTGAATGAATGCAGCAGTTTCCTAACTTCTCTCCCTACTTCCACTGCTGTCCTCCTGTCAGTGTATTCTCCATGCAAAAACCAGTCATCTTTTCAAAACAAGCCAGATTGTGTCACTCCTCTGCTCAAAATCTTTCACTGGTTTCCATCTAACTGGCTGAGCCATTACAATGGCCCACATGATTGAGCCAGTTACCTCTCTGCCTTTACCTCCTTTATACTCCCTACTTAGTTAGCTCCAGTGACACTGGCCTTCTTACTGTTCCTAGACTGTGCCCGGGATGCTCTTGCTCAGGGCCTTTGCATACACTATTAATGCCTGTATCTTTCTCCCTTCAGGTGTTCACACAGCTCATCCCTCATGTCCACCAATCTGGATCAAAGCTCACCTTTGTAAGGAGGTCTTTCATGACCTCGCTTTATGCTTGAACTCCTCTACAGCTGACATTCCCTCTCCAGTCTATGTTTTCACAGCACTTACAACCTATTTGCATTTCACCTAATTTAATTTATCTGCCTATCTCCCTCCACTCCAAATGTAGTTTCTAGGGCAGGAATTGTATTCATTATGGTATTTCCAGACTTAAAAGTAGCACATGGCACAGAGCAGAACTCGAGGCATATTTATTGAAATCATGCATACATGATTCAGTGAAGGAGTGAATGAACACAGTGGACAGGCATCTGATGGAGCATCAGAGTTTTACTTTAGCCACCCTGGATTTGGGTACTTTCTCCCTCTAGCTCTTATTTTCTCCAACTGTGGAATGAAAGCTTTGGACTCGGTATTCTTTAAGGACACCACAAGCAGTGGTATTCTCCAAACCTACCAGTCAGTGCTAGGGAAGAAGCAGAATCCAATGTTGTTATTAACCTGGGCTTGAAAGCAAGGAAACATTAATAGGCAAAGAGAAGCATTGTGCACATTACAACTAGAAAAAAAAAAAAACAACCACATATGAGAGACAGGAGGACTCCATACATGAGGAAATGAAAAGAAGGCGAATGATGGAGCGGAGCTGACACAGACAATTCATTATGGGGCTAGCATTGAACCTCACCCACAGATAAATTGCCCTAGCAGCCTGGAAAATAACACCAAGGGTGGACCAATCCCCATCAGATTACAAAGCTTTGCACTGATACAATTTGTGATTAGAACACTGCTTGCAAATCTTTCCTCATACCCACCAAATGGCCCCCAGAGTGGGTGGATTCTCAAATTAGTCATATGAGAACAGAGGGTTTAACAGAAGAGGGATTCTAGGAGGTTCTAGGCTGTTCCATTTTCAAATGCATCAGCCCTTCAGAAATGGGAAGTAATTCAAGATGCACATAGTTTTCTGTCTATTGCCACACCTCCTCAGGTGGAAGAAACAAGCCGGCCGCCATCTTAGGGCACTTGGAAGGATGGTGGAAAGGGCTAGAGCAGTTCACATAAAGGAGACACTTAGCCGCCACACCCTGCGTGTGGGGGACCAGACCGGTTATTCAGCTTCTCCTGTACAGCTACCATGTGGATGCAAACCCGAGCCCAGGAAGGTCAGCCAGTTATTCGGCAGTAACCAAATCCACCGTGTTGCGGTGCTTATCAGCATGATCGCCCTCTGCAGTTGTGGTTGAATAAGATTTTGCTGTTGTCATCTTGTTTGGTAACACACAATAGCAAGTGTTGCAAGTGTAATTATTACTTTTGAAATGCCCTCTTGGCAGTTCCTGGTGATGTACCTCTATGTGGTGTGTGTGTGTGTGTGTGTGTGTGTGTGTGTGTGTTTACCATTCTCCTCTGTCTTCTCAGAGCAGTCTGGGAACTTGGATTCCACCTCAAGGAAGTAACCATGGATTGGATTTAGATCCAGCTAAGAGATAACAAAGCCCTAGTTCATGCCAGACATTGTGTTGAATGCTTTGCTGTGCTCTCAAACCTTTTAAGCTAGTACCAGTGGTTCCATTTTATGGACAAGGAAATTGAGGCTCAAAGGGGTTAAGTAACCTAGTCAAAACCATAGTGACAGCAGGTTGCTAAGCCAGGATTTAAGGATTTTAGGATTTGTTCCCTAGATATGGAAATATTTTTTTGTTTGTTTTTGAGAGACAGAGAGAGAGAGAGAGAGAGAGAGAAGAGAGAGCACACACAAGCAAGGGAGAAGGGCAGAGGGAGAGATCTGAGAAAGACTCCATACTGAACATGGAGCCTGACACAGGGCTCAATTCCCTGACCCCTGGGATTATAACCTGGACCGAAATCAAGAGTGGGATGCTCAACTGACTGAGTCACCCAGGCCTGCCTTGATACATTTTTTAGAATAAAATCTTAGGAGGAATACTGCTGTATAAAACAGGAAAAATCCGGCTGCTTGGGTTGAAGCAGGAGTCTGGACTTTGGAGCCCTGACCGCTTGCCCCCCCCTCATCCTCCTCTGTGGTCTCCCTAAAGCCGTGTGGGGCACATTCCAAAATGGCCCTCTGGGTGAACTCCAAGTTGCTCCCAGCTTGAAAGTGCTATGAATCTATGATTCTGAGAAGTTTCCACTCATATCAGATGCAGACTATCAACTTCTTCCTCTGGATGAGTACTGCAACTAGCCAGACCACAAATACAAGATTCTGAATTTCTTCATGAGTTCCCATAAGTTGACAAAAGCATAGAATGTTATAGAGGGAAAAGACCTGAGAAACCAGCAAGTCTCAAAACCCCACATACCTAATAATATGACAATAATGTTTACTTTTATTGACTAATAGAAGCCCAGAAAGAAGAAATGATTTGCACGGGGAAGTCAGTGGGTCACTTGTCCTCTGTCTTTTAGAAAGGTGACATTTACAATATATAACAACTAGTGTCCCATAAGCAATCAGAACAAATAACATACTGGGACAGGGTCTGAGGGAGACCCACTGTGGCAAGCTTTACCCCATCAATTGCTAGACTTTGAGGCTGCCCCAGCGGTTCTAGAGGAGGGGTTGAGGGCATCAGCGAAGCAAAGTTTGAGGTGGTCCAGGGCCAGGCTGGGGGAAGTGGCTACTTACAAATGGCCCAGAATAGGGTTGCCTGAGTGGCTCAGTCAGTTAAGCACCCGACTTCAGCTCAGGTCATCATCTCGTGGTTCGTGAATTCAAGCCCTGCATCGGGCTCTGTGCTGACAGCTCAGATAGCCTGCTTCAGATTCTGTGTGTGTCTCTCTCTCTGCCCCTTCCCCTCTCACAGTCACTGTCTCTCAAAAAATGAATAAAAATGTTAAAAAAATTTTTTAAAAATCAAATGGCCCAGAATTATTTAGGGACTCATCTTTCCATTGTGGTATAACACAGTGGAACACATTAATTCAGCAGAATACCCAAAGTTCCAGGATTTCCTTGTAATTGCTATTAAGGTCACTGGGACTTTGTCCCACTGCGAATGCTGCTTCCTTTTCAGGAGAGGAAAGAAGAGACAGAGAGGAACAGAACTTCTGCCAGCTGAGTGTCACATCAAAGAATTACACCTAGATCCACACAGGTGCAGATACCTGAGGGCCATCACCGAGCAGATAGTGCTGTCTCTGGTAATTGGGTTGACATCATCTAGCAGCCTTGGAGGATTTGAATCCCTCCCGCCTCCTTCCACCTCCCACCTGGTGGTGAAAAAGACAGATGATATGCAAACGCAAATGCAAGGAAACTGCAATGTCATACTCTTCAAGGGAGAGACCTTCCCTTAGGTTCTGACCCAGATGCCTAAGGGGAAAGGAGCGTGAGGACCCCAGTTGCCTACAAGTGGGTGCAAAGAGGGAGCCAAGGATGATCATATCAATACATAATCATGGGATTAGAAGTCTCCTTAACAGTCATTTAGTGCCCCCACCCCCCCACCCCCGCCAACCCGTCCCCAGGCCTAGGCATGAATCTTCAAACTGGACCAGCCCCAGCCCCAGCCAGACTGAAAGATGCTCTGTTCCTAAATAAGCCTTGGTTTCCCTCACTTTCAAATCTTTCTTCATATAGTTTCCTCAGCCTACAGTTCCCTTCCTCTTCCCCTGATGCTTCTTGTGCCCATCTGCTTCTTGTCTTCCAAATCTCATCTCAGAAAATATTTAGGTAAAGGTCTATATTAGATGTCCTTGAGAAATGTTTCCATAGCCACTGGAACTTCACACATGTAGCATTCACTACCCTGATGTTTTTATCTCTGTCTCCTTCCCTAGACTGTGAACTACATTAGGACAGTTATTGGCTCTATTATGCTAATCTAGCAGGTCCTCTAACAGGACCTAACACAACAAAGACAATGGGGATTGTGTGTGCCCTAACACACAAAAATGGGAATGGGGGTGCCTGGGTGGCTCAGTCAGTTAAGCGTCCAACTCTTTATTTCAACTCAGGTCATGATCATGAGATCGAGCCCCTCATCGAGTTCTGTGCTGACAGCATGGAGCCTGCTTGGGATTCTCTCTCTCCCTCCCCCTCTCTCTCTCTCTCTGCCCCTCCCCTGCTCTCGTTCTCTCTCTCTCTCTCTCTCTCTCTCTCTCTCTCTCTCTCTCAAATAAATAAACTTTTAAAATGTGAATGAAGGAATGAATTAACAAATGAATTGCTACATCTTGAGCCCTGATAAAGTATTTGCATTCATAAATATTACCACTGCACTAGTCTTATGAAAAAGAAAAGAACTTATTAGGTTTATAGGAAGTAATATTTTAATTCCCATTTTATGGAGGAGGAAAAAATCCTCTGAAAGAAAGGGAAAATAAACACACTATATATTTAGAATATATATGGGTCATTCATCGTGCTAGGTACCTCAAAACTTTTATCATCTTTGTCCTTGTAACTGACCTGTGAAGAGTTATTTTCATCATACTTTTAAAATTTATGTTGTGGGGGCTCCTGGGGGGCTCAGTCAGTTAAGCTTTACTTTGACTCAGGTCATGATCTCCGGGTTCCTGATTTTGAGCCCTGCGTTGGGGTCTATGCTGACAGCTCAGAGCCTGGAGTCTGCTTCAGATCCTGTGTTTCCTTCTCTCTCTGTGCCTCCCCCACTCACGCTCTGTCTCTCTCTCTCTCTAAAGTAAGTAAACATTTTTTAAAAATTAATTTATGTTGTGAATTTAAACACCGTTTCAGTGTACAGTTCCATGGGTTCTGACAAACGCATCGGGTTGTGCGGCCACCACCACCATTGCAATACACCCTCCCCATGCTGCCCTTTGTGGCCATGCCCTCCCCCCCTCACGCCCCTCCAGCTCCCTGCCAAGCGTGGGTGCATTCTCCATCATTGTAGTTTGCTTAAAATCAGAGAATTGAAGCAACTCAGTCGAAGTGAGTAGCTAGTGGGCGATTAGGTTTTGTCTTTGAGCCCAGGATTCTGATTCTCTGTGAGGGTGGAAAGCGAGAGTTCGGAGCCAAGGAAAACAGCTGTGCCATTCCAAGGCCCACCTCCCACCTCCACAGAGAAGGCCCTGTCCTTGGTCCCTGTTTTACGGAGGCAGGGCAAACACGGCCTCATTACAGAAGCCAGAAATCTGATAAAGCTCCACCTCTGATCATTCAGTAGGTTCTGCGGGAAGACGGTGTTCCTCCCCAATGGAATGATCTAAAAACCATTATGATCAGCAGGCTACTGAGCACACCGTGGTGTAAGAGATTGATCTTTTTCCAGTCCCCTCACTTATCTCCAAGACAAGAGGGTTCTCAGAGAAGGTCACTGCTACACATTTACCTCCCCACCAAAGCCCCAGGGCCCTTTTCCAGACATGGGTAGGACTGCAGGTGAGCCCTGCTTGCACAAGGTGGGTGCTGCTGCTAATTGGGCTGATGTAATTAACTGTCGAGGTTGTGGCCCTGGGAAGCCAGCCACCGTCTCCGCTTGAGTGGCCTCCCTGGGCCAGCCTGCGGCAGAGGCAGCAGGCGCACATCTCGCTGGAGCTCCGAACGCAAACACGTTTAGAGGCAGCTTCAAAAGCTGAGAGCTGGACTGCTGCTGGGAGAGAGCCATTTCCCTGGGGGCCATTGGCTTCATGGGACACACGGGATCGAGAAATCATTTCATGTTCATCCTGCTTTTAATCAGGGTGGCAGGATATTGGTCCCGCTTTTGTCTAAAGATAATCTCTTTTCTAAATAATAATAAAACAAGTACTTGTTTGGGGCTGAAGGAAGATAAGTGAGCTCTGATCTGCCTTGATAGATACAGAAAATAGCTGTGGGCCTTCTGAATTTAACTCAGGCCCCTGGCCCCTGCAACCCTGCTTCCCTTCAATCTGAGCCCCCACCCCTGCCTTTCTTCCCTCCCAGGATACCTTAAGGACTGCTTTGCAATTTACCAGGCCTCCTGCCCTCCTTCAGGCTGCCGCCTGTGCTGCAAAATGCCGTGCATCTCTGCCACCCAGTGAAGCTGGATCTGCTCCTGAAAGCTTTGCAGATCAGTAGCCCTGACGCTTTAGGAGCAGAAGCCTCCAGAGACCCCAGCCTTTGTACCCTGGATTCTCTGCTGAGAGGCTACGGCAATAACAACAGACCAAAACCCAAGGCTCACACCCAAAACCAGGGATAGCAAGTAATGAAAGAAAGTTCATAGGCTGTGAAAACCCCACCGTCTGGCCCAGGTACCCACGGGCAGCTCACCTCTGTGAACATCATCTTCCTCCCCTGTGCCACAGGATAAGAAATACCGATCCTTGTAGGATTATAGACAGAATAGAGCATGTCAAGTGCATACAGAACACTCTGGATAGTAGTAATTATAATCACCCCCATCATCGTCATCACTGCTCCTACACAGAGTTTGGTTTAAACAGTAGTGTTTGGGTATTTTTGTAAATTACATACTTGAGATGTTCTCTGCCTTTTGCTACCAATCCACAATATGATACAACGTGAAGAATGACCCAGCTAATGCCTGGCCTTTATTCCTGAATGTAAGTTCTGCCCTGAGAGCCTGTTGTGTTTCACCTTAAACTTGGATATACACCAAGTAGTAGATGGAAAGGTTTTCTCTCTCCCCGAGCCCAGAGCTCAGAGCCCAGGACTAAGCCAATGCTGCCAGGTCTGGCCCTCTGCTTCCATATCCTACTCTGGATCCTCTGTCCCCCACCCCCACCCCAACCTCAGGATCAAAGCTCCCTCCTAAGTAGGATGCAACTTCTAGCCAAAATAAATACTTGGTTAAAAACAAAACAAAACAACAAAAACAAAAACAAAAACAAACAAACAAAAAAACACCTCAAGACCAGCAATGAAAAGGAGAAAATGCACAATCTTTTTCTTTTCCTACGTCCACTGCTTTCCCTGTCTGGAGACCTATGCACTGACAGTGGGCGGACATCCTCTCACCTCCTTCAAACTTTGCCTATTTCATGTGGAGTTCCTTTGCAATGATGTCTGGTTGTCGGAGGAGAGGGTGTGAGCCCCACAGAATATGGGTGTTCAAGTCATGAGATGTGAGGTCATTTGAATGCAGAAAACTACCTTTTACACTACAGCTAACTAGTGCAGGGCTGACGATGTAATGATTCATTCATTGTCTATTTCCTGGATCAAAACGGTAGCTGATGCCCTCGTCTTACTGTCTTTTGAGCTACCTCCCCCCTTCCCTTCTTAGACCTCAAAATCTGGGGCTACATGAAAAAAGAAATGGATGAGGTAAATAATTCATAAAACAGCCCCCTAATTCATAGGTTTCCTGGCAGCATGTCTAAAGTTAAAGGTGAATTTAGCTGAACTTTCCTTCACACTAATATTCAGAATTTAAAGATCAGCTTTCCGGGATGCTTGGGTGACTCAGTTGGTGAAGTGTACGACTCTTGGTATCGGCTCAGGTCATGACCTCACGGTTTGTGAGATCAAGCCCTGCATCAGGGTCTGTGCTGATAACTCAGAACCTGCTTAGGTTTCTCTCTCTCCCTCTCTCTCTGCCCCTCCCTCTGTCTCTCTTTTTCTCTCTCTCTCTCTCAAAATAAATAAACATTAAAAAAATAAAGATCAGCTTTCATCTTAGGGCTTTGAGCTAGTACTGACTTTGGCTTTGAATTTTCTTATCTTCTTTTGAAGGAAAAACTGAGGATCAAAAGAAATTTTAAGATGTAGCCAGTATCACAGTAAATAATCACATGACTTAATCTTTCCATTCTTAAACTACTCTTGCAGGCACCTTACAGGCTCAGTTCCTCACCCATAAAATGAAGATTATAATTATCCTTTTTTACGCTATGAAGAACTATGCTAAAAATATGTAAAGTAGAAATCTCTAAAATCAACAGTAGTTATTTTGTTTTTAATTTTATGTTAGAGAGAGAGAGAGAGAGCAGGGACAGAGGGAGAGAGAATCTTAAGCAGACTCCATGCTCAGTGCAGAGCCTGACTCGAGGCTCAATTCCACGAACCTGGGATCATGACCTGAGCCGAAATCAAGAGTCAGACACTCAACCTACCCAGCCACCCAGGCTTCCGTCAGTAGTTATTTTTAAATGGTGGGATTATAAGTAAACTTATTTTTTGTTTTTCTTTTCATGTTTTCCAGTTTTTAACACAAAACAACTTATTTTTTTAACTTTATTTATTTTGAGAGAAAGAGAGAGAGCATTAGCAAGGGAGGGGCAGAGAGAGAGGGAGAAGCAGGCTCTGCACCACCAGTGCAGAGCCTGATTCAAGGCTTGAACTCACGAACCATGAGATCATGACCTGAGCTGAAATCAAGAGTCAGACACTTAACTGACTGGGCCACCCAGGCGCCCCAAATAGCTTAATAACTTTATCGTAAAGAGATATTAGTTAAACTTCATATTTCATAAGGTTATATACAGTGGAATACAAGTCTTTTAAATAGTCAAATGGCATAATGCACAAGAGTTGTGCTATAACAATAGTTATGCTATTCAGTTATTACTCAGTTTCTCTACCATTCTGTAAATTCTTAGGCCTTGTGGTACCCTTTTCCTGGGGAGTAGTCCCAAGCAAAGAATATAGGAGATTCAGAGGATACTCAGTGAAGCATCCTGTACCCTTCTAGCCATTTAAAGACAAAATCATTTAACCTGCGCATCCTAGTACCAATGCAGAATGTAGCCAACAGCTCAGTCATGGACTCACATCACTCTCTTCCATGTTCCTGAGGTTCAGGCCTGGTCAAATGAAGAGAGCTGCTGGGTGAGGACACCCAGGGTGGGAAATAGAGCACTGAGTCATTCCATTCTCACCACATGTTAACTGTGAGGCCTCAGCCCACCCATTAGCCTCAGGCAAAGTCTGCTGGCCCCTGTTTCCCCATCTGTGGGCCCCAATGCTGACCAATCATCCCCTCTGGCACCTTATAAGGGAAAGCTAATTAGAAAACTCACCTTGTAAGAATGCTGCAGAAAGACCTTTCACACGGAGTAGAACCACAGTGCCCAGAGGCACTGTGACTCAGTGGTAGAGCTGACTTCCAACACCCAGGTCTGATCACTCTGCAGCCAAAAAAATAAAGGGAAGATGTACATGGCAAAGGCCAGGCAAATTCCCACGGGACCAGCCGCAAAGATAGTGCACGGGAGTGGCAGGTCCTCAGAGTGCTCAGGAAAGTCTATACATGAGTGACAGAGAAGGGAAGAGATCAACCAACTCATTTACTCATTTGTTTATTTTATTAGTGTATATTGTCTGCCCCTAATGTATCAAGGGACGTGTTATTTACTATAGGGAAAACAGAGATGAATCAGATAGCCCTAGCCCTCAGGTCTAGTTAGAGGGAAAGATAGACCATAAAATAGTACAACACCTTACAATGTTTAGAAATGAAAATATATACAAAAGTCATGGAATTACAAAATCAGAGTAGGTTTAGGCTGAGAGGGAAAAGGAAAGCTTCACATGGGAGTTAAATGTGAACTTCTTCTTAACAGAATGACTAGGAGTTCACCACACACTGAAAAGCATGCCCAAAAGACAAATGTGCACAAATAGATAGGAACAACAAAGACAGAGTACATGATCCAGCTTTTGAAAGTTACTGTCGTTTCCTAAATATTCTATAGCACTCCATAGCCATCTCATTCTCTAAAATTATCATGGAAGTTTCTCTGTACCTAAAACCCACAGGAAGATTGGTATTCCTAAAGTAGTCCAGTGAACTGAGAGAGAGAAATGGGGAAAAAAAATAGGAGTTGAACAATATGAGGTACCCCTCCCCTCAAAAAACTCCACCCATATTGTTTAATCAAGGCTCTAGAATGCTCCATCTTCAAGGCTGTCAGAAGTCTAGCCTAAGCTGGCTTTGGGTGGTTCTTCCACTCCATCTGCCAACTTAGTTATTTGGTAGAGTTTTACACTACGCTGGCTGGGAACCACTCAACTGCCATCTGTGTCTTTTGTGTTTTTTAATGTTGTTATTCTTTGTGTTTAATCTTTTGTTTTTGTTTGTCTTATTTCCCCACTTACTCTGGCCTTACGTATATAAGGAGGTGTAAACTTTCCTGTTTGCCATCTTTGGGAGACAGTTATATGCTTATCACTACCTTGTCTATACTGCCTCCATTACACTTCTCTCTCTCTCCTGAGAATAACTATCATGAGCAGAGTTGTGATGTCTTCTACTCACTCCCCATGCTTTCCTCTTATTTTTTCAGCCTAAAGAAATTTAAAGAAAAAAGGTGCAGAAAAAACTGCTGAGATGAAAAGGAGCTAGATACTTGGGAGACCACAATGCCCTCCCTTTTCTCTGAGGCAGATGTGAGCAGAAAGGTAGAGTCATCATATTAACACACTCTTCTGAGCATGGGCCCGTTGCTGCCCGTGACTCAGTAGATGGTGGGGACTTTGAAGCCATCCTTCTAAATGATTACTTTATTGCTTAGAGAAAGTAGAACTTTATAAATGTCAAAATAGGCATTGATACTTTTCCAGAATATTCTTCTCCAGGACCTTGGTGCCTTTTCCAAGCTCACAGGCTTTGATGCATACCCCATGGAGGCAAGCATCAGCTTTGGTTCTTAGATTAGAACAGGCCCACATACACGTTTATTCACTGTTTTAATTTTTTTAATGTTTATTTATTTTTGAGAGAGAGAGAGAGACAGAGCATGAGTGGGGGAGGGGCAGAAAGAGAGGGAGACACAGAACATGAGCTGTCAGCCCAGAGCCCACTGTGGATCTTGAACCCACAGACTATAAGATCATGACCTGAGCCGAAGTCAGATGCTTAACTGACTGAGTCACCCAGGTGCCCGTTCACCGTTTTAAATTAACAGAAAGATACCTTCCAATTCCTTTCTCTTGTTCTCAGCGACCCTGCCATATCCAGCTTTCTGAAAACACCATTCTGGTAACATCATTTTTCTGTTTTAAAATCTCCATTAGCTTTCTTCTGCCTATAAGACAAAGCCCAAGCTCTATAGTCATGCACTTAATGTCCCAAGATTCTCATGTAACTCTGCCACTTCATGTCTCCATATTCCCAGCCACATACCCAACCCACCCAGCCACAATAAAGGCTTGACAATCCAGTGCACACGCACCTGCCTGCCTCATTGGAGGCTGTGACTCACCTGCTCTTTTCTGCTTGAATTGCATTTCTTTTGAATCTCCAAGAAAGAAAAGAAAACAACACAAATTGGGACTGTAACTTATGGCTCATCTTTCTTGACTCTCCCTAATCCAACGTAACTGCACTCTCATTCCTAGGACACTAGTAACATTTTATCTGTATTTCTCATTTTATCTGTATTAGCATTTCTCTCCCTCAGTACCATTAAAATTTCCCCCTATTACAAGTAATTTGGAGGCAGGGACTTTTGCCTGTTTAGTTTAATGCTATATCCCAAGCACCTACAACAGTATCTGGCAAGTAATGGATGCTCAATAAATAAGTATTGAAAGAGCACCTATGTTATGCTAGACACTGCTAGTTATCTATGTGCATACCTTCATCTTTCCATTGACTGCGTGTTCCATGAAGGCATGAAAGCCAAGGCATGAAAGCCATAGTTTATTCATCTCTGATGTACTGAGCATACGGCCTAGCACATACTAAGAAGTTGGTAAACATTTGTTCAGCAAATGACATCCTGGATGAAGGAACATCTTTATAAACACCTAGCCCCACCCATGTCTTTTTATTTCTTAAGTAGCTACTTTCTGCCTCTATTCTTCAGGTTTCCGTGACAAGGCTCTTTATTGCCCTTGAATGAGAAAAGCCAATAATGGACATTTGTCCTATCTTTGTTGCTGCAAACACTTACCAGAGCTTACCCATATTGTGAGTATCCGTGTCATTGTTTCCTATGGAGTTTAGAGGAATGTCAGTGGTGAAGTGGGGAGATTGGGAAAGAATAAGTTGAAATGAGTGATGACAAATATAAAGAAAAATCCCACCCTCATTTCCCCCACTAACTGAAATAACCCTTTTATTTCTGTAGTAGATAAATACATCACTTATAATTTGTGCTATTTAAATACACTGAATACTATCTGGGAAACTTGCTTTTTATTATAGAGAATTAGCTTTCAAACAAGGATTTTGCTAATTGGCACATTTTTACAATTACCAATACTCTGAAATTAGGATACTTTACATATTTATAATAATTCTAAGTTATTGTGACTTACGCAGTATCAGGTGATATCCATTAGGACAGAGGCCAGATTTATTCACCTTTGAGTCCCCATCAGCTAACCCAGTTCCAGACATACAATGAGGTCTAACTGTATTATAATATGATAAATCATTCAGTTAGTCAACTGACTGAATGAATATGTATTAATTTATATGTCACACATTTTGCAGCATTCTGGAATAATCCAAAAACAAACATGAGAGTTAATTTCCCGAGTTATTCACAGGCTAGTGGATTAACACATCCACAATGAGTTGCAAACTACTTGAAATAATTTCATGATATAGTTACAACTGCAGTTTCAATTTTATATATGAAAAGGTAGTTAACATTCATGAACAAAGATGCAAACATTTTCAACAATATATCAGCAAATCGAAGCATCATACTTCTATCCCTAGTTTGCTGTGAACAATGGTCTGGCAGCATCTGAATGGGATGAATGAGATGGAAAGATTATCGAGCCAAAGAGATCTAACTGCGCCTATGCAGGAATCTGGGGGAGGGGTAGTGATGATATAATTAATTTTTTTTCCACGGGGAATGCAGAGGAGAGAATGTGTCTGAGAAATATCATGGAGGAGACATTGTCAAAATCTGGCAACCACTTAAATTAAAAATGCTTTTACAGCCTGAAAACTGTAGGAGCATTAACAGAAGAGCAAGAGGTGACAAAAGTCAGGATGGGAGAAGATTCGGCTTAGACATCCTGAGGGTTGTTTTATGTTTTCATTTACTTATCTATTTTAGTGCTTACAGGAATTCTAGATGTCTACCAGGGAGTTTAGATTGTGGGAGTAGAAATAAGGAGTAATTAAAATACTAAAGACAGAGATTTAGAAGTTACTTGTGTATAGCACAAGGACTTCAATATTCCTAATAAATGCATGTTAGTCAAAGCTATGAAACTAAGTAAGCATCTCTTTTTAAAAAAAGTGTAAAAGAGAATAAAAAGGTTAAAGACAAAACCCTATGTTAAAAATTATTTTCAGGAAGCAAAATAAATAATAATGTAAGAGAAGAAGAGATTAACAAAGATGATGGAAAATTATGAGTGTGTCTTTGTAGCAAGGGAGGAAGGAGAAACCTAGACGTGGTGAAGAAAAAAGATAGGCATGTGAATTTATGAAGGTGGGCTTGGAACTATTCAAGGGCGACTGACTTTGACTCTATACCACCCCAGCTCTGGATCCTAAAACTTCAATATTATAATCACCCAAATCCAAATAGTTGAAATGATTCTCTCAGAGATTGGTCTGGTCAGTCTGGACCAGCATCATAATGTTTAAGAACCATTATCCTGCATCATAATCTGATGTTCGCATAATTTTAAGATATTATTTATGAACACTGTCATATACATTTTCCCATGTAAATCCTAAAATGAGTCTTTCAGATAGATCTTTTAATCCCCATTTTCACAGGTGAGGAGGTAAGAATTCAGAAAACTTAAATTACTAATAACAACAAAGGGTAAACCACAGGTTTTCTGACATTATTCAATGTTCTTGTTCTATATGACACCAACTTCACCTTGCACAAAAGAGGCCATAGAGTTCCCAACACAAATGTCATTCGGTTTCAGATCCTGACACACCAGGGCCTCTTTAGGAGACAAGAAAAGGATAACATTCCAAATGGAGAGAGAAACTCCTTGGGCGTCTGGGTGTGTTGATAGTGATAATCATCTCATTTGGAGCCGTTTTATAGTTTAGAAAGTGGTTTCCTCACTTTAACATGAAATTCAAGGTTCCCAATACTTTACGGAATCAGAATTATTGGGTCCATTTTGCAGATGAGGAAAATGAGACTCTGAAACAATATGTAAACTACTAACAGTTATATAGCTGAATTAAGACTACACTCAACTTCGGCTCTTCACATTCCTAGTATGGAATTAAATTTTAAGAAAATATGGAAAAGGAAGTAGCCATTTTATGATGTTGCAATGAGAGGCAGTGATGATGGCAGTGGTGATGGTGTGTAAGAGGGGGTTGGAGATGGTTCCAAGCTTCCAGAACAACAAGGGTAGTGGACTTTAAAATTGGTGCTCTGGTGGGGATAAATATAAAGGAGGCTGGAGCAATGCTGTAAGTCCTAATGGTCTTTGAAACTATCAGAAGGCTGAGACTGGTACGTTCTCTTGCCAGGTCATTCTGGTTGGACATGCTCCTTCAGTCATATGGTGCTTCTTTTTAATTTCAAGATAGGGTTGGGGATTATGTGTTGATCTCTATCAGAAACAAACCATTGCCTCCTTTAAACTTAAATGAATCTTTTATGAGGTAAAGGACCTTATCTAGGCTGGTGCCTGAATAATTTAATGGTTTTCTGAACTAATTGTACCCAGAGGCATGTACATTGAATAAATTAAGTGAGATAAGCTATCCTTATCCCCGTGTTGGTAACACATTTCTTCTTTCTGCCATCTTCTATTGCTGCCATCATTCTAGAAAAGTGACTCAGTCTCACCTGAAGGGAAATGGAACTGAGTGGTTGGTAAGGCTGATGACATGTGGGTTATGACTAAGCATTCCCAGAAATGAAGGGTTGATCTTTTCCCCTGTGGCAATGTACAGTATGGCAGCTGTTTTCCTAAGACTCCACTGACCTGGTTGCCAATTTCCTTAATCCAATTTCAGTCAGTACCTAAAACTATGATAAAGGACAATGAGAAAATGGGCTGTTTGGCAGCTGTGCCCATGCCCATCATAAAACATTGCTGATCTGTGGTGAGAGTGGAGTTGATCCCAAGAATCCAATGAATTGATTTTTTAGCAGCAATTTATCAATGCTTGATAATTTCTGATGAACCATTCAAGAAAGTAAAAATGCAAAGATTGATCTAATCTACCCTTATTGAACTTGGCTGCACCTTGAAATCACCTGGGGACTTTTTAAAAAATTACTAATGCCTATGCATCAGAAACTGAAGGATTTCCCAGGTTCTAATATGAAGCAGAGTTTCAGAACTAATTTAATGAATACCTTTCATTGTAGGAATTGGTTTTCAAAGTTTTCTCACTTCTATTATCCAATCTCATTGCTATAACTACTGTGTGCACTGGTCCAGATAAATGATTCCCTTCATTTTACTGAAGGTATCAAGGTCACACAGCTAGTCAGCAGCCAATATCCCCCTCCTAAGTGGACACCTTCTTCTATTTAAGCTAATACTCTCTTTGGGGTAAATGATGGACAACAGTGGTTGTCATGCTTAAAAGGATATGATTATGTGAAAGTTAATCTTTGTGGGTGAATACGTGAATTCTGAAGCCTTTTTACTGTTTTGTCAAACATTCCGTATTAAAAATAAATCTAGCAGAGAACTGTTTCTAATGAGTACCTGCATTAAATCCATCTGGAAATCTTGTTAAAATGAAGATTCTAAACCCAAACCCAAGAGAATCTGATACGGTCAATCAGAGATGGTACATTTGAATCTGAACTTCAAATCTCTTTAAGGTGATTCTTATGTCCATTGAAGCTAGAGAAGCATTGCATAGTGTAATTTTCACAGTGCCAATTATCAGATTGGCAATGTAGTGACTTCTTGCACTGAGATTTAGAATAAGATTTAGCAATCTGTTAAGGCTTTTCTAACAATTATGTTTTTAATTTTTTAAAAAATGTTTATTAATATTTTAGAAAGAGACAGAGCATGAGCAGGGCAGGGATAGAGAGAGAGGGAGACACAGAATCCGAAGCAGGCTCCAGACTCTGCACCGTCAGCACAGAGCCTGACTCGGGGCCCAAACTCACAGACCGTGAGATTGTTATGGAACCTGATCTGGATCACCTAGCAGAAGAACTAAGCAGCACTCCAAGATCTTGGAAGGGAGGAGGTTTATTTTACACCGGTAGGCTCAGAGGAGCTCATTCTCCAGAGGTCTGAGCCCGGAGCGTTAGCAGAGGGAACAATTTATATCCTGTTACTTTCGCATTCCTCATTAATCAGGGACAGGTGTTTTCTTATTAGTCCTGTCGGCCATCTTACAACAGATTTTCCCTATCAAGATCATGACCTGAAGTCAGACGCTTAACCGACTGAGCCACCCAGGCACCCGTCTACCATTTTTTTTATAAAGCAAGAACCTACAACACTCCTCAAAGTCTGGCAGTTGAGGCACTGGAAATATTCCCCCTAGAATTTCAATATGTCTGAGGATCAGACAGACAAACTTGGTAAAAACCAGAACTGCAACAAAACCAAAGTAAGTCTTCATACTGATATACAAGTATGGGTTATATATAGCCAAGAAATGCTCTCTGCTTCTTCTGCAAAACCATTATTCATGTTTCCTATTTACTACTGAACAGTGCCATGGCAAATCACAAGATAATAGTGAAAAAAAACATTGATTGAATTTTATTGTCACAGGAATTCTACCATTAATTATCCATGTGACTTTGGGTAAGTCACTTAACTTCTCTGATCTCAGTTTTTCATTTCTAAAGTGGAATTAATTACTATCACACCAATGTAACAAGGTTATTGTAAGTTTCTAATGATATGCTCAGTAGGAAAGGGCATTGTAAATTCATTCTGTACAATTACTGTCAAAATATGATTATTTTATAGTAGACACAGTGGAGTCTTCTTTGATGGCCTTGGAGAATTAAAGATTTGTTTCCCAGTGGGATTTTTTCTTCCTTCCTTTCTCTCTCTCTCTTTCCTTCTTTCTTTCTCTTCCTTTCTTCCTTCCTTTTTCTTTTTTTCTTTCTTTCTTTCTTTCTTTCTTTCCTTTCTTTCTTTCTTTCTTTCTTTCCTTTCTTTCTCTTCCTTCCTTCCTTCCTTCCTTCCTTCCTTCCTTCCTTCCTCTTTCTTTCTTTCGAGACAGATGTGAATTTTGAGACAAATTCCCTTTGATACTCTATTGATATGGTAGAATCTGGAAAAATGTTAGCTATATTTTCAACCTGGGACCAAGATGATATATTTTATTTTCTTTTTTTAATGTTTTATTTATTTTTGAGAGAGAGAGAGAGAGAGAGAGAGAGCGAGAGCATGAGCAGGGGAGGGTCAGAGAGAGAGGGAGACACAGACTCTGAAGACAGGCTCCAGGCTCTGAGCTAGCTGTCAGCACAGAACCTGACGCAGGGTTCGAACCCACGAACTGCAAGATCATGACCTGAGCCAAAGTCGGACGCTTAACCAACTGAGCCACCCAGGCGCCCCCAACATGATATATTTTATTGTAGTTATTCCTAATTTGTTTACTAACATATAATGAAATATCATATAGTCACTTGACAGTCATGTTTTCAAAGAATGTTTACAGATATACTCAAGATGATTAGTGGGAAAAAGCATATAAGTTGTATATGTAATATGCCAATATTAGAAGATACATGAAATACAAATCAACAAATACTTTTGAGCACCTACCATACATAATAGTGAAAATTTCTCCCACTCTTTGCTCATAAACATAACTGTTGGATGAAAAATATTCTATTATATAGTAATACTGTGACTTGACCAACATCTCCTTAGTAACTACTTTGATTACTAGCATTTGTTGTTGCTATGATTTTAGAGTAATATTTCCAGAAAAATTTTTATACCTCAGAGGGTAGATAACTGAGTCCTTTGAGCCTACACCTCACATTAAGTGATAAGCAATGCTATAAAATTAGCACGTGTGTGTGATATATTGTTTGATATTATAAAATTATAAAGTTATTTTATTTGATAGACTATACATATCTATAAACAACCTAAGATGATGGAAAGAAAATCATTAGTTAAAACTGTAAGCCACTATGTTGAGATAGTGCCTAGAATCTAAAGAAGAGGGACAAAATGGTCACAAGAGCATATGGAGAGAAAAGAACCCTCATGTTAGCTGAGAAAGTCCAACTGGTAAAATCTAGATCTTAGTTTCTGGTTAGCACTTGTCCCATCAATGCTTTACTGAACCAAATGGACAAAAACTTGGATCAAGCTACTCCAAGCTACTTCTACTTTCATAGAAGATGATTCTCTTTGAAACTCCTTGAGAAGCATACTTATTTTCACTGTTGTCCTTCTGCTTAGGAGCTGTGAGCCTCCCTTGACCAGTCTTGCCACCCATAGGGAACTTTCTTTGTCAGTTTAAGGACAAGTAAGAGAATTGTTATACATCTTTCTTTGCTCTCTGTGGAAGGAGGAGGGAATAAATGAGTTCTTAAATAATTTTGGAGGTAAATTGTGTTCTGTAAAGGGAAAGTTAAGGAACCTTATTTACCACAGTTTTAGTTCAGGTTCAATATGTGGTTCTATGAATAAAAACAAAGTTTTCGGTGAACTTTCTTACATATAAATATTTACCTACAACTATGATAAGATCCTCTAGTAGATTCTAGGGTGTGAAAATTCTAGGTCAAAGGGTATGATCATTTTAAATCTCCTCAAACTTGTTGCTTAGCTGATTTCCTGATTGATTACACCGGTTTATATTCCCAATGAAGTAGATAAAGTGTTCATTTAGCTTTAACTGCAACAGAAGCTAATTGTTGTCAATTCATATGCAGCAATAAAAAGAAAAAACAGTTTTCTTCAAATATTTTATAACCAGTACAGTTTTGTCAGTTTCTCCTTTGCCATAAAGTATAAAATTATCTTCTATTTCCATTGGACGCCCTTCAAATTAAAGAAATTAAAGAAATTGTCTTCTATTGCTAATTTGAGGAGAGTCTATCATGAATGGGTGTGGGATTTGTTGAATGCTATCTTTGCATCTGTTTAAATGATAATCTTTTCTCATTTATTCTGTGTATAATACGAATTGCACTGATCTTCAACCAAACTTGTATTCCTGGGAAAACCCCTTTTCGTGTGACATCTTGGCATTTGTACATATTGTTATTTTCCTAGTGTCCCAAGATGACAACTTAAATTATGATGTACAGCCTTTCTTCTTTTTTAGTACATGCCTATAAAGCCAATTTTTCCTTTTGTCAGTTTTAGCTGCATACTACAAGTTGTAATATGCTGCATTTTGCACGCCATTAGCGGAATTTTGTAATTTACATTGTGATTTATTCATTTAGTCAATGAGTTATGTGAGAAGGGCATCAATTAATATGGAATCATATGTAGTATATTTTTCTAGTGAACACATCCTATATTATAATTTTGATACTTTGAAATATTAAAGGTCAAGTTTGTTAATTATATGGTTCAAACCTTCTCTATTTGTCCTGACTCTTGTCTGCTTCTCTATCAGTTATTGAGAAAAAGTTTTAAAGCTTTACATTGACTGTAGTTTTATAGTTTGTAGTTTATAGTCCTACTGCTATTGGGTACAGACAGATGTATAATTGTTACAATTTTTATGTCTTATTACTTCTAATAATGCTTTTTGCCTTAAAGCCTGCTTTGATAATAATAGAATAAGAGTAGGTAAATTTTGGTTAATACTTGCATACTATCTTTTTCCACTCTTTTATTTTTAACCTCTCTACATATTTATGTTTAAGGTGTGACTCATAAATTGAATGTGGATTTTTATTTTTATCAGATCTGAAATATGTGGTTTGTTTACAGACAATTCATCACTGATATTTTTAAGTTTAAATCTACCATCTTGCTATTTGTTTTTTTGTTTGCCCCATCTGTTCCTTTTTTTCTCTTTTCCTGTCTTTTTTGATTAATCGTTTTTAAAGTTATCATTCCATTTTCTCCCCTATTCACTTCTGAGTTATAAATTATCTTCTATTCTTTTTAGTGCTTACCCTAGGGATCACAACATGAACTTTTGAATTACTAGTGCCTACTCAAATTTTGTGTTTTGTCCATTTCCAGAAAATGTGAGAAATCGAGGACACTAAAATTCTATTTTCCCCATTCAGCCTTTTTAAATATTATTGTCAAGTATTTTAATACATTTAAAACCCTTCCTTCCATTACCAGTATTGTTTTATATGATTAGTATTCATTTCTACTTTCCTACATAGTTAACTTTCCCAGTGTTTTTCTTTTGTCCTATTTACATTTCTGTCTAGGATAATTTCCTTCCTGTAATTCAGTTTAGGATTGTTTTCCTTCTGCCCAAAAGATGCCTGTTAGTGTATCTTTTAGTGCAAATCCACTGCCAGTGAATTTTTTGACTATTTATTTGAAATTTTATCTGTTCTTAATGTACTTTCAAAAGGTACTTTTGTTTGGTATAAAATTTTAGACTGTGAGTGTGTTTCCAGTACTTTTACAATACCATTCTCTGGTCTTCTGGCTTTCCTCATTTCCTTTGAAGAGCTACCATATCAGTTTTTTACTTCTTTGAAAGAAATGTGTCTGTTTTTCTGGAAGCTCTTAAAATTTTCTTTCTGATTTTTGTTTTTTTTTCAGTTGTTTTCCTCCAATGTGATTGAGGGTGTTTGTTTTTTGTATTTATCCTAAGAAACAGAACTTTTTGTATTTGTGGATAATTTCTTTTGTCAGTTTTGGGAAATACTTTTTTAAATTTTTTAAAGAAAATACTTTTTTTTGGAAACCAACTTGACAATAAACTATAAATAAAAAAAGAAAAGAAAAAAGAAAATAAATACTTTTTTTAAATGTGATTTTCCTGTTGTCAATTTTTTACAGTGTTTTTTTTTTCTTCTCCCCATTATTTTATCATATTCCTGGCCTGCCTAGTAATTTTGAATTGATTGTTTGGCATTGTGTACCAAAATTATTGTGTCTCTGTATATATATGTGTGTATATATATATGTATATATATATGTATATATATACATATATATATTTTTTTTTCCTGAAGGGTATTTGTTTTCTTTTAGCTCATAGATAGATGATAGGTAGGTTATCTCAAGTCTCTGAGACTGTGATATCTTGAGGCTCAATTTCAATCTTTGTGAGGACTGGTCGATTTCCAGTTGCCTCTGACTCCTAAGCAAGTCATGTGAGTAATGTAATCCTTAGTTCTCTTTTTCCACTGGTCACCAGGAAGTTCACATTCACTTAAAATGCTCAAGTATAAAAACTATTTTGACCTTGCTCTGTATTTTTTTTCTTATAGCAAATATTCCTTATATTTAATTTAATTATCTTATTGTACTGTTATCTATTATTGTAAAGATTCTCAAATACTTTCTAGAATTCATTCACTCACCATTTAGTATCACCTGTCTACATTATTTAGGGCACTATCTGGACTCTAGCTAGGGCCATGCATATGAATTCCACATTGTCTGACTTAAAGGGGCTTGCAGTCTAATAACAGGAAAATAACAAACAGATGAGTGGAATGCTTGAGAGTAGGAAGGCTGGCTAACAGTGCATAAACCATGAACTGTAGGAAAGAAGACAATGAAATAACACAGTTTGCCTAGAATGATAATGGAGAACACGAGGGTGGCATTTGAGTGAGCAAGTAAAGAATGAGTTAGATTACCAGGAGGGGATCACTACTAAGGCAACAATTCGAGTAAAGGTAGAAGAAGAGAAAAATATGGTATTGGAGAGAAGAGTCTGGTATTGGAGAGAAGAGTCTGGTAAAGAATGAGATGAATAATGTGGAGGATATTGTTGATGGGAATCAGCAGGGATGGGGAAGGCTGATTGAAACTCCTGGTTTTTGAGACTCTTAAGCCTGTGGTTCCATTGCTTGCAATAGGAGCAAGTGTTATTCTTTAGTGATCTTAAGATTTGTGCTAGTTCTTTAATTACCTCCCAAGAGATGTGTTACTAAATCAAAAACAAGAAACAATCGGTGCCTCCAGGGCTAAGAGTAACCAAGGAAAGAGAAACACACCTGCCTTTTCGGTCACCAATACTAATATTTTACTTTCTTGGGTCTTGAATGGTAAGCCGAAGCCACGAGTTGGAACGAAATGCAGGCTGCTGTCGGGTGATGATTCAAGCTGACTGTTAGATTTGCAAAACTGAATGTGGGTGGTTTTGTTGTGTAATCTTTTGCCTTAATCTTTCTGCCTTTAATGAAGTGCTTTGACTGTCTCTTTATGCATATGCCTGTTAGATGTAGGAGATGCGTGGAATTTCTTAATGGAACCTCATCAAATTTAAAGTCATGATTGAAAAATTGCTTGCCTTAGGTTAAAAAAAAGTCCTCTTTAGTTATAGAAGAAAATAAAATAAAAAAAGAAAGAAAGAAAATGAAATACTAATAATCAAAGGCAGGCTACGCCATTGGTATTATTTTATTTGGGAATTTTAAGTCCAGAGAATAAGATAATTTGGTCAAATTTACTCCTCATTTCAAGTGAGTTTCAGAGCTGGAATCTAATTTACTGAACTAGTGCTCACATGCAGTGTTGAAGGGAAATTTGGGGTCTGATGGTGAAAAATTGATTAAACAGTAGTTACATCACAGACTGGATATTTTGCTTGACATTTTGAAAAACAAGAAAAGCCAAACATATTCCCAAGCAGAATACTGTCACTTCAACTGTTTCTCCGTATTTTAGTCAATATTCCATTGACAAACATTTATTGAGTATCTATTACATGCCAGTCTCTCTATTCACCTCTACAGACAGTGATGACCAAATATGGGTACAACTGCTGGTCTTACAGAGATTAGAGTCTAGGGAGGATCATTAGACAGTGGTCGAATAGGCACACATGTGAAAGGATAATTCCAAATGTGAGGAAAATGTTGGGAAGAAAAAAAAAACAAAATTCTATAAAAGCCGGTAATGAAGAGATGGTAAATAAACTTCTCTACTGTTTGTGGACATCAGAAGTAGGTGGCATACAGGAAATGAGTTCCCTGAGCTGCTTGGTGCTGTGGGCTGAACAGGAGTCAGAGTGAGATTCTTGTTCTCAAGACAGTTAGGGCTTTCCCACCACATCCTGCAAGGGCAGAGGTTCTTAGGATGTTCCTGACATTAGGTTTGTCCCCCTTCTCCCACCTCGACTAGTACCTTCAGCACTCCTCTCTTCTCCTCTACTCCATCTCCACAAGGCTGTCAGAGAGACATTTCTCAAATTCAGCTCCTAGAGTGCCTCACTCCTTCCAGTAGCTTCTGAGGCTCCTCCTTTACAGGCTTACATTCCGCTGCTCCCTATTCATAGCAAATTTAAGGACCTGGCAGACAGGATCCTCTGTGATCTTGGCAGTCTTCAACCAGCTTCACCAGGTTTGCCTTCCATCACTCTTGTCCACACCCAGGCACCCCAACGTCCAGCCTCAGTTAGTATTTCGTGCAGCAACATTCATTTCCCCAAGATAGGCAAGTTCTATTTTCTGGGAAGCATTTCCTCCCTTTTTTTGCCTGGAAAGTCCCCACTCATTCCACAATATCTAGGGCAAATGTGACTTTCTTACCAAAGCTTTCTCCTATATCCTAAGGCAGAGTTAGTCACTTCTTTTCCGGTGCTTCCTCAGCACTCTACACTAGTTACTCCTCTCATCACATAGTGCTCTAACTATTTGTCTTTGGTTATTTTGTAAATTAGAGTGTGAACATTCTGAAGGTGAATATAAGGTGTGATGCAGTTCTAGAATCATACTTTGGCTCCTTTTGGATGGTTGCCTAATACCATGTTTTGTATAGATTTTTGTTTATTTTTGTTTTTGTTTTTAGATAGAGAAAGAGTGCAAGCAAGGTAGGGGCAGAGAAGAGGGAGAGAGAGAGAGAGAGAGAGAGAGAGAGAGAATCCCAAGCAGGCTCCACGCTGTCAGAGAAGAGCCTGATGTGGGGCTTGAACTCACAAACCGTGAGATGACCTGAACCGAAATTAATAGTTGGACGCTTAATTGTCTGAGTCACCCAGGTGTCCCTTGTATAGATTAATATATGATTGTGGAAGGAGAGAAAAGGTGAGGGGTCCTAAATGTCTGTTTTTGTTAGTTTGTTTTTAATTTATAACTAAATTATGGCCCGTGGTGTATTCCTAATGTCCGCTGGTATGAATAAAATCAAGAGCTCAGGAGGTTCTTAAAAGTAAATTTTGATGGCCAAATTAGAGAACCTTTGACACTTTGGAGGAAGAGTAGCCCTCATGTCATACAGCAACTTTGTAAATCATAACATGCTGTCCTTTTCTCTAGATGCTTTACTTCTACCTGTTGTGGAATTGTCATTATGTGACAGTTTTGTTAGAACAAAGCACTTTTGGGGTCCTTGGGTGGCTCAGTTGGTTGAGCTCCCAACTCTTGATTTCGGCTCAGGTCATGATCCCAGGATCATGGGATCAAGCCCTGTGCTGAGTGTAGAGCCTGCTCCCTCTCTCTTTCTTTCTCTCTCTCCCTCTGCCCCTCCCTGGCTTGTGGTCATTCTCTAAAATAAATAAATAAGTAAGTAAATAAATAAAAATTTTTAAATTTTGTTCTTAAAAAAAGAACAAAGTGCTTTATTTTTCCAGCTGTCTACAATTGTTGTCAAAAATATATAGGTATGTGATATCTATAGATAAGGATGAGAATGCTGTACCCATGTTCAGTGCTCAATCTGTATCACTCTATGCAGTGGGCTTTTGAGAAGATAATATGCTCTGTATTATAAACACCAGATACCTGCTTTAAGAAAAAACAGAAAATTACAAGTTCATTTTCAAATGGACACCAAGGTCATTATCATCATGAACAACAAATGCCTACTGAATATGTAGGCAGTTGGGTCAGCCTTAGGGAAGACAAGAAGCCATGCGATAGAATTAATTTCTTTCTCATATGAATGTCTAGATCACACTATCTCTTCTCTGTTTAAAGTTTATCTCCATCTACTTTCAATTACGTACATGTATAATACATGTATTATTCATGCATTTCTCTCAAGCAGAATCTTCTGGCGCTTAGTGTTAATATTGGACCTAGTTTTAGGCCACAGAGCGATCTTTGGTATTGGATTTACCCATGACAAGACTGATGTCGATGGGGAAGAGGAAGAAGTCAAACTTAACTCCCAAATTGATGGGTTAAGTGAAAGAGAAGTGTGTTGTGCTTATTAAAATAATTGTGATAACATATCATTTTATGCCCACGATTATTATTTTTTTCCCAGCAGTTTATCTATATGTTCGCATACCTACCTAATCAAAACAAGTTTTTCTAGTCTTGCTGACTTTAGAAAAGTTTCAAGGTAGAATTAGAACTGATGTGTTAGTGTTTTCCTGGATTTGGATTCTAATCTCTAAGAGGAACATAGAGACTTTGGGCAGAGACAAAATATTTGAGAAACAATAAGATTTGGGTTCCTTCAGATCATAGCAGTTTTCCTCACCATGAAGCAAGAATATACTCACATCCAGAGCCTTTGCTCTGACTGTGGCTTCTTCCCAGAACACTACTAATCCGATCTTTCTGTAGCTCAGCCCTTTGACCCATTCAGGTCTCTATCTCTTCTATTGTTCTTCCCTGAGAGGCTTTCCTCAATCATACTTAATGAGGTGCAACAGATGAGAATATAGGCGCTGGTGGGTGCTGAGGAAAGGAGCTGTACTTCCTGATTTAAGAGCAGAGCTCTGAGAAAGTAGCAAGACTTCAGAATGAATACTGTGCATGAGTCTGGTAGGTGGAGCCATAAACAGCATGAGACAGATTACCATGTCTCTAAGCCTGGTATGGAGAGAGCTGCGGGCCAGGGACAGACATTGGCATGACAGAAAGAAACCTCTCATAAGTAACACTCATGGATGGTTGAATAAGGGCCAAATGGGATCATGGAATCCTTAGTGAATATCTGACTGAACAGTTGACCGAATGCACCTGAGTACGATACCTTCCCACCCCCACCAACACAACTTAGACCAAGCACCAGGTAAAGGGAGGAAAAAAGCCTGAATTGTCTGAGACTGTTCCTATATTGGCAAAAGTAGAGCTTGAAGTAGAAATTAAGTCAAGGTTTAATAACAATAAAGGAAAATAAATTTCTTGCACATTTTGGTTTGTGGGCTTAGATTCATACATTCTACAAAAAGGAAATAAAAAAGTGCAGGTATGCTGACAGTGGAAAGAATTGTGAAATTAGCATGACTGAAAAATGATGAGTTTGGTGGGAAAGTCAAGTGATATATGCAGAGGGCCTGGTGTACAAAGACATGTAAAATGTGATCCTGACCTTGAAGAAGATCACAGATGGCCCATAAAGAGAATTTGTCCTTTAGAAGATCAGGAGTAATCCAAGGGATCATATGCTAAGTGTAGTAACCACAGAAAAAGTTCAGATGACGGAATCACTATTGAAGGTTGGTTGTCAGGAAAGGCTATGTAACGGAGGGATGGAACTTGAAATTGGCCATGAGAGAAGCATAACACTGAGACAAATAATAGATACAAACAATGATGTGGCAGTAAAACTATGTGTGTTGTGTTTGAGAGACTATGGAGAATAGCTGTATCATGGCAGGTGTGTAAGAACATAGCTAGCTTTGGCACATTGGAGACGACCGTCTGATCCAGGTGTGGAACACTCAGCTAAACATTGAACTTCAATCTGTAATCAGTGAAGAACCATCACGAGTGTCTGAATAGATGGAATTTCTGTCAAATTGAATGCATCAAAAAATTAACTTCCAACAGTGTGCAATTTTGCTTCTAGCAAACCGGACAGCCTTGTTACGTAAGATCAAACTAAAGCAGGTGGATGGGAGAGACTATACTCCAAAAAGGCACAGGAACTAGAAATACAAGCTAGAAACCAGAAAAATAAAAGGAGCTAAAGATTAAAGGTACTCTGATGGTGCATCTGCAGCCTTATCTTGATATTAGAGATTGTCTATGTAGACTTGCTTTGTAAATATTACAGATCATTACTCTTATTGTCTGAAAGACAATATAGCAACATGAATGAGTGAGTAACCCATGTTTACAATTAAAGTTTAGTTTACCCACTGATCTTGGGGATTGTGTGAGGTCCAGGCTGTCCCCAGGAAGTGATTTGCATAGATGCTCATGTGCCCTATGTGAGCATATGGAGAAAAGAGTACCCTCATAGAAATGTAACTGAGGAGAGGGCCTAAATGGCTCAGTCAGTTAAGCTTCTGACTTCAGCTCAGGTCATGATCTTGCAGTTCGTGGGTTTGAGCCCTGCATTGGGCTCCATGCTGTCAGCTCAGAGCCTGGAGGCTGCTTTGGATTCTGTGTCTCCCTTTCTCTCTGTCCCTCCCCTGCTTGCACACTATCTCTCTCTAAAAAAATTAACATTTTTAAAAATTTTGTTAAATTTTAACAAAATTTTTAAAAAATATAGAAATACAACTCAGATTTGTCACTCTCTGTGTCACTGTGACCCTACACTGATTTCCTATTACAGTCAGATTAAATAAAAGTCACTCTTCTTGCCATGAATTACTTGGCTCATATGATCTGGCCTGGTCTTTGCCACTGTCTGACTTGATTTCCTAGTATTCCTGGCCTGCTTCCCCACACTACAGCCACACTGGATTCTTCCTATTTCTTTAACAAGCCAAATATATTCCCATCCACAGACTTGACTTTTATTGTGGTCTCTTCCCAAAACACTCGTCCTCAGATCTTTCTTTGCCTCAGCCCTTTGACTCATTCAGGTCTCTGCTCAACTGTCTTCTCCAAGACATGTTCCTTGACTGTGGCATCAAATAATCACCTCCATCTCCCACCCCACCGCTTCTCTTTATTTTTGTCTAGCTTCAGTATTTTTTATTGCATTGATCAGTAACCAACAGTGTAGTAGTTACTTATTTGTGTGCTTATTATTTATTTCTCTTAGTAGAATGTAAGCTCTGTGAGGGCGAAGCCTTTGTCTAACACCTCTGTACGTCCTGGCCTGGAAGACGCTCTGACACCTATTGGTGCTTGATAAGTATTTGTTGTATAAATGAATAAAATCATTATTGCTATCATCTTTCTTTTTTTAATTCCAATTCCATATAGTTAACATATATTGTTATATTAGTTTCAGTTTATAATATAGCAACTCAACAATTCTATACTATTGTCATCATTCTTATTAACCAAGATTGACTGAGACTTTACCCATGTGCCATGACTGGGTGATTACATGTTGTACTTCGTTATTCCTCACAACCACTTCCCTACCCCCTGAGTCACTTAGCAGTGAATTAACTTTTGTAAAGTTACTCAGCTAGCAAAAGGATGAATCAATAATTAAACCTGGGACTGCCAAGCTCTAGGGGTCTTGCTTTATCATATACTATATGTGGGAACCACCATGCTGCACAATAGCATATGCATGCAAGCATTAGTTCAGTGCCTGCAAATTAGTACATGAAGGCCACTAACTCTCTTGGGCAAAGATCTCTAAGTCAAAAGAAAACTTTGGGGAATGTAGCTGACAGTATGCCACTGGTTTAAGGTCTTGATACCCTCAGAACAATGTTTTTGGTGGTTGTTGTTGTTGTTTTATTTTGTTCTGTTTTGGGTTTTTTTTTTTTTTTGGATATCTGGTATTACCAATGATATGTTATTTCATTATACTTCAAGTTTTTATTTAAATTCTAGTTAGTTAACATATAGTGTTATTGTTTTTTATTTGTTTGCAGACTTAAAAAATACTTTTTTTTCTTGGGGCACCAGCGTGGCTCAGTGGGTTCAACTCCAGCTTTTGATTTCAGCTCAGGTCACTATCTCATGGTTTGTGGGTTTGAGCTCTGCATGGGGTCCTGCACTGACAGCATGGAGCCTGCTTGGGATTCTATCTCTCCCCATCTCTTTGCCCCTCCCCTGCTTGCACTCTGTCTCTCAAAATAAATAAACTCAAAAAATATACCTTTTTTTCTTAAATATATGCCCTGGGCTTTGGTATATTTCACTTTCAACTGTTTGAAACTGTGGCTGTTTTTGGAGTACTACTCTGATTTTGGGGCCCTTAATTGGAAAACATGGGTAGCTGGAGGGGCCTGGAAATTTATATACTCCTTAGATTGCCCTTTACCAGTAACTGATAGGTACAAGGCCTCAGGTTGGGACCTCTTTGAGGCAAATCTAACATCCAGAGTTCACCTCCAAGTTCAAGCTGAAGCTGCTTTGCCCAGAACTTCGCCTAACACTGCACCCTTGCCTGGTTGGCTTTCTCCCCTTCCCTGTCCTGCTTCTCCCATTCTCTGGCCATTTTCCCTTAGAGCACTTTGTCAACAAATCACTTGTATATTGTAATTTTTTTTTTGGTTCTGGCTCTGATAGTAGGGAATCTAACCTACAATAGTGATTCACCCAATTCCCTCCTACTGCAAATGAGACTACTTTGATCACACCTAAATTGCCTTTCCCTAGACATCCATACTTTGCTCACCACTCATGTTCTTCCCAGACTTGTAAAGGTAAGATTCTTACTCATTGGAGCCAAGTGCTAGGGAAGATTCTCTGTAAAGAAATAGCATTTTAAAGAAGAATCACCTTGGGCGTGTATAGATCCTAGTTCTTTGCTTCCTGGAGCTCAAGCATAGATCTGACCTAACTCATTTCCTCCCCACATTCCTGGCTAGTGAACAAGTACAGGGAAGAAAGAAGAGCTGAGTCACTGAGGCTTAATTCACTTGTCTATTTCTTTGCCCTTAGAGCTTGCTTTAATTGAAGAAACATTCAGGGGGATTAACCTTGCTACAAAAAAGCATTCTGGGTCTCCTTTCAAGGCAGGCCTTTGGCTGTATTAGAACAGCATGAATACTTAAAGCCTTTGAACAATGCAGGTATTTCTAGTTTTGAGTGAACTGTCCTCCAGCTGGGCCCATAGAACTCACCTTCTCCTGTGTCATCTCTGTGCCTGCAGCCAAAATATAGGAACAGCAGTATATGAAGTGTTGTTGAGAATTTGGGCTTTGTAGAGGTTCTGGACAATTATAAAATCTTCAAAATTATCACTTTAATTGATGATATAAAGAAAGATAAAGTGATGTGCTTAAGGTTAAACACTAAGTTTAGTAATCAGAGTTGTAACTCTAGTTTTATCTTGCCTTGATGAGGCATTCCTGGGCCCTCATACTGGAGTCATTGCCCAAGACCTGAAAGACCTGGGCAATTGAATGTGGTCCTGTTATCTTCTCCAGCCCATTGTCCTGGTGCTTGCAGGTCACTGTCTAATCTCTGAATTGCTTTTTAGATGGGACTCGGGTATCCAAATTTGGGAACTAGTACTATTCACACATGTCCTCTTCCAAATCTCTTCCAGGTCCACTCTTCTCACTTATGTCCTACTGGACAGAAGAGAGCTTTCAGCTTATTGTCTGTCATCAGGAGAGGGCTCACCTCTTACTACCACATAAAAACAATTTGCTATCCTGCTGAAGTAAGGGAGCCCCAGTCCTCAGAAATACAAGAACATGTCTTTTCTCTGTGTAGAAGAGAAAAATCATTTCTTTCCTGAGATCTTCTGTAAATTCAAAAGTGGGTTGAGATACAATGATGAGAAGAAATTAGCACATGATAGCAAAGCGGGAAGGCTTTCCAAGCACAGGGCATGGTATATGTGAAGACTCTAAGACAAGTGTTCAGAGAATGTGAGGAACAAAAAGGAATCTACAATGGTTGGGACAGGGAAAGTGAGGGCAAATTGGAAGGAAGGAAGATTGGAGGAATAGTATACAGGGTCAGCATCATTAGGGGCCCTGTAGGAGAGGGTACGGATTTATATTTTAGCTTAAATGAAATGGAAAAGTATCGAGGGCTTTATGGATACAGGGTAGTGATATGAGATTACTTATAATTTTAAAAGGTAACTCTAGGGGCGCCTGGGTGGCTCAGTCAGTTAAGCCTCCGACTTCGGCTCAGGTCATGATCTCATGTTCGTGGGTTCGAGCCCCGCGTCAGGCTCTGTGCTGATAAGCTCAGAGCCTGGAGCCTGCTTCAGATTCTGTGTCTCCCTCTCTCTCTGCCCCTCCCCTCTCATGCTCTGTCTCTTTCTGTATCAAAAATAAATAAAACATTAAAAAAATTTAAAAAGGTAACTTTAATGTTGCATAAAATTGATAGAGAGGATGAAAAAAATAGAAGAGGGAACAACCCTTAGGAGGTCATTGTATAAGTCCTAGTGAAAGAGATTACAGTATGTAGAAAATACAGAAGTGATTGGGCTGATAAATAGGTGAAGATATATGCAAAAAATACACAATATGTTTCTATATGGGTAAAACATCCCATTACGACACCAGAAATAGGAAACGTGATAAAATAAATATAATAGTTGAAGAATTATGAAAAGAAGGAAAAGAGATATAATTGAAATAAGAGCTGAGAAAATCATAACCCCAAACACACAAGAGATTACTTTTGAGGCAGTAGGAGGTTGGGTATATTCTGGTAAGTTAGACATTCAATAGTTTTATAGAGTGCTCACTTCAAAGTACACTTTGAAGCAAAGTACAAAAATGGAAGCAAAACAAAACAATATCCCTACTTTCTGTAAGCATACTTTAAGTATTTTGTATAGTAGCAAAATCTGTTGGAAAAGCATAATTCTCCACTCATAAAAATGTATTTGTAAAATAATTTATATTTATATCGTGGAATATCGTATTGTATTTCAAATGACCGGACTATAGAAAATAGCTAGGTATAAAATGCAATACTAAGTAAAAAAGCAAGATGCAAACAATATATATTGTGGAATTATTGTCATATAATTTCAAACACAAACTATATATTGCTTATGGGTATATACCTAGATAAAAGTAATTAAAGGTAGCTTGAGGAGTAATGATAGTAGTTGCCTCAGCAAATGAAGGAATAGAACTAAGAAGGGGGTGAGTAGAAGCAACTTTGAGTCTATCCACAAAATATGACTGCCAGAAAGTATGAGAAAATATTTAGTGTTTGGTGGGAATATTTATGTTAGTTTTCACTTCCTTTGAACTTTTGTATATTGACATTAAAAAAAAAAATCAAGCTCTTAAAACTAAGCAGCTTTTCAGAATGGATACAGATGAAGAAAAAAACACTGACATGACTGGCTCTCCAGGCTAAAATCCAAAGATCCAGGGGCACCTGGGTGGCCCAATTGGAGTATCCTGCTCTTGACTTCACCTCAGGTCATGATCTCATGGTTTGCTGCATCTGGCTCTGCTTTGACAGTATGGAGCCTGCTTGGAATTCTCTCTCTCCCTCTCTCTCTTCCCCTCCCCTGCTCACACTCTCTTTCCCAAAATAAATAAATAAACTTAAAAAAAAACCTCCTTTAAAACCCAAAGACCCAGAAAGCATGAGAGAAAAATTAGGAGACATGGAGCATACATCCTGATATTTCAACATCAGCCAAATGGAGTTTTAAAAAGAGAGAAGAGAGATAATGTAGGAGAAAAAAATCATTACTAGTGAGAAAAAAGAGAAAAGAAACATCATTAATGTCACAGATGGCAAGTGCCAAGCCTAATAAATAAACACAAGAGTGAGAATGGGGGCTTATCATCAAAGCTCAGGGAGTCCCAATGTGTATGCAAAAACACAATAGAGATAGTGGTGATGACAGTAACAACAGGTTACCTACAGAAGAAGCAGATTGGGCACTGGATTTCCTATTTGCAGCTATCCTTGCTAAGAGAACATGGAATATTCTCTTTTAAAAATTTTTTAATGTTTATTTATGAGAGAGAGAAAGAGAGAGAAGCAGAGATAGAATCTGAAGCAGGCTCCAGCTGAGCTGTCAGCACAGAGCCTGAAGTGGGACCTGAACCCAAGAACTGTGAGATAATAGCTGAGCCGAAGTCAGATGCTTAACCGACTGAGCCACCCAGGTATATTCTCTTTAGCAGAGGAAATGCTTTTGAAAATAGAATCATTTACAGTCAACTAGTATCCCAGAGGCTAGGCAAAGCAAAGACATTTTCAGATAATCAAGAGTTCAAACCATTTTAAAAGACTTGATTGAAATTATATTTAATGACAAAATGAATGCAAGAAAGGGAGTATGTAGGAGACAAGACACTTGAACACAGTAAAGCCTCAGTTCATATAATTGTTGATGAAAAACATAAACATTAGGATATTAATAAAAATCTGTAATTAAATTTCCAGATTCTCTACAATGAGAGATAACTGAGATGGAGTGAAGGGGGGAAGGAAAGTAAAATTGGGCTAAGCTTTCTTTTGTTCATCAAGTAGATACATTTATTGAGTAAAAATAGATGGCCATAAGATATAAGTTTAAATTTAATTATAATGACTGAAAGATTAAAATAGGATATATAAATTTTATTAAAAAATTTTTAATGTTTATTTTTGAGAGAGAGAGAGAGAGAGAGAGAGAGAATATGAGCTGGGAAGGGGCAGAGAGAGAGGGAGGCAAAGAATCTGAAGCAGGCTCCAGGTTCTGAGCTGTCAGCACAGAGCCCAACACAGGGCTTGATCCCCCAGACTGGGAGATCATGACCTGACCCAAAGTCAGATGCTTACCAACTGAGCCACCCAGGCACCCCTGAATATATAAATTTTAAATCACCAAAAGTACAAATGTTGAAAATAAAATTCTAACTTCCACAGAATATCGGAACGAAAAAACAAAATCCATAATGCCCTTCCCCAAATTACCATATAATTAGAGGAAAAAAGATGGGAGAAATAGGACCAACAGATAAGGATCAAAATAAATATAAAGAGGTAATTCTCCCCTCTAAAAGATAAGACACTTTCAAATTGGAAAATGAAACTAACAAATTTAAAAAAACTAACAAAAATTATCAGTTTATCACTATACTGAAGGGATATTTAAAGTTTTAAAAAGTTAGGGGCACCTGGGTGGCTCAGTAGGTTAAGCATCTGACTTCAGCTCAGGTCATGATCTCATGGTTTGTGGGTTCAAGCCCTGCATCAGGCTCTGTGCTGATGGCTCAACGGCTCAGAGCCTGGAGCCTGCTTCGGATTCTGTGTCTCCCTCTCTCTCTGCCCCTCCCCGCTCATGCTCTGTATCTCTCTGTCTCAAAAATAAATAAAACATTAAAAAAATTTAAAAAAAAAGTAAGCTCTATGTTGAATGTGGGGCTTGGAACTCATGACCCCAGGATCAAGAGTCACATGCTCTACTGACCAAGCCAGCCAGGTGCTCCCCCATTAACAATTTTTAAATGTTTAGCTGAGCTGTAGAGCACCAGGAAAACAGACTTCTTTTCTAAAATTCTATTATCCTTTCAGGGGCAAAAGTTCCCTGAAGTAGATACAGTGGTCTCTCTTTCCAGGTCATATATAAATATGACATTGCAGGACCCATTCATGTTCCTAGCTTAATGAAAGGCACTTATTGACAGGCTCCCTATATTATTAGGCTATTGTGACTTTGCTTATGACACTTATCCCACAAGAGATTCCAAAAGGTGCTTCTCCAACAATGCCTTAAATGTCTCTAATCAAAAGCATCTCTCCTTTCTCTATACTCTCCCAAGTGATTCATACCATAACCTCTCCCTGAAAGGCCTTACTGATATTTATGTTTCTGTATCTTCTACTACCTTCTCCCTGAATTCTAGACTATATGCACCTAAAGGACAAGGGCCAAGTCTAACTCACACCTATCTGGCTCCTAAAGCTACCTCCTGGTGCCCGAAACACATTAGAAATTATGGGCTTTCAAGTTCAGTAGAATTGGCACATGTTGTGTTCAACCATTTCAGAAGAAGCAGCAAGAATCATAGCAAAGAGCAAAGATTTTAGAGTCAAAAAATGGTATTTCATTCCTGGTCCTTCTACTTACTCTCTGCATGGTCTTATTCAAATTATTTCAAATATTCAGAGTTCTGAAACAAATTCAAATTGAACCTGTAACATGGCAATATCATCACTTAACTTATAGGACTGCATGAGGGTAGAAAATCTGCTGTAAAAATAAGCCTCAAGAAATAGTAGCAGATGTTATGATTATGTTTATGATTATCATTTGTTTCTATGGAATGTACCAATCTGTACTGTGGAAAGTGATATAAAAATGGATTGGATATAAATTTGTGATACAGATTTTTTTTCTGGCCCAAGGTAATGGGAAGATGTCACAGAGAAAGATGTATAGGTTTGTAGATAAGAGGTAAACGTGGGGACCTTAACTTTGTTAAAATGTTTGATTTATAAGTATACACACGCACTGTGGTTTGTAGCAATTATGAAAAAATGTTAATAATGAAAATTTCTGCAATGTAGTTACACGGGCCAGTATCACATTATTTTTAAAACTTTTCCATACTGTTAAAGGTACAAATCCTATGTATGCTAAAAAGGAAGGGGGAAAAAGCACGTTCCCATACACACCATAGGGCTTAAGTTATTCTCTGTTGATATTTTTTCCTTAATAGGAAGCATATCTCTGGTAAGCCAATGGCCCATCAAGGAGAAGCTAGAGTAGATGTCAGTGGAGTTTCAGGTTCTGGGAAGAAATCCAGAGGAAGATGGAAAGAGCAGGTGAGATCTGAAATCTGAGGGTTACAATCCCAGCTGGGGATTGGGACCCCCAACCATCACAGCTCTTTCCCTTCTTTAATAGACAGGAGCCAAACCATAGCTGGTGTGTAGTGTGATTGAAAAGACAACCTTCAAGAAAAGACTGTATATATGTATGAAGATAAACTTTGTTTTTAATTTTTTTAATGTTTTTTATTTGTTTTTGAGAGAGAGACAGCGTGAGCAGGAGAGGGTCAGAGAGAGAGGGAGACACAGAATCCGAAGCAGGCTCCAGGCTCTGAGCTAGCTGTCAGCACAGAGCCTGATGCGGGGCTCGAACCCATGAACCGTGAGATCATGACCTGAGCCGAAATTGGACGCTTAACCAACTGAGCCACCCAGGAGCCCCAAAGATAAACTTTGAATATGCCATCTAGTTTTGTATCTCTTCATCTTTTTACTTCCTTATACTGAAAGCCATTTAGGGAAAGAAAAACATGGGGCCTGTTTTTCCTGTGTATTATACCTGAAAGAAATCCATCAAACCTTTCCCAAATATTCAGTATGTTTTAAACACTTTACTTAGAAGTTAGGATAGAAAGTTGAATATTAAAATGGCCACTGTGCAGGAAACA
This sequence comes from Cryptoprocta ferox, assembly GCA_028646485.1. Taxonomy (NCBI): domain Eukaryota; kingdom Metazoa; phylum Chordata; class Mammalia; order Carnivora; family Eupleridae; genus Cryptoprocta; species Cryptoprocta ferox. The sequence continues at coordinate 73,579,945 of CM053573.1, forward strand.
TCTTCAAGAGGTATATGGCCACCAAAACCCAAGCAACAACACCACTAACAACATATTTTGTTAACACGCATATAAGCAGGGGCGATATTCAAACCATTTAACCTGCCATACATAATGTGCACAGACCCCTCAGGATGTACACCCTGGCCAATGAAAATGGGTATGTGCCCTAAAAAATTAACGTTTACTCTTCTGAAGCAGGAAGGATCATTCTTGCATCAAGGAGTACCTGGGTTTTAAAGCCATTTTTGACAGATAGTGTAGTTGGCAGTAGTCTATTCTATTTGTTTTGTTTTCTATTTCACTTTTTACTTCCTCTTTTTTTTCCTCCCAGAGAGTAAGAGAAGTGTTATGTTCTACATCACAACAACTACGATGCTTTTAAGTGCTTAGAAACAACCCTGCCAAAAATCAAAGTGAGTAGCAGAGGTCATCTGAACTGTGTCATGGAAACAGGAATACAAGCCAGTGCTATGGAGTCATACCTATGGTGATAATCAATGAAACTTGGTTGTGGAAGTGATGTATGAGTTAATCTTGAAAGATGGGTCACCTTAAAGATAGATATGGAGATGGATGAGAGTAAGTTCAAGGCACTGTGTTGGAAAGAATAGTGTAGCAATGCACAGAAGCATGAAAATTCAAGGATTGTCTTTTCATTTTACAGTTCTCAAGTGACTAGTGTTTTGAGGTTCATCAGTGAACAACACGAAGAAGCCTGCCTAGTCAAATTACATTCTAGCAGGGAATGTGGAGTAGTCAGAATTGGTTGGATGCCATTAGACTGGAAGAGTAAACCAGTGGTGGACTGTAGATGGGCTTTACCTTTTCACCAATGGCCAGCAGTTGAAGGGTTCTCCCTCCACTAAGGGGTCTGGCACATTGGATATAGCCTGGGGATGACACATTCTGGAACTGCCTAGCACAAGACCACAGGCATCTGCTTTCTGTATGTGTGTTTGTGTTCTGTCCAAGAGGAGTGACCTACTGAAAAATTCCTTGCTAATTTAGAGATAGTAGTACCATGGAAAAGAGCTCTGAAATGGAATGAAGGACTTGGTGTGACCCTTGACTTTACCCCTACCTAGCTTTGTGAACTTGGGCATGCATGTGACCTTTCAAAGCCTCAGCTTTCTTATCTATAAACTATAACCAATAATATTTGCTCTGCCTATTACATAGGACTGTAGAAGTCAAAAGAGACAATTTATATGAAATTTCTTAGAAAACTTTGAATCAGTGTATATGAAGAATAGAAAGATTTCACATTTATTTATGTAATTAGTCATAAGGTCCTTTACCAGATTTTCTTTAGCTTTGTTTTTCTTGATTTTATGTATATATTTATATATATAAACATATACGTATATACACCTATACATATATATGATTACATATAATTTCTGCTTTATTTATTTATTTATTATTTATTTATTTAATTTTTCTCCCCTGAGAGATTAAACAAGGGTGCCTCACCTGGAAGAGGCATGATATGGAGCAATATTGCCCTGGAAAATACCTGCAGCTGTTGCACAATTCTTTGCTTTTATCCCAGAAACTCCCACAGCTTTCTTCTAAATGATATTTATTCTTATGGCCTCATAATTTTAGCTATGTAATGTCAGCATGCAGCCCTGTTGTCTTCCTCAAGTGGTGAGCTACCTCATGTAGAACTACACACTTCCAGAATACTCATGGTAGAAAAACACTTAGAGCTCTAGTCCTCTATTAGGGATAGAAAAGAATAAGACCTGCCTGTCTGGTCCAAGGATTCATGTAGCTCACAGCAGAGGGATGACTAGAACCTGAGCTCTGTACCCTAGAGTCCTTGTAGTCCAGCTCCTCTTCTTTCTATCCCTGGCACCTCCTAATCATCTCAGATTTGGATTCATGATGCATCTGAACTAGAAGTGGAAAAGAAAACCTAATGTCTTCCTTCCAAAGTATGGGAGGGTCTTTCTCAGAGAAAGCCCTCCTGCAAAATTTTGAAACTCAGACTAGGTGATTTTTAATCCGGTAGGTTCCCAGGATTCACCTATGACAGACACATAGAAGTCTTTTCATAAATAAATAAAGAATAAAATAGAATAAAATAAGATAAAATAAATGCCTAGAGACCATTAACTATGCTTAGGCTTTTTAGATTTTTTTTGTAAAGCTTACTTACTTATTTTAAGAGAAAGAGAGAGAGCACACACAAGCAGAGGAGGGGCAGAGAGAAGGAGAGACAAATCCCAGCCAGGCTCCGCACCCTCAGTGCAGAGCCTGATGCCGATGCAGGGCTCAAACTCAAGAACCTTGAGATCATGACCTGAGCTGAGATCAAGAGTCAGACACTTAACCAACTTGCCATCCAGGTGCCTCTGCTTCAGGGTTTTTAAAATAATGCTTTGCAGATATTAACTCATCTAGTTCTCACAACAAAGTTACAAGGTACCACACTACCCACATTTTACACATGAGGCTCATTAGGCAAAGAGAAGTTGAGTAGCTTTCCCTGAGTCACCAGCTGGTGGTGGGAACATAGAGGGTCATACAGCACAGATAAGTTCTCATTCGCATTTCCTACACACACACTTCAATGCAGACACTTGTTTGCTGTAGTGTGGGAGAGGTGATACATCCTCATGAGAGTCAGGCATTCTCTGGCTTCAGGAGATTGTCCAGCTGGGAAGGACACTTGCCTCAGTTTCTCTAGGAGGTGGTAGGCTTAAAGTAAGAATGATGACAACCTCCTGTCAAGGAGCACCTAGGATTTTCAAAAGGAATTTTTGGTAGACAGGCCATGGAACTGGCTATAAATTTTTTTTCCTCAAAAACTTTTGTGTAAGCAAAGAAGTTGTTAATCCTTAATTCAGGTACTCCAGTGAATATTCTTTTTTTACATTCAAACCAAACCCCCCCCCAAAAAAAATCAAAAATATCAAAGCAAGAGCCAGAGCTGGTAAGAGGTGTTTTTTTGCACCATGAGCATAAAAGCCACAATTGGTTCCAACACTCCTGGAGTGTGAATTCCAGAAAGTGCTTTTGGCCAGGAGTGCTTGTGGCTAAACAAAAGCATGGGGGTGGGGAAACAGTAAAGGCAATGCAGAGGGAGAGAAAGATCCACTTGTAGGCAGCACTCAGAGTATTCATTGCCGAGTTCCACTGAGAAAAAGGATCAAAAAGAACAAGAACAAGGGCTTAGCTGTGACAAGGAAAAGAGACCTCTTCTAAGCAGAGGTTGTGTTGTGTTGCACTAAAAGTGGGAAAGGAAGGTTGGGACAAACAGTTCTTCCTTGTTATTGGCTAGTTGGATGCAGCCTTCCTGTGAGATGTGGAATAGTCCTATTTCCTGCCTGGACTTCGGTTTCCTCCTCCAGGAAACAAGGAAATTAGACCAGATGATCCCTAAATTCCTTTTGGTCTGTACCTCTATTATCATAGTGCTATGTCTTTCTCCACCCTGAGTTTTCCACAATGTTTTGCAACAGACCAAAGAGTATCAAGGGAAGCTGAGCAACCCTTTGGGCAGGAATCATCAAGGGAACCATCAGCACCAAAGCCCATGTGCCACCTCTGTGCAGACCTTTGCTGATCTCAGCCTGTCCTGTCTGATTCTCATACCTTAACCAAGTTTTTCCCCTCTGATTCTCTCATCACGAATGCACATGACCCATTCAACAGGAGGAAGAACCTGGTATTACACAAGAGTACCATGGAAATAATTGGGATGGAGTTTATAAGAAAATAGTCTTTCAGCCAAGAGACAGGGGAGCTCTTTTCCTCAGGAAAGGAAAAAATGCATTATAATCATGGGAGAGAGGCAGACATTCACCACTCCTGCCACCCTCACCAAGGGAGGTCAAAGTGTTACAGAGGCTGTGATGATGAGCAAAGACTGTGGTATTGTACCCCAGGACAAGAAGTAATGAGGCTGAGGAGATGAAAGACGGAGGGGAGAGGCAGCCAAGTTACGTTCTCATGAATAGGATATTATATGAGGGAAGAAAAAGGGCAGTATACAAAAAGACAGAACTCCCATTGATTACTGAATCCTCATTGAACACTAGCCAGCCAGGGGACACCATGATGCCTTCTGTCGAGTCCTGGTAAGGCTACATTTAGCTATGACTTCCTGTCCTGCTTGTGACTCTTGAAGTTATCACAGGTCTGAAGGTAGGGGTCAATACAAATGAGGTGGCAAGCAACTGCCTCCAAGGAATGGCTTGAAGTTCTCAACAAAGTGCAAACAAATAACCCTGGAGCCCTATCCACCATAGAGGGAATCACCACTCTTCTGGGAACATCAGGTGTGCAAAGAGAATGAAATACCATGTGGTCTTTTGTAGTGAAGACGGGGAGATAGGCAAAGAAATGGGAATGTTCCAAAAATAACTTTCACATCATTTTTCTGAGTTTGTGTTGCTTATGAGTAAATCAGGTAGGGTGAAAGACTTTAGGGTCCCTGAAAAAACAAAAGATAAAGGGAAAGGATAGGACCCTGTCCTGAAAAGAGTAAAAGAAAAAAATACAAACACACAAACACACTTCCCAGTGGCCTGAGAATCACTCTGAATACCAGGTGTTAGAAATATACTTTCGAGGACTTTCTTCTGCTTGGGTGAGTTCCACAAAAGTGAATTTCCTAGAACATTATTTTAAAAGAATATTGGAGGGGCACCTGGGTGGCTCAGTTGGTTAAGCCTCCAACTTCGGCTCAGGTCATGATCTCACATTCGTGGGTTCCAGCCCTACGTCGGGCTCTGTGCTGACAGCTCGGAACCTGGAACCTGCTTCAGATTCTGTGTCTCCCCCTCTTTCTGCCCCTCCCCCTCTCATGCTCTGTCTCTCTCTATCTAAAACATTAAAAAAAATTTTTTTTAAAGAATATTGGATATTTACAAATACCAGGATTTGTTTTAATATACCAAACACACTGGTACCTTGAGGCCACTCCAGTTTCAGACTCCTTGAGCACAGATGTTCAGAACATATCCAAAATATGTTTGGCAGGAGGCCCTGTGGAATGACACAGCAAAATTTCTATTTATTTTACAGCCCAGAATCTGACAATGGGTTGATCTTTGTATTCTCTTTCTTTTCGATCTCTTTTAAAATCCAGGCTTTTCTAAACTCTAGGTATTGTGAATGCTTTCAAGTGCTTTCTCTTTTAGGAAGGTATTGATTAATTGAAGAAAAATTAGATACAGATTGATGCAGACCTAGCTGAAAAATAGTAGGGCAGAAGGATCAACTTATAAAAGGTAGTACCTAGAGTTCAGAAATAAAAAACCATTATTCCAAATCATTATAATTTCTTTTACAGACAAAATTGTGGTATTCCCCAAATTCTAGAGCAAATGTCAGATGGAGTAAAGTACCATAAAATTCTTAATATACTATCTGCTGTTTCCTATGCAAAGCTCTCTTTGCTAGAAATCTCTTCCTGTCTCTTGGCCTTCAGCATATAACTTTTACTCGAATTACAAAATACTACACCTCCAAGGTCCTTGAGCTAGAATTCTAATCACAATTGCAAAGGAGAAATCTACCTGCCAGTACTTGTCACCCACTTGGCATATGGATTCAGGATCAGTGTGTGGAATTACAAAGCTCATAAATTTCAAGTGCACACCCAGCACTGACTCTAAAAGCTACACTTTAAACTCATGAACTATTCTTATCCTATATGTGTGTATATGTATATATACATATACATATATATACATATATATGCTATATATACGTGTGTGTGTGTGTGTGTGTGTGTGTGTGTGTATGTATATATAGTGACTGTAATTTGTCTTGAAACTATAACCTCATATCTACTTTGGCAGAGTTGTTTCAGGACATCCTTCAGCTCTCTTTAATGGATATTACTGAAATATGTGCCAGGGGTTCACAGCCCTCATATTACAGATGCTGAAGCTGAGGTGCAGAGAATTAAGCACCTGGCCCCGGTCACCAGACTTATTTCAGCGCAGTGTTCTTTCCGTCCCATCTCTTTGTATTTTCATGAAAATCTATATATCTGTGTAGTAATTTTTTAAATGTTCAGTTTTGAAAATGAGCACAAGCAAAGGAAGGGCAGAGAGAGGGGGACAGAGAATCTGAAGTGGGCCCTGCATTGACAGCAGAGAGTCCAGTGCAGGGCTTGAAGTCATGAACCAGGAGATCATTACCTGAGCCAAAGTTGGATGCTCAACCGACTGAGCCACCCAAGCGCCCCTTCATATAACCATTTCTGGTATGAGTCTGAAGCACCAGGAGAAAAGATAGTCAATCAAGCTCAGAAAAATAATACAGGGCACTACAGGTTTTTTGGGTACAAAGAGGATGCTGGAAAATCTAAACTTAAGGCTGGAAGTCTCTTATGTTCTAGTTTATCTAGTAAGAGAACTATAGAATATGAAAGAGAAAGAGTAATTGAAGAGAGAATGCCAGTCTGTGGGTGCCCTGACTCAAGATTAAGGGTATCTTCCTTGAATCAGGAAGGCTTAATTGTGTATCCACCACGCACGTGTAGCCCTTTATTCTATACTTTTATTTTGCTATCAGAAGTGCCTGTGTACCAACTGGGATCCCTGGGTTACCTTCCTAAATAATCCGAACAGTACACCCAAAAGCAGAAATATGGTCCCTGGGCCTCAGAAGTCCTATGCAAATTTTAGATAAATTAAGAAAGCTTAATTGACATTGTCTTTCTTGTTCAATAATTGTTAATATTAGGTAAGTTATTTGAATAACTAACATCATAGCAGGAATAAAATGCCATTGCTCATTATCATCTGAGTCTAATTCTTTTAAAATATTTTAGTTATTTTATGAATGAAATACAGAAGAATAAAGGCAGAGTGAAAAATATCAGAATTTTTAAAAAGGACTTTAGTATAGTAAAACTAAAATGTTGTTTGCATGATTTTAGTGGTACATATACACAAAATGGGAAAGATCCTTTGAGTGAGCTTAAATGCTCATGGACTATTATGCAATGTGAGACAACTGTCTCATAAATATTGATTTCAAATAAGTCTGATACATTCTAGCTTATTTTTGCTTCTGATTGTTCATCTTGCATCTGTATTATCAAAATGCAATCCTTGAAAAATTTTGGAATAGTTGATGGCTCATGATTTTGTTGAAGAGAGGATGACCACGTTGTTTGCTCCAGAATTGCAACACATTTTTATTTTTACCTTTATAGAATTATTTTTAAGTAGGTTATTTTTGCATGTAGAAACACCAACTAGAATGATCAATTCAATGAGTTACGTTTCTACATCATCCATTTTTTTTCTAATTACCTCTTATACACACCTGCCTTCAGCATTTGCCCACTTGTGAAGGAAATTGGGTAAATTTTGGTGAACAAGAATTATTAAAAAATGTCGACTTATGCCTTTTTAGAAAAACAGGATGGTCAAGTTCTTGTCACCAAAATTTACATGGATAAATTCTACTTGCTGCATAATTAACTATATGAGTACCTTCATATCCCTAGGACTATATCGCTCAACCATTGAGCCTTTTGAGAAAATTCATCTAGGAAATCATCACATGAAAACTCAGTCCATCATTTAACTTAATCAACCCCGCCATCATCATTAGAGTCCAAAGTGGCGCTCTTTATATTCATCTCCTGATTTAATAATTTTGAAATATCTTTTTATGCCAATTTTAATTTCTTTGCATTGTGGGGAGAAAATGAAAGATTATGAGTTCTTATGATAAACTAAAATCAGACTACAAAAATAAGACTACAAACACCACTATCCTTTCTTGAAAGATGATGTAGTACTTTAGAACAACACAATAAGAAAACTAGATAATTAGGCAACCGTAAATTCATCTCACTACCCTTCTGGGTTCTTACTGCATCATCTTTCTGGGCCAGCTGTCCAATAGAATTGTAATGAAGGTCACTTGTATAATTTTATATGTTCTGGTGAGCATATAAAATATATAAAGAAACAGATAAAATTAATTCTAATAACATATATGATTTAATCCATAGTAATATCTTTTAACATGTAATCAACATAAAAGTGATCAATGAGCTATTTTATATTCTTTATTTTTATTAAGTCTCTGACATCTAATATATATTTCACACTTACAGCACATCTCAATTTGAAATAGCCACAATTTCAAGTGCTCAGCAATCACATGAAGGGAGTGGCTACCATATTCGCATGGTTTTGGACAATTTCACCATTCTTCCCTTTTTAAAAATGTTAGTCTTTTGTTTGTTGGCTCATTAAGATGAAAAAGCAAGAATAAAGTAATTCCTACAATTGTAAAAAGAGAAAATGTCTTGAGATATGAAAAAGCAAATCACTAAATTTAATGCTATAATAATTGTAAGAAATACATTTTATTGTTGTTTAAGTAGTTTTTGGAATTGTTAAAACAACAATAAGAGAATGGGGCATCTGGGTGGCTCAGTCGGTTAAGCGTCCGACTTCGGCCCAGGTCATGATCTCACAGTTTGTGGGTTCAAGCCCTGCATCGGGCTCTGTGCTGATAGCTCAGAGCCTGGAGTCTGCTTCAGATTCTGTGTCTCCCTCTCTCTCTATTCCTCCCCTGCTCATGCTGTCTCTCTCTCTCTCTCTCAAAAATAAATAAACATTTAAAAAAATTAGAAAAAAAATAAGAGAACATAAAACTGGGGGGGGAAATGGGCCAAAGACTTTAACAGACATATCTAAACAACATATCTAAACAGACATACCTAAAAAAGATATACAGATGAAAAATAAGCATATCAAAAGATGTTCCACAATGTCATCAGGGAAATGCATATTAAAACAATGAGATACCACTGTGGACCTACTAGAATGGTCAAAATCCAGAACACTAACTTAAACACCAAAGGCTGGCAAGGATGTAAAGCAATGGGAACTCTCATTCATTGCTGATGGGAAGGCAAAATGGTACAGCCACTTTGGAAGACAGTTTGGCAGTTTCTTACAAAACTAAACATATTCTTACCATGCAATCCACTGATCATGCTGCTTGGCATTACCCAAAAGAGTTGAAAACTTATGCCCATGCAGAAATTTGCACACAGATGTTTATAGAGACTTTATTCACAATTGCCCAAAGTTGGAAATAACCAAGATGTCCTCCAGAAAGTGAAAGGACAAAAATCTGGTACATCCAGACAATGGAATATTATTCAGCACTAAAAAGAAATGAAGTATTAAACCATGAAAAGGCATGGAGGAAACTTAAACACATTATGACTAAGTGAAAGAAGTCCATCTGAAAAGACTACATGCTATATGATTCTAGCTATATGACATTCTGGAAGAGGCAAAACCATGGAGATTGTAAAAGGATCACCAGATAGTAAGAGTGGTTGCCAGGAGTTTGGGGGTGGGAGGAATTTCAGGGAGGTAAAACTACTCTGTATGATCCTATAATGGTGGATACATGTCACTGTATATTTGTCCAAACCCAGAGCAAATCAGCACCAAGTGTGAACCCTTATGGAACCCATGGACTTTGGGTGATTATGATGTGTCAATCCAGGTTCCTCATTGTAACACATGGACCGCTCTGGTGGTGATAATGAGGGAGGCTGTCCATGTGTGAGGTCAGAGGCTACATGGGAAAGCTATGCTATCCTCTCAATTTTACTATGAAACTAAAACTACCCTAAAAAAGTCTTTAAAATGTTTCTATGAAGTTTTTGTTTGGCACTTCAGAAGACCTCTAAGAGACAATAAAAGCCATGAAGTAGAAATCTATATGAATGTCTAGAACTGCTCAAAAAAGTAAACAATTGATTCCAAAGTACCTTAATAGCATATCAAGAATTAACCATTTTGTTTTTTATTCTTCTTTTCTTAGAAACATTGTACCAATCATTTCATTTTGGGATGCTCTATCACCTAGATTTTAAGGAATAAGAATTTTTAACCTTTTGGTACCCCTAATTTAAGCTGAATCTGCTTTGCCTATATGAATGTACATATACATAATGTGATTCTCTATATAAGCAGGAAAACAAATTGATATTTTTAAGTACTATATATTATATACAATGTTATTGCATAGAATTATTTATAAATCTAATGTATTAAATTGTTTTCATGCCATCTAGAACAAAATTTCTTATTTCTTTAGTAAAAATCATTAAGCCATTTTGATAGTAGATATTTTATTGGCTGAATCAACATATATAATTGAAGGTGATATTAACACTGAGTTTAAAGGGGAACATGCCCAGAGCCCACCATTTGCAGTGCTGTTTCCACACATAGCCAGGTAATCTGCCTCCCTTCCCAACACTGCTGAGGTCATTGCTATGAGAAAGTCACTAAATAGGCATTAGGAATATCTGCAGTTTAATTCCTGTTCCAAAGCAAACTCATTCTGACTTCAATCAAATAAAGTATTAAATCTGTGAGTATCTCATATACCAAATGAGGATATATTCCTGGCCTTTTATACCTCATAGATTGGCACACATAAGAAAATAATAATTATTTGGTCTGAGATGAGAAACATCAATATTTGAACCTCTGTAATGTTTCTTTCAGTGTCTCTTTCCTCTTCCTCAATGATAAAAATAAAGCCATAAGACAGACACACACATCTACACACACACACACACACACACACACACACACACACACACAAACACACACACCATCAACACCATTTTTTGATGCATTTTTATTTATTTTTTAAATTTTATTGCATGTCCTGGCAAACATAGGTGGCTTGTAGATTTGCCTCTGGCTCACCAAAAGCCCATTACACAAAATACCAAAAGACAAGCAACCGAAGCTTAAAAAAAAGTATCACATCTATAAGAAAGAAACTTTCAAAAACATTAATAAAGCATATAAAACATTTGACATTTAATTTTGTACAATTATAAAAATAAAAAAAAACACATCCTTTAACATTCAACATCCCACATACTGTATTTTAGGAAAATATCAAGAAAATAAGAGGTAAATGGATTTAATGAAGAAAGTTCTATTCTCCTTTTTTGTTTCTAATCACCTCCATACAAAAACCTATCTACTCCTCAGCTAATTGCATTGAGCTGAGGCCACCTGAACTCCATTAAGTCCACTCCCACTTGTCTGTCCCTAATACTCTTTCACCTCTTATCCTAGCTACTCATACACTCAAAGAGCAGAAGTTGCCACCAGGACATGAGGCCAGTAGTTGTGAGTGCCAAACACATGATACAGTACAGGGATTTCTGAGTCCTTAGTGCTACCTGAACAGTGCTGAAATAGCTCAGAAGAAGTCCTAGGTTTGTTCAAACACTCAGGACAGTAGAGGAAGCTATTTCCCTCCTAGCATTGTCAATGCATAGCTTTTATTCTTCCCGTTAGTAGGTTTTCAAAGCTGCACACTTACCACAAATGAACAGTGCCCATAACCATTTAAGCACAATAAAACTTTGAAATCAAGGACTCACTCTCTTTAACATACAAAATAAAAATAATAATAAAAAAACAACTTTCCCATCCCCCTATCTTACAACCATGACATTTACTTTCTTATTTGACATTGTTGTCTTACTAAATGGTGTTTCCATGAAAATATAAAAACAATAATAATAATAAAAAAAAGTTTCAACTGTGGTTCTGGAAAACCCACTATCCCAAGAAGAAAATAAAAATTGAAACACAAAGTATGCAATATCTCACACAAAACATATACACATTTTTCAGATGAAACTCATACATTATATTTTTGAGCCAGGTTAGCCCTTTTGCACTTTAAAACAAAAATGGAAGCTTATGTGCACTCATAGCCCTTTACTAGAATGCACAAAGGGATTTTAGAGCTCATTAGCATATGTACAAAATCTTTGTTTTAGAGTTTGAAAAAAAAGTATCTTTCTGAAAGATCTACAGGAATATTGTCATTTACACATTTTCCCAAAGTCTGAAGGCAATTCTCTGTTTATGTGGTTCAAGCAACACCCTTGGAAGGCTTTTCCCCTCATCTGTGGGGACATTTTTATGTCTATGACAGTCTAGAAGAGAGATGGACGGGAAATTGGATTCTCACAGTTATTTTCAAAGAAAGTCAAACTCTTATTGATCAAAAATGAAAAGTTATATAGTGATGCAACTGATACCACAGGAAAACTGAGCTCATAATTTTATGTTTTCCAAATCACTACTGTTTTAATCCTTGGAGAAAGAAAGATAAGCAAGCCTCTGCTTGCAGAATTTTACATAATTGGAGGATTTCCAAAAGAAACCTTTACCGAATAATATTATCTGTGTTTCAAATGTCTTCTAAGAATTTCAACTCATGGCTCACTGACTGCTTACGGTTTAGTGGAGATTCAGTATTTCTGTATGATTCTGGGTTTTCCTGGATATTCTTAATAGACATTATGACTTCAGTGTAAGAACTAGATAGATGGCATTCATTCCAATCAAATCAAACTTAATTCTAACAACAATAGCAAATGTGTAATTGATTTAGTCAACCCAGTACTGAAACTTAGTTTTAAGGCTTCTGTAATGGCCACAAATGTTTTCCCAATAAATACTAAGAGGTAAGGCATCTGGTATTAAATGTAAGTGGGTTGCTGATATACCCCGATACATATCAGGTGTTTTTGAACTGGTTCCTATAGACCTTTTAAGAATTTTAGCAATGACCTACATTCCTCATTCCCAACCAAAAGCAAGAGAGGATATTTCCTTTCTTCTAGTGTCACACTTCTGTGACAGTACGAACTTGGATTTTTTTTTCTTGTACTTGGACTAAATAACCCCAAAATGAACTACCATCATTAGTAGCAATGCCAGTAACATAAAGTACGCCAACATAGAGAACCGTGTATATATGTATACAGTCTCACCCATATAATAAACAATGGTAAATACAACTGGATCCATCCAAAGGTTTGATGTGCCAATTGTTTAACATCAAAATAATTGAAGGGACGTTTTTGTCACTCACATGTGCCATCAAGCTCTAGTTACCTATTACCATACTTGATACCCCTTGAAATAAAGGGTATAGATAAGCCATCCAAACAAGTAAATTAAAAAAAAATAAGTTGATAAGTGCAACTCAATTTCCTTTCCTTTAAATTACATTTAAACAAAACTCAATGTCCCCCACCCAAAAATATATACTGTATATTTATATATTTATATATATAGTCTTAGACTATAAGGGTGAAAATGCTTTATAAAAGTCAATGAGAAATCTTTGCAGCTTAAGGAGACACCCACTGCTCTTTTGCTCACTCTCACCTAGCCATGATAACTTCAGTCCTGCAAGCTATAGATTTGAAGGCTTAAAGCCAGAATCAGAATCAAATGCCAGGCTGGACATTAAATCAAAGGGAGCCTCTTACTTCTTCTTCCCTTAAGAAACCAGACTGAGAAGAGGAAGGAGAAGAGCTAGGGAGAAGGCTTTGAAGGTCAAGCACTAGTGCCTTGTAGGGAGGCAGACAGATGGGGAGAGGATGCGAAGAGTTCACACGGTGATGCTCACTCCCCCTCTTCTTTGATGCGCTGTTGCTTGTTGCGACGAGCATCCATGTCGAAGTTGAAGTCATTCCATTCATCACGGGGTGGGAAGGAGATGGTCTGGCGCAGGGTGAAGCGCACGGCATCAATAACGCGCTCGCCCCGGGTTTCACTGGAGCCCACGCTGACAGTAGAAGCACCACTTGGGGTCCTCAGGAGGTGGGGAGGGGAGGAGAAGTCATGGAGCTGCCGGTGGTCCAGGATGCCCTTCCAGATGGCATGTCTGAATTGCTCAGGGATTTTTAGACTTGCCAAATCCTATGTGATAGGGAAGGGAAGCAGGGAGACTTAGGACAAAGGGACATGCTGACAATTTAGTCCCCATCATTTTATCATTCCCCAGTGTTCTGAGGTAACTGTCCTGAATTCATTGATATCTAAATTGTAAAATAAAATGAATTGTCTGACAACCTTTGCCATTATATGTAACTAAGCAAAAGGCACAGTCTTGAGGTGCCATTTCTGCTGTGGATAACACCCCACTTGCTCTCTACTGGTCTGTCTTTTTACTGGCAAAGTAGGGATAGTTAGATCAGAGGGCAAAAATACTAAGACAAGAACATGAGATAAAGGTACTGTCCAACTCTTAAATCTATCTGGCTCTAGTCACTAGAAGAAAGATATCAATAGAACATCACCACAGCTCAAATGACTGGATGAGAAAAAAAGTTTACTAATAGGTAATGAACACTCTCTATATACCAGGCACCGAACTAATTATTTTACATACATGATCTCATTTAATGCTCATATTAGAGGTAGACACTAATGCACCTGCTTTATAGGTCGAAAAGCAGAAGTTCAGAGAGGTTAAGTCTGAAGTTACACAACTAAGTAAATGAAACGGGGACTCAGGACAGCTTCCAAGCCTAAAACCGTCCTAACAGCCAGAAGGTCTCTTGGTGTTTAGATAATCCGGTATCCAAATGCAGAGTATGCATCCATGCTCTATGAATAGGGGTAGAGGGCATTACAAATATGCTCAAGCTTAACTATCTGTGGTGACATCTCTTACATTTATCTGCATTATCTCTTTATTAGCTTATTTCAGTGATGGCTCTCTTTTTTTTCCTTTTTTTTTTTTTTTTTTTTTTTTATGGAGCAGCATGGTGGGTAGAAAGAACACTGTGTTTGGAGTAAGATGACCTTGACAGAAGTTCTTATTCTGTCACTAAATGGCTCTAGACCTTCATCAAGTCACTTTTTCCCTACTGGCCTCAATTTCTTCATTGATAAAATGGGATCGAATTCCTTTTTACATCAACACACATTGTGGGCTCATGTGTGATTATGGATGTGAAAGTACTTGGCCAATTATAAGGCACACTATCTAAATCTTAATGATTTTCATTCTTACCATATTAAATTATTATTAACCCATCCCGGCATCTTAGAGGGGACACTTAAGAAAACTCCCAAATGGAACCACATTCTTTTTTGAGGAAGGGATGCCAAATGACTCAGACAGGTATTGAGAGACAATGTGGAAAAGAAGTTCTGTTTCCAGTAATGAGATGGAAGAAGCTGAGGCAAGGAGGCAGAAATGAGATAGTTTCCCAATTCCTTCCCAGTTTGGAAGTTTGCAGTATGGGCACTCTGATTTCCGATTATGGCAGAAGAATACACCATAAAGAAGGCAATCCACATGGAGATGAGTAAGTGTAACTCTTTATCTTCTTTAACTCTCAATAAGACCCTAACTCTGTAAACTGGACTCCCTCAATCTCCATGATTTTCTGGATAGATTTTAACTTATGACAGGTGAGGAAGTTGTAGTCCAGAGACTGGCACAAGACCTAGCCAACACCAACCAAGATGGACTTGTGGAGAACATATGCAGATCCTAATAGCCAAGGAAGCATCTTGACATATTCCCCAGTGGGGACAGGGAGCAAGTGGATGGCATAATTTTTTTAAAAATGGGGAAGGGACGAATTCCCTGTTCTATCATGTAGGACTGTCAAAGACACGGCAACTCTCTTCTCCTCAACGGATGGGCATCATTGTAAAGTTACCGGAAATCTGTCAAAACTTACTACTAAAGCTTTCTCTATAGTTTGCACTTATAACTATCAGGGAGCAGCAGCCAGAGTGACATATGGGGTGGAGAGGGGTGGGCACAGGGGCCGTGCAGCATACACTTGTCATCACAAGGGCTGGGGCATTCTCATGCTGCAGGGACATCTCTAGCATGGGTGCTCAAGGAGGGGAAAGAAGAGATCCCAACTACACAAGCAGCAGCAGAGGCAGAGAGTATCTTCTTCCACTAGTCCAGAAGGCCCTTTGGAAGCTGGAAGAGAGGAAAGTAAACCCCAAAGAGAGCAGCATGAAGAGAAGCCTGGAAGGAAAATCAGATAGCCGTAAGCCAGAACAATACAAGCTCCCATGTGAGCAGTTTAATAAGTGGTATAGGAAGCACAGAGGTGTGCACGCAAACACACACACACACACACACACACACACACACACATGCACACACAAGTCCCCTTCCATCAGCTTACTCCAAAAGACAAAAAGTATCAAAGCCAGAGGGAGTGATTTTGAACCCAGTTTAATAAACTGAGGCTCAGAGAGGCAAAGTGTTAACCCAAAGTCTCATTATTCCTAAAAAGCATGGATGGTACTTGAACCATGACCAGTGATTTTTCTCAATGATCTGGGATGACTTGGCCCTATTCTGATAGAATGGAAAATGAGGGAACATATGGTTCTAATTGAGAGGAATGGCTGAATCCTCCTTAAGGTCCCACTTTAAGGAAAAGCAGAAGAAGCCAGTTAACAGAGTTAAAGACCAGAAGCCTCCACCTTAGGACTCTATTCCTAGTTACGTCATTAGCTCATCATGCAAATGATTATATTGTTGTCTCTCCATGATTTAAAGTGAGGATAATATCACCTGATTCCTGCTAGCTTCCCTGAGGTATCATACTGATTAATGAAAATATATAAAAAGTTCTCTGAATTCTTTCGAGATTATAAATTTCTTGGAGGTGGGAATTAGATCTCCTCTTTCCCACTATGAATATAGTATGTGTGCAATAGACAATTACTGGCTGATCTGACAAGCCAAGGAAGGCTGATTGCTAAACTTGTCAGGTATGTAGGCTGAGGTCTGGGAATCTTTCTAATATGGAAATGGTTTCCACCAAATTTGGGGATTGAGGGTATGATAACAAATTTTAAAACCGGGGGAACTGAACTACGAGGTGGATGTCACCAGTAGGAGGAAATGAAGAAATAAAACTCAAGGAAAAGTCTAACAGTTACTTACATCCATGGAGTAATGCTCAATCTGATAGATGGTGGTCAGCCCCTGGGTCGTGAAATAGTCCAGACATGATGAACAGCCCAACCTCGCTAAGAAACTGCAGAGGGAGGAGGGAAGAGGAAGGAGGAAACAGAAACAGAAAGTTCACCCCAACTGCATTGGCGAGATAAAGGAAAACCCAACATTATTGCCCTGGGATGCCCTACAGGAGAGACTAGGGGCAGATGAAACATATGGAGGCCTTGGATTTGAGGTTTGGGGTTGGTTAGTGACTTGAACTTTAGGTCTATAGAAATTAAAATCAACTCAGAAGATTCCTGAAGAGCAGCGATTGCCAAAAGGTGATTGGTGGAATTCTAGGGGTTCTGTGTAGATAAGTGCCTTATGAGCCATTGCAGGGGGGTGAAAGGAAGGAGCCCAGTGGTCAGGTTCCCAGCGCTCTTGCCTCCTGCCTCTTCCCTTCAAAAAGAGCACCTGTACTCGAATTGCTTTTGTCTTTGGGGTTTTGGAGAGTGGTTCACATGGCTAAGAAAAAATGGAGGCTCCTCTACTAGGAAGTCTTTCATGCATTCTGATTTATGTCCTACTCAGAATACAGACCCCTCCTTTCTGGTGCTGGTCTCAGAATGGTGATGCCACCATCACAGAGCCACAGGCAGGATGGCACAAGCCACACGCCTTGAGATCTCTCTGACACTGCTTAGGACTGTCGCATCAGTCACATGGGGATCAACACACATTGTTCCAACAGCCAAATGAGAGGGTCCTTCTGCACATGAAGCAGGGGCAGACGATATGCACTAGGTGTGGATTGGCACCCACTCTCGCCTCCGTGGGAAGAGATCTTTCAGTCTTCATGCATTTCTTTCTTCTGGCTATCTGAAACCCCTTGCCTTGAGCGGGTCTGCTTTGCGAATGGCAAAGCAGCAGTGGCCATTGGCTTCTTGAAAGTCCCTGTCATCTTTGCATGAAAACATTGCAACTTCTTTATAGACCTCCCACTCCGACATAACGAGGCCATGGTGGCTGAGAGCTAAGAGTCCTGGAGAATGGGAAAGGGAGCGAGATAGCAAGTTTACTGCCCTTCTTGGATCCCCAGCCCTGAGCACCACTTTGAAGGCCACAACTGACCGTATAAAACTGTGAGGGAGGAGGAAGAGGGTAAGTGAAGATGAGGGGAAACAGGCATGAAAAGTGATATGCCTATAAACTCACATTTTCACTTTTCCCCATATGGATTAGAGTGCTTTTCCTTGATTGAACACTGCTGACCACTCCACAGATCAGAGATGACAGTGCTGAATGTCCACCATAGGAAGGGCTGCTTTCTTTTTTTCCCAACTGTGTAATGAACTCTGAGAGTGTCCACCCTCCACCACCCAGAGTTGCTGAGGACAGGCCCCCGGGGGCACATGCCATGGACTCACCTGACAAGGCTGCAATCTGTGGGGTACGGAGGTGGGGGAGTGCAGTGGGAGGTGGATGGCATGGAGAGTGGGGGAGGGAGGGCCTGGGTGGGGCTGAGTCCATTCATGTCTCCAGCCATTGGCATGTGGGTGCCCATCATAGGAACTGAACAGAAGCAGGAGGAACAGAGAGGGTTACTGCCGTCATCAGTACCAGCTTCCCAGTGGTCCATCTTGCCTGGTTTAATGTTACCAAGGGCCTAATTCACCTGCCTTGCTTTTTAGTCTTCTCTCTCACTGCACCCCTTAAGTACCCTATTTCTCATCCAACAGAACAAAACATTCACCAGACTCCAAACTAATTATATACTTCTTGACCTCTGCACGTTCTCTTAGGACAATCTCCCCCCACTTCTTTCTCTACTTCTAATGCTCCGTCCAACTGCACACTGCTCCTGAGGTTAATCTATTCCTCTTTGCATTTGCCTTCATGGGTTATATTTCTGTCTCCCTCATTAGGCTAACTCCTTAAGCATGGACATTAGAACCCGTACATGTCTTGATCTCCACAGACCCTAGCACAGTGCCTGGCACAGATCACGTGTTGAGTAAACTGAGGTTCAGTGAACAAATAAACAGATCTGTGAAGAGAATGACCTCTGGAATGTTTGTTTGGGGACTGGAGGATTTATTGCAATATTTGGGAACCATAAGCCTATTAAGCAAGAATGAAATGAAAGGTTCCAGCTCTTTCTTATGGTCCATTTCTGGATTGTATTCAGGGACACCAGCAACACTGATTGGTTTTTTACTAACCTACAAACTGGAAACATCCACCTATAGAGAAGAAAAACTTAATACAGACAATATTTATGAATCAAATTTTATCTTCAGGTCAAAAAAAAAAAAGAGGAATATATCTACAAAAAGATTAACGCAATTTGCTTTTATTTTAGTGAATAGCAATAGCCCCAAAAGGAAAGGCCTCTGCCACTAACTAGCTCCCTAAAGAGCATAGGCTTATTTTATCCTATCACTTTCCCCTCTGACTTTGCTGATGATATCAAAGAAAAATTGTGAAGTATAAAGAAAAAGTAAGCAAACTATAAATTACACAAACGTGAAGGAACAAACAGACTCTAAGATGTCACAAGAGAGAAAATAAAGTAAAAAAAAAAAAAAGGCACATTTTCCTTTTACTGTCAGAGTAGCAGACCTGTCAGGGGGTGAGGTTTGGAGCCTTAGGATGAATTTATCACTAGTGAGACAGCAGTTTGGCTCTAAAGTCTTTGTTACCAAACCAGGCAACCATACCACAGACACCTCTATCTCATTTAAATCTGAATGGTTGCTATCAGACCACAGAGAGTCACAACTGTAGCTTCCCTTAACTTTATAAAACACAAACAAAAACAAAAGAAAAAAACAAAAACCACAAAAACCCTAGCATCTTCAAGGTAATACTGAAATGCTGGTTTACAGGCTTGATCAGAATAATGAAGTATTTCAAAGGACAGATTGAAGCATTATTTTATGAGGGGCATTATAGGATACATGTAGAGTGTTTAGGCTTCTGTGTCCTTATTATACATCCTTCTGCATTTTTATCATCCTTTTGATTTTCTCTAGTTTGGATATCCACTTTGCTTGATTTAGTTCTAGTGGATAATTCCATTTAGAGCAAAGCTATATAGCAATCATCATTCATTTGGAGGCCCAATTTTCACATTGCTTCTTACAGTTATACTTAGTTGATGTGAGTAATCTGTGCGTGAATAAGTAAAAGGGAGACTCCTTTCTCTATGTCAATTCCTTAATGACTGTATATAGGATAGAGTAGATGAAATGAGAAGGCCAAGATCACAGGGACACACAATCATAAGATGTTAAATGTGCAGAGGGATACTATTATGAATGGAAACTGAGCATTATAGCAGAGAGGTGACTTGTCCATAGTTGCACAGCTAGTACTGCTATAGAGTCCAGGTGACAATCTATTTCTCTAGACTTTAAGTCTACCACACCATGCTACTTCCCACATGTTGGATATATTTCATTTTTACTATCTCAAAGGATGTAGGAGGTGGGTCCCCAACCAGGATGACAGGAAGTACACGGTTGTTTTCACAGAGATCCTTTTCCCTGCTGAAGGAACAGCCTCCTCTATCTCTACCAATGTGCTTTGTAATGAACCATATACTCTGAAAGTGATGAAGAGTTCACCATGAAGAACTCAAGCCATTAGGCTGTGATCTGTTCTGTCCCACTGTGTCTTTCCTCAGCTAAAGAGCAAGCCTCTCCCCCCACCCCAGACTGCAGTCCTCTCCTACACTAGCCCAGTGGACCCTTAAGGCTCAGCTAAAGGGAGATGGTCTTACTGTTGGCTCCCATGCCGTCGGGAATGGTGGTAGGAGTGAGGGCATTGCGCTGCTGAGGGTTGATAAGCTGGCTCACAGAAGGCAGCTTGTTCATGCTGTTCATTTTGTTGAGAGGTGGAGAGCTGTTACCATATGAAGACTGAGACTGCATCGAGGTCCTGGGAACACAAACATGGCAATGATGGTGAGCGGGTGACACTGAACAGGGCGGACTGGTCAGATCCCATAGGTCTCAGACTGAAATGTGTCCTTGAACTACACATGTATAAAAATATCCCTCCAGGACCTATGACAAGAAGTTAATTGTTGCCATCTGAGAACTTTTTTTTTAACTAGGGAGGGATTGCAAGGCTATCATCAAGTCATATTTCTCCAGAATTTATAGACTACGGAGTTGCTTATCTTCCAAAAGAACCTCTTTTGTGAGAGGAAAAATAATTGCATCTTCTTTTTACCTCTATTATTTTTTTTCCTCCATCCCTTTCCACTCTCTGGGCCTTCAACTCAAACAAGTTTGAAAATCAATAAGGGAAAAGAAGTCAGTGAAGTCCCAAAGGCTTAGGAAAGACATGAAGATGCCAATTTCAAATTGCAGCAGAGGCCCGTTGTGGGTAGCTTCCTAGCCCAGTTGGGATATACAGAAACTAACTACAAAGACCATCAAAGCAGGAATTTGGCAACACACCCTGCTGTCATGCAGAGGCCCAGACATGGTAATGTGCCTTCTCAGCTTAGGTGTTCATGGGCCATGAGAACCCATGGGGATGCCAACAGCCTCTCTACACAGGAGAAGCCTGGAGCCCAAACAACTCTTCTGTTGATTTTTGACAAGTCTCCTAGGAGACAAAGACCAACAAAAAATTCCATTTAGCATAACTTCAATTTGGAAATTTACTGGGATTGGCTTGTCATCCTATGCATCATATCACATATGATATTCCCTACCCAAGTGTCATTCCTCACTCTTTCTCTGATTACAGAACTAGTGATACCTGTGATCCTCAGAGCAGGATATAGCATCAGAAAACCAAAGTTTAAGACTTCCTCTAGCATATATTATAATCTATAGGTCCCTGTGTGGGCCACTAAACATCTTTGCTTTTGTTTTCTCATAAGAAAACTATACAAATTAAATACATACATGCTTGCTCGAATTGGATGTTAGAGGTAGAAAAATAGTAAGAAACAGTCCCATCTGTGAGAAGCTCATACAGTAATGGATACATGGGGATAATAATCCAACCTACCTTATAAGGCTGTGGTGGGAACTGGAAAAGATGAGGAAGAACTTTATAGGCTATCTGGCATTTACAGTGAGTAATTATTATGACCACAGAATGAAGATTGGGCTTAAGCATGTTTTGAAACTATGGTGGGAAAACTCCCCTTTTGTAATCTTCAAACAAAGTACATTATTTTTTCCTGTTTGTCCCCTTCCTGTTGCCATATTTATTATAATAGAGAAGAGAGGGGGAGAAAAGTTTCTCTATATTTTATTTTATATATAAATGTATATAAAATTCTCTCTATATATAACTCTCTATATTATATATAAATTATATATATTATGTATAAAGAGAGAAATTTTTGTGTACATACATACACACACTTTAGGAAAATAAATATATGTTTATTTATATGTCCACCTACATGTGGACACCTGTATGTCCACCTTTAGGAATACACACACACACAATGACAATTAACACTTCAGCTGCATTCTACAATTACTGACTTTATGGTAGAAGGGCATTGTTTTTTCTCTCTAGATTTTTTCAAGAACTCACAGTTATAGGTCTATGTTGTATAAACAGGTATTTTTGTTTATAAGAAACATGTAAGAAACATAAGAAACCCTCCAAATTGCAAGGTACTTCAGGTTACTAAGCTCTCCTTTATCAATTTTCTGAATGATTTTCACATCCCTCTGGGGGAGAACATGGTCTGGCAGGGCAGGGATGGGCAGAAATTATTATGCTTATTTTACATATGTGTAAATAAGAATAAATGGGGATGAGTCACATGCTACTAAACGGTGAGTTGAGAGGTCTCCTGGTTCCTACTCCAAGAGTTTCTTTCTTTTCTTCTGTGGTAACTCCCCAGAAAGAAGACAGTAGTATGCAATAGGTTACAGAATCAAGCAGTGGGTGAAGTGGGAA
The DNA here is from genome assembly GCA_028646485.1 of Cryptoprocta ferox. NCBI lineage: Eukaryota > Metazoa > Chordata > Mammalia > Carnivora > Eupleridae > Cryptoprocta > Cryptoprocta ferox. The sequence goes on from CM053573.1 coordinate 73,602,670, forward strand.
GAGAAATGTGGGACACTTGGATACGGTAGGGGGCAAGGGATAGAGCAAAGTAAGTCCCCCCAGCTATCATCATATCCATTAGAGCCCTGTGTGGAAGGCTTGCATTAAGAGTTAGGGCTTTGGATATACTTAGGAACATTTGTAAACCCATGACAAAGTGCGGAAAAGCACAGGGCAAAGTGGCCAAGAGATGCTTTGCCAGGTGCTTTTTCTATTTTTTCCCACAACAAAGGCCCTAAGAGTTGTTCAGACTCCAGAGGTAGGTTGGTCTTCTGTAGCCTACAGAAATATCTATTTCTTTCAATGCCCCAAATAAGTCAAATACCAAGCAATAGCTAATAGAAGCATTGCTTGAACCATTAATGTCCACCTTTAGGAGAATAAAAATATTTTTCAAAGCTTTGCATTTTTCCTGGACGCTCTAGTATAATAAATTCTTTCTTCCAAATCCTATTACATTTCCCTTCTCTGTTTCTTTTTGAGGTCTTTATGTTTGACCATTTTATTAGGTCACTTATTATGAGTAGCCTAAACTATTTTAGGAAGGTAGCTCAAAAACCATAGATGAACAAAGAAGGAACATGAATTTTGGAGTCAACCAAAACATCCAGGTTCATCTTCTGGATCTGACACAAATTAATTGATTTTGGATGTTTATGCAAGTCTCTTGAGTCTTATTTTCTTTATCTATAGAACATGTATTATACTCATTCTAGAAGAGCTGCTATGAATACTAACATGGAATAATATGGAGACAACCTAACAGTCCATTGATATATGAGTGGATATAGATTTGGCATATATACAATGGCATATTACTCAGACATGAAAAAGAATGAGATCTTGCCATTTGTGACAACATGAATGGATCTAGAGGTTATTATGCGGAGTGAAATAAGTCTTATAGGAAAAAAAAACCTTGTATGATTTTACTTATCTGTGGAATCTAAAAGTAAAATAAATGAACAAAACAAAATCAGACTCATAAGTACATAGAACAAACTGGTAGTTGCCAGAGAAAACAAGGATTGGAGGAATGAGCTAAGTAGGTGAAGGGGATTAAAAGGTACAAACTTCCAGTTTTAAGATGAATGTCACATAGGTGCAAAGTACAGCATAGAGAACACAGTCAATAATACTGTAATAACTTTGTATAGTGACAGATAGTGACTACACTTAACATATATAAATGTCAAATCACTATGTTGTACACCTGAAACTAATATGTCAACTATACTTCGATATAAAAAATAATAGAGGAGCACCTGAGTGGCTTAGTTGGTTGAGCATCTGACTTATGATTTCGGCTCAGGTCATGATCCTAGAGTCACAGAATTGAGCCCCACATGGGGCTCTTTCCTGAGGGTGGAATCTGCTTAAGATTCTCTCTTTGTCTTTCTCTCTCTCTCTCTCACTCTCTATCTCTCTTTCATTCTCTCTCTCTCTCTCCCTCTGCCTCCTCTCCCTCACTCATGCACTCTCTCTCTTTATCAAACAATAATAATAATAATAGGTTTGTTTCTTTTAAGTTTATTTATTTTGAGAGAGAGAAAGAGAGTGAGCCCATGCATGCAAAAGGGGAGGGGCAGAGAGAGAGAGGGAGGGAGAGAATTCCAAGCAGCCTCCACACTGTCAGTGCAGAGCCCAACGCAGTGCTCGAGTCCATGAACCCTGAGATCATGACCTGAGCCAAAATCAAGATCATGACCTGCCCAGTAATAATAGATTTGTAAAAGTAATTTAAAAAATAAAATAAACAAATAAAATCTATTATATTCTTAAAAAAAAAAAAAGACTAAATTAGATTATGTAAGAGCCCTGGACATTGTCCTGTAATTTGTAGGTGCTCATGAAATTTTGGTTCTTTTCACTCTTACCCTCAGGACCAAATGTTTAATACTCTAGTGTTTGGTCAAGGGGATGAGAGGTTATCAGTTTAAGAATTAACAGGAGCAGCTGAGTAGCTCAGTTGGTTAAGCGTCCAACTCAGCTCAGGTCATGATCTTGCAGTTTGTGGGTTCGAGCCTCGCATCGGGCTCTGTGCTGACAGCTCAGAGCCTGAAGCCTGCATTGGATTCTGTGTCTCCCCTTCTCTCTGCCCCTCCCCTGCTCATGCTCTGTCTCTGTTTCTCAATAATAAATAAATGTTTAAAAAAATAAAAAAATAATTAACAGGAGAAGGTGGCAAGAATTCTTACTTGAACAAATTCAGGAATTAGAATGAGTGGATACGTCGGGATAAGAGTGCAAAATAGTCAGAAATTCTGATTGCCTTTCCTTTACTGTGGGAGAGTGTTAAAGCCACAGGGAGCAAGGTCAGGGCAGTCTGTTTATTAACTTTTCAATGTCTGAAATACAATGAAATACAAAGAGTGTTCTGATAAGCTCTATGTGCTGTGGAAAAGGGAGAAAGGCTGAATAAATTTGTGAACAATTTAAAGGCCTTGAAAAACCACCTTTTTTTTTCCTTCACACATATAATGTCACGGTCACTGAGTGGACAGTCCCAAGAATTATTGAGGAATCTGAAGAGAAGGAAAAAGTTTACAAGGACAATAGGATCTGTGATATGATGGGTTTCTTACCCTCCCCTATACCCCCAACAGGCACCCATGTGCGTGTGTGTGTGCGTGCGTGCACACACACACACACACACACACACAAAACAAAACCCAAAAAAAATGAGAATGTAGCAATCCTCAGAAAAACAACCAGGTATAAGCCTCAGGCTGTTTTCTCTAGATTTTTTCAGGAATCCAACATAACAGAGATGTGGAAAGGCATGTTTCATGTTAATTCTAGTCTTGAGGAGAAATTCTGGAAAAGTCAAGTCCTAGTTCTTAACTTTAACAACTCAGGTGTCTGTGTACATTGCTAAGAATCCAATTCAGTATCTCAGGGCTGTAAGTGACCTAAAATCATCCAGGATAAAAAACACAGGTTTCCTGACTACAGCCAAGCGCCTATATCCATGGCAAAGAGTCCAAATTCTTGAAAAGACAAATTCAAAGTCATCTTCTCAATCTTGATGGAAATACCTAGAATTCCACCAAAGGATTCCTTTTTCTTTTTTGCCTTAAATCTTTCACTGTTGGTTAAAAAGCAACTCTCCAGTAGAAGTTGGTGATACCTGAGGGTAAACCTAGTTCAGTAAACTGTTTCTGGAATGCAGAGTTTGAGAGGGGAAAGAGATAATGAAGATAAAACAAAACACCCCCATCTGAGGAAGTTAAAAAAAGGGAAGCCATGTAACATCAGAAAAGGAAGTGTTCATCCTCGAAATTTTGCCCACCACTGTCCTGCCTGGAAACTTACCCTCAGGCTGGGTAATCCTGCTTCTAAAGACAAAAGGTAGCATTGATTCTCTAGACAGATCAACTGGCATTGCACCCTATTTTCCATTAGTTCAAATATATACATTTATATATATATATATATATATATGTACATATATGTAAATTTATATAAATTTATATACATGCATTAAAAACTTGCATAAAAATGGGGTGAAAGAAAAAACAACTTGTGAAAGAAAAAGCAAATGTAAAAAAAACTAAACATATTTGTTAACCTCTTCAGGGATTTGTGAACCCCTTAAAAGGGGACTGGAAAGTTATTTGAAAAGACCTTGCCAACTAATGAGCTCATCTGATTTTACTAATATACTTTTATCTCATATATAATTTTTTTCTTAAGTATTTTTTCAAGCTACTAGATTACTTATTTTTATTCAGAACAAGTGTTTTTGAAGCTTTTAAAAACAATTACTCAAAGATTAGAACATAGCGTAATTTAAAAAAAATTGGACAACTGGCTCCACTACAGATTTCTGGATGAAGATTTGCTAGTAATGCCATGTCACAGAAGCAGAATTATTTAATAGATTGGGATTTGGATCTGGTTTAAGTTTGGCAATTTCAGATATAGCTCAAGAGTTGTTCAGAGAGGTAGACAAATGATACTCCAGTACCTGACTCCTTATGGTGACATTAAACACCCACAGGGCTAAAATATATTTCAAGTTGGTGTCAGCATTGAAATTTATTTTTAGGACTGAGGACCTTAGTACAGAGCATCTTAAATAAAAACACCAAATACTGACAGAAGTGGAGACAAACCAAAGACTGTTCAATTATTCTTGTTCATTTAAAAAAAATTTTTTTTTGTTAACATTTATTTATTATTGAGAAACAGAGAGAGGCAGAGCATGAGCATGGGAGGGGCAGAGAGAGGGGGAGACACAGTATCTGCAGCAGGCTCCAGGCTCTGAGCAGTCAGAACAGAGTTTGATGCTGGGCTTGAACCCACGAGTGCTGAGATCATGACCTGAGCCAAAGCTGGATGCTCAACCAACTGAGCCACCCAGGAGCCCCAATTATTCTTGTTCTTTAAACTCACACATGGAACTTCAAGCACTTATGTGAAAATATTCAAGGAGTAAGGAATTAAATAGCAAGAGAGACAGAAAAGAAAAACTGCAAGATGAACCAAGATGCAAAAGTTTATTGAAAATTAAAATCACACATCCATAAAGCAACAGCCTCAATAACAAGAAATCATTGCTGTGATGACACAGACTAAAGGGCTGGTGACCTGGTGTGGGGAGATGTGGGGGGAGATTTTTTCAAGTCTTTTTACTATTCTTTTAATACACATTTGTAAAATGGAAAGGAATAGATCCTCTAAACGCTTTGAGCCAAAAAAAAAAAAAAAAAAAAAAAAAGGCATCCACTCTTTCTATCTTTAAGTTTCAGACCGGGAGTACTGATTTTCACATTGCCTATTTGGACATCACTTAAATAAAATGTAAGTGTCCTGGACAAAGGAATTTGAACAGTATTAGCAACATGGCTAGTTTTATGGAAGGACTGAGAGGTAGGGGCTCCAATGAACAAATTAATCATAGATTTGGTGAGAGGACTTTAAACTCCATTTTGCTCATTAAAATACAATCTTTAACTGCCTGGCATAATATTACTGAGGTGGTTTTACCCTCCTATTAAAATGACAAAATAGGTTTCTCTGCCTTGGGGTCTTAACAACAGCTTTAGGGTAGGGCCCCAGAGTTTCCATGAGCAAGGAAGACTGTCATATCAGAAGCCAACAAGGTGGCAGTGGTAGTATCTGACACAGTGTTAATGAACTTTTTATTTATATATTGACGGGAGGATACTAATAATGCAAACTCTCAAAGAGAAGAAAAGAACATCCCCCACATTGGCTACTTATAGTAATTATTATCTCTCTGCCCAGCAGTACACTTGACACCTTAGTGTGTGTTACTATTTGCAATATTATTGCATGACCAGCATTTAAAGGGCCTGAGGCTCTCAGTCACCTACAATTTTCTTAGGCACAGACAATAACAACGTTTTTCTCCTTTTCTTAAAAAGACATCTTAAGTTTGAGACCTGCTCAAAAGCTTCTTTATGAGTTTTAGAAACACAACAGAAGGTAACAAAAGGGCTCCAATAAACATCTTAATGCCCCCTTTCCAACCTGAGCCCCTCCCTTCTAAGAAAAAGAAAAACACAAAGCTCACAGACAAACACAGGGGTTCCTGACTGCCCAGTGCTAGATCTAAGGATGCAGAATTTGCGGAAAATATCCTTTCTTGTAAAGTTTTGAGTCCCTTCAAGAGATTTTCTCACTAGTATGTATGCCTTTGAGCAGTTGGGTCTCTAAGCCAAAGTGTCTTCAAGTCCTGCTTACTAGGGCTGGGCACACACACACACACACACACACACACACACGTACATGGAAACACAGGAAACACACGCTCAAAATACAGATATGGGGGGAAGGGGTCTATGGGTACACTGATCGGTTGGGAGGGCTGGAATGTCTAAAGAAGACGTCAGACTGTTTCGGGGTTTCTCTCCGGGGCTCCACAAGCTCATTCCTGAAGCAGGCTGAAAGGAGACTGCAGAGAGGAACCAGAGAAAAGAAGAGGTGAAGGCTTAGGACTTCATATATTCACATCAACCTAATACAGAAATACCCTCCTACCTTCATGATCACAGTAAGACAGAACAGAATGGCCTACAAAGCTATTTTTGCTCCTTCCTTGTTATCTTCCTTTAAAATTTCTCAGAGATGACCACTTCTCAAGATTTTTGGGAAGAAATGAGACAAAGCAGTGGTGGTTCACCAGAATTATCAGAATCACCCATAGAACTTAAAAAAAAAACCCAACCAAACAAACAAACAAACAAAAAAAAAAACAATTTCCCAGATCCCTCAGAGACCAGGCTGGAGCCCAGACATATATATTTTTAACAAGTTCTGCAAGTGATTCAGTTGAGGACTAAGATGTCAGGGTAGAGCAAGGTACTTAGCACAGTGCTTGGCACGTTGGACTCGATGAATTGAAAAAGGGAACACAGAGGCAAGAATTCACGTTAATCTTTTGTAAAGTGTCATTGGCCCAATTATGATACCTCATTATTGTTCCTGTGTAGCCAAACTACGAAGCATGAAGAAATACGATCTTATCAGTCTGGGGACTACATCACATGTATTTGTAAAGAACTATTAATGAGCATTTTGTATGTGCCCAGATTGAGGTGGATAAATATCTTAATCCTTTCAGTCACAAACTTGGCCTACAAATGCACGTATCAAACTCATGAAAGCAAGTTTTACATAATTAAGAAATCAATTATGCCACAAGAATGCCAGGAACAAATCCTTTTACTTTGCTCAAGATTGTGCAACTCTATGAACTGTTTGGGAATTATTTCCCAGATGGCTTTGAGTCACATTTGGTTATACCTTACAAAGGAACAAAGCCATTTTTATTTGGTTAGGGCTGGGATTCAGTAAACCATCTCACCAGCAAGAATTGAGATCATCTTAAAGAATATGCCAGAATATGAATTAGTAGGGATGCAATGTACTCTCAGATAAAGAACTGTAACTTTGACTTCTTGTTTGGAGATTCCATTTTGGAGCTTCTCTTGGTTCAAGGACTTAAATGGGACAACATGCAGGAATCATGTTTTAGTTATGATAAGAGTATATGGACCACGGGGGTTCAAACTTTGAGATCTAGAACCGAGATTAGTGGTGCAATGAGATGTGAGAACTCAGAAAAGTGATTTAATCTATCTGAATTTAATTAGCCGGAGTCTTTTTTTTTTCCCTCATTACCAGTTCAGGACTAATAAATCTCTGCCCTGACAAGTTTCTAACAGAGCAGTGAAGTTCAAAAAGTAACCCTGTATAAACTATAAAAGCTGTGCAATTCCTTGACCCAGAAGGTGGAACCAAATGCAATTGTCAATATCCACCTATTTTTTTCTCTATAAGACTAGCAATTGCAAACAAATACTCTGGCCATGTGAAGGATTTCTAAATCAAACTTAGATATATGGTCTAAATCACGCCTATCAATAAGACAGAGATTTGTGTATTCTCCTCTCTCCTATATTGATAATGCTGAAATATTGTTTGCTTCTCCCTCAGATATGTAATCTGAGGAAAAATTACCAATACTCTTGGAGAAAGCCACAGCCAAATGAACTTAAGGAGGTAAGGCTTCCTACTGAAACCACAAGGATACATACCAACTGATACAGAGATATAAAAGTGGGCATAGATGTTTATTTTAGTTTTATTATTATAATTTTCTTAACCAATGAAGCAGACAAAATACTTCAAAGAGCTGTGTCTACCAAATCTGATTCACATCTTACCTTGATTATGAACTGGCTATAAAATCACAGGCGTAGTTCATTGGGCCTCAGTTTCCCCAGCTATGGTAGGATGAGTTTAGAACCATGACCTTCAAGATCCCACTAGGCTCCACTATTCTCTGACCTGTATTACTGATAATCTACAATCATCAAGGGATCATCAAGGAGAAGGAAACACTAAGGGCTCCCCAGGATGCCACATATTTGTATTACAATTAAAATAAATCCATCCTGTAGAACCTCAAAAAATAATTTTCCAGGAGAAAACAAGAATAAGGCTAAGTTCAATTTTAACAAAATGATGTTGGCCTGAGATCAGGGTGGAAGCCAAGACAGAGGATAAACTACAGAAAAATAATGTAAAAGCAGTACTACTGGTCTGAAGTGCACACATCAAAAGATTGCTAAAAAGGCCTCAAGCAGCTTCTGCAAAGTTGTCTTAAGAGTTAATGTCCCTTGGAGTGCCTGGGTGGCTCAGTTGGTGAAGTGTCTGACTCTTGATCTCAGCTTAGGTCGTGATCTCACAGTTCCTGAGATCGAGCCCCGCTTTGGGCTCCATACTAACAATGTGAAGCCTGCTAGAGATTCTCTCTTTTACTCTCTCTCTCTGCCCTCCCCTGCTCACACTCTTTCTTTTTCTCTCTCTCTCAAATAAATAAATAAACTAAAAAAAAAGAACCATAGTTCCTTTGTTTAAAAAAAAAAAAGAGTTAATGTGCCTTGAAAATATGAAGGCAGAGTCCAGTGTCAAGAATGGATCCAATTTGTCCTCCCATGAGATTCTGGTTTCTATAAACATAACCCCAGAATGTTTATTTCAATGTGAACAAATCAACTAAAATCAAATTTCTTTGCAAATGTGTATAAAGCCTACTTATATCTATAATGATTTGATTCACAGAAACTCAGTGTAACATTTATCTTCCATAAAGCCTATGATCATGAAGGTAACTGTGAAGGAATTTTTGAAAAAGGAAAACCATGCACAAATGAAACGCAAGCAGAGAGATAACACATAGTGAGAAACTAACAGAAGTAATTCAGCTGAAAATATTTTATTGCCACTTAGTGGAAACTGTGTATCTTCTTCCCACTAATTTTCCCTCTGCTAAAAAGAAAAGCACAAAATTGATCCCTTACCAGCATAAAATTGGTACTATATTTTTGGAAAGGAAATCACAGGCTATTATAGGCATTTTCCAAGCTGATTTTTTCTTTTCAAATGATTGCCAGGGAATTAGATTTCCATTTTTCTTTGTCTAGTCATTCATACTCTTTCTTGGAGATTTGCATGTAAACAGGAGAGCTGAAAAAAACCCAGTGGAAGAACACAGCAACTGGACAATTTATACAGATGAATATTACTCATTGGAGACGCATGTATATATAATACAATAAAGGCAAAATTAGACCAAATGTCTTTATTTTGCAAAGATTTCATTTGCAGTCTGACACACTTCCATGCACAAGGCACCACACTGAAGTTAGCTCTTACACACTGTGAGATAGTAACTCAAAAACATGCAATGACGCTTTTAAATGGACACCCCAGGAACAGGGAGGCTACTCTTTCCTCACTATTTATCTCTGCCTACACATGCAAAATAAGGACAATATGTTAATGTCTTCTGGGCTTTTAAAAATAACACGTTTAATATGCCTTTTCTATGAAATAGATTGCTTTATGAAATATAAATTAAAAAAAATAATTTCCCTTCAGAGCAATGCCAGTCAGTCAGACACAAGCACTGGATAACTCATCACGTGGGAACACAGGGTTATGTATTCTCATGTACACCATGTAAATGAACACAAATTGCCTATGCCCCCAGCTGACTAAGGTACATCTTCCTGGTTTATCAAATCTCCAAAATTATGACACTAAACTATTCCTTTTATTGGACGATCTAGAGAAGATGTTTAAAATTGTCCTATTAACTTACACAATGCTCAGAATAAATTCCTAGAGATTTCTTAAGATTCAAAAGGTGATCTGGTTAGGAATTCACCATTAAATTGTAAACTTTGGGAAGGTGGGAACTTTTTCCTCCGTCCTTAATGCTTTCCCATGACAGATCTTCAATGAAAGCTTATTACATGAATCAACTCAACTATTCCAGTCTTAGCTGATGATAAGGTTGCAACATTAACCGTATTTTGTGTCTGGACGGGCATCCCTAACTTTCTCAGACAAAAGAGATCTCTGTAAAAGGCTGTCGTGTTGAGAGATACCGAAATACCACTTTAAAAATCACTGGAGGCTTTCCTAAAACATTTTCATACCTCTCTACTTTAGGATACATGTATTATCTTCCAAATATTTCTAGCAAAAAAATCTGAGCCTTGAGAGGCAATGAAGATCCCACTCATTATCTAGAACAAGAACAGGCAAACTACAGTGGATGGGGCAAATCTGGGCTATAGGCTGAGAATGGTTTTTACATTTGTAAAAGGTGTGAAAATTCAAATGGAGAATTATATCATGATATGAAAATTATATGGAATTCAAGCTTCAGTGGCCATAAAAATTACCAGCCACTCTCATTCATTGATGCAATGTCTGTGGTGGGTTTTGTGCTAGAGAGACAGAACTGGGTAGTTAGCTGCAAGAGACAATAGGTACCAGAAAGCTGAAGATGTTTACTATCGGTGTTTTGCAGAACAAAAATGTTTGCCCACCTCTGTGCTAGAAGGTCAGACTTTTTAAAACCACATCATTTAATAAGTATCAATGTGGCCTGACAGTACTTTTCCTGTTAACTGGAAAAAAAGACAGGAAACATTACCACAGAGTAACTAGTCCAGCATGATATGCTACTATGTAATTTTTCTGAGGTCATTTTGGCTGAGCCAAACATTTCCAGAATACACTGGAGGCAATTTGGGACTGTTTTTTTTTTTTTTTTAATACCATGGCATGCATATTTGGAGAAAGGTACTTATCCTCTCTGGGTCTGTAAATGATGTTATGGGTCTGTTTCTTTGATCCTTGCTGTATGATTTTACAAGAACTAAATGGGTTTTACACTTGAATATATTAACATATATTTTCTTCTGATATAGTAAAGAATATATAAGACTGGCAATGGGAATTCTGTCTGCAACCCTGATTTCTCATTCTCCTTTGGAATATTCTGTGTCCCCAAGAAAGAAAACTTCTGATTAAACTTCCCACTCAGCCTTACTATATAACTTTATGATTTGCAAAATTTTCATGCTCAAAGTAAATGGTGAGATCCCTTCTAGGCAAAAAAGGTCTTAAATGCTCAACAAGCCTGAAGTCTTTTAAGAGAGAGCACATTTCTTTTCCACCCCTCTGCTGCCCACCCTACACGCCATAGGCAGGGTTGCTCAGAGAATGCCTTCTGACCATCCCAGATGCAGCCCAACTCCACAGCTGAATTAATGTTGATTTAAAAAAAATAGAATGAGAGCCCTCTTTCTTACATTTCCCATAGCTCTCTATAGCAGCTAATCATATATCAGAAAATAATTATTAATTATTGTTCATTTACTGTAAAAGATAAAACTTGCCTTAGGCAAGATGGCTTTGGCTTCATTTCTTTTTGTCTGAAGAGTAAAGTCAAATGTCTGAATTACTTAAATTGGCCCCAAATGGAGACATTTTACATTATCTACAGAGATTACATGTTTGAAAATATACACATTGTTCCTAGAATAGAGTGTATACTCAAAATTCTCCTGTTGATAGAGGTGTTTGGTTGAGGAGTAGAGAGAACAGACTCTCTCTGTATAAGTCTCTTTAATTTACTTGAAATGGTTTAGCTTTATTTCAGAAGCTGGGTATGGAAAGAAACTTTGAAGGTTGTCAAAACTAAAAAGCGGGGCCTGTACCAGCTCATGTGAATCTATTATGTTCTGCTGTCTCACGGCCTCTTCTACACCCATTGCCCTATTTCTGACCCAAACAAACAGCCATGTTTACTCACACCTCCTAAAAAGACACATCAACACACTCACTGTTTCTGAAGTAAATGTTGGTGCTGCTGCTGCTGCTGCTGCCTGTACGTCTCGATTGTGTGCTGGGGAAGGTACTGCATGAGTTCCAGGGACTCCTTGATCTTCAACAGCATTTCATAGGTCTCACGGCCCCTCACCTACATGAAGGACACAGGGAAGAGACGGACACATGAAGAACTCTAGAACAATTAACAGTACAGTCAATCCTCTTTATCTGTGGATTCTGTATTGACGACTTTGCCGGCTCGGTAACATTCACTTGTGACGTGAACATCAGTACTGGCAGTGCCCTGTGGTCATTCGTGGACATGCGCAGAGTGACATATTTTGGTTGCTCAGGCGTGTTCCCAGCTCAGGTGAACAAGGGCATGCTCCGCCATCTTATTTCAGCACTCATGCCGCAAACAAGTATCCTTTCCATGGTCTCTTTAGCGCCACATTTCTGTGGGTGTTGTTGGTAAACCTGTTCTCTAAAGTGGTCCCCAAGGGTAGTGCTGAAGTGCTGTCTAATATTCTAGGTACCAGAAGGCTCCAGTGGGCCTTAGGGAGAAAACGTGTTAGATCAGCTTCATCCAGGCATGAGTTATAGTGCTATGGTCATGAGTTCAGTGTTTATGAATCAATAGGTATACATTAAATAAGGTGTCTTTAAGCAGAAACACATATCAAACAAGGTTATGTACTGACTGGCTGCTGAAAATGTTGTGACCACAGGCTCATGGAAACTGAATCCTGTACTTCCCCACGAGCAATGATTCCATATTTGTTAGGACAGCATTTGCAGTGATTTTAGAAGACACAACTACCCAAAATATTGGGAATTAGCTGTAATTAAATAATCTCTGGAAGGACATTCAACTGAGATAAAATATGCTTCTCTCTTTAAGGGAGTCTCTGAAAAGTATTTAAAAGTATGAGGAGGATTAGGATGGAGCAAGGCAAGCAGGGCACGTGAGCACTTGCAGGGCCCGGAGAGCGAGTGCTTATTTAAATTCTGCACCCTAGGCATTTTACCTGCCTCACCCCAGTCCCCTCCCTGAGTGAGAGAGGCAGGGTTTGTCAGAAGTCAGAAATGGGAAGGTTTCCTCTACCTTAACTCCTACTTGCCCCAGTTCTGTGATCACCTCTGTGAAGCTCCCCCCTGACCTCAGTCTTTTGATGAGACTTTTGTCCTTTCTGTGTGTTCCTACAGCTTATGCCTAACTCTACTAAGGCAATTATTTCATTACATTATAACTGTCTCCTTGCTAGAAGGCAAGCTCTTTGAAGGTAAGTGCATTCTACTGACCTCCAAATGCTCAGGGTCTAGCATATCTGCCACCCAACAGATACCTAACTAAATTCATGTTAAATTAAAGGTGTCCTTTTTTTTTTTTAATTCACACAATCCACTCTGGTTAATTCTTCACTACACATTCAAGATGTAACTGATTACAAGAGACCTCCTTCCTTAGTACAAACTGAAATTTCATTAAAAACAGCTTCTCAAGTGGTTCCTATCTCAGCAACTGAAGACATATTAGGTCTTTTGGAATATATGGTATATCAGGATAATGTTTAACTTAAGGTTCACAAGTCAGTTTCCATATGTAGCCTGAGAAACAAGACACCGAGAATCTTGGTTAACTCACTGTCTGATTGTTTTACTAGCAAGCAGTCTATTGCCCTGAAGGTCAGGGCCCAAAGAAGGTAGGGAAGCAGGTGTGGCACACCCAAACCTGTTGGTTTGCTTTAGCTTCCATACCAGGGCGGCAGCTCCCAGTCAGATCTCTTGGCCCTCTTTCCCTGGCTCTCAGGTCAGTTAAGATGTCATCAAGGGTTATACTGGTCACCAAGACTTGGCTAACACTCTAGATGGCCAAAACCTAAGGTGATAAGAATCCAACAAACTGCAACCATAGTCTAAGACAGGGAGCCTCAGTGACCTTGAGAAGACTCATGTTCCTTGTAGGAATGAACAAGGCTATTACACAGCAACTGGGCTGCATCTTCTGGCCATTCACATGTACCTGAGGATTCTGTCTTGCTTGGCCTTCTTTATAGCACTTCTTAAAAGAAATCACAGTCGAGTTTGGAATTGTTGTACTGTCAAATCTGTGAACTCTGTCTGGCAAAATTACAGTCTTGGCGATCATATGGTATGACCATGCTATCTAGGGTAATCTTATGATTCTTTTTTTTTGAAATTTAATGTTTATTTATTTTTGAGAGAGAGAGAGAGAGAGAGAGAGAGAGAGAGTGAGTGGGGGAGGGGCAGAGAGAGAGGGAGACACAGAATCTGAAACAGGCTCCAGGTTCTGAGCTGTCAGCACAGAGCCTGAAGTGGGGCTGGAACTCACAGACTGTGAGATCATGACCTGAGCCGAAGTCAGACACCCAACCGACTGAGCCACCCAAGTGCCCTGGTAATCTTACGATTCTTAAATAATAAACTGTAACTTAATTTTAAATATTTGGGTAAGAAGAACTATATTAGAACAGTAGCTTTGGCTGGATGAGTAGCAGGTAGAGGAGCCTACACTATTGACATATTTCAACACTGGGGAAGAAAGGGATCATTTCCTGATTTTTCAAACAATAGCTTCTCCCTGTTTTATCTCCCCAGTCACCACCACCCCTTTCTCATTGCCACAGATAATAAGATGACACAGAGGAAAAGCTCATTCAGAGAAGGTAAAATGAAGCAATTGTGAATACTCAAAAGGAGACTCACTGGTAGATATAACAGCTCATCATCTGGGGATCTCCGTTTTTTGATGGATGTCATCTGGATGCCATGTGTGTTCTGACGAAAAGCTAGCGGAAGGAAAATGCAAGTTTCACCCTGGGAACATTTTTGAAGCACTAATACATTTATCCAACAGATAGTAGCCTCTGCAAGACCTGTGAGATTTGAGTTGCCAGTCTTAAGCCTTCATTTACTTGTCGATAATCGCATTTACATTAAAGGTGCACCTAACAATAATGAGGTGGGGGAGGGGAGTAAGCAGAAGGAAGACATAGGGAAGGTGGCTTAAGTCATGCTGCAGGAATCCCTGTGTCTTGTTGGCATGCCTCTGTGAACAGCTGTTAAGGAAAGGAAGATAAATTGGTTTGGTGTTTTATGTTTCAGATCATTTGTCTTCCAAGGAGGGAAATGTGTGCGGTGAAAGCTGTCTTGGCCATGCATTCAGGGGTGTGTTCATCCCTCTCATGGTAGTGCATACATCACGGGACTTCAGACACGCGGTCTCACTTCCAGGACTGTTTTCCCTTTGGTAAAGTGAGTGAATGCAGCTCGTAAATCCCTAAGGTTTCCAAAATTAGAAGCTCCACCCAGGATCCAGGCTATAGAGATTATCCTTTTATCAAAGTTCAGATCATCTATTCTTACTAAAAGTTATTAATTTGTAGGTCCCTGAGGTGCTCAGGGAAGCATACAGAAGCTATACCACCAGACAGACTAAAAAGCAGAATTAGGGTGATATGTGTGTGTATATAAAGTAAAAATATGTATGTGTTTTATATATGCATAAAACACATACACACATATATACTTTTTTGAGGAATAATCAGGGAGAGAAGGAGTTTAACAAAAGGGCAAATAATACCATATACACGTATATACAAATATACACACATACTTTCTTGAGGAAAAATCAGGGAGATAAGGAACCTAACAGGAAGGCAAATCATACTGAACAGTTAGAAGTTGATGAAGAGGAGCTGTTATAACCCAGTACAATTTATGTTTCTTCTGAATACTAGTCCATAATAAGATTAAAACATTTTTTCATGAGATAAGTCATAGTGTGGTGTATTTTAAAATACTCGCTGTAGTGATAACAGGCTTATGTGGGGCACCTCCTAGAATCAGATCGAAATCAGATGGGCATGTGGGTCAGTGGTTTTCATCCTTTGTTACCTGGAGGTCTGGGCCCCTCTGGGGCTGTATCGCATGGACAAGGGGTGGTTATGAGCAAAGCATGGAGCCGCAGACCATCCCCTACTCCTGCCCC
The DNA here is from genome assembly GCA_028646485.1 of Cryptoprocta ferox. Classification (NCBI taxonomy): domain Eukaryota; kingdom Metazoa; phylum Chordata; class Mammalia; order Carnivora; family Eupleridae; genus Cryptoprocta; species Cryptoprocta ferox. The sequence goes on from CM053573.1 coordinate 73,618,346, forward strand.
CCTTCATACAGAGTCACTCTGCTTTAATCTATATGAACTATAGGTTTCTTGAAATAGTTCATTTAAAAAAAGGCTTTTAATGCTTAACAAAAGAAGTTTGAACACAACAGACCTAAATCATTAGCCTCACTATAAATGAGGTAACCAAGGCCCCAAGAGGGTCACACATGTCATTCAATGAAACCCAGATCTTCATATTCCCCAGACTGTGCTTTGTGAAATATATTCTTAAATCTCACTATTCCCAGGAATTCATAAGGTAGGTAGATGCTATTCTCAGCCCCGATGCTCAATTACGGAAGGCAGGTCAACTGATATCAGTAGCTCACATGCAGAATTTCTGATTCAGTAAGTCTGGGAACTAAGAATTTGCAGTTCTACCCCGTTTAAGGATCATGCTGATGCTACTGGTCTGAGAGTCACAGTTTTAGGATCCCTGGACTAAGAAATCCTCACAGTGAAGATTTGCTTTTGTAAAGCTGTGGTGCACAGCTGGAGTCCATTTCAGCACCTCCATTAGTGGGACAGCAGTTTGCACCTGCTGTGGGGCCTCAAGTCATACTTGTCCCTAAAGCCTTGCAGTCTTATTAGGCAGCTTCCCAAATATCACTCCGAGCCCCCACATCTGGAGAAAATTTAGCCCTGCCCCATTTGGCTACTACAGCTACTTACGGCGCTTCGTACCATCACCGTTCTTTGCGCTGTCCGAGACTTGCTGCTTCCTGATGCTGTCTTCATCTGCCTTCCTGTCTCTCCCTGGGCAAGCACAGATCCTGGCCTCAAAGCAGCGTCGGCCCAGGACTTGCCCACTAGGAATCAGAAAAGAGGGAGGGAAAGGGTGAAATTGAAAAGAATCTTAAAAGTCCCTGGAATTCTCTCATTTCTATTTTTGATGCCGGCTATCACCCATCCACCATGACCACCAGCTCACTCGTGGCTGCTCTGAGGATGGACCCAGAAGCACTTGCCAGAACACAAAAGTACTTGTACACCTCAAACGATATTAGTAAATACCATTCCATTCGCTCTGCAAAGATCCCCCAAGCCATTAACTGAACAGCTGTATTTAGCTACAGGTTTTGAGGGACAGTTGAGTTAAGCTTGTGGATGTCTCTGGATAAAACCCCCTAAGGCAGCCCAGACTTACTCAAAGAAACAATTAACTGCCTTGGGAGCCACTTGGAAACAAAGACTGTCTAATCAGAAACTCCTGTAGTCAAATGTCAAGAATTCAGGTATAAAGTGACTCGCATGCCTTCCCGGTTCTTTTCTCCTCTCTACCTTAACGCACCCTGTTCTGTCTCCACCTTCATAGATCTTTTATGGCAGTGTTTGCAGCCAGGATTTAAAGCACAAAGGACAAAATCAAGGTTAGCTCTTTGCTGTACATGGGAAGTTAATGACAGAGCAAACACAATTTCACTTTGCCCTCTGCCCACGGTGTTTTGCAGAATGACAATTCTGCATATGCCACTTACTCTCTGGTTTCCAGAGTAACAATGATTAAAATTGGACGGCGGTTCATCCCTCCAACACAACTGCTGTTACACATGAAATTGTACAGGACTGTCGTGAATTCAGTGCCAACCTGGAGATAGGAGAGAAAAGAATCTGGGTTAACAATGGTGTGAAGTGATGTTCTTCCTTCTCAGTTCTTCTATTTAACCAACTCACTTCTGATGAGGTGATATGCTTTCCTCTGGGGAGACAAGCTCTAAAACCCATTCTAGATTCCTTTTTGCCTTGACTTTTGTGGTGCTTAAAGCTACTGTTTGCAACATTGGACACTTCATTAGGTGAAATAGGCTTTAAAAATTATAATTTTTGATCGTATTCTTTTTCAAGCTAATCCCTATCACTGAATTCAAATGGGGAGAGATGAAAAAAATTACCAAAAATTGCAGCAACACCCCAGGGATATTTCCCCTCTGTGGATAAAGCAGTGCAACACAGATTTAAATGTATACTTCCATCAATAACGCTCTGGAGCTGAAAAGGTCCTCAGGATTGAAAATCATCTAGTCCAAAGTGGTCATTTATGGGTGAGTCAACTGAAGTTTAGAGAGGGGAAGTCACAGGCTAAAGGTCCACACAGCAAGCCAGCAAACCAATGACTCTGGTTTCACTGCTACAGTGTTCTTCCCACCGAACCAGTCCACTTTTCTAATCTGCACCTGTTCATCCAAACTTAAGGTAAGAGTTCTTTCTTACAGTCTCCCATTTGCAGGCTAGCGTGAGTGTACTTGGCATTCAGTGCACATTCACCACCAGTTCAATTGCTAGTTAGATTCCCTAGATAAGGTAAGGTCATGTATTTTCCCAATTGCAAGTTCAATTACTAACAACCTTTAAGATGGGAACATGGGCACAGAGCAATGTTACCAAGTTAACTTAGTACAAATGTAGGAGTTCTGAAGGAGATAGACAGTCTACAATAAAGTGGAAGGGGAGAAATACAAAAACTTTTGTAATTTGATGACAAAGACCAAGGCAGAAGTAGATGCTCAAAACACCCTAATGCTCTCCTAAGTCAGCCCAGGACTTATCTTTTTACCTGGGGTGGTTCGTAAGGTACCAACACACTCTGTCTTCCTGTGATGGGGTCTTCTACATACTGGGCATGACTGTTCCCTTCTACTCGAATCAAATGACTAGGAGGAGCAATCTGTCCTGCAGAACAGAGAAAGACAAAATAGTTAGTTATTTGCTTTCAGAATTAAAAAAAATGAAGCTGCATAGACAAAATATTGGTGGCTAAAGAAATAGTTTAATAGAGAAAATACACATCCTTGACAAAAGGAACAGATCTCATTGCCAGATCGCTAATAAATGAAGGTGTACCTTTGTACCAATAGAAATGGCTGGAATGCTCATCTATATTTAAGGGAATAGTCCTTTGTTTCTGGTGCCTAAATGATTCAAGCTTTCGCAGTATTCCATGACTATGTCTCTGCCCTGATCCATACAGGGGATTCTGTTAACTTCCATGGGAAATGGAAGAAAAAGGAATAATTTAAAAAACAACAACTCAGCTTGAGAAAAGATGCTTTCCTCAAATTGACTAGCAAAAATATTAAATAAGGATATATATTTCACTGTGTATTCTTTTCTCTGGTACAAATTCTCCATCTTTATACCCGCCGTTTTTTTTTTTTTTAAAGATCTACACCCAATGTTGGGCTTGAACTCATGATCCCGAGATCAACAGTTGCATACTCTACTGTTTGAGCCAGCCAGGCATGCCTGGTTTTACACTTGCTTTGGTCATAAAGATGAGAAACTCATTGGCCATGTGGTGCTGAAAGAGCTGCAGGTAGGAGAATAAGAAAATGGAAGCATGCTTATAAAAGAGTATAGGCCAGGGGCCCTTGGGTGGCTCAGTCAGTTAAGCAGCCGACTTTTGATTTTGGGCTCAAGTCATGATCTTACAGTTTGTCAGATCAAGCCCTGCATCAAGCTCTTCGTTGACGGTGTGGAGCCTGCTTGGGATTCTCTCTCTCCGCCCCTCCCCCATTCATGTTCGTTCTCTCTTTCTCTCTCTCTCTCTCTCTCTCTCTCTCTCTCTCTCTCTCTCCCTCCCTCCCTCCCTCCTCCCTTCCTTTTAAAAGAAATAAATAAAACTTAAAAAAAAAAGCATAGGCCAGATTTCACAAAATTGGGATACCTGACAGAGCTCCAAAGGAAAGGAGCTGATATGAGAATTGTGAGCCATAAGGGTGTTCCTAACCTCTGGGTACTTGTTACCATTCTATAAAAATTCATACTCAATAAATGTCAAACATTAAGTGTGAAAATGCTCTCTGAAGAATCATCCATTTGGCAAAAACCAAAAACAGCTATCATGTCAAACAATGAGAAAGCAAAACAAAACATAATTATATCATCTTGATGGGTCAAGGACAGTCATAGAAACCTATAATGGAGCCTAGCTATAAGGAATAATCTTTAAGGCATATTGTTAAGTGAAAGACAAGATACAAAGGTATTGAGGGGAGCCTGGGAGGCTCAGTCTGTTAAGCCTCTGACTCTTGATTATGGCTCAGATCATGATCATATGGTTCGTGAGATCTAACCCTGCTTATTCATTCATTCATATTCTCTCTCTCTCTCTCTCTCTCTCTCTCTCTCTGCCTCTCCCCCACTGGCATACATGTGCATGTTCTCTCTCCCTCTCTCAAACTAAATACTCCTTTTTTTTTTTTAAAGAAAGGTATTGAAAATGAGGCCATGTAGACAAGGACTGGAAATTAATTTGTAAAAAGTAGTTGTGTTAGGTGGGAGGGTTTTAACTTTCTTTTTTGAAATTTCTACCCACTCTCTTTCTTCCTCCATTAACTTTTCTCTACTATCTAGTCCTACATTCACACTAGCTACCTACCAATATTTCCATTTTTAATATATTTTCTCTATTAAGTGTCCTAACTTGCAAACCTCTGCTCCCAGATCACTCTTTGATGAATACTTATGTGTTCTCTTGACCTTCCTTTCCACTTTCCTCTCCTCCTTACTTAGCCTTCTTTCATAGAACCATAGAATATCCATGTAAGAGAACCCATGAAAATAGTGACTTCCTTTGTAAAGCCCTTGTTTGATCTGACGCTCAGAACATGAGGCCTGACATATCTATGGACACAGAGCTTAAAGGAGACCCCAAGATACCTGCTCCCTGACTCATACTCCTTTACTTTGCTGTCCCCCCTCCCAGCTTACGTCCTAGATCTTCTATTTACTCCTCTTATCCATTATTCATCTTCATTCCTGTTTCTTCTTTCCCACTTTCCTCTTCTGTTTTTTCTTGTTTCTCACCTTTTATGCTCCCTCCACTTTCCCTTCCTGCTCTCAATTGGTATAGCCTTGATCATCACTTTGGAAAAGCACTAAAACTGGGGTTACTATTGCCTCAGCCAAAGAAATCATATGTCAGGTTGTCTATTCTACACCCTCTCACTTAAAAAAAAAGGGAAAAAAAAGAAGAAAAAGGAAGATAGCAGTAGGGACTGGAGAGAGAAGTCCAGGTCACCCAGTAATTACCAATATTAAGCAGTCCAATTGTTTTAAAAGCCACAAATTTATCATTATTCTCAAACACTCCATTAGACAAAAAGGTAGACTGAGATACCATCGGATTGCACAGATGGGAACCAGGTCGATGGTACCCAAAGAAAAATCTCCACAGGACCTCTATTTTCAAAGAGCTTAACTGAACAGCCACCGATCCTAATTCTTACCCTCATTGAATTCACGGCTCAGTTCGTGGTTGGGGCACCGTTTCACCACCTCAGTGACATGTTCAGCCTTCTTGTAGACAGGCATGGCACGGATGACAGCGCCCTGCGGAGGTGGGGTCATCACCTTGATCTGGATGGGGCATGTCTTTGCAATTTGGCAGTAGAGTTTCTTCAGTTCAGTGGAATACTGCTTAGAGATGGGGCCAGTGGTGGCGGGAAGGAAAGAACCAACAGGAGACACCATTACTTTCCAAATCAGAATCAGGACAACATGTCCGCTCTGTGCAGATGTGTGTTTAGGACTGCCTACTACATACACGACAGCGAGCAATCTTATTAGAAGAAGTTATATTCACTAATCAAATGAATCACTTTTCCTACTTTAAATACAGTCCTATGTTGACAAAAGAATTCACATTTATCAAAACACATTTATGCCATTATTTCCTGTTATCTTTAGGATAAAGAAATTGAGTCTCAGAGGGGTTTAAATACTTAATAACACAAACACCTTTATACAGTTCCAGAAACTAAATGGAACAAAAACAGTGTTGCCATGCACTGAGTAATATTTCACAGATGATAATTTATCCTGACCTTAAAAGACTCTAGAGAGACTCAGAGGAAATAGGATTTGTTGGAAAAAAATTAAGATGGAATGGGATATCAGGCAGATAGTGAAGAGGTTTTACCCAAGGTCAACCAACTAGAAAATTGCAAAGCAAAAGTTCTCCAAAACTACTGTACCTATGTTTTCCTGTTCTCCTGAAACCATGAGAAAGCTGACAGGGGGCATTTGGTCCTATACTCTCATGGAAAAGGACAGGCCTGTTGTAATGCCACAAATCATGATGGCAAAAGCCATAAGATACAGAACTCTTCACTCATAAGTGACTGAAACGTTTCTTCCCCATACTTTCTTCTATAGGGAGAGGAAATTCAGTGGTTGGTTGGTTGGCTGGTTGTAGAAATGCCAGAATAGGTAAGAAAGCATGAGGCTTAAAACCAAATAGAAGAAAAAAAAGCCCTATCCTGTGCTTCTTCCCCTTCCCAACTCTGAACCAATGTAGAAAGTCTCCATTCTAATCCTTACATTCTAGTAAACCTTAGCGTCCCAATCCTCTGCGTCAATTCCCCATCACGGCATTCCTTCTCATTCTGCTGCTGAAATGAAACCACCCAGCACCAGAATTGCCAGCCAAGAGTAGGGCACCTAGTAACACTTACCCAAACAAAGGTAAACACACACACACACACACACACACACACACACACACACACACACACATTGCAATCATAAGTTGGCAGCAATATTCTTCCAGGGGAGAGACACTGGAGACCAGAAGCCAGAATGGCAAAAAGATTTATTAGTGATATGTTTCAACCCAACTCTGACTAAAGGCAAATGTCCTACTAAAAAGTACATTTAAAATAATCACTTTATCTTTTTCCTTTTGAAACATTTTATTTAAATAATCATTCTTTTCATCCCAAGCATTTTAGTATATGAAATTTTCAGTTAAAAATTTCCTAATGCTAGAAATGTGTTGCATAATCATCTCTCCATGCCCACAGGTCAAGGATTAAACACAGCAAAAGGGTTTTACATAGCTTGAAGAAATAGGGAGCACGCCAAAAATTGCCCACAAAAATAAAATTCTACTCGGGAGACACTGAATGAAATCTAGAAGAATATTTTTGTGCTAGTGTTTTTTAACCAATGATTTTACAAAACAAAGGTGCTGCCTTAGGACATGTTAAGAACTCACTTTTATTGAGAACTCTCAGAAAAGAAGCATACTGTTTGTGTTTTAGTTAGGAGATATATAATCTGACCATGAGTTTCATAAGATTTACCTTAGGAAAAATGACTGAAAAATAAGTTTGTCACCTGAAGGCAAATAAGATACCTACCAAAGGATGTAATGACTCAAAAAAAGAAAGAAAGGATAAGAGTAGGACATTTAAAAAAATATATGTGTGTGTGTGTATGTGTATATATATATATATATATATATATATATCACCTTTCAATGATTGATATCCTATAAATCAAACTTGACTAAAATGTGCAAGTACTAAAAACAAACACAGACATCATCAGATGTTAATCCTCCCTCGTTCTCAGGGATGAGAGAGGGAAATCTAATTTCTGAGTCTGAATAATAATAAATAATAATAGCTTTACCATTTCCTAAGTTCTGTTGTCAGAAATGCAATCCTCACATAACCCTATGAGGAAGGTATGACAGGCATATAATCTCTTATCTGAAACCCTTGGGGCCAGATATTTTAGAATCCAGAATCGTTCTGATTTTAGAAAGGCAGTAGAGTTCATATAGCGTATATTATAAACACCTCCAGCAGCATGTAGGTCAGTGCCCCATAATCAAACCTTAGCTTTACTCCAGAACTGGGAAATAACTAGAAGACCTCGGAGCTGAGGCCAGATTTCACTACCAAATGAGTCTGCCACAAACTCCATGAAATTCAAACCAAACCAAACCAACTTTGGGTTTTTGGAGCTCTTGGGATTTCAGAATTGCAGATAACAGATAATGAAACAGCATTATTATCCCCATTTTATAGATAAGAAAATTGAGGCATGTAGAGGACTAGCCTGAGGTCACCGAGAAGAGCTGGTTAGCAACAGGTATAGAAGAGTCCTAGTCCCGGGCTTTTAAAAACAGTTCCTTGTCTCTATTTCTCTTGGCTCAGCAGTGCCAATTCATGTACTTTTACATTTTTCTATTTCCCAGCAGCATAGCTATTTTCTGAATCAACTTAAAAATTTTCTCTAGCACTAAAATGGGCTCAAAAGTGCCTGACTCACCATCAACCATCCATTCCTCTTTATTTCTCAGTGCAATAATGTTTGCTCATTGAACTGCAGCCAGAGGTAGCAAGTGATAGAGCTGAAAAAATCCTGGATGAAGAGGAGGCCGACCTTGGAGCTGTCTGTTAGCACTCTTCCTACAGCTCAGGGGAATTCATGAATGAGGCCCTTATCATTCACCTGATTTAGTAAGGCCGTTTTGTGTTCTGACCCCATCTCTCTCTCAGTCCCTTCCCTTACCCTCCAAACATACTCACCTCCCACATGTTCTACTCATGCAAACATCCTAATGCCTCAGACACACCATATGCTTATCACCCACAATTCAATCATGCCACTCTGTCTGGAACAACTCGTGTTTTTCCTCTGTTCTCCACACCAAGCTAGGACAACTTAGACACCAGCCCTCTGCTAGGACTGCATCTCGTACTATAGAGCACATTTTTCAGTTTTAATGATGAAGGTTTCATATTGACTAAATCTGACTCTAAATCTAAATATAAGACCAGGGCCAAGATCCCTTTGATTACAACTTCTGGCTAAACTACCAGGCCTGCTGTTCAGTAATTAGAGGGGCTGAAGCTGAAGTGGCCTGGTGCGCTCGGTTCTTTACAAAACCAAGCTTCTGCTACTCTACTTCCTTTACTGGTGGCAAATCCAATCTGTGATGATGTTTAATATTTTTCCAGCACTAAATTCAGGTTCCCTGGCCTATGGTATATTCATAATTCTTTACACTTGCCCACTTCCCTTATCCTCTACCAAATAGCCCACTGTCACCAGTTTTCCAGTCTTCTGCATGACCACAAAAAACGGGAATCTGATCTATGCCAAGATTTTAGAATACACTGGTAATTTACATTGGTACATGGTGAAAACTGGAACACATCAGGCTTCTTTTAATGTTTCTCTCTTTCTCCCTGGGACTTCTAAAATCTACCTCTAAACTGCTCCCAACATTGACTTGACATTCTTGAATTCTAAGGTATAATTTCTTCTCTTGGGTAAGTATTCTTTGTTCTAATCAGCTTTGAGGTATAACTTACTACAAAGTACTTCAATTTTAAGTATACAAGTTGATGACTTTGAAAAACGTACACAGTTGTGTAACCCCCACCCCCACACAGGCCTTTCATCAAGATTATCTTTTGCCCTTTTACAGTTAATCCTTTCCCTGATCCCTTCCTAAGCAGCCATGTACCTGCTTTCTCTCCTGCACTTTGTCAGAATTTATAGAAATGGAATGATATAGTACATAATCCTAGGTGCCTGGCTTCTTTTCACTTAGCATAATGCTTTTGAGGCTCATCCATGTTTTTGCATACATTAGCATTTCATATTTAATGGAATTCATTATTTATAAATTCATCATTTATTTCCAGTCTGTATTTACCATGAATAAAACTCTTACGAACATTTATAAACAGATCTTGGTGAGGACACATGTTCTCATTTTTCTGGATAGTATGATTGCTCAGTACGCGTATGCTTAATTTTATAAGAAACCGCCAAACTGTTTTACAAAGAGACCATGTCACTTTACATTGCCACCAGCAATGTATGAAGATGTCACATCCTCATCAGCACTTGTTATTGTCTGTTTTAATGCCATTCTAGCAGGTAGGTATGGTTCTCATTGTGGTTTAAATTCGCATTTCCCCAATGGTTAGTGATTTGAGTATCTTTTCATATATTTATTTCATGTACGTAATTTATATTTTTATATAAAAAGTTTAAATATAAATATTTTATATAAAGAAATGAAAGTATAAAATTGAAAATATATATTTATATTCATTTTATACTATTTCATATACTCATTTACTATTTTTTTAAAGTGTTTGTTTAAATCTTTCATACTTCTTCAATTTTAATTTTTTTAAGTTTATTTATTTTGAGAGAGAGAGAGAGAGAGAGAGAGAGAGAGAGAGAGAAAGAGTGCAAGTGGGAAAGGGGCTGAGAAAGAAGTAGAGAGAGAATCCCAAGCAGGCTCCATGCTGTGCAGAGCCTGACGTGGGACTGGATCTCACAAACTGTGAGATTATGACCTGACCTGAAATCAAGAGTCGACACTTAACCAATTTAGCCATCTGGCAAACCTTACATTTTAATTTTTTAATGGGTTGCTTGTGTTCTTAATTTGAGTTGAAAACATTCCTTATATATTCTGGATACAAGTCCTTTATCAGATATGTTTTTTAAAATTTATTTTCTCCCGGTCTATAGCTTGTCTTTTTTTTACCCATTTTATGTGCTTTTATAAAAGAGTTAATTTTGAGGAATTATCAATATTTTGCCTTTAAGGCTTATGCCCTTTGTGTCCTAAGAAATCTTGGTCTAGCCTGATGTTCAGAAGGATTTTGTGTGTAGAAGATTTATACTCTTAGCTGTTGCACGTAGTCCTATATCTGTGTTCAATTCTCCTCCTCCTCTTCCTCTTCTTCTTTTTAACAGCTATCCAATTGTTCTAGCAACACATGCTGAAAAGATTATCTCAATCTTTTCCCTCTGTTCAATAGGCTTGGCATCTTTTTTGAAAATTAAATGACCAATTGCATTCACATTTTTATTTGGACACTGCTCTTTTCTATTGATCTATGTTTCTAGTCATACATCAGTGTCACGCTGTTTGGATTACTCTAAGTACATAGGAAGTCTTGAAATCAAGTAATCTGCATCCTCCAATTTTGTTCTTTTTCAAAATTGTTCTGGCTATTTTAGGTCTTCTGCATTCCCATTTAAAATTTATAAGCAATTTGTCGATTACCACAAAAATGCCTGGTAAAATTTTGGATGAAATTGTTTCTAATATATAGGTCATCTTGGAAAGAAGTGATATATTAGCAATCTTATGTATTTTAATCTATGAACATGGTGGATATATACATGTATGTATATATATGTATATCCAATTAGAAACTTTTAATTTCTTTCAGGAATGTTTCATAATTTTCAGTATGCAAATCTTGCATATATTTTGTTAGACTGCTCCTTCAGTATTTTTAATTGTTTAAATGGTAGTTCAAATTTTTAATTTCTAATTTTATTTTTTGAGTTTATAAAAACATAATTGATATTTGTATATTGACTATGTATCCTGTGACCTTGCTAAACTTATTAATTGTAGTAATTTTTTTTATAGATATCTTATGATTTTATCTACATAGACGATTATATTAACTGTGAGTAAAGACAGATTTATTCCTTTCCAATATGCATGACTTTTAATTTTTATTCTTGCCTAACTGCAAGAATTGAACCATGGTCCAATTTGCTATTGTTTTATTTTTATTTTTTAAATTGATATCTTAGACCATTGATTTTATTTATTTTTATGTTTTATTTATTTTTTGAGAGAGAGAGACAGTGAGAGCAGAGGAGGGACAGAGAAGGAGAGACAGAATCTGAAGACAGGCTCCAGGCTCTGAGCTAGCTATAAGCACAGAGTCCGACATGGGGCTTGAACCCACAAACTCTGAGATCATGACCTGAGCCGAAATCAGACACTCAACCGACTGAGCCACCCAGGTGCCCCAGACCATTGATTTTAGATTTGTTTCTCTAATATAAGCATTTAATTCTACAAAGGTCTGTCTAAAGCATCCCTTCAGTTATATCTATAACATTTTGATATATTCTTAATATGGAGGAATGCATAAGCATTTCTTTTGGAGATTGGATTATCCAATATAATTTGATATCCAATTATAATTCCTTTTGGAGTCTTCATATCCAATATAATAAAGGGCCATACTTACATTCCTGAGAAAAATAATTCTTTCTCTAAGACTTCTGTTTATTTAGTGGGTTCTGTTTCTGGCTCTAACCTATTTCCCCTTTGCACCATTTTCTTATCATTCCAAATGAATTTTTTTCATTGCTGTTCTAAGATTATTTTTATCTCTAGCTAGGTTTTTTCTACATACAGGTATCAAAGGAAGAACCCAGTTGAATCTATATCTGACAAGAGAATCTCCTATATCTAAGAACTTCGTTGGTGATGCAAGTCCATTGCATTGAATCTCCAGCAGCTTTTGGGTAGATATCAAACATTCCAACTTTTATGTTTAAAGGTATAACGTATCTCTCCCCACAGTGCTGTCACTATTAGAAGCAGTTATGAAGGATTAAAGACTTACACATTTCTCAACTTCTCTTTTTCCATAAATGTGTCTGTTTTTTTCATAATTATAATGTGCACACAGAAATTCTGAAAACCAGAAATATATGACATATTTCCCCTACCCAGAGATACACACCATTAACATGTTAGACTTTTTCGTATTCATAAAAACACATACATATACACAAACACTCTCTCACAAACACACACACCCTTTTACAAACTGGAACATACCATAAAAAATTTGGTATCTTTTTTTATTTAACATATAATGAGTGTGTTCTAATTTAAAAATATAATTTTAAGGGGCTGCAATTATAGTATTAAAAAGAGACATACTGTGATTTAATCATGCCTTTCTTATAGAATATGAATTTTATTATAATTTAAAAACATTAAAAATAATGCTGCTGCACACGTTAAATTTTTTTTAAGTTTATTTATTTATTTTTGAGAGAGACAGAGGCAGTGTGAGTGGGGGAGGGGCAGAGAGACAGGGAGAGAGGGAATCCCAGGCAGGCTCCATGCGGTCAGTACAGAGCCTGATGCAGCACTTCAACTCACAAAACTGAGAGTCAGATATTTAATGACAGAGCCATCCAGGTGCCCCATGCTGTGCACTACTTTGCACATGAATTAGTTTTAGTTGGATCCTTTAAAATCAGATAATTGAGTCAATGCACATGTTGGTATTGTAGAGAAATCAAAGGTCAATTTGAATTTCCTTCCTGCTTGTTTTTCCCTAGATCCTTGCAGGATTTTGTTTCCTTCTTTATTTTTATTTTCTTGTAAGTGAGAATGTTTCTAACATTTTTTTTTCTTGAGGTTATTTGGGAATTGGTGAGCTCTTTCAACTTATATACTTTAATTCAATATAATTTACTTTTCTTGGTTTACTACATATTTTTTTTCTACTCATTAATTTTTAGAAACACGTAAGTCTTACTTTGGATCTGCATTTTCTATCTATCATACATTTTATATACTCAAACATGAATTGTTAGCATCTTTTCCTTTTGTCTGCATTCAGAGAAAGTTTGTCAAAGTCGTGTTTCATATCATGGGTAGGGTTTTTTAGTTACTTCTGTTCTACTACAAATAATCGTAAATCTTCTATTGCATTTAAATGTTGTTCCTTCTCTTGCTTGTCTCCCTTTTTACCTTATATAGTCATCTTTCCGTCACAGCCTCCTGTTCTAACTATGTTATTTTCTTCACCAATTTATAGTACTTATGTTTTGCTTTGTACTGAAGGAATCTTCTAATTTTTTTTCCTACTTGCTAGGATGCTTTTGCTTCCTTTTGTTCATTAACATGCTGCTCCCTTATACTTAGAGTTGTTTTACTTCTTCCTCCCCCCTCCTTCTTCCCTTCCCCTTCCTTCTCCCCCTTCTTCTTTTTCTTCTTGTCATTGTTTTTTTTGTTGTTGTTGTTTGTTTGATATAGGTCTCTAATTGCTTTTATAGTTTTGTGAATATAATAAGATATCACTAGAGCTAGTATTTCCATCCCTCATGTCTCTTTGGCAATTTTCAATTTGATTATATAAGTCTTTTAAAAAATAAAAATTGCTACAGTACTATCAATAGCATGAGTGTCCAATTTAGTTGTTTTTTTTTCCTGTAATTCATAATATTTTAGTGGAAATATTCTATACAGGAATCTGCTAATCAGCTGTCCCTGTAAACTAGGCATGAGATCCATTTATTATCATTCAATAATTACCAAACAAACATTTACTAATCACATACTACATAAGGTGAGGTACTCTGTTCTGTACAGGGAACATAGAGAAATAAGATAACAACTCCCGAATGTAGGAACTTATGTATCCTTGCTGTGCAGACAGTCTTTGAAACATCAGATAAATGGAAAGAAAATCTCTCAGTCTTACCTCAAGTTGCTCACAGTTTAGAGGCAGAGTGAAACACAATCCACTGAGCATAGCAGAGGTATAGAGAATGTATTATGGGATTACAGAGGATAGAGCGATAACCTACTTGTTAATAAATTTGCTATTTATTTAGTACTATATTCAAGGCTCTGTTTTAGGTCTGGAATTTCAGTAATAAACAAAAGCAAAGTCCATGCTCTAAAAGTGTCCATGTTCTAGAATAAACAAATAAATACTATGTCAGATGGTGATACGTACTATAAAGAAAATAAAGTCAGGGTAAAATAAAAGGAGATAAAGAGTCAAGAGCCAGGAGTTGGGGAGTATGGTGTGAGGGGGATATTATTTTATCAGGAAAGAATTCTTTGATCTATTGATATGTAAAGAAAAATCTGAAGGAAACACACTGGAGTGAGCCATGCGTACACCCAGGGAAATAATATTTCAATTACTGGAGATAGCAAATGCTAAGGTCTTGAGGAGAGTATGTCTGTCAAGGAGACCAATGAGCAGAGGCTACAGTGGTAAGGGATAAGATTTAAATCAGACAGAATATGGGACCCAGGTCATGTAAGGCCTTACAGGCCAGGGAATGACTTCAACTTGGTGTGAGCTAGGAAGTCATTGGAGAGGTCTGAGAAGGTGACATGATAAGATTTCCACTTGAATAGTATTTTGGCTGTTTTGTGAAAAACAGACTTTATAGATGGGACAGAGAGATCAGTAAAGAAACTACTGCAAATAATTCAAGTAAAAAAATCATAGTGGCTTAGACCAGCAGTAGAGTTGGTGAGAAGCAGTGGTTTTTGGATATATTTTAACCAGATTTGCTGACCGATTGGTTAGAGATGAGAGAGAAAGAGACAAGTAAATGTATTCTACTGGAGAAGAAAGATTTCATGGTGATAGTGACATTTAAACTAGGCCATGAGAAGCAAGTTTTTTACCAACTATGTGGTGTACCCAAGAATGAGAGGATGGGAGCCCCAGGAGACAGAGAGCAGGCTTTCCACAGAGAAAGAGCATCATGGACATAAGCAGAGAGATGTTAACTATGGCTGAACTATAGATGGGGGCAGCCAGAAGGGGTGGGTCAGGAGGCAGAGGGGCAGAGCAGAAAGTAATGAGGCTAAGCCAGGAAGGCAGTTACCAGATTCTGAGGAGCCCTGGATGTCAGGGGAAACAGCTGGACTCTACCAGAAGGCAAAGAAGAGTCACTAAGGATTGCATCGCAAGGGAAGGACCTAACCAGTTCTATGTATTAAGTAAAGCAAAGCCAGTAGGAGCGAGACTGGAACAAAGTAAGAGGAAGGAGACCTGTCAGGAGGTGTTCAGGCAAGAAAGGAGGAGGGCCCAAACTAGGGTAATAGGAATGACTAAAAAGGTGGAAAGATGGAGGACAATCTTAGGACTTACTAAAATTCAGCCTTCTAGTTTTCATCATGACAGGACCAACACAGACTGAGAATTGTTTGTCATTGGAACAAAAGATGCTTGCAAAAATAATACCAGTTATTTGCTTATCCCTTTTCTAAACTCAAAGAAGTGAATGAGAGTTAGTTTAGGGCTCCCAACAGTCAGTAGCAAAATAAGACCTGGCTTAGTCAATGGACTCTTCAACAAACAGAGAAAACAAAAGATAATTAGTTTGAATTCTGGACAAAGAAAATAAAATAACATGAGGTAGCACTGGAATTCATAGGCCAACTTTGTTGTGAAAGAAGTAAGGGCTTAGTTCTCAAAGCCAAGAGCATTAGGGAAGGACTCTTACCCAACCCCATCATTTATAAGCAACAGTCACTGAGCTAGGGGTCAAGAGTCAAAATTTAAAAATTCTGCCTCCTCTACTCATTCCCTGGGTCTTTATGCAATCACTTCACTTCTCACCAACATAAAGTTTAAATATATATATATTTAATATATATTATTTATTATATCTTATATATATAATATATATTATGTATATATTACTATAACATTATATATTATTATTTGATATATATTTAAATATATATAATATATATATTAAACTTATAATATATAGCTCAGGGTGGAGGGGGAAAATCACAGATGGATATGAGAAGCCTTAGTCAACTGCAAAGACCAGCATAAAAGCCATGAGTTATGATTATTACTGAAGCCTCATATTTCTAAGATCTCCCACATAAAGTGTTTAACATAGCTTAAGTAATTTGGGGAGCATCATGAAAACATTATTTCAACCTGGTGAGGGAGTGGTTGTCAGATAATAAAAATCTGTTTAAGTTTGAATATTAACCATTTACAATGAAATCACACAATTAATATTTACTTGGTAGCAATCACTAAGTTCTAAAAAATGTCAAATTACTGAGTTCACTTATTCAAGAAAATAAATGGATCTGGTTTATCTGCTTCCATACATTTTTAAATACACAAGTATAGATACATAAGTAAGTATAACATAATGTTATGTGACCTTAAAATTTACTTAAGCTACACTGATCAAAATATAATCTCAGCAATCTATTTTCATTTCCCTTGTTTTCAACATTTATCTATGTTCTTACATATAGACATATTCATTCATTTTAATAGATGGGAGACCTTCTGGCTTCATCTGTAATATTTTATTTAAAAACAATATTTGAGAGGCGCCTGGGTGGCTCAGTCAGTTAGGCGTCCAACTTCAGCTCAGGTCATGATCTCATGGTTCGTGGGTTGAAGCCCCGCGTTGGGTTCTGTGCTGACAGCTCACAGCCTGGAACCTGCTTCAGATTCTGTGTCTCCCTCTCTCTGCCCCTCCCCCACTCACGCCTCTGTCTCTCTCTTTCTCTCAAAAGTAAATAAACATTAAAAATTTTTCTAAAACAATATTTTTTTTGAAATTTTCTTTTTTTTAATTTTTTTTAA
Source organism: Cryptoprocta ferox (assembly GCA_028646485.1). Lineage (NCBI taxonomy): Eukaryota > Metazoa > Chordata > Mammalia > Carnivora > Eupleridae > Cryptoprocta > Cryptoprocta ferox. Next base: position 73,635,319 of record CM053573.1, read on the forward strand.
CTTTTATTTATTTTTGAGAGACAGAGCATGAATGGGGGAGGAGCAGAGAGAGAGAGGGAGACACAGAGTCCGAAGCAGGCTCCAGGCTCTGAGCTCTGAGCTAGCTGTCAGCACAGAGCCTGATGCAGGGCTCGAACCCACGGACCATGAGATCATGACCTGAGCTGAAGTCGGACACTTAACCAACTGAGCCACCCAGGCGCCCCTAAAACAATATTTGAAGCAATATGAATTTTTTAGTATTTTGGTAGATACTCAGGTATCTAAATTTATTTGCTGTTTTTGTAGGCTTGAAATATTTCCTAATAAAAACTTTAATAAATAAATTTAATATGGGCAGTCCCTGTAAATCTGTGGCAGACTTATAATTTTAGAAGATAGAGAATATAGAAATAAGATGTTAGAACCCAGAAGGAACATTATAGCATGTCTTGTCCAAACTTTACTCTCCCCTTAATTTTCAGATATAGAACTCAGTGAAGTTGGCTCATTAATTTAACAAATACTTATTGAACCCCTACTTCATGGCAGGCTCTCTCCTGAATTCTAGGGAACTATAAGTATACCTTGCCCTAATGGAGTTAGCTTAGAGGAAGAAGCACTGAGATTAAATAAATTATTTTTAAAAATGTGATCTATGTTCTAAAGAAAAAGCAGAGGGACACAAGGCAAAATTGGAAGCTCTATATAGTTTGGAGGGTCAGGAGGGAATCCCTGAAGAAATGATTTCTAAAGGTTGCATTGAATCTAGGCAATGTGGGGATGAACTCAGATTTCCTTACTTCTGGAAAACTCATACTTTTAAAACTACATTATACCCTGATGACTGAATTTCCATATAAAACCAAACTGACACCGTAAGCCAAGGACTTGGTTTTCTGTTCCTATGATCAAATCACTTGCTTCAAAGCAATTTTAGTTTACGATACCATGGCTAAGCTTTTCTTACAAAGTTAGATGAGGAAAAGCTTAGAGATGATTTGGTTCAGCCACTCCAGCCACAGAGGAAGGATCCAAGCCCCAGAGAGGAAATGAGACTTGCTCAAACACACTCAGCAACAAGGACCATCTTAACATACAGGCCCACGTCCCTTCCCATGCACCATGCAGTCTTAACTCTAGTGGTGTGGGGCCCACGTGGAACTGGTGTATTTCATACCAGAGTGAATTTACATAGACATTCAATATGATTAGAAAAACAAGTCTAAAGCTCAGAGTTCATCTAAAAAATAAAATATGATCACCATTTTCCTGCAAGATTACAAGGATATTCCATATTGCTATTTGCTTCAATGTAACATGCTTTTTAGTTTAGTAAATCAATTTGTCTAGGAATGGAAATTTTCTTCCCTAAAATGTAAGTATATTTTCAGAATGGGATCTTGAATGTAAGAATAACAGGAAATGCCCACCCACTTTAACAAGAACCAATTCTACCCCATCTGCTCTTAGATTTAATAAGCCAGCAGTAGATTGTATTAATCTTTTTATAGACAGTATTTAGGGAAAATGCCACATGAACTTGTAGCTCTTAAAATTAGGCATATCTTAATGTAAAATTAGAAAATAAAATATTGTGATAGAGGAAAAAAAAAACAAGGAAAAGAAAAGAAGGCATATGTGAAAGAATTTCTTTCAAAGATAAAGTAATTGATCTCTCAAAAAAAGTCATAGCCTTTGGCCACTCAGTCACTGAGGAATTTCAGGCAACTCACAGGATCTCCCTGAACACTGAGCTAATAATCACCCATAGGGAGAAAATGAGGGAACTTCAAGAGATGATTTATGTTTCTTTTGTTTTGAGTATTTTACGATCTGATGCAAATCTGTCAGAGAATCCAGTTTCTAGGTTCACACTGGCAAGGTACCTCTTTAAAAAGAATCTGGAAAACAGAGTGTTGATAATCTTTCTGATGAGAAATACATTAGAAGAGTAAGAATCAATGTGCGTGCTGATGTAGATGTATGCATATCCAACAGGGTGTTTATTCCTAGGGATACCAGCCTACAAGTAAGATCAAAGAGCCACATTTTTTGTTGGGCCTCAACCCAATTTCCTCTTCCACAGTCTTGAACATCCACATGAAAAAGTATTCCTACAGCGTCACGGAACAGAGGTGCCTCAAAACTGACAAATGAACTAACCTCTTTCTTGCTATACAATATCCCTGACAAAATGGAAAAGCAAGCTTTGCCTAAGTTTTGTTTTGCTTTGTGAAGGAGGGGTGGAGGTTTGGTATACTGAGCAGTGAACTCCACAAAGCAAAATATCATGTTCAAATAAAATTACTCCAGGGGATTTTGGAAAACAAGAGTAAATTCAGCTCCTCTACTAATAATATGTTGCAAAGAGAAGTGGGGAGAAAAGCATTCCAGTTACTATGACCCCACCATCACCACCTGCCTCAGTAGACATACAATATTACATGCCCTTGGCTGCCAGACTGGTAATTCTGCATCACAATGTGTAGAGATGCCAGCGAATATCAGCACACACCTGCATAATTTTTCAACAGCTCGCTTTCCCAAAGGTGCAACACAGACCCTCCCTCCCCACTCCATCAGAAAGCAAAACAAAACACTTTATTCTTTCAACCTCTCCCAAAAGAAATACCATACCATATGCAAATCCCAAAGTGCAAGGCTAACTTCACCTACAAATCTCCAAGAATATGGAAGGAATAAACGTCACTGGAATAGACAGATCAATAATTACATAACCCACCCCATTACTTCATCCATCCTCAAGGGAAGCAGCAGTATAGGACAGTGTCAAAGCCATTCTGATGCTCCAGTGCTGGCTTGCAGATAAATCCACATCTGGCAAGCTATCGTGATAAAAACGAATGTCTTAATTTTTTTAATTTAATTTTTTTAAGTTTTGATTTATTTTGAGAGACAGAGAGAGTAAAGGAGGGGCAGAGAGAAACCCAGACAGGCTCTGTGCTGTCAGCATGGAGCCCAATGTGGGGCTCAAACTCACAGACTGTGAGATCATGACCTGAACTGAAACCAAGAGTTGGATACTTAACCGACTGAGTCACTCAGGGGCCCCTTTTGCTAATTTAATACTATGTACATTAAATACATAGGGCTTAAATGTACGGGGCTCAGCTGATTGAGTGTCTGACTCTTGATTTCAGCTCAGGTCATGATCTCATGGTTCGTGAGATCGAGCTCTTCATCAGGCTCCGCGCTAACAGTGCAGAGCCTGCTTGGGATTTTCTCTCTCTCTCTCTCTCTCTCTCTCTCTCTCTCTCTCTGCCCCTCCACCCAATGGCATTCCCTCTCTCTCTCAAAATAAACATTTAGAAAAAAAAGAAGTGTGAGTCTTGAAAATAAAATTATAAGGGTCAAAACATAATTTTCAATCAAGAGGCTTTGGAAAATTAACTACAACTATCTAATTCACTAAATGCAAAAACAGTCTTAGCTAGAAAGACCCAGATATAGCTCCAGTATGACCTGCTTGAAAGTGATTGAATAACCTTTTCCACGTATAATTGTATGGGCTAATTATAGACTATATTTCTGGTCTGTCCCCTATAAATAAACTCACTTGAGAAATAGTATAAATTTCACATTTAGAAAGAGAGGTTTTTAAAATTTTTTAGTAATTAAAAGGTGATCACTTTCAAGGTTTTAGTTAAGTAAATACATTCTGAACAAACATCAGGTTAATGTCCTGTCATGGCTATGATGAATGATGTATCAAAATACCAAAAGCAAAACCAACAAGTGAATGCATGTATATCATTTAGGGGAAGTTTTGGGTATTTTCTTGAGAAATCAACTTTAAAAGGTTAGCTGAAAAACCAAATATCATTCAAGAACCAACTGATTATCCTTCCTGTGACTACACCACAGTTTTATCACCTCATTTCTAAACTGCACAGGCACAACGGGGTGGTAAATATGGCCCAAAGACTCATGGACAGGAAGGCAGGAGGGCAGGACTCTAGTTATCCACTTGGCCATGGACTTCCTGCATCAACTTAGGGAAATCACTTCCCCTCGTGGGTTCAACTTCTTCATTCACAATGAAGGTGTCCCACTTACGACCGCATCGACTTCAAAGGAAGGGGAAATCTGCAAAGTGAGCTTGCCAACAGATCCTGGGCCACCATCTCCTATTGAATTTATCATCATGATTGGGCAGGAAGAGATCCCCAAATTGGCCCCCTAGTCCTCTGGCAAAGCATTCAACTTCTCCTCCCTGTCCCCTTCCTGCCACAGTCGTCTAGCTGCCAGACATGTACGAATTGTGTGCTTGATAGTTTAAAAAAAAATCCTTCCTCCAAGCACTTTTCCCGATGGCCCCAGCCAAAGGGCCGCCTGTTGCCACCTGTCAGTTGTGGGGATTAATTACCTGAGCCCAGGCTGGGAGCGGCACATTCTTCCCAGGGCCGCGCCCACAGATGTTGACATCAAGCAGGTGGGCTGTCTGCTACCTGCTTACTGTGAAGACCTGCCGGGAGCCCACCGAGGCCTGGCAGGTGGAGGGGGGTGGGACATTCAGACTGCACCACAGAGCAACAAAACCGTGGTAGGAAGGGATGTACCCTGATACCGCTCCTTGGGAAGCTCCAGGCAGCTCTGTGGCTAACCCTGGGCACTGGCCTGGCCAGGAAACAGCTGCAGCCTCCCTTTCTGGAGGACAGCGTGTTTGGCACAGACCTTGGGAAGGGGGTGGGGGTGGAGCCCGCCAGCCTGGTTCTAGATGCCTGAGGGTATGAATTTGGAAAGCCAGTTTAAAAAGATTTGACAGACCTGATTGGTAATTTTGCAACTCTATCTCCCCAGGAGGGTAAAATGACCTTTTATGTAGAGTCTCCTGTCGGGGCCACCCCTGCCAACCCTGCCTGACCAGTAATATCATCTGCAGTTACCTTCACAAGGCAGACACTGGAGGGCATTCGTCAGAGGGATTGGTATACAGCAGGTACTCAATAAACGTTAGCTTACCTTCAATGCTTCCTGAAGTCACAACCCTGAGAACTCTCAGGGGGTGAGGAAACTCTCCTGTTTCACATGTGCAGAAACAGGGGCTCAAATGTTTAAAGCAACATTCCAATAAATGCTAGGGCTGAGCATGGAATTTGGGGCGATTAATCTTCACAGTGCTGATTAAATGCCTGCAAACAACCTTTGTGCCTACGTGTCATGCATACTGCATGGGCCCTCCATAAAGCAAACCTGGACATTCCCCAGCAATACAGGAAGATTCAATTATCCGCGGAGTAAAAATTCTTCCAGTAGGATTGTGGGTAAGCAGAAACCCTGGGGGACAGGGCACCCCATCGGACATACCTAGTTTAATTTCCCAGTGTCTAAAGAAGAGAATGAACTCAGGGAAAAAGGTCACAACAAGTGTCAGCAAAAGGATAGGATTAGAACCTGTGGCTCCTAACTTCCAACCCCATGATCTTTTCACTGTAAAACATTCCTATACCACTTCTCTCAGAAAAGGTGTTACCGGGAGGGGGTATGTGGGTTGGCGGGCATATCGAGAGAGCTTCCTGGGGATGCACATGCACTCTGGACAAGAAACAATCTATGCCAACTGTCACCTCCCTTGCACTGCAATGGGAGCATGTCTGGCTAACCAGGTTACCCTCCAGGGCGCTGCTCTGGGTGTTAGCCCTTATTTGCCCTTAAGGGAGAGAAAGTGTCTTCTTCCCCCTGAGGGTGACTCACTGTTCCCAGCACACAGCAAAGCCCTGGGATCCTATACCTGTTATTTCTCTCAACCTCAGGGTCCAAACCTAACACCCCAGCTTCTTCCTTAGCCCTTACATTATCATATGGAGAAGGCAGCCTCGGGTCAGAAAGGTGCCAGTCTTATTCAGAGATCAAGTCACTGCCTACCAAGAATGTTTCCTATTCCTGGTCGAGGGCAATGTTCCACGCTGTGGCCCTCAAACAGGCAGGAATCCATTCCAGGGCTATTCTTCTTCAACCCCTGGATGCTAGAGTTGAAGGTCATTGTCCTATACTTCCATGGACTCTTGTGCTCTCCTTCAAAATGACTCCCAGGGTATACATTTTCTAAACCTCTAGTCTTTGGTAAAGGCTGCATCTTTCCGGTGAACAGAAACACATTTAGAAACTTGTCATTGCCGGACACACTCACTAGCCCTAAACCTGTGTAACGGCCCGAGTACCCTTTGCAAGATAATGCCAAACCTATTCGTTCCCTTTCATTATATTCATGGCTTGTTTTGAAGTTTCATCTGCAAATTAACCCTAAGTAAACTCTGTTCTAAGTGTGGTAACTTGTTTGGATCTGAAGGATACTCTTTTTACTGGAAGGCTAGGTGGGCCGGGCTTATGAGAAGAGATGTGGGACTATATCTTTACAGTGTGGAGGGTATTAGCATCTATTGATTTCCAGAAATGACACTGTCACTCCCCATCTGTGGAGTCCTTAACTGTTTACAGAGCATTTTCATACACGTTACTCATTTAATTTTCAGCTAACTCTGTGAGTAAATCATCCTCCACTTTTTGTCCATGAAGCATCAGAGGTCCAAGTAAATGAACTAGTTTGCTTAAAACAAAACAGGGGTAGAAGACAAGGTCAAGCCTCTAACTGAGGTTTAAACTTCAAATCCAGGACACCTACTGTACACGTATCCATGCCACATGGTACATTGTATGATATCTCCCTGTGCACTGATGGGATCCTTGCTGTGTTCAAGTCATGGTTCTACATGTTAGGATAGGAAGGGGTGGGGAGCAAGTCCCTACTCTCCAGAAACTTGTCATTTAGGAAAGATTAATATAAGTAAATAATGCTGACAAACAATAGAATATAAAATGAAGATACAAATGTCATGAAACATGGATACCAAAGTGCTTTCTGGCTTCAAAGTCCCAGAAAGTTATTGAGGCTCTGAAAAATTGTTATCGCCTTTCAAGGATGGAGGCTTATAAATGTTGCAACAAATATTCCCCAAACCCCCTAATATATGAGCATCCCTCACTTCTCTCTCCCTCCCTCTCTTTCTCCAGCACACACACACACACACACACACACACACACACACACACACACACACAGAGTTAGCTCTGTTTTATAACAAAAGAGGTTAGCAGTTTTTCTTTTATGAAGAAAAAAACAGATAACTCAGTTCATTCCTAAAATATTTGTATAGCTTCCAAATTCAGGTTTCAATTAGTAGACTGATTTATGAAGGGATAGCTACAGTTTTGAGGATGACTGCATGAAAAAGAAAAACATTTAGAATCTGTACCTTTCAATGAACCCTAGCATTTGTCATCCTTAATTTCCTAAGGCATGCTCAAATATTCAAATAGCTGAATAATCTGGTGATACAGCTGTACAAAGTAGGACCCGTGTTTGCTGAAATTAAAAAAAAAACACGCTAATACTTATTGAACATGATTTAATCTAGACACTTTGCTAAATTCTTGTGTCTTAAAATAGTCTTCAGAGTAACCTGTGAAGTAGACATTATGACTCTCCTTTGCCAGATAACTGAACTGAGACTCAGAAAGGTTTAATAAGTTGCCGAATCTTTCACAGCTACTAAGCAGCAGGGCCAGATTCAACTCCAAGTCCCCGTGATGGCAGCTCCTAACCCCCTTGCTCCTAAGCTGCAGGGCACAGCTCAGGGTGCTAGGGGAGAAACAGTCCAACCTGCTGCCAATCCTTATGTGACTTTACAGGGTGATTAGCCTGCTGGAGCTGCAGATTCCTCATCTCCAAGACAGAGATAATACCACTAACCCCTTTGAACTTGTTGTGACGGTTGAATGGGGAAACCAGGCAGTATTTACCATCCAGCAGTGGGTCTGGGTAAGTGCATGATGAACACCAACTCTAATGGTATCAGGATGTTCAGCCTCAGTACTTCTTTCCACTGTGCAGGCTTATTGCTAGACCAGCAGCCAGCAACATTATTTTAGTGACACAAAACAGTTTCAAAACGAACTTCTAAAGATTACTCTTTGACTCAAGGTATGTTTCTGTGGTGAATCAGGAAACAGAGAAGAAAAAGTAGAGACAGAAAGAAAGGAAATTGGAAGGCTAGTTTTACCACTCTAACTGAAATCAAGGTCACTGGATTCTTAACTCTCCTTCTGAGGTTCTTAATAATGCATCTTGTTTTATGATTTTCTCTGTGTGTCGTGGGGGGAGGAGCAGGACAGGTTCTTCTATACTTCTACCTACAATATCTAAACTGTAATCCTAATGTACTGTCCTTCTGACAGAAACTCAGTTTAGCAAAGAGGTTTAAATTTCTCCATGAAAGAGTACCAGCAACTCTTGAGAATCATTATTACCTCTGATATTTTATATCCTTCGTCCCTTTTGCCACTGAGAAATAGATACCCGGTGTAAATATAATGGGCTTAAAAAATAAGGGAGATGAGTAGCAAACGGATTTCAAAACATAAACAGAGGTCCTACTTGCTGATCTCCTTTGACTTACTGTATTTTTTTTATTATTATTACACTTAAGATACCAGGGGCTTTTAAGTGTGCTACCATGAATTCGTGAAAAGTTTAAGAGACTTATAGGTTGCTTCAACTATAGTTCCCCCTACCATTCCAAGTGAACAATGACAAGATGAATTTCTTTCAAGGCTATACCATCATATAAGCAAACCATGTAGTTTCCTTGTAACAGATAAGTGTAGGAAATCACCACGCAGAGACACTGAGATTCCAGGGATACTGGTAAGATACTGCCAAGCAAAGGTGTAACTCAATAAATTAGATCAGATTTGCTGCTTATAATACCTTTAAGCCAAGTCTTAAACTTTTGGTCTCCATCCCCTTTTTAAATAAATCCATAAGAACTAAAATAATTTTGAGATGTCTATTTCCATGGTTGATAATTAGGGACTGTGTGGCCAACTAATACGTGTGTGTCTGTGTTTGCTGGGGATGGGGAAGGAGGCAGAGGGAGGGGAGAGACGTAAACAAACCCTTTCCTCTACCTGCAACACCTCTTAAAAGCTTATCGTAATGTTACTTCCTATTTCTTTACAGTTCATTTGTTTAAGATGAAAACATGCCTCATCTTGCTGGCTTTCTTTTTCTTTTTTTTTTTTTTCTTTTCTTTTTTTTTTGCATTCTTTTTAAACTTAACATTCTAAGTGGCCTCAGTGGGGAAAAGAATGCTGTGTGATAGTCTTAGCACTGCTATGGAGTTAGAGTAGACCTATTAAAATGTTTTAGCAATAACAAGAAAACTAATCAAACCTGTTAAGAACTGTTATCTTCCTAACAAACTTGAAAGAGTATCAGGAAGGGAAAGAGGAAGGAAACAAATGACACAAAGGAAAAAGAGGGAAGGGAGGGTAGGAGGCCCCAAAGCTATGGAAAAGAAGAGTGCTAGGTCAGCTTGTATTTAAATGCACTTGCAAACTTTTTGTCACCTCACAAATGCTAAATTTGCTATCATCAGAGGAATGAAAAATTCACTTCTGCTTAAAGTTATTGTTTGAGCAAGGAATAGGATTGCCAGATACACCCGGTTAAAATTTAATCTCAAAACCAATGATTCATTTGTTAGCATAAGTACATCCCATGTACTTATGGGATGTACTTATGCTAAAAGTTTTGTTGTTTATCTGAAATTCATATTTAACTGGATATCCAAGATATCTTGGATCTTTTTTCTAAGTCTGATAACCCCAACTGTAAAGGACATACAGAAATTTTCTTAATTTTTGTTACTGACATTTTCAAATTCATCAAACCCCATACACCCGTCACCTATCTTCAACAGTTATTAACATTTCGCTAATCTTACTTCAGGATAGAGGGGAGTGTGACAGGTAGGAATGAGAAGAAAGAGAGGGCAATATTTTGGACAGAGGGGATAGCAGGAGACCAGGCACAGGGGTGGGAATACAAAAGAAAAATCATCTTCTGATGACTGTGAAATATCACTCCTGGTGGCCGGGCAGAGTATATTTTTGGAATCACAGCATGCTGTGAGGAACACAATACTCACAGAGGTGGAAGGCTCACATCTCTACACACCAAATTGGTGTCAAATCTCAAGAAAAGTTACATAACTCTTCACGTGAGAAGAAGTGAGGGTAATAATTGCCAACGTGACAGATTTGTTATAAGGATTAAATGTGATAATATATACGTGTGTGTGTGGAAAAATATATGACATTTTACAAACAGAATGAGATTATTGTTATTAGTGGCAGTTTGGGCCAAAAAGAACACTTTGATCAGAGCATGATGTGCTCAGAGATCAATGTGTAGTCACTGACAATGGGTAATAGTGGTCCTGGATCTGAGCTGTGTGTTAAGAGCCATCCCTCCACCTGACACTGGAGAGGGAGGGGTGGGGGGATCAGGGGGTAGAGCCAACTGCACCAGCTGAACCAGAGGTGTAGGGGCTCCCGGTAGAACAGGGACAATGAGAAGAGGTGGGAGAGAGACTGCTGAGACCGAATCAGCAGGGTGCCACAGAGTCTAGGTTTCTAGGGGGTGTGTCATGAATGGTGATATCATTTGGCTGATCAATGTCATTCTCTCTACAGGTCACAGGGCCAAAACTTCTTGGTTTGTTGAACCCCAGAAGAGGTTTGCTTTCCAACTGTCTACTAGTCTTAATGCTAGCAAGTACCTTTCTACATAATTCCATTCTCCTTAGGCGGGATTGCCATTAATAAATGTTGATGATTCTTGTAAACCTCCAACACTTTGGGCTTATTCAGTTTCATATCATGTGCCAACTCACAGAACAAAATCTACTCTCAGAAGAGGGATTCCTTGACATTCTAAGTTGTACATGTTTATTTGATTTATCTCCTTTGAATATCCAAGTTAAGAAAAAAATCTTCTCCCCAAATTGACACTTTCTTGAATGTAGAATATGATAAACCAAAAATAAAATCTCTTGAAAACAGCAAATACTCATGGAAAAAAAAAACACTATCCATTCAAAGGAACGTGCATTCTGAGTACCTGCTTCAAAGACAGACATGCTGATGATAACACCTGACTACTAAGTCAAATCTCCCTAACCTGCTTCTATGGACCATCTCATCGTGGTCTGAACCTTGATTTGCTCTGCTTGCAGACAAATAGCTGCTAGCAGAACAAGGATTAAGCATACAGAACAACTGTACTGCAATGGCTTCATTATGCTCTTTATATCTGAGACATCAGGAGGCTGGTGTACACACACCACAGTCAATATTTCCGCTCATTTACCTGACTGGCCACCTGATCCATTTCTAATTAGGACTTTTATTAAAAAAAAAAAAAAGATACTCAAGGTATTCCCAATCAGAAAACTCAGGGGAAAGAGCTGGCAAAGGTCTCTTTTATTTTAAAGACCTCATAACCTATAATTTATCCATCCCCCTAATAGTTTCTTAGCATTACGAGTTGAAGTTTATCAACATTAACCATCCCTCTGTATTCTTACAAGTCACCCTGTATGTAGCTTCATAAGCTCTACAGAATCTGAGAAACAAAACCCCAAGGGATTTAATTCTCAAACCCTATGTGTGTGGGATCCTAATCTGGGCACAAGACAGGACTTCACCAAGGCCACAGGGAATCAGGGACATATCAGATTAAGACTCTTTGCGTGGGACCAGACCACCCAACTCTATCACAATCAAGATTAAAATACTTAGAAATGAATGATCCAGCTGTCACTCTTTAAAATTGAGAAGTGTGTGTCCTTTAACAATTTAGAAAAAGAACCACAAGAAATGAAAAACAAATTTATGAAATCCACATCTAATGATTGTATCTGAACAAAGTATCAAAATACACACTTTCCCTCACCAAAATGACCCATCCCGAGCACAGATGTAGGTGCAGATATTTAGGAATTATGTTCCTGATGGAAAAAAAAACAAAAACAAAAACAAAAAACCAGGTGTGTGTGTGTGTGTGTGTGTGTGCGTGCGCACGCGCGCTGCTGTTCAGTGCAGTAAACTCTCTCATCAAACCAGCTGGATTATGGTCTTAATCACCATCATAGATGAAAGCAACTTGCAAGTTTGGGAACCCACAGCCCAAGTGTTAGGAGGAATCTGTTCTGTGGGAACAGCAGCAGAGTGACTGGGGAGACACATGCATAGAAAGTACATAGAACCAATGGTCATGTATTTTTGTTGATGTTCGGTAGAAATCCCTAATGAAAACTCCCTGATTTAGACATTATTGGGAGGAGAAGCAAACTCATGAAATTTGAATGGCATAAAGCCCACTTTTTCTGCCCCTTGCCAACATGCTTAAGAATCTGTGTTTTCCAAATAGAATATTAATAAATTCCCCCAAGTCTCTCATCTCCAAAACCTAAAAAAAAAAAAAAAAAAAAAAGAATCTGTCAGACTATCAAAGCACTGTCAGTGCCAGTAAAACACATCATTAAGGTGAGTAATTTTCCTGTTTACTTCAAACACTTTTTTTCCCAAACTCGAACCTGGGCAGGTCTGATCAGGTAAGGCTTTGGAACGAGTAAAAGCGTCCCCAATTTCTACATAAACGCTGCAGGCCATGGGGCAAAGACAAGTCCCAACCAGCACTCCACAGTAGTCCAGCTTCTCGGCGCCTCTGGTCTTGTCTCCTCATACTTTACAAGTATCGTCATGTCTCCTAGCCCTCAAATTCTATTTTATCTGCAACACACACACACACACACACACACACACACACTTGCACACACATCCATGTGTTTTCTTCCTTTTACCTGTAATTAATAAACACAAATATTTGGAACAAATCATATAACAATTCTTTCTTTCCTGGGTATCTTTCAAAGTAAAATATTTTCCACTCTGAATTCATGGGTTCTTTGTGTGCATATGGCAGAATGTAAAAGGATAATCTTTTCTAATTGTTAAAACTGCTGTAGTTTTTAAGTACAGTGAAGCAGAGATCTGCCTTCTCTCTCTTTCTCTCTTTTAGAGAAATAGGTACTATAGTCTCCATAAAACAATGTTTTTAAGGTCTACCCTGTATGAAACTATATCTACTTTGTAATTTGTGTTTCCCTTCTTAAAAAAGTAAGGGAATTAGAGAAAACTGCTATCTTTTTCATCAGATGAATCTTTCAGTGTGGTCTACTTCTGAGAGGACAGGAAGCTGGAGCTCAAGTTTAGTCCTAGATCTATCTTGTCTATATGAACAGATCAGTACATCTCCTGAGATGACTTCCCAGTCTATAAAATAGACCATTAAAAAAATAAATTCCTGAATCACAGGGATATTGTGAGTTCTACTGCCTGCGAAACACTGCGCATTCTTTGGGTGAGAGGTGTTGCCCTTGTTATGAAGACACTGCACTTACATAATCCAGAACATGCTCACAAATTGGGAAGGCAGTTTTCAAGTCAAAAGCACAATGTTTTTTTGTTGTTTTGGGTTTCTTTTTTGTTTTTGTTTTCTTTTGTTTTACACTAGAGATGAACTTATTTGCATACTGGTCTGAAGTATCTATTTGCCTCTATTCATTTACCTTGTTTCTTCCCTGATGCCATCACTGTCATCACTACTGCTTTCCCCACCATACTTACTTTGTTTTAGTCAGAACAGGGAAATGAAAAGGAAATTAAATAATGAGTGATACAGAGCTGAACCTGAGTGGAAGCTCATATTATGTCCCCACCCTTGGGGCAGGGACATGGGAGCAAAGTAAAAGAGCCAGGAGTGAGGGGAGGGGCCTCAGCAAATCTGGTCCTATTTATTGCTTGCCAACAGGGAATAAGTGAGGATCCAGCTCACCTCTGCCCTTGCTTTCTTGATGTCATTAGAAGAACTTACATTTGAGCAGGCAAAAGGGTGATAGACACAAAAGAGTGAAAGTCCAGATAGTAGTAAAAAGGCCTTTCCTTCAAGGGTCATTCATTCCTGAATTTATGAGGATAGCTTGGCTATTTATTTGCTAGATGACTTTAAGCCTAGAGAGATAAGTAACTCTGTGTCTGTAAACTGGGAGTATGAATTACTTACCTTGAATAATTGTTACATGAATGAGTTACCATAATATGACGTGTCTGGTGGAGTTCTTGGCCTGATGCTCAATAAATGGTAACTACCAATTTCATCCCCATCATCTAAATCTTGAAGTTGGTCATCAGATGCCAAACTCTGACACCATAATGCCATATACAGGAGAATAAGCATAATTAACTATACTGCCAGAGGTAAAAATGTAAGTCAAGCATTATATTTTATTAGAAAATGAAGGAAGGGGCAAAGAGCCTTTGATTTTAGCCTTCCTTTGCTAAATCATTACTTCTGGCTTTAGCTGGTAAGCTGTGTCCAGCTCCAGCTGTTGGACCTGAGTTAGACCAGAGCTACCAGACCTGAGCTCTACCCTCTGGAAAGCTGCGCCTGAAGAACCCCCTTGGGTTCAGGATGTTGACTCTAATCGCCATCCATCTGCCAGTCCCTGGGGGTTGATGATAATAAAAATAATTTAGACCATCAAGCCCTTTGCAGAGAAGTCCAAGCTCACTTTCATTAACTAGCCACTTAGTAAAACCCAATGACAAGAAGAAATATGAATGTTCACATTGGTTGAGGACTTATTTCCCCTAATGAGAGCATGATAACATTCAGGGCACACCAAGTTCCAGGGCCCAATTAAAACGTCAGACCTATATGTTGCAAATTGAAACCTACCATGTAGAGGCTAAATGCCTGCTTCTTTAATGACAGTGTTCCTATAATAGAGAAATAAGATTAGGAAGTGGGGGGGCTCAAACAGTGCAGACAAGGATGGACTAACATTGCTACTGTAAAGTGAGCACATGACCAAAATCCAAGTCCTAACTCCACCATCTGGCCATCTAGAGATTCAGGCTCCTCACTGCATCTGCGAACTTCTGTGCCCTGATCCTCAACAGGAAGTTGAGGATAACAAGGTTGAACCTGGATGCTATTGTGAGGCCCCAGTGATATCGTGGAAATGAAAATAATCTGCACATTCCAAGTGAACAGATAAAACCATTACTTAAATAAATAATGTAAGAAATACCCTAGAAAAAACCTTTCTGGAAAGTGTGGAACTTTCTGCCTCCTTAGACTGCTTTCTGCGCTAGGTTTATATTTAAAAATATAATCCATTCAAGTTGAAATATTTAATAGGCACAGAAAGAACTCAGGAGCCAAGGAATCTGAAACAGCAGATTTAAATAACTATCCTCCACTTGGAAATTACAAGGGTTTTGTTGTGGTCGTCGTCACGGAGGGCACAAGCCTGTTCTCACCTAACTAGGCTTCGGAGCCCCTATCGGTTTTCATTTCAGGGCAAGTTGGCAGCATTGGCATTGGGCAAGGAAACCACACAGACAGACAACACAAGGAAGGGCAGGCTGTTCCTCTGACTGAGCACTTCTGGCCCATCTCATCCAGGAAAAGCGGGTACAGAAATTTCTAGTTTTCTTCCATTTCCCTAGTACTGTCATAGAACAATTACATGTGGTGTTTTAACTCTTACAGAGCTCTACATGATTGTTTTGTGTTTCAACTCTTCCAGACCTCATAAGCAATGCCCATTCCACTTTTGCACACTTACTCCTTTAACCTGACAGTATTTACTGATAGTCCACAGCCTCTCTTATTCCTTCAAAGCCCAGAGAAAATGTATCTTTATTTTTTCTTGTGACACATACTAATTTGTCTTTTGTTATAATTATAGGTCTTCATTTGTCTTCCTGGCCAGAAGACTCTGAACTTCTAGACAGAGACTTTACCTTATGCCTCTTTCACTCAAGGGGTAAGCATAAGAAAACAAGAACAAAACTGCATGCTATGTAAAGGGAAATTACACATGTAAAACAAATAACAAACTCATTTGAGATGAAGAACTAGATCGCTGAGGTCTGTGATACAAACTCACTATTTTGAAAAGGAAAGATGCTAATGATTTTTCAACCCCTATTACTAAACCGGAAGTTTTTCACTCCAGTAAAATAAATGCTGATATCCAATTTCCAGATGATTTCAGAGTATTTTTTTTAATGAGATGAAATGAAATTTGTCCCTAACCCTTGCCATGAAAATGGGAGGTACTGTAAATCAAATTGAAAGGTATATAGTTTTTTGTTTTGTTTTGTTTTTCAAAGCCACAAGTTATTAATCTTTTGTATCAAGAACTGTGACAGACTGTTAAAAGGGCAGCTCTTCACTATAATCTATAAAGTTTCTAGCTTTCTTCAGCACCTGGATTCTCTTTGTCAGATCTAAAATATGAACCCCAGATATGCCGAACTATCTTTGTGTCAATAATAGTTTGATACTCTCTCATCAACACCACAATCCTAGTCTAATCAGACTGAATAGTCACTGCCTTTCTTTCCAGAGTCCAAGAGAATGAGGGTTGACAGTGCAGCTGATACTTAATCAGTATTAACAACTCCCAAATTGTATAAAGAGAGATTGTATATCAGGTGAGGTATGCCTGTGAAATGAATATAAATATAAATATATAAAAATATTTTTCCCTGGGGGGGAAAATAGTGTATATGGTTGAAAAAAGTGAAGGTTACATTTTGGTTTATTAATTAAAGGAAAGAAAGGGCAACTATGTGAAGAAAACTTTCAGAGAAGTATGGGAGTCACTGACACTGAAATTAGTTGAGAAGTGAAATGAACTATTTTTCAAAGAGGCTACTCTAAAGACTGTCTAGTTATACCTTTAAAATAATACATGCACTCTTTTCTAGCTCTTCCATTCCCTCCCTTAATAACTGGGTCAAATAAACAGGGAGAGGAGAGGAAGCTGGTTCTCTAAACATTGACAGATTCTAACTTCTTTGCGTGGATCAAGCTTTCTGAATAAATGCTTAAAGCTCTTACTCATACTATATGAAGTGTCATCTAGAGCAATCTGTGTAGTATGCTTCTCAGAAGCACCACATTTCAGGCCCTAAAGCAGGAAGAAGCATGTAACTGATTTCCTGATTATTCTTTTCAGACGCTTGGGTCTCCAGGCAGGTGATTTACAAAATCTCTCCTGGTCCAATAGAAATATGGTACCTGTAAAGAAGTTTGAATCCTTTCTTTTTGGGGGGGGCGGTTTCCAGGAAAAATAAAAGTTAAAAAATGTAATAAAATGTATGATCTCCAACATTCAGTAAAAAGAATGAAGAGACTTTAAAATCAATTCACTGAACATTCATTGAGGGCCAACCATAGGTCAAAACAGAAATATATTTTTCTAGTGACTGATTGTGTAAAGTAGCATTGCTAGTTTTAATAGCATATTTTTCCCCATTATGCCCAAAATGGAAGTAAAAGATGCCTTCGTTTTCTTTGTGCTACTATTAAATATACTATCTTTACCCAGTAAAAGGCCAACCGTGTTAAATCTTATATCTAGGATAGGAAACAGGAATAAGGTTTAAATTTTTCATCTAATATGTTTCTTTCACAGATAAGAAAATTGAAACCCAAAGCAGCAGAATGGCCTGGCCAAGGTCATCAAGTCAGTCACTGGCTCCCTGGCCAGAGCTCTTCTTCAGTCTATGAAACTTCCTCCCATCTATTTATTTCCAGTGCAAGGCAGAAGCAGAGTAAACAAACAGTGTTTTTTCATCTGGCCACTACACACATGTAGGTACTATCTCACACACACAAAGCAGTAGGATAAATAGCCAAGACCAATCCTAAGAGGAAAACAGTAAAGCAGAGCACCAAAAACTTCCTAAATGCTTGAGGAATAATAAATCATTGACTTCCTAGTTACCATAGATCTGATAAAAAAAGAGCTCTAAAACAGCTGTGTACAGAAAATGCCGCGTTAGGAGTCAAAAACAACTCCAATCATGGAGAACAAGTTTCTGTCTCTGAAATATATACTGCAAATCCTCTCCAACCCCCACACTGACCTGAGGTTCCCCTGCCCTTATCTCTTATCTGATTATTGCAACAGCCACCCAATCAGTGTCTCTGCCTTCAGTCTTCCCGCCTCCATACTGCTGCCAGTTATCTTCCTCCAAAAGACTTTAATGTCATCCCCCCACTCACAGTCCTTCCGTATCTGCTCAATGCCTGCAAGATTGAAGCCAAACTCCAAAAGATGATTCAGAGCCCCCCTCTATCTGGCTCTGTGGACTTTTCTCCAGCCTCCGTTTTCTGCTCCTCCCCTTCCCCCCCCACCTCCCCGACCTCCCCACTGTTCTCCCAAACATTGCATGGTCCAGGTATACCAGACTATTCCCTCCTCTGAGACTTACATAGCATGTTCATTCCCCATGCTTTTACTCACATGGATCCTCCACTATCTGGAATATCCTCTCTCTCTTTCCCTATAGCAAGACCTTGCACATCTTTGGAGAACCAACTCTAAATGTTAAGTCCTCTGTGAAGCTGGGCAAATTAGTCTGCTTTCTGTGCTGTATCATGCTTTGTTCAGACAAGGAAATGATCAGACCAATATCTGTTGAGACCCATTATATGTGTTAACAGTATGATACAGAGATGAAAAAAAAAGCTATCACCTCTGAGTTCACATGATAATCGTGAGGTAGACATACCATACACTGGGATTTTGCAAATGTGTACAAAGTGCAATGAACGTAAGAGAAGAAAATCCTGAGTGAGTGAGTGAGTGAGTGAGTGTGTGTGTGCATGTGTGTGTGGTGTCAGGGGGAGGGACAGGGCAAGGAAAGCCTTCATCTACAATTATAGCTTTCAGTGAATTTTAAAGGATGAGCAGGAGTCTGCCTGGCAGACAAGGAGGGTGGTGGGTAAGGGGACATTCCAGACAGATTATAGCACCTGTCACACTGAATTACGGCTAGGTTTATCAGTTTGCCTGGTAGACTGTGAGCTCTTTGAAGAAGGCTAACTCACCTATCTATTAATATGATTACCCTACAGCATCTAGCTTTAATAATAAAAAGGCTGATTTATCAAGGGCCTGCTCAGTGCCAGGTACTGGACCATGGGCTTTACATGCTACCTTCTCAACAATAGACAAGCAAGATGATTTACACCCCAAACAGGAGGGCTCTGGAAACTAGCTTCATCACCCTAATAAACTATGGAGTATGTATGTTTTTCTTCAGAGTGCACCTTCTGGTGCTCAAGAAATGCACCTTACAACTCAAGGTGTGGGCCAGTGAATTGGAACAATGGAGACCTATTGATACAGAGCCTTCAACATAGCTTCAACAAAAGTACTTGGGGGACATGAGTCCACATGCATATGATATAAAATGTATGAAGCATAAGATGGGGAATACTATAACTGTGTGGTTGGTCATCTCAGGCTGGGTGAGTAATTACTCTAAAGCTTCTGATACCATTGTAAATACTGCAAGAGAATAAATCAACACTGTGTTTTTCACATAATTACTGAGCTCCCCACATAGCTGATGTTTCTTAAAACTTACTGATAAAAAAAATCCTCTTTATCTTTTTATTTGGGGGTATTTCACTCAGATCCTTACTTCTGTATAGTTCCTTCATATTATATTTTATTAATATTTCCCCTGAAAATAAAAACTGTGCCTTGATATACCAAGAAAAGTGAACAATAGAAAAAGGAAACATTGCTAAGTGAAAAAAAAATGTGTGTAGTTTCATTTCCTAGAGAAACTCATTGTTAACATTTTGATGTACAAAAATATCATTTTAAAAGTATGTATGAACAAAAGAGAAATTAAGTGTCTGGATGTGAACTACTGCCTTTTCCAAGAAACTGACCAAATATAATTGAAATTGAAGTGACAGAAGTGAAGCATTTTGCCACTTAGAAAATTCTAGGACAGAGGGCCACACCTGTCCTTCATACATACAGTATTTATAGATGCCTCAGAAAGTATGAAAAAATTCAGTTTTATGGGTAAGAAAACTTTCATTACACAAACTTCCCTATTGGAAACTCCAAATATTCATCTTACTAAAAAGAACCACTACACTTTAACTTTGGGAAGTTTTCTTACTCTTTTTCTTACCACTCCTTGTCCTCTTCTTGCTTTCTTTGCCCTTTTCTCCATGTAGCTCATTTCCTTGACCAAAAAAAAGAACCAAAAAACAAACAAAGAAACAAACAAACAAACAAACAAATGAACCAGAAGAGGGCATGGGAAAATAAGAGGGGTTCCCTGAGTCATAGGGAAGAGCCATCTTTCTTGCCAATTCGGGGTATTTAATAAATGACAGCATATATCCCTCAACCTTCTTCCCAAAAGGTGTCAAGAAGCAGATTACTGTCACAAAATGTCACTACTTTTTCTGTAAATATTTTTTTAATGTTTTATTTACTTTTGAGAGAGAGAGAGAGAGAGAGCGAGCATGAGCAGGGGAGGGTCAGAGAGAGAGGGATACACAGAATCCGAAGACAGGCTGCAGGCTCTGAGCTGTCAGCACAGAGCTCGACATGGGGCTTGAACCCACGAACCATGAGATCATGACCTGAGCTGAAGCTGGATGCTCAACCGACTGAGCCACCCAGGCTCCCCAAAATGTCACTACTTTTTAAAGCACAAAGATTTAAGAAGGTACATAAGTAATGTGCATTAAACAAAACAAAACAAAAAGCAAGTAGGCTTCTCGGCTTCTCACTCTCTCTCCCACAGGGTATTATCTATTTATATGTACATACATACATACACATATACAATACACACATATACATGCATACATATACACACATATATAATACACATACATACACACATATGTGTGTATATGTGCATGCGTGTATATACACATATATGTATATATGTGTGTGACAAAGACAAAGCATCGAGACAGGTAAAGATAATTAAAAATCATGTTGTTTAATTGATATTGATTGCATTTAACCTTATTCCCTCCCCCACCACTGGTCCCCTCTCCCCACTTCTGTTATTTTCTTTTTCATCGAGTTTGGAGCAATATGTCTCAGTACTTGGAGCAAATATCCAGGTATTTCTCTCATTATGTTTTGCACAAACTCTATCAGAACCATTAAAAAATTTGGAAAGCATAATTCCTTTGTGCCGATTGCTAGCTTAATAGGTAGATCATAAGCTATTCCTGACATTCCTAATATTTTTATATCCACTTCATACTGGCAACTATTTTTATACCACTTAGCTCCATGTTGGCACTGCCTACACACCATGAGGGTATATGTTTTAACCACCAGGCTATTAATTCATATACTTGTTACATGAAGAAATGATATTTTAAGGAGAATCCTCTAAAACTTTATAAATCTTGTAAAAATTCAACGTGTTTGAACAGGCACTTAAGCACAAACAAGCCTTGGCCCTGTCTCATGCAGAATGGGTTGGTTACAGATGTTCTCCTGCAAGCTATATCTTGCCTAGTACAAGAACATTCATCTCCCAAACACATCATTTCACCTACATTGCCTAAAGCAAAACAAAACGCACACAAAAATTAGAGGATTTCTGAAATAGAACCCTTAACTCTTAAAGTCTTTGACTAATTTATGTGCTCACAGAGAAGACCGAACATCTGATTTCCAAAATGCCACCGTATGACGACTGCTTGCTGTCCCACATGCAAGCTAATCGCAAGAGGGGAGTCTAACTTGGCATGTTAATTTTTCTGACCTACAAAACTGATGCCCGGGCCAGCAGTGACTCATAAAGCTGGAGACATTAGCTCATGGCAATGATTCAGTCGTGAGAATTCTGATGAGGGCCTCTCCCCTCACTGGTGTGTCAAGGGGGAAGTCAGTCCCTGGAAGGTATGGCTTGGGACCTCGGCACAAATGTTAATGTATCTGTGATCAAGCACCGTGAGGAGAGGCAAGGCTTTCTGTGTGACAGCCGCCGCCCTAGGGAGAAAATAACTCCATAAGCTAACACCTGTGGCACACTCCAGTTAGAAGAGCCTTACAAAGAGGTCCTTATCCCCCACAGCCAGCCATTTGAATCAGCCCAAGAGAAGAGTGTGAATTCTATCCTAGAGACTACTTGGCTTTCTCCTCATGGAGAGAGGGAAGGCAGAGGGTCAAGTGTCTGGAGGCTAGTAGGCTTTGGCTTTTATTACTGGAGGTGAGACAGAACATGGTAGGAGGTTTTGAAATAGGCTGGATAATAATCATCTCATTCAAGCAGAGCCTTCAGCTTGGATATCAGTAAAAGGATGTGAATGTTAATTTTGCAAGACAGGAAGCTGTAAGCCCTACCTGCTGCCTGTATCCCAAGGCAGCAGTGACAGTTTGCATGAGGACAGACTTTCCGGTTTACAAACCACTGGCACCTCACTACCTCACTTGACCTTCACAGCAACCCTGGAGAGTAGGCGTCATTATCCTTGTTCAAAAGAGGAGGATACTGAGGCACTAAGGAGGTTAAGTGATTTGCAAAGGCCCCAGATAGAAAATGGCTACCAACCCTTTACTAACATATCTCCCCTGGTAAGATAGTTAATCATTTCAGCTCCTTCTTTGGCTTTCCATTCCGCCTCCCTCCCTTCCTACGTAGTCCCTGGAAGCAGTGACATCCACAGATGACTCTTGTGCTCTCTCAACATCTGTCCTTCCCATCTCAAGTGCACCATATCAGTGAGTGAGTGGTAGGCCTCACCATCAAGTGTCTGCATGACTGTAGCATTTTCCACACTGCTTCCCTCATTCCAGTCTCTCTTCAATCACTCTCCATACACTTCTGGGTTAATGGGCTTTACATATGGATCAGAGCATGATAATTCCTATGCTAAAAAGGTATTCAGTGTCAGCATACTGCCCATGGGATGGAGTCCAAATGCCTTGATCTTCATAGGCTGGCCTCATTCTATGTTTCCAGGCTTAACTTTCACAGTTTCCCACACGTGACCCCAGCTTCAGGCAGAAGAGTAGAATCACTGCCCTGGAAAGGACACAGCAGCCTTGCCCACGTGTCTCTATTCCACTGCCTGTCTGTAAAGTCCACTCTCTTCCCCACCTAACCAAAACCTAGCACAGAATAAGTCATCCATTGCTCTCTTCCCTCTTTCTTTCCAGCCACAAAAGACTTCTCTGGATGCATAGAATTTTTAGTTCAAAGGAACTTCAGAGGCTACTTGATTGATTTTCTTCTCTAAAACAAGAGTCAAGGGTCTCATCTGTTTTTACACACTGTGGTAGCTGAGCTCACTACCACTGGAGGCAGTGCATTCCATCCCTATGGAACCCGAACCATTCTTCACTTTGAGCTGGAATCTGCTGCCCCATGACTTCCTCTCTTTTGTGGAAATTGGGCCCTCTGTGGCCACCCAAACAAGCATAGAAAGTGGCTAGTTCCAGGAAAGCTGGCAGTAAGAAAGAGCTTTGTGCAACCAATTAACAATATCCCCCTTTCATAGTATGGGTCTTAGTTCTTTTTGAGTTGAGGCTGTAAAAATAATTACTCCTCAGTGCTATCTTCCAGAGTACAGTAATTTATCTCAAAGTAGTTCTTATTGAATTATTGTTCAAGGGACTTGCACATTAGAAATATACATGTCAGTGTGTATAGGTATAACTCAAAGCTATAAATAAATGTTATTCATCTTCCTGGAGCTTCAATTTTAAAGACTTTTTTTTCTTTTTTTAGATAAGGAGAAGGAACACTTATATTTAAAGTTAGATTTATATTAAAATTTTAAAAATGAAATGCTTCACAGAAACAAAACAAAACAAAAACCCAGAAAGCATACGTCTTTTAAGAATCAGAACCAACTTAGATTATACCCTCAGGATGCCCAAGGTAGAGATTCATTTTTCTCTGCTCCTAATTGTGATGAAAGTTTTAAAGTACTATTTAAAGTTTTAAGTATCACCTCCACCACAAGGTGGAAAGCTATGTACCAGAAGTTAGAGGTACCCCTAGAGAGGAATCCCTATTTTGTTTAAAATTTTTATGTTTTTTTATTTATTTTTGAGAGACAGCATGAGCTGGCAGGGGGGGGGCGGTCAGAGAGAGAGGGAGACACAGAATCCAAAGACAGGCTCCAGCCTCTGAGCTGTCAGCACAGAGCCCGACGGGGGGCTGGAACCCACGAACTGTGAGATCCTGACCTGAGCTGAAGTCGGCTGCTTAACTGACTGAGCCACCCAGGCGCCCTGAGAGGATTCCCTATTACAGTTTCCAAGGAATCCATGAATGTGGCAGGTGGCTTCGTCTAAATTCTAATCCTAATTATCTAATTATCTAATTATGAGCCATCCAATTAAAATTCACCAGTGACTAGGCACAGTGTTAGGTACTTTCCATTGGGTATATTTAATCCTATCAATAAAGTGCTACGTAAAGATGTATTATTCCCATTTTAGGGATGAGGAAGCTGTCTTAGGGATAGTGTCTTGCCCAAGGGTGCACAGATAGAGGGAGGTGGAATTCAACTCCAGGTCTATCGACTTACAGAGACTGAATACTTTCCACTCAGCACCCTGCCTCCTTAGGTACTGCGGTTTGTCCTCACGTTAGCAAAAGAGCCACAGTCCTTGTTTTCAGACAGAGGCGAAGATGTGCTGGATATCTACTTAGATGGTCACAGTACTTGTAACTGTGAGATAACTAAAAATGATATTCTATAAGCCTCTTCCATACCTTATAGGATTAAATGTGCCATATCACATCTCATTGTAAGGTAGCAGTTGACAGAACATTTTCATCTTAAATTGGGAATTTACAAGAAAGAGATAATCCCCTATTCTGTTTAAACATTTCAAAGTATTACATTTTCTGCTTCTGAAGACTAAATTCTGATGTCAAATAAATTCAGAAAGCAATAAATTAGGAGCTAATCTATGCCCCACAACCATATGTCCAAGTGACAACTTCAAAACAAATTTTCAAACCGTTTTAAAAAAGAAAATCTGTTAGTTTGGGAATGCTAGTAAGCAAGTTTTAGAAGGATGTAACCTCTCACACTGCTCATATGACAGCGTGGGCAGTACCCAGGCAAAATATATCCATTCTAATCTGTTCCACTTCTAATTTATTTTGTCTTGAAGCTTTATCCATGTAGTGAGCACAACTGACCCACTATTGAGATCAGTGACAAAAGACATCCAAGAAGTTCTGGTCATGTCTTTGTATATGTGGATACTCACTAGGAGCCTCAAAGGCAGATACGATGAAGGTCAGATTCAAATTAAGCTCTGTGGAGTTAGGTTGTGTTTCTGAAGGAAAGCTTAATTTTAATAGCAATTAAATAAAAGAATATTTCTAACATGTAGAAAGAACATATAAAATTTTTAAAAATGCATCTACGTTAAAATATTGCTTTGGTACATTGTGGCAGTAACTAAAGACTTAAGCCTCACAACTACCAAAAAGTCAAACCATCACTACTACACACAGAAAAGGGGATTTAAAATTGTATCACTTATCTTTATTTCACTAAAATGCCAGCAGATTATTATGGAGACCTTCCTTTCTGGAAATTTCAAAGCATTTAGGGAAGTATGTGGAATGACATATTTACCGTATTCATTGACTAAGACCACTGACTATTGGGTATAAAATGCATATTTCTCAAAAAGGAACAAGGCTGGCTAGGTAAAAGAAAATAAGTCCCATTTCCTCTCCGTTCTTCAAAGGGCTCAGTCAACTTTCTAAGAAGAAAACAGAAGGAAATAAGGGGTACATTCCTATACTCTGAAGCAACATCCTGTAGATTACATAGAATGCATTCATCAAGGAAGTCGAGATTTTAGATTGAATTTCAACGTTCAATTTCAATTGATTTGACTTTCTCCTCATTTTAGAAATCCATACTATGAAAATATACCAAAAAGCATCTTAGAAAACATTCAAACAACACACTTAAAGGGTGCACATCATACTTTTATACAAATACCCACTTGCTATTTTCTAACAAACCATTCTCCCTCTGCTCTCTGCTCTTCTTCCTTTTGAGTAGCCTTTCTCCTCCCTGCTACCAATCCCAAAGTATCCAAGATGATGCTTACACTTGGGTAAAGGCTGAAAGGAGATGCTATAAAATAAATACAAAAATTTAACAAAAAGTTTCTCAGCACAATTTTTACACATATGTCTATACTATTGTGCAAAGAGAAACATTATAACAGAAAACCATGGGGCGCTAGGCAAGAAATCGATTCTGAAATATGAATATTTTACAGAAACTTCTACAAATACCTATCTATTTAATGCTTCTTGAGTAGGAAACTAGACTGGAAGAAGTCTACACTTCCTTCTGGTTCTGCTAAGTGAGACATCATCTTTTCTCTAGACCTTGAATGCCCCATCACTTGCCATTGTAGCTTTTACACCAAAAAAGTGCACAGGTGAGTTACTGCTTGTTAAATTATGTGATGACTTTCAGATGTAAACTATAAACATCTGCAAAATATGCCTTTCTGGAGAGCCTGGGTGGCTGAGTCGATTACGTGTCTGACTTTTGATTTTCAGCTCAGGTTGTGAGATCGAAGGCTGCACTGAGCACAGAGTCTGCTTGGGATTCTCTCTCTCTTTCAATCTCTCTCGGCCCCTCCCCCATGTTCCCTCTCTCTCCCTCTCTCTCTCTCTCTCAAAATAAATAAATAAAAATTTAAAAAGTAGGCCTTTGTTACACCTATATGCCAAAGTGTAAGCTACGGTCTTTGAAGATAAACATGAAATATGGTCCATTATCAGTGAATATAATGCAAGAACAATATAAGCCTAAAGAAGGAGTTATCTATGGTAGCCCTGAGAAGTTGATATAGTTTTCAAAGACTAATTAAAATAGTTATTTTTCAAGTTGCCTTTCTTTTTTTTTAATGTTTGTTTATTTTTGAGAGAGAGAGAGAAGAGTGCAAGTTGGGGAGGGGCAGAGAGAGAGACACACACACAGAATCTGAATTAGGCTCCTGGCTCTGAGCTATTAGCACAAAGCCCACCCGACACAGGGCTTGAACTCATGAACCATGAGATCCTGACCTGAGCCAAAGTGGTGCATTTAACAAACTGAGCCACCCAGACACCACTGTCAAGTGCCTTTCTAAACTCAAAGGGAATAAGTTAAACTAAATCATTTTAAAAGAGTGTGCATTGATTTATACTTGTATAACTTCAATACACTCTAGGCATGAGAATTAGCAAAGAATAAAGAGGTTATTTAAGTGGGTTAGTTAAAAAAAAACTTTTTAACTATCATATTAGGATACATTTTCTATACATCTATTCTAACTGGAAATATAAAAAAAGTTATTCCAAATTTCTATTATGAAAATAATTTTCTAATGTACCTACCTACTGATCAATCTGCTTTATTTAATTATCAAACACCATTTTCCAGAGGCCTGACCTACGAATTATATGTTTATTATGGAAAGGTTAAAAAAGTGAGTGTAGGTGATAAATTCGAACAGATAAAATTTATTTATTTATTTGTTTGTTTGTTTATTTTTAATTTGAGAGAGAAAGAGAGATCACAAGCCAGGGAGAGGAACAGAGGGAGAGAATCTTTTTTTTTTTTTTTTTTGAGAGAGAGTGGGAGAGAGAAAGAGAGAGAGAGACAGAGAGAGAGAAAGAGAGAGAGAGAGAGAGAGAGAGAGAGAGAATGTTAAGCAGGCTCCACGCCCAACATGGAGCCTGACATGGGGCTCAATCCCATGACCCTGGAATCATGACCTGAGCCAAAATCAAGAGTCACACCCTCAACTGACTGAGCCACCCAGGTGCCCCAAAGAGACAGTATTTATTTATTTGTTTGTTTGTTTATTTTTGAGAGACAGAGAGAGACAGAGCATGAGTGAGGGAGGGGAAGAGAGAGAGAAAGACACAGAATCCAAAGCAGGCTCCAGGCTCTGAGCTGTCAGCACCGAGCCTGATGTGGGGCTTGAACCCACAAACCATGATATCATGACCTGAGCCGAAGTCGGACATTTAACCAACGGAGCCACCCAGGACCCCCAAAGAGACAGTATTTAAAGGTAAGTACAAAATCCTAGATCTAACATACAACTTGTGTCCTCAAAGACCTCCATGATCAATCACTCAGGCAAAGGAACAGAACTCTGTCCATTAGCACTCAGAGCCTTTCTCCTAAACACTTACTTTTAGGGACATTTTATCTTCTCAAGACTGTTCTGCTTTAGAGATTGTGGTGATGGTCAGGGATAGTAAACACACACACAAACTAGATTTTCAAATTCAGTCAGATTCAGGTTTTTCTGTTTTCTTTTTCCTTACAAGCAAAATCTTCAATACCTTTAAAATTTTATTCAAATCCTTAAAATAAAGAATGGCCTACACTACAGTATTCTTTTTGAATAGAATTCTTAGCAACAGGAAGATGTTTTTTTAAGTATCCATTCTAATTTTCCCTGGGAAAATTTTGAGCAACACAGGTGTCTCAGATTACTATACATCAAATGCATCAAAATTCTGCATCAAAAATACAATTAAAATGGTTATATAATAGCATACTCATTTTAGATAAATCAATTCAAAAATAACTTTAAAAATGTATAGGTAAACTTGATACGCATGTCAAGTCATTCAAGATATTTAAGCAAATTTTATAGGATTATGAGAAGTAGTTTGCTATTTTAAACTATTACAGTGGCTCACAGCAGTCAGAATTTTGCTTTTATGACATACAGTTAATCACATCTATGACTTACTTGGTGACAAGCCCTTGGTCAGAGATATAAGCCATATAGTAAGGAAGCAAATGCAAGGGAGAGAGAAGAAAGGAATATCTTTCAAGTCCAAATAATAATTATTGTAGTTTAATTCCTTTGTTACTCAACTAGAGTAACATATTAGTATTTATATAAATATGCATATTTATTTTTGTATTTTTTAATGTTTATTTTTGAGAGAGAGAGAGAGACAGAGCATGAGCGGAGGAAGGCAGAGAGAGAGAGGGAGACCCAGAATCTGAAGCAGGCTCCAGGCTCCAAGCTGTCAGTACAGAGCTCGATGCAGGGCTCAAACTCAAGAACTGTAAGATCATGACCTGAGCCGAAGTTGGACTCTCAACTGACTCAGCCACCCAGGCACCTCTTATTTTTGTATTTTTAACAAACAGAATATTTTCTTCTTTTGCTGACCCCATAAAAATAATCATAATTTAAAACTTTTTATTGGTTCTGCCGAAATGTTACCAATACAACAGTTAGAAAAAAGTAACTGATTAACAATTGCAGGATCGAATTAGATATGTTTTAAGAAGAAATTGTTTTATGTTAGAAAAATTGGCATATATACATGCAATGTCATCTAGAGAGTATATTTTCATCCCACTTTTATTTCTAGGGATTTATATATCTATACTTTTTATCCATCTCTGCTTGGAAATGGAAAACTGATGAAACTGTAAGCATTCAAGCAGGTACAACTAAAAACAAAAATCTTGGATAAGATAACTTATCATGTTTTGAGAACTTGATCTCTCAGCTTCCCAATGAGTTTCATAAACTTTAATTAGGCCTCACAACAATCCTGCCAAGTAAATATTTTAAGACCCATTGAACAGCTGGGCAGAGACAAACCAAGGTGGCCTGGATCACAATGCTTATTAGTACCCAAAAGTCTCCCTCTGAGTCCTGTGTTCTACCTCATGGGCCACACTCTTCTGCACCTGTCAGATGACTTCTCAGATTCAGTGAGAACCCCAAAGCTAAGTAATCATTGTTCTTCCTATCTAATGTAATTTGGAAACCATTCAAATAAAAAGAAAAGTATTTTGAAATGGAATACTCGTCTTCATTCTATTTTTCCCCAACACTTAGTAGATGATATTGGTTAAACAGCATAAAAAGTAGAAATAAAAACTGAATAATTAACCTATGAAGGAACCACTATTTGACTGATGAACTTGAAAATTCACTATTCCTCATATCATAATTAGAAATTACATTCCAAGTCTGCAGACCTTGGGAATACAATAACAAGGTGGCAAGTTATACTGGCTTTTAATTTTTTGTTTCCACTAAGAAATCATGAGTTTTCATTACTAGACTCAACATGAAATGAGAATGTTCATTCTATTTGTAAAGTGAGAATCTCTCCCTGATTTACCTCACAATAAATAAGATCTAGGATCTCTGGCTACTATCAGATTTTCTTTTAAATCTCACCTGAGGGGAGCCTGATGATGGGTCCATCATCATTATTAAAAACCACAGAAGAGACTGCTGTTAAGATCATTACCTTTAGACCTCCGTGTGTTTAATTACAGGACCCCTTGTTTTAAAAGCCATTCCATGTCTACAGACAGTCTGCAGGGCTTCAAAGAGTCTAAGATTTTCCTTTACAATAAACTTTCCTTTAATCTTAAAGAATTGGAAATGGGTGGGCAGAAAGCTATGTTATCTCAAGTCGCCTTCCAGTTCTGGTGGCCTGAGTAGATGTAGTAATTGCTGATGATAGAAAACTACAAGGATTTCTTTTACACACAGTTGCTTTTACTCATGACGTGGCAGCTGATTGCTAAACCCCTTTCCTGAGAAAAATGCATGTTCCTTTCTCCATTAGAGGGGATGGGAACCATTCATGACTTGGTCACATCACAGAAATGGCTAATATTGGGGATACAAGTGGGAAAGGGTGCAGAATTCATATATGAGAAGGCACCAAGTACAACATTCCCTCAATAAATGGCACACATCATTCTGGACTGATTTTAAGGAATCTTTGTCAAGTTTAATGATATACTGCATTTCTTTTGAGTCATTAAAATTTTCATATGACATTATTCTCTGTTTATACCTCACTTTTCAGGTGTGTTTTGTTCTGGCACACTCTCTATGTGCCCATTAAAAATATGCTATCAGTTAGTGAGCTGAGAAAAATGATGTGAAACTCTTTAAACCTCACCGCCCTTTTATGATTACAATTTTGGCCAATTTTGGAGAGTTAAGTTATAGAATTCCACAAATTCTCTAACGATAAAAACAAAAGGCAAACAGTAAGTTTTTCCTTAGATAAAAATCCAAAAATAAATACTATTATTTTTTAATAAAATAAAATTTTAACTTTATAAATTCATTTTTCATTTATTGCATGAAAAACTTTGAGAAAATTCTGCAATGACAATGTGTTGCTTAATTTACTGTAGAAAGGGATTAATCTATATAGGTTTTTAAAGGGATAGAGAATTATTTATTTCTGAATGAAATATATTTACTAGTAATCTTTCCCTTAGTTTCTTGCTCTAGATTCCAGTTATATTATTTAAACTCCACATCATCTTCCCTTGTCACTGTTTAATATATTGCAAGGATAACATTCAGCATGTCTATTGTTTTGTTTGGTCTGTAGTTTTTTTTATAACTTTTAAAAAAATAAAATCATTACTGTCATTTAAAGATCTGGAGATACTACATGCAAACCCAGGTTTCTAGCTGTTTTCTTGAAAAACTATTCTTTTAATGCCAGGTCTGCTTTCCTCCATGACAACAGGCTAGGGTTCCAAAGCACTTACCACTGTAAGCGATTTCATCTTGCCGTCATCCCTGTTATTATTTGATTCAGGATGATAATTGGGTATACCACCTCTAAGGTAGCCCATTTCTAGTCAAAATGATTTGTTAAACAAAAAGGGCCTGATGATCAGATTCCCGATCTTTTATTTTATTTTATTTTGAGTTTATTTATTTATTTTGAGGGAGAAAGAAGCAGAGAAGACAGAGGGATAGAGAGAATCCGAAGCAGACTCCACGCTATCAGCACAGAGCAGGACACAGGGCTGAAACCCACTAACTGTGAGATCATGATCTGAGTAGAAATCAAAAATCAGACGCTTAGCCAACTGAGTCACCCAGGTGCCCCTTGATTCCCAGTCTTGATGAAAATGTTCATCAAGACTGATTTATATCATGATCTTCCCAATATTAATCTACCACCCCTGGAAAGCAAAACTACAGTGAACAAACAAGGTACTGAGGGCTGGTAATACCTGCAAAACCAAAAGAGAAATTGACCACTACTAATGGTAACATAGTAATGGAGGAAAAGGAGGAGGAGGAAGAGGGAGAAGGGAAGGGAGAGAGGGAAGGGTGAAGAGAAAAACCAGAAGAAAAAAAGAAAACTTTGTTGTAGAAAAAGAAATGCCAGCTTTATTTAAATTTGCTATTTGTTTCTTTTTAATTTGTGGTTAGTTCTCATCATATTAGATATAATAAATCAGTATCAAAATTTTCATTTTTAAATAAAAACTCTATAGTGCATTCAACAAATCTCTCAGAATAGTGTGGGAGGGGCATAAACATTCAATTAGGTGAAACTGGCTTATCACAAATATATTGACCTAGAGTCAATCTAAACAAATTAGGGTAAACATGTTGATGAGGTTACTCTGCTCTGCACTGGGGACAATACCCCTGAAGCGTGTCTTGCAATGGAAATTCATTTTAAAATACAATCGAGGGTTAAGTAAGTAACACGAACCATCACCAAGAATCTTCAAGTCCTTTATTTAGGAGATTCTTCCTCAGTACTTGGTGAACTGAGGAATAGCTGGATAGCAGGTGAATATGATCAATGTTATTCTTTTTTTCACCACAAGAGAGGCACAAAAAGGCACTCCTCTATGCATCTCCGGAGATTTGCAGGGCAGCTATGTCAAGAAGTGAAAATAACCTTGTTATGGGTAGCAAATGTAACACTGGCAGGAGCCAAGTCTAGTGGCTTCGATCCCTCAGCAATAAAGCCTAACACCCGCTCAATTATGAGATCAGCTCAAGCCCCAATTAAAGCTCAAACTTTGAAGACAAAAGCATTTCCTTTGTGAAAAGAAGTTGATAAATCATATTCACCATGAAGAAGTTTGTCTGTACATCATGTCCTTTGATGGGCTATTCTTAAGAGTCCCAAGATTCCAGAGGGCCACGCAATGGGCTGGCTTGCATTAGATTTCTGCAGAGTTGGCAGCCTTATTCTGGAAGTCTTACATTACAGGTAACCTGATGACAGGGAGGGTGGGCCACAGGCATGCATCTCAGCTCGCCTGTGAAGCCAAGGGGAGAGAGCTTTGCAAGACTGATATGCTGGGATCAATGAAACTCTCTGGGGAACTGGCTGTTCCCCTTTCAAATGCCACCTCCCTAATCTCTCCACTTGCTCAAGTCAGATTCTTCAAAGCTCTGAACAGAACATGAGGTTGGCATGATTAGGAAAGGCAAAGGAAGAATGCTCTCTATAAATCATGGGTGGAGGGAAAAAGCATCAAATTTACAGTTAACAATCAAGGTCAGAACTGAGGGATACTGTTGGAACTATAATTGCTTCCTTTAACCACGAAGAGAAAACAAAGTCTCTTAATATTTATTAAGGGCCTACTGTATGCTAGACAGTGTGCTGGGCACCAGGTCAGGATGCCTGCCCACTAAGACATTGAAATCTAAGCAGGGAGAAAGTCACAATAGCAAAAAATGATTGTATGTCCAAAGGCCAGGTCATTATCTCAGACTAAGCACAACAAAAAACACTAACCTGAGGTTTTCAGTGTTTGCACACAGATAATACTGTGTGTCATGGGTTATGAGAAAACAGCTCTCAAACTGACAAAGGTGTGTGAGGCTTATAATCGAGACAGACTGACCTATATTCACAAAGAGGCCTGGTGACTAGAGTCCAGTGAAAGTAAATACTCTGTCCCCAGAAGTGGGGTTCTTACCAGACCTCTCTGTTCTCAGGTATGTACCACAGAAAGCTTATCTCTTCCTCACTAGTAATTCCAAAAGCATTCCAGGTCAGTACCTATGATTCTTTCTAATTGCCACAGAGTAATTCGTTATATGGATTTGCCCCAATTTATTGAAAGTTCCACACTGGTGAGTGTGTAGGCTCCCCCAGTACTCTGCCACCGCAAATCAGTATGTTGACTCTTTAATAAGTGAAATCTACTGTTGTCCTCTATTTAACACGATGACTAAAATAGGCATCCCTGTTAATGAAGTGGAAGATTAACAATGAAAAATAAATGCTGAAGTCAATGGGTTCTTAAAATATGGAGAAGGTCCTGCCTGTGCAAGCAAGGAGCCTGCTTGGCTTGGGCAGGTGTAGGAAGATAGCACAGCCACCATGCAGAAGTCTGCATACAGGACAGCCTGTTATCATTCTATAGCATCTATTTATATATTTGGATAGTGGATAATATCACAGTCCCTTGGAGCTAGAGTATGCATGTTAATAGCCCAAAAGCACTAAGAAAAGCAAGTAGAAACATTCTGCTCTGCATTCCTTCATATTATTTCTTGTTGTACCCTCACAAAACTGTAGTAAACTCATAAAAAAAAGAGATCAAAATTCAGATTCATAAACATTTATATGCGCATGGCATGTCGGGCACCGATCAGTGCTCTATACAGGTCATGCAATCCTCATAATAAGGAATGTATTAACATGCCCACTTGTAGGCATGCAAAGGTGAGGTTTAAAGAGATTGGATTCTTTGGGCAGGTCCCTTATGCCACTAGGAAATTTCAGAATTGAAATCTGTACCTGAGGTTCCTGCCATTTCTATAATACCATTCTGTCAACTGTCTTATGACTTAAGATTCCTAGCTACCATACTGGAGTAGCACCTTAATATAATAAGTGGTAGGTCTCCCCTAACAGGAGAAACAAGCAGAGTCTGAAAGTAAATCCTAAATTCAGTGTTGGTTTGGGTTTAAATGTATATGTGTGCGTGTCTGTGAAATAGAGAATATGGAAAAATGTTATCAAGCCTCATTTTATTTCATTAGAGAAGTTTAAAATAAATACCTATTTTTATGGAACTGGAAACATAACTGTATTTGATATATAAAAAATAGAGGGGCGCCTGGGTGATTCAGTCAGTTAAGCATCCGACTTTGGCTCAGGTCATGATCTCACAGTTTGTGACTTCGAGCCCTGCGTCGGGCTCTGTGCTGACAGCTCAGGGCCTGGAGCCTGCTTCAGATTCTGGGTCTCCCTCTCTCTCCACTCCTCCTCCACTCACATTCTATCTCTGTCTCTCTCTTTCTCTCTCTCTCAAAAAAAACATTAAAAAATTAAAAAAATAAGAAATAGAGAAAGCAAAGGGAACATGCCTATATACTTTAAATATATTAATTATGTTTTGGCAGTAATTCTGCATAAAACCAGAATTAAAAGAGAAAACACGAAAGGACAATGACAAGTGAGAAAATGGTACTAAAACAGTTTTTATTACAGAATTCCCAGAATGCTGTGCAGTAAGTGTGGCTCTTCCTAATGACAGCTGCTTCTGCTGCTTCCCGTTTGTGCAAAGTTTTAAATTATAGTGTTTTATTTTGAAACGTTGCTTTAAAACGCACAGATTGCCTAAGAAATAGGTGTTATGTATGTAATATGTAATATGACATTTAAAAAGCCCTCCATCAGCTAGGCTTTAGCCCCATACTACACAGGGCCTGTGCATCCCTGTATGTCTCCTTCTATCAATCAGGGGGAAAGACAATCTAGACAGGATGGCAGATAGACTTGAACTGGGAGTGAAGGGCCCTGGGTTCCTCTCCCTCCTCGACGGGTGGTCAGCCTTGTAACCCTGACTTCTCTAGGTTTCCTCATTTATAAAAGTGGGGCTAACAGCCTCAGCTGTGAGGCTCAACCCAAATAAATGTATGGGATAATACTTTTAAAAATGTGAGGTCTATGGGGGCACCTGGGTGGCTCAGACCATTAAGTGTCTGACTCTTGGTTTCGGCTCAGGTCAGGATCTCACGGCTTACGACAGCTCTGCTGTCATGCTGACAGTGATGAGCCTGCTTGGCATTCTCTCTCTCTCTCTCTCTCTCTCTCTCTCTCTGCCCCTCTGCTGCACACTCATGCCCGCACACACGTGCTAGCTCTCTCTTTCTCCCCCTCAAAATAAATAAATAATCTTTGAAAAACAAACAAAAACAGTGACGTCTATGTATAAGTGGGGGGATATACAATTTGGCTTAGAGAATTAGATGCCACTATATACAGGAAACCGGTGTCCATGGCTAGATTTGAGGTCTTTTCAGGTGATTTCAGTCGCTACTCAGATAAGGGTTCAAGTGTCCTAAATTTAGAAGAAATCCAACTAGGCCTAAAATAAAACTGATGTGAATAAGAAAGTACTACTTAGGAAAACCCTAGACACTACATGCTACACTAGTAGGAGAGAATGGACATCTAATTCAACCTATTCTATAAAATCTGTAAAATTCTATAGGGTTCTATAAAATCTGTACGGTAGACTGTAGACAGCTGAACTGAAATCCAAGAAAGGCAAAATAGCTTAACCCAGGCCGCTCATTAAATGGCAGGCAAAACACCTAACAAGAACCTAAGTCCTTCTAAAAGTGTCCTATGCTGATTGTTAACACTAGCACACCAGAAGAAGAGAAAATAGATTTCACCAGACTCATCCTTTTCCTCATCAGAGACACAGACTGAACTCAAGAAAGACCAAGTGACTTGGCTAACGTCACAAAGATGATCATGTCTAGAATCCAGGTTTTCTGTCCCCCAAACAGTGGCCCTTCCCCTAACACCAGTGCCTACCCCTGTATTCAGGATACTGACCTCACTGTTGTCCCACGTAAGGAAATTTTGCCAATTATACTCCATAAGACATTTTCTTCTCTTTTTAACCTACCACTTAGGTATATATCCCCAACCTATTGTGTGTGTGTGTGTGTGTGTGTGAGAGAGAGAGAGAGAGAGAGAGAGAGACAATTTACTTCTCCTAGAGAGGTGCTCTGATGTGTTCAAAATTGTGTTCAATAAAGAAAAAAAATAAATGTTAAGATTTCTGTATGAGGAGGTGATGAGGGAGGTGAAGGGAGGCTGATTTAATGTTGCATTTGCAACAAGATCTATCACCATGGTCTTAAACCATTTTAGAAGGGAAGTGAGCAATCATTTAGTGGCCTCCATATGTCCATCAGCTCTTCAGATGTGCTTACTCCTAACACAGTGGAGCTTAGCCTTGGTACGCAAATGAAAAACTGTTAGCCTGGAAGATCAGGGATTATGAACATCCAACAGCAACCTGTATTCTAAAGCACATTATGCTCCATTTAGAAAATGGTTAGTCGAGCAGATTTTCAGCAAAGTATTACTTAGATTGATCAACCAATATTTATTAAGGCCTATGAGGTCTAACTTTACTCCCCTTTAGGGTCCATCTTCAGGATTATTAATATAAAATACACTCAAGATATGACACAATTGATATATCATACATGGAAAAAAGATCAGATTGTAGGCTCATAGTTAGACTTTATGTTTGAAATGTGAACCATAATAGAACTACTTTTCACACCGTGAAAACAAAGCATTAAAATAAAATTTTAGGCAAATTTTGAACATCCCGATGTGGAATGGTAGAAAAATAAAGAAAGAGGGGTACCTGGGTGGCTCAGTTGGTTAAGCATCCAACTTCAGCTCAGGTCATGATCTCAGAGTTCCTGAGTTCAAGCCCCAAATCAGGCTCTGTGCTGACAGCTCGGAGCCTGGAGCCTGCTTCAGATTCTGTGTCTCCCTCTCTCTCTGCCCCTTGCCAACTCACATTTGTGCTCTCTCTCTCTTTCTCTCTCTCTGTCTCAAAAAAATGAATAAAAATTAAAAAAAATTTTTTAATTAAAAAGAAAAGAAAAAGAAAGAAAGAACACCATCTCGTGGGGCAGGCCAGAATCAGAAATAGGTCCTGCTACACAAAAGCTTCTGTCCGTTTAGGGCTATAATTTAACCTCCACATTCTTAGCTTTCCTCACTAGTAAGATGGGAAGTATACAACTCGTCCTACCTAGCTCACAAAGAAGTGAAGACAAAATGAGGGAACACATGTGAAATGAAATGACATTGGGATATAGTGTTATAAATGTAGATTGTTTTATGAACCATATACAGCTGGATTAAAGCAATAGTGAACTAGATGCTATAACGTAAAAGTAAAACACTTTCCAAAGAAACCTATTTGCCAAAGAGGGAAAAAAAAAACTGTTAAAACAATTGTAAAGCTACCTGTCAATAAGAGGGAGATATTTGGAAGCGCTTTTAGAATCCATGCAAATATTAAGTTGTTTGAAAAACATGCATGCCACTTTGGTCTTGGGCATTCTTTGATCAAGCAATTAAAACCACCCGTGTATATGTCCTCCCTTATATATAAACTTTATTTTTATACATTACATATGTATAATATGTATGAAATAGAATAAGCATTCTTGTACCTTTTTAATTTTTGAAAATATTTCCATATTTTCTTGGAAAAGTTATATATGTAAAGTTCTTATTTTCAACATTTTTAATCAGAATGTCTTTGGACTAATTCAGGACTCTGATGTACAGTTTTAGAAGTTTCTTGGGGGGAAAATTCTAAATATAATAAATCTATTTGTATCAATAAGTTACAATTTGGGTTACAGAACCTACATGTATAAACAAATTTAGCCCTTCCTTAATAAATGAGATTTAAATTTCTTATTACTCCATGTCCGTGATTTTATTTTTTAATCACATATTAATATGGCATTTACTTCTTTGAAATAATGAGACTAGTAACTAACCTACATTCTAGGAAATGCAAATACCTATCTATGACTATGATGTTTCTTGTTGGCATAATGCTTTATAGCTTTCCAAAAACTCACACCAAGGACCCCTGACACCAGGAAGGGGGAGAACAGATCTGCTGAAATTGCTAGAAGCCAGTCAGAACACAGGACTTTGGTTCCCAGATCATGGCTTTGGCCACGTGAAGGCACTTTTTCTTTCTCTGGTTCAGTGTTAAATATTCAAAACCAAAATGTCCGTGGAGGACATGGAGAAACTGCGTGAAATGAATCTGTAAGCTTTGACAGGGTTGAGAAGTCCCCGGGGAGCAGTGAAGACTACACTCCGGGGCAAGGGTCAGGTTTAAGGGTACACGGGTGCCCGGGGCTCTTACCGTCCAGGTGGCCGACTTGGCAGTGCTAGACTGCTGGAAAGACACGTCGAAGCTGTGCGGGCCCGGGTAGTCGGTGTTGGAGGGGATGGCGGGGGACGGCGACAGGGCATCGAAGGTGGAGCTGGGCTGCGCATAGGGCGACGGTGCCGTGACGCTGTTCTGCGCATGGTCTGTGTTGTAGGGGCTGGTGGACGAGGAGCCGTTCTGAATCTGCTGGTCCATGCTGTTCAGGAGCCCCAGGTTCGTGTACTGTGGCTGCAGGACACCCAGAAACCCCAGAGTTAGCCATTTCAGCTGCACACCGTTGCTCCGAAAAGGCAACGCGGTGAATGCGTTGTACAGAAATCCACCTTGGGTCTATGAAACTTCACATTTCAAGTAAAAGGACCGATTTGTGATACACAGCAATGCCAAAAGAAGTCTGAGGCCCCTGTGTGTCTCGTAAGGACCTACACTGATCACATAGCTTAATGTGCAGCCTTCGGAAACTGTGGTCTCCTGAAAACCAACTGAAAGTAGAATCAATGATACTGAGGTAGCATTGTATGGTGACAGACGGTGGCTGCAAATGTGGTGAGTATCGCATGGGGCATAGACTTGACATCACTGTATTATAGCCCTGAAACTAATGTAACATTGTGTGTCAACTGTATTTAAATTTTTAAAAATGTAGAATACATGCTCATTAAAAAACTGGGCAAAAATGTCCAGTGTTTAGTAGGTGTATAGGTCTTTCAAATAAATGAATGGCACCTGCTACTTTTCACCCCCCCCCCCCCGCATGATATTCAGAATGAGAAAGATCACTGGATAGATATGTTCTAAAAGGGACGTGAGCATCAAATCGTTGTAGATGGAGCAGAAGCAGACATTCTCCAAATTTCCTTGTAGTCTTATTATCTAAATTCTGTCCCAAGGTACCAAGAGTGCCCCCCCCACCCCTGACCAAGGACTCAGTTCATCAAGACTGGCAAAGCATCAGTAGCAAGGTAAGGGAGAGTCACCTATACATTTTTAAAAGTCACATGCTTGCATATCATCCAAACACAGCCTAATTTTTCCCTCTGTTCTTTCGTTTCTCTGTAGCAGTTTAATCTTTGCTAGAGTAGAACATGTGTAAGAGAAATATCACTTAGTTATAATTAGCATTCTATATTTGATATAATTGAGAAGTACATTAGCTCATGTCACTCTCTGCCAGATGCTTTATGTCTTCTGTGCAAAAGTTACAGAGTAGGCACTCTGTACAAGGTGCACAGAAAGAATGAATTAACTTTTCATTAAATCTGCGTGTATGGAAAAAATGGATTAACTTTTCATTTTATATATATATATATATATATATATATATATATATATATATAAAACTTTCAGAGAGGGGGAGTGATTTGCTCAAGCATCAGCTAATAAGCAAAGAGTGGGAATTTTGAAACCAAATCTTCTGACTCCAAGTCCAGGGCCCTGCCCAACACCATGACACCTGTCAGCCTGAGGAGATAATTCAAGTCATTCCTAAACTTGAGTCAAACTGGACACGTTTCCAGAAGGGGCAACCACCCTGTGGTACTGGTTTGCTTGTACACGTTAACCTCATTGTTTCTTCAAGTGAGTGAAGGGGAAACCAAGCAAAAGTGAGAAGAGAAAACGCAGTCTTGCAGGCAACTGTCTTAAAAAGGAAAGGAAGAACCTAGCCCCTCACTGGAAAAAAGAACTCTGAGAGCCCCAGACCCAGTAAAACAATGGAGGAGAACAAACTTACAGAAGCAATAAAATCTTGACAAAAATGTTAATTAAACCAAATTATTTAACTAAACTTTCGGTATTTCACATGGGGAGGAGAAACGAAGAACTCTGCCATTCCATTCAGTCCAGAGAGCATCTGTCTAAATGTTAAAGGCCGCATGCCCATTCCATTACATTTATACTTTCGCATTCCACTGGCGAATGCCACGTCCCCATTTGCTCTTCAAATGACTATTAATCTCCTGACACTTATCCCCCTGCTGACAAGAGCAGCTGTTTGTCTTGCCTCTGCTCCTCTCGGGACTTCTACAGCTCCTATTCCCTGCCTTGCCCTCCATCTTCAGTTTTCCCCTCTTGACAGGTGAGGCAGGGCTGCAGGTGAGCCGACTAGGGGAGAAGAAATAAAACCCAAAGACCCACAAAGCACCGACACCCCACCTCAGGGCCGAATTCAAGTCCCCAGGCATCTAGGACTGCAGCAGCAGCGGAGGAATGGGATTGAAAAGATATTAT
Source organism: Cryptoprocta ferox (assembly GCA_028646485.1). NCBI lineage: Eukaryota > Metazoa > Chordata > Mammalia > Carnivora > Eupleridae > Cryptoprocta > Cryptoprocta ferox. Next base: position 73,676,357 of record CM053573.1, read on the forward strand.
GTGTGTTCAAGTTAAGGGTCAGCATGCAAAGCGCTCCTGAAAGTCCTGTAGGAATCAGATAATGCTCCCAGAGGCACGTGCTTCCCTACAGCAGTACAATTAGGGAAGCGGATGGCTCTGACATAAAGGACAAAGAAACTCAGCCGAGCACTTTCTCACAGGCAGTAAAATGCCTGTTGAGCCACCCCTTTCCTGCCCCTTCCAGCTACGCAGAATGGAACTTCAGCTAATTGTGGGCTTGGATGAGAACAAAGAAACATAGCCCTTTGAAATTTTTTTCAATATATGTCAAGAGAAAAGTTTTGGGACCAGCTTTAAAAGCCAGTGAGCAAACACTCAGTGCTTCTCGAAGGACTTAAGAGAAATGGAAAATGCATTTACCTCAGAGGCACATAGGGGACCCCCTGGAATAGCAAGCAGGAAGGCTGAACGCAGTGGGTGGTTCTAAAGAAGCAGAAACCTTATTCCGAGTTTAATAGCACTGTGGGTGCTGATGGCTGGGCTTTTAAATGCCATCATTTTTAATTCCAACCAGTTTAGGTGAAATATTTTACTTCATAACAACAGCATGCGCTTCCAACGTCTCAGTTTGTATGCATCATAAAGCTGGAATTCTCAGGTTTAGACAAAGAGCTGCTTACTATCCAAGATAAAAATGGAAAAACACATTTCAATTCAAATCTTTCTTAAGTTTTACTTTAAAGAAACATAAGCCAAGTAGTATAGCCAATTGTATTAAAAAAATCTAAAGTATAAAACCACTACTACTAACTTTAAATTAATTAGCCTAGGGGCCCCTGAGTAGCTCAGTTGGTTAAGCTCTGTCTTCTGCCCAGGTCATGATCTCACAGTTCATGGTTTGAGCCCCGCATCGGGCTCTGTGCTGACAGCTCAGAGCCTGGAGCCTGCTTTGGATTCTGTGTCTCCCTCTCTCTCTGTTCTTCTCCTGCTCATGCTCTGTCTCTTTCTCTCTCAAAAGTAAATAAACATTTAGAAAATTTAAAAATAATTAATTAATTAAGTAGCCTAAAATACAAACAAGAACAAACCCACCAAAGTAAGAATTCCATGAATGGAAATCTACTTGGATACTTTACATAACTTTATTAAAAATCAAGGTCATAAACCTGCCATGGGAAACAGTACTTTTGAAGTTAATTTAAAAAGCATTTAGTTAACAACAACAGAAGTTTCTTATTTGCTTCTTTGATTTGACACGAGAGTGGACATGTTGACAGAGTTGCATTGGAGGCCAAGGGGCAGATCAACATTGCCAAGACCATGTACTCCATCAGCAAGATGAGCAAAATAATTTGCGTGACCCATTGCAAAATGAAAATGCAGAGCCTCTTGTTCATAAATTATTAAATTTCAAAATTATGGAGCACCTGGGTGGCTCAGTCAGTTAGGAGTCTGACTCTTGATTTCAGCTCAGGTCATGATCTCACGGTTCCTCAGTTCGAGCCCCATTGTCAGCACAGAACTTGCTTAGGATTCTCTCTCTCCCTTTCTCTCTGTGCTCCCCCCACCCCGTTCTCTTTATGTTTCTCTCTCTCTCTCTCTCTCTCTCTCTCTCAAAATAAAAAAAAGAAATAAACATTTAAAAAAATGGTGATAGCAGAGCATTAAACAAAGCACAAGACCCTTTGCTACTACATACTTTGTATGCCCATGAAGCTAGCTCTGCACCAGGTTAATGAAAATAATATTTATCCCTTATTTTCCACCAAAGTGAAGCTGATGGGATTAATGGAGCAATGCCTGTGCCCCTTCTTTACTATAATTTCATAAACATAGGGGGGGCATCTTGTGTTATTCTTGGATGGTCATGTGATGCCTATTTACAGTGACCAGTAAAAGTGTCAGAGTTAGAACATGACACTTTGACATCGGTCACAAAAACTACCTCAGAAGAACTGTATGGGGTCACCTATGTCCCATGTGATCTGATGTAACAAAAACTATTAGCATATTTGAAATGAAACAGAAAGTAGATTGTCCATTTCTAAACCACGAGGTATCTTGATTTTGAAATAAACTTAACATACTCTGTAGACACTCAATGAATGAATGAATGAATGCATGAATGAATGCATAAAAAATGTTATGTATCTACCCTATCATGTCTGAAAGAGGAGACAGCCATGTTCCCACAAAACCTGAAAGGCATAATGAACACAATTTGTCTGAAGTCGACTGTAAGCCTGATAAAGGAAAGCAATTGATTTCCTCTAAATTCAAACAGATGCTTCATTTCCTAGAAAATAACTTTGAAACAGAAGACTCACCACCTGCACCCTAGGTTTTTTACCAGTATATGTAATTGAATGTATTTAGTTTCAACACAGACCAGTTGATCTGACCACAGAAAGGATGAAACACACCTTGGTCACAGAGACTTATACTCCTGGTAATCAAAGAACACCTTGGGGGTGGTATGGAACATGGAGCTGTCATGATAAGTGTAGGGATACCCGGGGCTGAATCTCAAACTGCTTGCTTCTACCATTAGGAAAGAGTAAGTTTAGGTAAGTACTATTCCCAAATACAGATAAGAGTATTTTCTTGTTTTTCTCCTCTCTTACACCCTTTACATTCTCATAGCCACCTATAGACTCTGATTTGTTTCTTCACTAAACTTCAATTTGGATGGATGATTAGAATTAAAATATAGAAGATTAGATTTTTTTTTCCTGAGTGGACACTGTGGTAAGAGTGCCCTATAAATGCAATTCCTATTTAGTTGTATCTATTTTTCTTTCCTGGATTACACTGTTAAAGGATCTTTTTTTTTTTAATGTTTTTTATTTATTTTTGAGAGACAGAGACAGTGCACGCAGGGGAGGGTCAGAGAGAGAGGGAGACACAGAATCCAAAGCAGGCTCCAGGCTCTGAGCTAGCTGTCAGCACAGAGCCCGACCCGGGGCTTGAACCCACGAACCATGAGATCATGACCTGAGCCAAAGCCGGACGCTTAACCAACTGAGCCACCCAGGTGCCCCATATGATCTTAAACTCTGAACATAATATGAACCTAAATTTTCTTCTCACCTGCTCAGCAATATTGTGTCAGTATGTATCACTGTAAACAAAACTCAATATTGAATACATGGATTTATACATAAAGTTGACAATGTAAATGATTTCCTATAAAAGAATTTAACATTAAAAGAAAAGGATCCCCGTCAAGTCATTTGACCAGTGCAAAGGAAAGAGGGACTTAGACATAATTTGTGTTTCTGAAAATCTTTCCCCTCCAATTTATCTTATAAGAAAAATGTTAGAAGTTCTATTTACTAGATATTACTATCCATAATAGCTAATTTATGGCAGCATGGCAAAAACAGCCAACAGTCTATAGCAAGAAGTTAATAAAAAAAAATAAAAATAAGAGCCAAATCAGGAATAGGAGAGGTTGTTGTTGGGGTATGTAGTAGAAATTTATTTCCATTTAGAGGCACCTTGGTGGCTCAGTCAGTTAAGCCTCCGAATTCAGCTCAGGTCATGATCACACAGTTCATGGGTTCAAGTCCCACATTGGGCTCTGTGCTGACAGTTCAGAGCCTGGAGCCTGCTTCAGATTCTGTGCCTCCCTTTCTCTCTGCCCCTCCCCTGCTCTCTCTCTTTCTCTCTCTCTCAAAAATAAATAAACATTAAACAAATTTGTAAAGGTTCCCTTGTCACAGGAAACAATAAGTTGTCCAAATTTCATTTGGGAGAAATTATATGTATAATCTTTGACTGATTATTAGACAAGGCTAGGGAATTGAATACTCTTTAGCGCTTAACATTCCTGAATGGATCCTATTAATGCAACAGAACTCTGAACTTAGACTTGGTGATGTGGGCTCTAAGTCCCAACACTGCCACTAATATGCTGAAAACCCTGTGCAAGGTACACGAACCACCTGGACCTTGGTTTCTGACAAGGAGACTGAATCTCAGGATCAAACATAAAAGGTGCTTCAATTCTAGCATTCGGATGGATGACCACACTCCCCCACAAAGCTATGTTAAAGTGCCATGAGATTACTTTCAAAAAATGAGATAACCTGCTTTTTATTTATCCAGATTTACCAAGCCAAGCCTTGAAATCCGCAGCATGTCTACACTTTCCTCAGCTGATTGAACCTTTCACCTCGGGTTTCTTGATGGAGCACTTGTGAACATTCTAAAGCCCTCCTGGGAAAAGAAAGCAGTTTTCCTCATGACCCTGGCTTTACAGAGCATTCATTCGAATGTGCTCTGGTAGACAGTACTACACTTTCATCCCCAAATATCAGCAGGATGGTGACTTTTCGACAAGCACTGCCTTAGGGAGAAATACTTGTCATTTTTTAGTTTTCTATCGCCTGCCTCACCTGAAAGAATGATGGCTTGTTTTATGCTAGAATTGAACACAACTGAGTTAAAATGCTCCATTCGCAGCCAAGAAGATATTTGTATTACGACGTCAAGTTGAAGTACCGTCTTTCAACTTTCAGAATATATTTAGCATCAGGTTTTTCTCAAGACCAGATTTTGTTCCTTGTAAAATATTTCACTTCTTTTATCTTCCAAATGATCCCCCAAAGCACATGCTTGGAGGTAAAGTGTACTCATACCTTACAATAAACAGCCTGTAAGAAGAAAGCACCTAAGCGCACAGGAGCTTCTGGCAGTAGGCAGAGAGTTTACTAGAATGTTTTATGTTCTGACACAAAGTGCCGAGATTCCTTTGAGGCCCGAGATTCCGTAACTCAGGAAAGAGCTCCCTAAAAGCCAATGCCAGACAACCTCAGGTGAGGCGAATAAATACACAGTTAGCTGATCAAGGGGACAGCAATGCTGACAGATACCGGACAGTAGCGTTTGCAAATCCAGGAGGTGGAACGTGTTGAGGTTAAAACTCAGCCTGAATTTACTGAATTCACACTGTGCAGAGCTCAACTAAGAAAAAATAAGCTTCCAGTTCTTATTTCAGTCAGTAGTGACAAATGAGCAACATTCTAATCATGAGCATCTAAATTCTGCAAGGAGTTGTCATCATCAACATACCAAGGCGGCACTGGGCTTAGCAGAAAGCAGAAAGGTATAATTCTAATATTCAATACTTCTAGATACAGATATTAAGGAAAAATATACAGAGTTTCAATTTCTTCAAAGTTGGAAAAATTATGTTTGAGGACATTTTCAACCTCTCACAATCACTATTTTGATAGCTTTATTTAGCAGAAGTAGTAACGTGAAAGGAAGATAGTACATAGTAATGAAAAGTTTCAGTGATGGTTAGGCCACCTATATGGAAAGCATACCATGGTGATTTTAGAAGACCGTCAGTAATGTTTCCTTGGTTTTTAAAGTGAGTTTAAAATATTTAAAAATAATTTTTATAATGTATCTGTCTAGGCCATATCAGAAATTATGACTTAAATCAGTTGGCTTGATTAAATGCAATTAGCATTATATCACAATTTGTTTACCATGACGTGAAACTGAAGACATAGCCATTTCAATAAATAGTGACCACTAAAATGTTTTAAAAGTCTGAAACATATGTCACGTCCATATCCAATCCTCTCTATGAAAAAAATATTAACTATTACTACTACTACTACTACTGTTACTTTTACGAATAATCTTTCTGAGTTCTTATCTATGTTTTTTATAGCGTTCAAGTTCTATTCACTCATTTAATCCTCATGAGCTAGGTGGCATTATTATCCCATGTTTTACACATAACTTATAGATGAGGAAACCAAAGTGCCACGAGATTAAGTAACTTGCTCAAGGTAGTAAGCGACACAGCCCTAATGAGAAACCAGTAAATCTGGCTTGAGAACCCGCTTGCTTACTTATCTTTCATTCCGACTGCATGTAAATCTGAGTGACTCAGATTTCTGCCTGGAATTCGTATCTAAAAATTACATTCAATGAAAGCATACCTATTCTATATCTTAAAAAATAAATTCCATATTAAGGCTAGGATATAAAACTAACCATTCATAGACGGTGAGTGCTTGTAAACAGTGAGAGACCCAGCTCCTCAGAGCTGCCACCAGAAGGCTCAGGGCAGATGAGATCATGTTTCTCTCAAGCTTGAAGACCTTGAGCAGTTCCCTATTGTCTTAGAGTAAAGGCCACAAATCTTTCAAGTGGCTTATGCCGCCCTATTTGAAACTCTCTCCTTTACTCACTAAACAACCTGCAAACAGGCACTCCTCAAGTTTTTTAAAGGCGAACGCCTTCAGTCCGCAGCCCCCTCACACTGGGGGGCTGTATCCTAGTTCATCGGGCAGCTTTTAGCCCAATGCCATCCCCCAGGAGAAGCCCTCTTCACCCAGGTAGGCATTCTCCTTTGTTTCACACTGTCTTACTTCTCCAACTTTCCCTTGGCATCGCATCATTATAACTGAAATGAATTCATATATACAAATACAATTTTTCTTGAATATCGGTCTTCTCTGCTAGAGCATAAATCTATGAGGGATTATATCTTGTTCATTACCGGGTCTCGTGTCTGCAACAGCGTCTGAGCCACAGTGGCTGCCTCAGAAATATTTATTGAAAGAATAAATGCAAAACATTTTCCAATAAAAAGCACCTCAGAAGGTATCTTTTTTATTCTAATGCAACTAAATGTTGATGTTTATGCTGAAGGAAGCCTGCCTTCCAATTGGCTTCATGTCTTTACACACTACTGCCGACTGAATGTTATGGTGCATCTCCAAATAATCTCTATGACCTTTACTCTGTGTTCTGCTTTGTTTTGGTAGGTGGGATTGGGCTTTTCGCTTCAGCTTTTATGGGAACTAGTAGCAGAATAGCCTGTCTTGTCACTCATAAGGCAATGAGTAATACTTAGTAGCTCACACCTAGCTGGAAAGTTTATTAATGAGCCTCTACTTCCTTAAAACAAACACATACATGTTTTCATGGCAGGACAGTGTTTCTTCCCTAATGGCCCAAAGTTTGTTTCTAATGCATCTAGGTCAGCAGTAAGAATCCAAATCTTTGTGGTCATATAATTAATCACTTCCTACGGACGGTTCTCGGGGCCGAATGCAGATTTCTTTGGAGAGAAACCACCCAAAGGTAAGACGTTAGTTTCTGGTGGATAGGCCACAAAATTTGTCCCTCCCTCTCTAATTTCCATGATTTTCTGCCCTGTTAGCTAGAAGTCAGTTTAGAATAATGCCATAATTAAGGGCTTACAGTATATGTTTTGAGGAACTGAGATTGTACTTTATCAGACTTACGCACCATTATCTTGCAAATGGTCTAAGCTCATGACTTCATTTCCCAGACTTTATAATACACATAGAGAGGTTGAAACACTAGCCTTTCTTTGTAGATAGAAAAGTAAAGCATGAAACAAGGAGTACACTACTCAGTTTTACTCTTCTATATATATTCAAATGAGAAATGCTGTTTCATCCGTTCCTCTTGCTTGTCAAGTTCTTTGCTGATTGCTACATTTCTCATTGTATTTGAGATGAAAGTTTTTAGTGATTTACTACGCTTTGTAATTAGACACGGTGACTTATATAACATCGGAGTGTTCCTTTAAACTGTCACTTTTAACTGCAAAATAAAACCAAAGTTTCCAGCTATGCAGAAGACATGCCTTACATTCAAAAGACAGCTATCTATTCATTTCATCCTATTTACTCATTCATGAAAGTAACAATCAATCAGTTTAATAATTACAACAGCTTGTGGTGTCTTATTTGAACATGAAGAAAACAAACAAACAAAAAACTAGGACACCATGTTTAAGAACCAAAATGACTTAAAGATTTCTCAGACATCCTTTAGTAATAATAACACCATTAAAAATAAAACAGAAAAGTGTTTGCAAATCATCAAGCTTATTCATCCAGAGCAACACCCCCCCAAATCTCTGGTGATGATCAAGGGACATGCAGGGGACAAAATGAATCAGGGGACAACATTAATCAGTGTGGAAGCAAGTAAACACTTTTAAGAAGTGACTGCAAAGCAAGATAAAAATCTCATCTATTCAGTTTTTTAAAAAATCAAACACATTCTCTGTCCTCATGGGTAATCCATTAAATGAAAGCAGCACACAATTTACACTGTTTACCTCTGTCAGAGTACAAGGCATTTCTTACTCAGGAAACTTCCCTGTCTTTTAAAAACTTTCTTGCCACTTGAGGTATAATGGAAATAAATACCAGGGTTCATTAAAAAAGGGGAGAGAGAGAGAGAGAGAGAGACTTGAGACTTGTAACATGTCAAGGAAAACCATACGATTCAGAACATACAGGCGGAGGCAAGGTTTGTACGATGTGTGCAATCACTTTGCTTTTTGCACAGGTTATAAAGAGCCATTTCTGTAAAAGTATGCATTATATGCCACATTTTTATTTGAAGATACCCCTCATGCAACAGCAGAAGAGCATGCCTCCATCACATTCAGGGACATCATCTGGTGGCCCTGGAGAGGATACAGAGATCAGTATCATACATGCCCTAGCCATCAGCAGGCTTCCGTCTAGGATTGGGGAGAAGGCATCTGGTCCTCCAGAGAGCAATGAGGGATGAACAGAGAAGTGTAAAAGAGCTCAGAGGAAGGAGAGGTTATTCTGAATGGGGGGAAGGGAGCAGATCTGAGAAAATTTTAAGGGTGAAGTAGCCTCCCAGCAGGGTCTTAAAAAGTGGAATCAATTTGATAAATATCTGGGGGTTGGTGTTGGGGGCTAGAAAAAAGTTAGGAAAAGTACTTTCTCTGGAAGCTTACTATTCTGCTTTTTAGCCTTTCAGATACTTTGGGACTGGCTGTTGAAATAATTTCCCAGCCTGAGGCTTATTCTGGGCTTTCTACTTCACCCGGGGTCACCATTTCTCTCTGTGTGTACGCCCATGGAGTCCCCAACCTTAGTCTGGTGACAGAGTCTCACTTGGTCCATTTAAAAGTAATCAAGCCATTCCCAAAACATCTGATGTTGCCCGTTGGTTGAGAGGGTAATGGTTTTCCTTTTAATTCTGATTCCATCAATAGAGTGACACTAATCCAGACTGATTTGAGTAAACAGGGCATATTCTCCATTGTCTCTGTGATCTGAGAAAGAATAAACTTGAGAAAGCTCACTGCCTGGATTGGAAATGGCCCCTTTGGGTGTTTTTGTGCAAGCTTGAAAGGAAAAAGAAAATGCCTGTACAGAGTTCTTTCCAAGGCAAGCTGACTTTGGGGGTGGTAATTCTCATAGTGGTATTATACTAAACTGCACCTATTAGTGGCTTTAGCACCAATAAGAAAGTAGAACTATTTCTTTTGTAGTGTTTCCAGAAGAGCTGACTAGAGAGTTTCATAAATTTCCGCCTCTGGCAACACACCACAGCTTGACTCAAAATTCCCTCTTTCAGCCTTTATAATTTTTTTTTTTTTTTACCATTTAAGAAACACAGACAAGACACACTTCAGATAACACGTTTTGCATGATATATCAATTTACACTTTACCCACATCCACTAACATTCCAAAAATGTTTTCTTCTTGCCAATATTCCCTCACCTAGAACCAACATATGCTTTATCTTAACACTGGTTACTGAACTTTAAATTGATAGGTAAGTATTACCTGGTGAAGCCATCTCAGAATGGACATGACAGGCTGATTTTACTTTGTCTTTGAAAAAACAAACGAGCAGAGTGTATAAACTTAGTCATTATCAAGTAAGAAATACATTTAGAAATGAGAGCTTCCCCAGATGTTTTTTGTTTTTTTCAGAATATGAAAAGGTATGCCTTTTTAAAAAAATTTTTTTTACATTTATTTAGTTTTGAGAGATAGAGAGAGACAGAGGACAAGTTGGGGAGGGCCAGAGAGAGAAGCAGACGCAGAATCTGAAGCAGGCTCCAGGCTCTGAGCTGTCAGCACAGAGCCCAACGCGGGGCTCAAACTCATAAACTGTGAAATCATGACCTGAGCCGAAGCCGGATGTCCAACGACTGAGCCACGGAGGTGCCCCAAAAGGTATGCCTTTTGAATGGGATAGGTGTGCTCTATTATCAGGCCAAGTAAGAAAATCAAATACAGGGAATTATCTAAAAAAAAAAAAGACTTTATTTTACTTCATTTAACCACTTAATTCTGCAAAGGAGGTTGTAAGCGATATGGTAGTTTATGCAACTTCGCTGTTTCCCCTGGTGTCTGCACAAAGATGAAATTGGCACAATCACATTTCGATATTGGATATTTTCAAAATCCACTTTCTGTCAGTGGAGGATTAGGTTTGTAAGGAAGAGAAAGGAATGGGATACAAGCTCGGACTTCCCCTGGCTTATCACTGAGGCGAGTGCTCCCTCCTACCCACTCCCTTTACATTGAAATCAAGTCACTGAGTCACTTCCCCCCTGAACCCACCCCCACCTACCCCTCCATTTTCTCTGTGATTGCCGACATTTGACATTTTCTTCCTGCCTGAAATGGAAGTGATGAAGGAGGTTGTAGAAGGAAAGGATATTAAGATGGGTGAAGATGAAGATATGTCTTCCCCCAATATTTCCATTCAAATCTCAAATGCAAATGTGTCCCCTTAACCAAAATGAAATTTGAAAATTTTACAGCAAAGCATTTTTAATTTGAGATACCAAAATCTTGATTTTTTTTATTACTGTTTTTTGTTTAATTGGGGGGGGGAGACGTTTGTTTCTTAAATGGGACATTCATATTTGCTTATGCTCTATTATTTCCTAGTTGGGATTCTCATCTTGAACAAATATCATACTTGGTATATTCTCTCACATTTACCTCCGGGATTACTATTTGCATTTGGAGCAGTGACCAGAGAAATGGTTTTCTCATCCTGATTCTAAGAGGACTATTTAATAAAGTTAATCCTAATTAACAGAAAGAATCTGAATTCTGTTTTAGCATTGATTAACTTAAACATGTAATTACTGGAGTGCCTGGGTGGCTCAGTCAGTTGACTGTCTGACTTTGGCTCAGGTCATGATCTCGTGGTTTGTGAGTTCGAGCCCCACATCAGGCTCTTGGCTGACAGCTCAGAGCCTGGAGCCTGCTTCGGATTCTGTGTCTTCCCGTCTTTCTCTACTCGTCACCCACTTGTACTCTGTCTCTCTTTGTCTCTCAAAAATGTATAAATATTAAAAAAATAAATAATAAAAATATAATTATTGAGTTCATATGAGGATACGATAACTTATCTGTCTCTGTAGAGGTCTAAGGAATGGGATCAGGAAACCCTCAACTTCACCTAGCCCAAGCAAACATGTGGGCTATTTTTTCTCCTTCCCCGCAGGATGACATCTGTCACTCCTAAAGCATGTAGACAGAGTTTTGAATCTCAGGTTCTGAACCTTGTCCATGCCTTCAAAATATTCATAGGTTCTAGTTCTCAGAAGATAAAAGTCTCTACCATATTTTGTCGCTGTTTCTACAACAGCTTTCCATTTTGACATAAATGCTAAATACATACCTGTGTTTAAATCAACATTCTCTTTTCAAGTCAGTATATCATGCTGGAATATCAGCCTCTGGTCATCTGGTTCTAGGCAGTTTTTACTTGTATTTTTATTAATTTTTCACTCTACCCAGAATGACCTTCCTTCCCCAACTTGGCTACATTCTGGTCCTCAAACTATATGAAATATTACCTTCATCATGAGCAGTTTGAAACCATTTCATTGTCTTTGAGAGTCTTTAGTGTCTCCTACCACATACTGTTTCATACTGAAGTCATTCATGATACCTTATGTGCACCTAGAACTGTGAATTCTCAGACACCAGTGGCCGCAACTATTCACCTCTGCTTTCCTTACACTGCCTAGCAATGTGACTGTACTTAATTAGCTCCTAGTAAATGTTGGGTTGTAAGGAAATGCTTCTTTCGTGGTGGAAATAATCTAAGTGGTCTGTAAATAGGAAATCAAAACTCCTGTATCTGTTTACCAACACATGTATTCTACTTTCTCATTTTGGGGTGGAGGTGGGGGAAATAATGAAATAAAGAGTGGGTCTTCATTTGTAGGGTGACCATATACTTTGTCTTCTAAGTAGAATACTTTCTCTTTCAAAAGTGTTCATATTTTGAACACATATTTTCATATTGTATTCATAATTACATTTGAATAGCAGGCATAAATTAGGACAAACCAAAACCAATTGTTTCCAACTGATCCATGGCAGAAACTATAGCTATTAAAGAGAGCAACACACGGAGAATATATAAGTTGTATAAGACTTTAGACATGATCCATTTCTACCCAGAGAAGTAATGAATATTACTTCTAACAGTCCCAGAGAAGTAATGAATATTCTTGCAAGATGGCCAATGTGTAATGCAGAGAAATGCATTTTTTAAAATTTATTTTTGAGAGAGAGAGAGACAGCGTGAGCAGGGGAGAGTCAGAGAGAGAGGGAGACACAGAATCTGAAGACAGGCTCCAGGCTCTGAGCTAGCAGTCAGCACAGAGCCTGACACGGGGCTCGAACCAACAAACCATGAGATCATGACCTGAGCCGAAGCCAGACGCTCAACCGACTGAGCCACCCAGGTGCCCCAAGAAATGCATTTTTATACTTCTGGGCAGACTTGAGCAAAGCCATTTATCCTCCTCAAGTGTGCCCCTAGTATAGCTCCAATCATACCACTCTTCTGTTTAAAATCCTTCCATGGTTCATCACTGCCATAATATTGAATGTGATTTGGCCTTCCATGAGACACTGTGTCTTACGTTTCTAACTTTATTTCCTAATTTTTTCATACTTTCGCTTCCATCTGACCTATTTGACATTGCTGGGTACACCAGCATTCACCCCAGCTCTGTGTCTCTCCTGATGCTTGTTTCTTCTCCCCAAATCCTCCTTCCCGCTCATATTTCAAGGACTTAAGACATTTCTACCCAACCTTACAAGTGCAGCTGCATTTTACTTATACATATAGACTTTCTTGATCCTCCTGTTTCAAGGTACTCTCTTTCTCTTTGACCCTTTATATATCTTGCTCATACTTCTCATAGGACAATGATGATCTGCCCTGTATTATAACTGTATGTGTTCATTTCCTCTCTGAACTGTAAACTTCTCAGTGTAGGAGCTGTTTCTTCCCCTCCTACATACCATCTTATATATAACAGATGCTCAGGAGACATTTCTATATAAAGAGTAAGGTGGTCCTCCAACCAAAGCTGCCATCCCCCCAACACTAGCATTCATGAATATTGACAAAATTCAAATTCATTAAAAGGTATCAGTGAAAATTATAAGATGTTTAGAGAGGTAGTACATTAATAATCTTCATTTTCCTATTTTCTTGCATCTCCAAATTGTGTTCTTAAGAGGAGATTGGGAATCAAATTCATAACCTAATGTTTGGATCAACTGTTTAACTTTGACACTTCAATCCATTTTCTTTCAGAAGCCAAATCCACTACTCTGCTGGATGTCCCGCATAAGCAACTCAGTCCACCACATTGGTACTGAATAATAATGCTACGTTAGACATCTGAGTTTTTTCATCATACATTCAAAAGGGAATTCTGAGTCCACTGGATTTGGAAAACTTTTCATCTTCAAAATAATAAGACCACAGAGGGGTCTTCTGGTATCTGTGTTCATTGTTTCTTATTTATTGACATAAACTGATTCAAAGAATAAATAGTGTCTTCAACAGGGGGGAAAAGTTTAATTTCAAAATATTACTATGAAGGGAGGACTTGTACTTATACTCCTCTACCCCATAAGTTCGTGTCTCACTCAAAGCTATCATATGTACCTCAAAGAAAGCTTGGGAACATTTGGAGCAGCATATTTCTTAACTGTTTGACCCATAGCCTTCCTTAATATATCATCTACTAACTTCAGACAGATACTCCCTTAATGGGAAGAATATAGAATCCAAATCCGTATTACTCATCATCTAAGAAAAAGTTAGTACCTTTGCATTCAGAAGATGTATGTGGCATGGTGCAAAAGCAACCAATAATTTTTTGGTTGCCATAGCTAACCAGACATTCATTCATGTTTCTCAGTGTATTCTCCACACCCCAGTTGAGGATTAGTGCTCTCCTAAAAAAACAAAACAAACCAAACATGCTTTTTCCTTATCTAGGTAATGGATAAGCGATATATTATCACCACTCATTTTTCCAATAGTAGCAAAAGAAGGTATGATCTATAATCTGTGATCTAAGATCTCTTTCTCCCAGTCCCCTCCGGGCTTGAGGGCAACCAGTTGTAAAAGAAGCAATACAATCTAAGACCACAGCATGGAGTGAGGAACACAGCCTGGCTGACAGCTGAATTAAATCTGGAGCTTCTGCTTCTGACCTACTATGCTTGTACATATGGTGCTAAACATCAGAAAGCTTAAGAAAATACATTTATTAACTATTAAGAGAAAAAAATCACTCCCATGGGAAAAATGTCTCTTCGAGACAATATTAGGGTAGGAAAAAATTTTTCCTTGACCATGCGGGCCCAGATGTCAATTAAACGGCAATGTCCTGAACTCTGAGATCACCTACTTCTGCCTTCAAACTTCTCTTCTTCCTCTCCAGTAGATTTGCACATCAGTTCTTTAAGGAAACTTTTTTGGAGCATTTACTGATGAATCACAAAAGTTCTTTTCAGAATGCATTCTTTCTCTCTTGGTATGAAAGAGAAAAAGGTTAAATTAAATCAATAGGACTCACTTATCTACCTATACCTCTCTCTACTGCAGAAAGTGAGAGAGAGATCATTAGCCTTGATTTATAAAATGGTTTGTTTCTGTATAGAAAGTCCTGTTTACTTCTAGAATACTAGAACCCATTCACTAAAGTACCTTTCCATCTTCACACAGGAACCCAGATAGACATTTTTAATAAAAATATCCTAAATGTCTTTCTAAGGAGGAGTTTGAAAGCCTCTGTTTCTCTCTCTTGCTTTCTCCTGCACACACACACATGCATACACACACAGCCCAGTTTTTTTGTTTTTTGTTTTGTTTTTGTTTTTGTTTTTTTGTGGGGGGGGGCAAGAAAGTTGAAATAAAACTTAATTTGTGAAGAATTTCTCTTCTTTTGAGACTCTTTCTCCAAGACTGAGACCAGTCCCAGAGGCTGGGTCATTCTACGCCTGACACACTGGAGTGGTGTTTCCTTGAATCCTCTTTCCCTTGTAACCCAAGGGTGCAGCTTCAGTTCTGCCTGTTACTTCCTGCCCATGTTCTCCCTCCCTTCCAGACCCTTTCCTGTTCACTAACAGTTTCCCAAACTCTAGCTCCATTTGGAGGGAAAATATTGGAAAGTTGTGAAAAAGGGGACAAAGGGAGAAGAGTGTTCTTACATTGTTTTTATCAACCCAAAGAAGCTACTAGCAAATTAATTTTAAAAACTACTTGAAGTTAGAGAATGGGCTATTGTTTTGAAGTAATTTTCATTCTCATGGGGAGCTAGATGCCTTTTATTCTTAATCTACCCAATTTTTAACAATTTCTGTGTTTTACTAGATCACTCTTTCTGTATCAAGCGTTACTAAGAAACGTTATCTAAAGATAAATTATAAAATGTTACAACTTTTATATTAAGTTCCCGGATTCTCAGGACCATGCGGTCCCAGATATTTTGTAGAGTCAGGTATAGAACTGCATTTTTACAGAGGACTAGATATTAAAACGTAACACTATACAGCAAAGAAAGCTGTGCTTAAGCAATAGAATGAAAATCAAGCTATAAAAATTATGCATAATATACACATTAGTGGAAGGATATAAAATTCACAATGGCAATATACAAAAAGAGGCGGGAAGTTAGAGAAATTCAGCCATATTTTTTTGTAAATATCCTCTATACACATTAAAAGCATTCTAAGAGAAAACAGACAACATGGGCACCTGACTATATACATTCACCTCAATTTTTGAAAAATGCAAACCCATGGAAAAGTATTTTCTCTCATGATAAGGGTGCTACACTCTCACATATGGCATGACTCTTTTGCCTCCATAAAAGGCAATCATTCCTACAGGTTATCCTGTACGCACAACATTTACGCAGTTTTTTCCTTCACGAGAAAAAATCATTACTTTCCACTCTGCATCTTCATACTTTTCTTATAGATCTCTCTAAACCACCTTTCCTTTCTACCCCTTTCTACTTGGACCCAAAGCAGATCCCAGCCTGCTTATAAATATGTGTGTGAAATAGCTCATTAACAAACACAAAGTCAGATATAATATGACGGATATGGCTGGCAGACCACTTATTTAGTGATGAAAACTCGCCAACGTGGGATCAAATGGAAACAAGGTAATCTTGACAGTCACCTCCATTTTTTTGTTAACAATTTGGTAACATTTTAAGCTAACTTTCAATGCTGAAGCCAAACAAGAAACTCAAGTTTCTCCACCACCGAGGACGACGAGCAAGCCTGCTTGAACATTTTAAAGGAAAATAGGCACTTCCTTTTTCTTCTGTAGATAACTCGATATTTCCCCTGCTATATTTACACAGTTCAGGTGTCTAGACAATAGCATGGTCAATATGACAACGCAGGCCCTGCTTTGCTGCCCTTTGCACGACTCTTCCTTTTGCCGTGCGCACCCGAGTCCTATGAACTTTGTTTTGATTTTTAAGAAGCTCAGTTTGAGTACTCCAATCTACTTTTCCAAGCATTCGCCTGCAAGCATTTTCATCTGAAACACTGAACTCAGGCTCACCACCCGCTCCCCCCCCCCCCCCAATCTGATTAGTGTCAACACAGCTGCCCTATTCTGAGGAATGTAAACTAATATTGTTGTTAGACCTCCCTCAACCTTAGGAAACTTCCTCAAAGCCTTACAGTCTCTTCAGGAGTTGGGTGTGTTTTTTTCCCCCTGTATCCATTTGCCCAGTGATTTTAATTCCTGAGACAAATTTGAGGAGAGATCAGAGAGGCAAATCATCAATTCCAATCAATTCCTTACATAAAATCCTATATGCTATGATACATGTTTGCCATGTACACATGTATAAATATTTAATCATGCATCGCCCCCAAATAACTTAGTCATTACACAGTGAAAGTCTTAAGTCAATCACCAGACAAGAGGAACATTAGTGAAGTCCCCTAAAGATTTTAGATGGGTCTCTGGATTGATAGAATTCAAAATGAAGATGGCTTAAAAAAAAATCTCACCTGGATTATTTTGAAAAAGCTTCATTTGCTTTTAGGATGAAGTCTGGAGATAGAACTGAGACCTTAACTGAGTTAAGACACAGTCAACTAATTTGCCTCACTGGTACGTGAGTACACAACAGAGGAGTCATTTCAAGGTATCTAGCAGAATGTGAGCTGCTCTCCCAGTCTGTTCTTCCAAATAGGGATTTTTACAAACTCCTGAATATTGGGTTTCTTCAAATACATAATGTCACCCAGAAATTTCTCTTTTGCCTTTTCTCCGATTATTTCATCTCCCACTTAAAGGTAAAAAAAATCTTACAGTCACCACAGAAAACATTCACCAAGAAAAGGAGATTCCTATACACGATTTGCAAAACCATTACATTGGGTGACCAAGAACCACAAATATGTAAGCTTTTATTTAAAAATAAAAAATGAAAAAAGCATCTCTCAATGGAGTGCTAAAATCTAAAATCCTTACCTCACTAAATTGAGTCTGGGCATTGTTTTCCAGGTACAACATGTTAGCAGTAAGATTGATCAATGCCGCTGTCCTCTCTTCTGGCTCCAGGATTTTGCCAACCCCCCCACCCCCTCTGAGACCCTGACAATAGAAATCTACTAAGAAGATAACAGAACTCAAGTCCCTCTTTCTCTTTCTCTCTCTGTACATAATTTTAGGTTCCCTAATATATACCCAACTATAGGCATGAGGGGGCGGGACTCTTGTCTTTACCTGTCCAATCCATCAACTTCCACCTGGAGTCCTCACTCCAATGGAGTGAGGCCTCTCCCATCTCATTAAGTAGTTAGAATTCCTTATCACCAATCTTTAAAAGAAAAAGAAAGAAAGAAGAAAAAAAACAGGAGAGAGACAGGTAAAACTTTCCCTTGTCTCTTTCATAAGAAAGTGCACTCTCTCCTGAAAACAAAACAAAATCTCCCCAAACAAACCACAAACCCTTACCTCCACCAGGACTTAGAGAAGGCATTTCAGAAGGTTATTTTAAACTTTGCAACTGAAAAGTAAAACTTCAGGGAAAGCTTTTGGAAGGCTTTTTTTTTTTTTTTTTTAAACTAGATGTGGAGTTTTAAGAATGACTACTCAAAGTTAGGGATTAGGAAGAAGTACTCAAATCCATGGTTATATTTCCTCAATACAAAAATTAAAATCCACTGCCTGATACCTAGAAAGTTTTCAACTTATTCTCCACAGAGAAGTGGTTTAACTCTAAGTTATGCCAACATAAGCCATTGGATTTTTCGGAGTATAGTTAAAGAACAATTTAAACTGTTTGGTCCCGTTAACTTGTAAAAACAAACATCCATATTATGTACAGGAAATAGAAATCCTGGGAAAAGTGCCCATTTTTTTTAAGCTCTTAGAAGAAGAAAAGCACTGCTCCTTTCTGTCATTATTTCTTGGGACATGGAATCAATACAATAGCTTATCTATTTAAATATTTGTTTTCTCTATTGTATCTAGTTTTTGTTAATGCTCAAAGATAATATTTTTTCTATAGACAATTAATAAACTATAAATAAAAAGAGGAAAGCTTAAAGTGTGAGAAACCAGTTAGGTTTTCCTTAAAATATATTTCCATAAATACATAAAAACAGTATTGTAGAATCTGACCTAATGTTGGTTACCATAATATAGTGAGGATGAAATGTACCCTGGTGATTATTGTTTGATTCACTAGAATATTCTTGTTACTCTGAGTATTCTATGTAATTCAGTTAGATTTATATCAAAACACCACTCCCCACCCCCCACTTGGAAAGCCATGTCCCTCTGTATCCTGCCTGAACAGTACAACTGGCAAGACAGCTAGAAGTAGACACTTAGTTTTTTCTAAAATTTAGGGGTGGCTGAGCACCTCAGTCAGTTAAACATTGGGTTCTTGATTTCGGCTCAGGTCATGATCTCACGGCTTGTAAGTTCGAGCCCTGCATCCTGCGCTGTGCTGACAGTGCAGAGCCTTCTTGGGATTCTCTCTCTCTCCTCTCTCTGCCCCTTTCTTGCTCATACTCACACTTTCTCGCTCACTCTCTCTCTCAAAAATAAATAAATAAACATTAAAAAATAAAATTTCAAAGGTAAGAAGACTAGCAGAAAATCAGAAGCCAGGCTACATCAGTATATAATGTTTAGAAATAAAGTTTGCAAATATATTCATGACCTTAGATTTGCCTCCTTTTTACTCCTGTTTTGCACCCACTAAATGCATGCACATAAAGGATGATGTGATTACTGGCATACTTATTTTAAAGCCCCTAAGTCACTAGTAGTAATGCTTCTTTTTTTGAAAAACATATTCAATAACATCATTTGGTCTCAAGTGTCCAAGAATATGACAACACTCTGTGACACTACAAATTCATGTCAGACATAATGTTCATTTCTTTTTCTCTGAAGTCTTGGGAAAAACGACTTCTTACTACCTGTAATTAACCACATGAGCTCTGGGTACAAGGCAAAAAATTAAGAAAATAAAAAGAGAGAGAGAGAGAAGAAATTACTTACAAAATGCCAATTACAATTATTTGTGCCATGTATTTAAATTCTATACCCACTGACAGCTTAAGGATCAACAGTGAAGAGATTGTTGCTTCCTTAATCTGTGCTCTATTCCAGTGGTTCAAAAACACTTGGTGACCCTGCGAATTATCCAGAGTGCTTCTTAAAAACAGATTTGTGGACCTGCTCCCAAAGCTACTGAATCAGACTCTGCAGGGATGTGGCCTCTACAGCTGTACTTTTCACAGCTCATGAGACATTTCTGAATGAGTCAGGCTTGGCAATCAATGCTCTAAAGTAAATGCCATTAAGGATAACTGCTCAGAAAGTCAATATTGGATCATTTTTTACAATAATAGGCTAGTGTAACTATTTGAACCCTACATCTAGGGCTCACTGACTCAAATGTTGATGATATTCTATCTAAATGTAAACAAATCTCATCTTTTACAAAGTCAAAAGATTCCCAGCAGGAGTTGATGGACTGAAATGCCAAATTCTTTCTATTGACTGTCTCAGCCTTCAGCATCAAGTCTGAGGAGGATGGTCTGTATCTAACATAGCTACTAAAATTCTGGACAAAATCTAAGACAGGTGTATCTTATCTCTCTATCTGCCACTGCTATTTGGGTGCTTTGGGTAGCTGAGGGTAAGAGCACAAGACTGGGGGTTACAGGAGTAACTAGGAGATACAGGCTGTAATCCCAGCTCTGTCTTTAGTTAGCTCTGTGCCTTTGGGGCAGGTCACTTAACCACTCTGGATTCAGTTTCCTCATTTGTGAAATGAGGGGCAGAACGAAATGATTCCTAAAGACCATTACAAAGATAAGAAGAGTCTCTGTGTAGAATCCAAGGAAGTGATTTGGAGGATTATTTGCATTCTTCTTATTTTAGTTGGATATTTTATACAACAATCTGCTCATCTCCAAACTGTATACCTGAAGCAGTCAAGTTGTCCAGATACTAAGATGCTTAAATGACCTAAAGAAAAAGGTACGATGTATTGTGGGGGGAAATAGATGTTTTTAGCTTTAAGTAGCCTCATGATAAAAAAAAGAAAATTAGCTAATAGTTACCAGTTCATCTAAATTTGAACCTAGCACAAGCATTTCCATAAAAGAATTAACTAAAGTGCCTCTGATGTTTGATTTCAAAATTAGTATATAAATATCAGGAGTTTCCTTATGCAGGAGGTTACAGAGAAGCAATAATTCTCTGCACTCCCCACGCAACAATGCTTATCCCTGGATCTCAAAGGTTTAGTAATGTGCATTAATTTTCCTAATGACTTAGGGATGTATGTAAGTATTATTATCCCCATTTTGCAGATAAATACACACACTCAAAGGCTTGAAGTGGGTTTCCCAAGTCCTCAGGAGTCAGCCCAATTGTATCTAGATCTCACAACTTTCCATTCTCAGTGCTTTCACTCTTCAAAGATTTATGACCTCAGAATGAGGGGTGAGTGCTCTTCCTTGGTGAAAATGTCACTGTTGTAAATCCGGGGCATTGGGAAGAGAAGTCACACAAGACGTGGGATCAACACGTATGCTTTCCTTAAATACTACTGTTAACATATTGTTGACGCGATCCTCCTTAACAGTTATTCATACAGGAGAACTTTGTATATTACAGATAATAACCCTTTATCATAAACACTGGAAATACTCTTCTGCTGTGTGCTGGTGTGTGTCTGGTCTTGCAAACTTATATGTGGTTTTATGGGTTGCTTTCTGGTGTAGAAGAATCCTAATTTTTCTACAGTCAGATTTATCATTTTTCCCTTACGACCTACTATTTTCAAATAGAGCTTAAGGGGCCTTTCCCAGCCTGACATTATAAAATTCTGCAACCATATTATCTCATATTATTATGGCTTTTGACATGTTTTTTACATGAAAATCTTTTAACCCTTTGGAATTTATATTGGTATGAGAAACAAATGAAGATCCTCTCTTTCCCAGAATAGATGACTTATCTTTATCCTTTTATGTAATGTTTTTCTTTCTGATTTGACATGTAATCTTTATAATATACCACATAGCAATGGCTCCATTTTATATCTCTATGAAAGCAACTGTATAAATCCTTGATACACTTAAAACATTTGTTTAAGTTCTTAATCCATTCTGTATGAAGGTGAGTAGGGAATAACATGGTACCTGCAACATTCTAAAAAGTAAAAAAAAAAAAAAAATGGAAGAATTTTGTGTTCCTAGATTTATGTCTGCCCCCAATGGTTGGAGGTAGATAGGTGTAGAGAGTACAGAAATACTTAGGTTTCATGAAGCCACAGATTGGAGATTGGTGTTGTAGTGGGTTCCTTCATGAGACCTCAATTCTATTGAATAGAGACAAAAGAGAAGTTAAAGAGGTTTGGGTAAATTTGGCCAGGATTAAGTAGACATTTATTAAAGTAAACACAGATTGATGACTTGTTTTTATAGGAGCAGCTGTGACTCCAAGAAAGAATATTCTAAATATTCTAACTATTCTGATTTTAAACATATCAAGCTTTTTATGCTTTAATGACAAATCAACCTGAATCAGGATGAAACGTGAATATCTAGCAATGTCCCTACTTTCCCTTCCCTTTAGAGACCCCTCCCATTCACTTTATCTTTCCTAACCAACAACTCTGACCATGTCACGTCTAAGGATGCTCCTATGCCAGTGGGACAAAACAAATTGCAGTTGAACCTTGAACATGGGTTTGAACTACACAGGTCCACTTATTTGCAGATTTTTTACAGTATACTCTACTAAATGTACTTTCTCTTCCTTATCATCTTCTTAATAACATTTTATTTCCTATAGCTTACTTCATTATAAGAATATGGTATATAATAGATATAACATACAAAATATGTGTTCATCGATTGTTACGTTATCGATAAGGCTTCCAGTCAACTGGAGGCTATTAGTAGTTAAGTTGTAAGGAGGCCAAAAGTTATATGCAGATTTCCAACTATTGGGAGGCCGGCGCCTCTTACCCTCATGTGTTCAAGGGTCAGCTGTACTTGCGCAAACACTCAGGGCCCTTCACAGTCTGGCTCCAAGCGATCCTCTTAGCCTCCCTTTCCATATAATCCACTCTGCTTGCCACATGCTGGCCCCAGTTGACCATTCTGCCCCTCTGTGCAGTCTGGCTCCTCAATCTGGAATGCCTTCATTTCTTTATCTGATCAATTAATATATTTTCATCTTCTCTAAATGCCACCTTCATGACAAATTCTCCAATTCCCTAGTTAAAGTTAAATCTTCTCTTATTTTATAAGAGTATGTATTAAAACAGTAATAAAATACTATCTTACAATGCAAAAATTTGTATACTTGTCTATCTCCCCCAGTGGGTGTGACTTTGAGGTTGGAGTACACTTTTTGTTCATCATATGACATGAAAGGTCTAAAAGCTTGATGAATGTAAGTTCAATTGAACACTTTAACTCCATAAGAAAGAATTAGAAGGATAAACAGTAGATTCTTTTAGTCAAGGTATTTATTAGGACACAGAGGCATTTCCTATGGGAATCAATACACAGTATCTAATTAAAATTGAAAAGAGAAAAAAAATGATGCTTTCCATCCAAGTATAGTACCTCAAGTTCTTAATAATTATTTGACAAAAGGAAAATTGTCAGAATAATAAAACTTCAATAGCTAAAAAAGATTGGGGTTTTATAGAGCATGTGTGAAAGCTAAGAAATGTTGGGACTTTCCAAGCTGCCACATAACAAAATCAATTAGATCATTTCAATGCCAGCCGCCATGAAGGATGGCCAACACAGAATACCCCAAGTCACTTTCAGTGATCTTATCCTTCCCAAGTGACTTCATTCTCCTCCTGCTCTGGATAGGTGAGAAGAATTAGTGTTTGTAGAAGCTATTGAAAGTCATTTAATTAATTCACCAAATCAATGTTCTCTTTATTCTTTGGCTAAATTCCAAAGCAAGATATAAGATCACATCCATTTTAGGGTCACTAGTTGGACTCTGAAAAAGGAGTCTTACAGGCATAGAAAGGGAGCCAAGTTCTGTCCTAAATCTTACAGATGTACTCAAGCTATAATGCTTTACTTTTGTAAACTGTCAAGTAGAAGGTAAAATGGTGACATTGTACTCTTTGTACTTTTAATGGGGCAGGTAGTCTTCAAAGCACTTTATATATGTCAAACTTGTTTAATTCTCATACAATATTATCATTTAGGGACTGTTATTATTGCTACCTCACAGATGAAGATGAATGCATTGAAATACAGACAAATACTAACTGATGAAATCAAAGTTAGAACCTGTATACTTTGGCCCCCAAATCCACGCAAACCCTGTGCTGTTTGAGATTACATCTTCATACCTCTTCCCACCCCAATATTTTATCCCTCCTTCAAAGTCACATTCATAGCTCCTTTACCAGATGCACCATTCTATGATTATAATAATAACAGTATTGTTAACCGCTTCCCTCAATTTATTTTTTAAATATTTTTTAACATTTATTTATTTTTGAAAGACAGAGAGACAGAGTGTGAGCAGGAGAGGGGCAGAGAGCGAGGGAGACACAGAATCTGAAGCAGGCTCCAGGCTCTGAGCTATCACCACAGAGCCCAACGCGGGACTTGAACTCACAAATCGCGAGATCATGACCTGAGCCAAAGTCAGACACTTAACTGACTGAGCCACCCAGGTGCCCCTTCCTCCAATTCAGATAGTGCCTTACTTTGGAAGGGTTCCAAAACAGTTCAGGTAAATAGATGTACAAATGCACCGAGATAAGATTGTCTCTCCTAGCACTGTCTTTAATTTGCATTTAAAATGTTGAGATTAGAAAAATAATGTGATATTTAGAAGTAAAAAAATGAAAAATAAAAATTAAATTTCAATGCCATCTGTAAGCTTACTTCTCAGAGAGAATTATTAAGAGATTCCATGACCTTCTTTCTCTGCTTATGTATGTATTCTATAAACAAAGTTAGAATCATATATAGAATATAGAGAGCATATATAGAATACCTATGTAGAATATACATAATATATGTATATTATGTATCATAGTATTATGAGCATTTTCCCACATTATTTCTAAAATTAAAAGTACTGGGTCAGGGCACCTGGGTGGCTCAGTTAGTTAAGCATGTGACTCTTGATTTTGGAACAGGTTGATCTCACGGTTTGTGGGTTCCAGCCCCACATTGGGCTCTGCACTAACAGCATAGAACCTGCTTGGGATTCTCCTTCTCCCTCTCTCTCTCTCTCTCTCTGCCCCTCTCCTGCTTGCTCTCTCTCTTTGTTTCTCACTCTCTCTCAAAATAAATCAATAAACTTTAAAAATAAATACTGGGTCAAAGGTTATGAACTTTAGTCGCTTGATGGGTATAGAATCACATTGTTTTCCAAAAAGGCGGCATCAACTGCATTTGTATGAGGATAAGGACCACAGTACTGAGGGTTATCTTTCCAATTTTACAAATAAAAAAGAACTACTTTCTTATTTTAGTATCAATCCTTTAGATTACGAGCAAGATTAAATATATTCCAATACATTTATTAGCCCTTTGCATTTCTTCTTTAAATGATGTGTTAACATCCTTTGCCTTCCCTCCAAGCCCTACCCCACTGGAGCACTAGTGTTTTTCTTATTAATAATATATTAACTCCTTAACATTTTTTGTCATATGTTTTCCAAGTTTGTTTGCTTTTTTAGTATTATACATATTAAAATAAGAACTTTGATTATTTTATTACATAAAAATTACTTCTTTCATGTCATTAATCCCAGAACTTAGAGGTAACCATTGTTTAAAGTTTGGTGTATTCTCTTCCATCGATACTAACACTCCATACAACTCTGTACATATGATAGCATACATTAAAGATATATTAAGTATCCGTATATGTGCCTGTATATGTGCCTGCCTATTTTTAGAAGTTAACTTGTGAATACTCAAGTCATCACATGTATTTTTTTAAACACTGTTTTAAAATGGCTACATAGTCTTGTTGAATTAATCTCGCCATTTCACATTAATTGGGCATTCATTTGCGTCTATTTTTCATTAACACTATAAAGCAAAAAGTACTACACTATGAATTAAGAGTCATTATTAGAAGCTGAATTATTCAATGAAAAGACATTCAATGTTTTAAGGGCTAATAGATACTACTACATTAATTTCTGGACATTATACCAATTTATCTCTAGACCAACTATATAAAACAGAGTTACCTTATTGGAACGTCATTGACATTAGCAGCTACTATTATTTAAACTTCTTTAGTAGGTTAGAGCAAAAATACAAAAACAAAATTAACTTCCTTCTATTGCTATTATACATTATCCATTGAAATGAACGTATTCATCTCCATCCCCATTGATTCCTCTGCTTTGAAGAGTGCAAGTCTTTAAATCAAACTAAGTTGTATTTGAATACTGGTTTACTTAGGTTTTTTGAACCTTCATCTATAAAATCAAAATATCATGCCATATGATAACATTTAACTTCCTAACCAATTCTATTGCAGTAATTAGTTTACAATAGGGTCTACCTAGGTTTCAGTGCAATATTATTTTTTTATTTATTCATATCTGTAGTTCTGGACATGGCTACTGAATGTCCTCCATATATTCTTATTTCCATACATACTAGATTTCTTAGTGTTTCAATAGATGATTTTAATCAGACTTTCTTTCTTTCTTTTCCTGTCATATCCTCCAAATGTGTGCTGCCAGAGTAACTGGTCTACAGTCAATTGCCAGCTTGGAATAGTGGAAAGAGCCGTGGGATCACCAGCAGAAGCCGGGGGTTTAAGTCCCACCTCTGTGATTTTAAGTGAGTCCCGTTTTTTGAATGGACAGATTATGAACAAATATTCATTCACGCCAATTGCATAAAATATCACCTTCTTTCTGGTTCAATACTGAGATACATTCCAACACAATACCAGCTTTTAAATAATTTACCCTACCCAAAACCCTAGAAAGGCTGCCCATCTTGCCTTTAAGAATCATGCATGAGAGGGTATTATCCCAAGAGTCATGGATGTTGGGTTAAGTTCTGGCTCTAACAGTAGATTGATTATATTATATAAAACAAGACATTTCCCTGCCCATTTTGCAGTTTCCGATCTGTTCATTGGACTTAGTTTTGTTATATATTTGTCATCCTATATTATTATGATTCTAGTTTCCTTGAAGTTTGTGTTGGTCTATTTAACTATTGTCTGAATTTTACTATTGATGAAGACAGACAACTTCCCTATCAAATTTGTATCTCACATCTTTTCCTTGTGGTATTTCCTTCCTAAAAAGCCTGTGAGGCAGTTGATTCTATAGATCAGTTGATTTCTATCAACTTTCCAGCCATAGAGATTTTAGGCTTCACTTTTAGTTCCTCTATTTTTCTCTCCTCAGCAGGAATATTAGGTTGGGCGGTGGATGCCTCATTCTCCCTGGAGGCTGTACTTTGAGGCAACTCATCCTTCTTTCTTACGTAAATTCTCTCCACCCTTTCCAGGAAAAAAAAATCCCTAGGCAAAATAAAAAGGAGGTGTATTTATTTTGGAGTCCTGGATGAACTCCAGGGAATAATCATATTTTGCCTATTTTAATTCAGATTCTCAAAGAATTCCAATGTCCTTTTAGGGTTTCAACTCACTGGTCTGCACTCACCATTAGTTACAGGATATGTGTTCAACTGGTAAACCCAGTACAGCTCCAGGAAACAGGATGGAGAAGTCACCAGTTTGTTACTTTGGGAAAATATCCATGATACCATCCATGAATCTCCCTCCATAGTATCTACATTACCTTTACTTCAGAGACCGTGGTGGATGAACTAAACATTCCTGGTGCCCTGTTTCCACTCATTCTCTCTTCTACATTACACACTTGCACTATGTCTACATCCAAAGTACAAAAAAAAAAAATGAAAATGGTGTATGTAAATGTGATTCATATATATCTTTAAGTTTCAGTTTATGCACCCCATGACTTGCTATGTGACCTTGAAGCCTCTCTGTTTCTCAGTCCCCTGGAAGTAAAATAAAGGGTTGACCATTCCAATGGAATTCCTAAAGTCCCTTCTTGGCCTGACATTCTCAGATTCTCCATAGGCTTCTAAGGGATACTAACTACTCTCTTACTATTTAACTTAGAGAAGGTCTGCTTGGATAGAAAACAGACCTTTATCACAAATGAAACAAAGAAAGCTACTTGTAAAAAATAAGTCAGAATGATGGAGAGAGAGACAGCGATAAAAAAAAAAAAACTCAAGACCTAGCTGGACACAGGATCACTATCCCTGCCACCTCCAGGAGAGGGGTGGAGATCATGTAGGTATGACAAACCATGGTGTTTTTCAGAACTGGCAAAGGAGCATGTACTGGCTGCTCTCCCAGGCACCAAAGCCACCAGACTGCTGTAATTCTCATTCTGTGACAATAGGCCATGGGAGAAAAAGTACTTATCTCTGGAAACCATTTCCACTCATTCTATGTATAGAGAGTAGGAGGTCCTGATCTAAAAATAATACTAATAAAGACACAAAAAGAAAAAATAATAAAGTTGAAAACATGATTCCTGGTATCATTTTTGTCCCAGGCACCCTGAGTGGAAAAGAAAGTGAAGCATTCACAGAATTGGAAGGCAGGACCTAGTAAATAAGGTCTGGAGGTGAACCCTGGGCATTGTCTACAAAAATGGAAAACCAAATCCAACTTGAAGAGTACTTAAGGGGTACATGGGTGTCTCAGTTGGTTAAACCCCCAACTCTTGGTTTCAGCTTGGGTCATGATCTCACAGTTCATGAGTTTAAGCCCCACATTGGGCTCTGTGCTGATGGTGTGGAGCCTGCTTGGGATTCTCTCTCCCCCTCACCCCTCTCCACCTCCCCTGCTCATGCACACACATGTGCTTGCTCACTCTCTCTCTCGCTCTCCCTCTCTCAAGATAAATAAACTTAAAAAAAAAGAGTACCTAAAAATGTTGTGGAATAAACCCTATGATAAGTTCTGGCTTTAAAACAGTCTATCTTTCTATCTATGATAGTCCTAATTGACTACTTTTATTGACAGTCTTATTAATGGGCTAAGAAGGATTCAGTAGTTTGGAGTTTTGTAGTAAGAACATTAGGTAGTAGTATGCTGTGCAGCTTAAGAGCATGTAGATCTTATATTTCACAACTTTGCAGCTCAGTGCACCCTTGCTCCTCTATTCCCTCCAATAGGCAAAGTCAGGTGAGCTCTTCGACACCCATATAACTTGTTTCCTCTATTCTATTCAACACTTGAGTGTCTGCTGTGTACCCAGCATCACACTGGCATCTGTGGATCACTTGTCTACTCTAGGCATCCACAGATTTCAGCTCCAAATGACCCAATCCTAGCAATACCTGCATTACTGTAGATCTTCATCTCATTATTCTTTGTTCTGTTTTCATGAATCTCACACTAAAATATGAGCTTGAGGGCAAGGGTGATGCCCAATTTAGTTCTGTGCTCTGTGCAGCTTGGACAGTGTGTGTATAGGTATTCATAAATTCTGTTCACCAGATGACTATTCTGGTTCAATCCTTGAGATCCATTTGTGAAACAGTCGTGGGCTTATGACGCCCAATTCTCACATGGGGAAGCCAGGTTAACAGAGGGGTTAAATGTTATATTCAAGTTTACACATAAGCTATGGTTAAGGGTGCATGTGCTCCTGTGTCATAGAAGAGACTGTCCTCCCACACACAGACCCCAAGAATGGGGAGGAATCTAGTCCCAGAGCAAATCAATCTGTTTGCATGCTCTGCAGGAGAAAAAGAGAGGTCCCTATTGCCAGAAATGACTCCCTAAAATACTCTTTCCCATTTAGCAGCTCTTTTCCCCTTAATGTTGAGCTCCTGAGCTTCCTACTGTCACAGACAAAATAAACTGACTTAGTTCCAGCTTCCCAAGCCTGATTCACAACTCGATTAAAAAGTGGTGCAACCAAGTAGGTGTGCCTCTGTAACCCAGGTGGTTGAGCCAGATCTTCTGGCCTACAGAGGCCGCTGGTTTGATTTTGTAAGAAAAGATTACCTGCCATCGATCATTAACTGGATCACTCTGCAGCTGTTGTCACAAAGAGATTAAAAAAAAAAAAAGACCCAGGAGTACTGCATCTAAAAAATATAGGTAATTTCCAGCAATGACAGGAATTTACTTTAGGATTAAAATATGTGTTGCTTAAAAGTAAAGAAAAACAAAGTAGTAATAACCTCCTAATAATAATGCAGAAATGATTTCTTCAGATGGAAACCGGTACAGTCCAAATTGTTGAGTTCAAATCACAGAAAGAAATCTGTGGCAAAGTCAAGTTCCAATATAAATAATCTGAACACATGCATGCGCGTGCGCGCGCACACACACACACACACACATACAAGCTACGGAGCAGCCCCAGTAAAATAAAAATAAAGGTGGGGTGACTGGGTGGCTCACTTGGTTAAGTGTCTGACTCTTGATTTTGGCTCAGGTCACGATCTCATGGTTTGTCAGTTTGAGCCCTACATAGGGCTCCACACTGTCAGTGTAGAGCCTTCTTGGGATTCTCTTTCTCCCTCTCTTTTTGCTCCCCACCACTGCTCACACTTTCTGTTTCTCTCAAAATAAATAAAGTAAACCTTAAACATTTTTAAATAAAAAATAAAAATAAAAATAAGGCTACGGAATTTTTTGTAATTCAACTTGCTAAATGAATGAAATGGGTACGTTATTCTCATCTTAATCAAAACCTTATCTCTCTTCTTTTAATTATTCCTTTTTATTCACTGAGTTTTATAATTTGGATAGATTTTCTTCAGGGTAAGGGGTTTAAGCTAGTGTTGAAGGACTGAATCAATGACAGTGTAAGTGGTGTATCCTGAATCTATGAGTGAGATTACGACCAAACGAGGACCCTGATGCTTCAGTCTGAGCATCCCTTTAAAAGACAGATTCAGCAACTTCTCTCCCAACTGATTCCTCATTGGCCCATATTATTTCAATTTTTGTTTAGAAACCATAGTAACTTCTTAGTCATGGTCAATAGCTAGAAGACTGTGTAGGTAGACTAAAATTCATTCATGATCCTCAAACATCAGACCACCTCCCCTCTATGTCTCCACTGTTACTTTAGAGGGAAACAGGTCAAATATACTTATTGGTTCATATCACTGGGAAAATTGTCAAACTTGAGTTTTACCTCCTCTCTCTTCCCAACTAGGCAATCTAAACAGAAAAATAAAAGTCAAAGCTTTTTAAATTTAAATAAACATTAGTTGATTTAATTATATTCTAAGGCTAAGTCATAGATCCATTTAGGGTATGTTAATGCTAAAAGAGATGTTAGAGATAATCAGTAGAGACCATTTTATGGCTTCTCACACACATCTGCACATATACACATTTTATTTCTAGTATTAACTGAATGTTTCATTGCACACGGTCTTACGATAAAACCAAAGAAGACTCAGAATCTGTCCTTAGACATCATGATAAAATGGAAGAGACATCTCTAAACAATAACAATAACAACAAACTAATGAAGTTTATAAAGTCAAGATGAAATGTATGTAAAATAGCAATTAAAATAAATGCTAAGTGGTAAGTTACAAGTGACAGTTCTATGCAAACAAGGGAGAAGGAATGATGAATTCCCTGTGAGGAGATAAGGAGTTTAGTTTCATTACAGTTGGGCAGGATTTGGAAGGAAGACAAAGAGAAATAAGACATTCCTAAATTGAAACAACAGCATGGGACAAAAGATAGAGACACGAAATTATGTATTCAGAATAATAAAATGGAGTTAGGTGAGCATGGGGAGTGCTTGGGAGATGGAGCGGGGGGTGGGGGAACATGTTAGAATAAGATGTGGTGGGCTTGAATTATCTCCATCTTTCTCATACTTAAGGTAACTAAGCCATTATGACTTATGATTTATGATTTAACTTCCCTGAAAATATGGGTATGGGCTAGATCACCTCATTTCCTATGACTCTATTTTTCTTTTTCTTTTTTTTAACTTTTTAATGTTTTTATTTATTTTTGAGAGAGAGAGAGATACAGCATGAGCATGGGAGGGTCCGAGAGAGAGGGAGACACAGAATCCGAAGACAGGCTCCAGGCTCTGAGCTAGCTGTCAGCACAGAGCCTGACGCGGGGCTCAAACCCACGAACTGCGAGATCATGACCTGAGCCGAATCCGGACACTCAACCAACTGAGCCACCCAGGCACCCCTCCTATGACTCTATTTTTCTAACTCCTTGGATTAAAAATGGAAAATCTTCATGTGAATAGAAAGAATATCAAAAAGATTCTAGAATTAGAGGGAACTGTCTTCTGCCATTGCTATCACCAAAGATTAACTTCAACCACTATTCTCTGTCTCATCCTCTCTGGAGAAGCACGCCTGCCAAGTCCACCCAACTGTCACAACAGCATTTGCCCTCTGACCTTCAGCAAACAATGCACAGAATGCCTTTTTAAAGTGTTAGATGCTACACACTTGTTTCTTTAAAGACTGACCTGAAAGGCTAATTAGAGAGTGCAATGTTCTGCCCGTGTGGGGCTAACATTTACATTTAGAACTGGAAAGGAAAACTATTGCTCCTAATAGATCCTCAGTCTTCGAAGACTCTAACCCAGCAAGGGCTATGTTCTCAAGATAATTTAGGGATTCCAATGTAAGGACCCATTTTTTCATCATACTCCTATATGAGTCTATCAATCTCAGCAGTTAGCAGTCAATTAGGCATAAGTTCATAAATTCTTTTCCCATTATTTCCTAGGGCTGGAAGTGGACACGCCCATAATGAGTTCCATTTTCTCTTCTTGTGCCTCTGTGACAGCACGAAGGAGATAGAGCTCTACCATTTTCTCTGGGAGGGAAATGTGGTATTCCAAAGATAAGGGATGAAAGAGAATGCCTGTCTTACAGTGGTGATAATATGAGTGGTAATTCTAAGCACTGGTAAAAACAGAACAGAAAAACCTTACATGAGTGAGAGACTCTAGAAATCATACAACCAAACCTTTCTCATTTTAGAAGGTGACCGCATAAAACCCTAAAATGGAACATAAGTGTCTCAATGCTTGGCCACAATTTTGTGAACATGAAATGGCTCTCCTCATTCTCAGTTCTGCATTCCTTTTGGAAAGAACTACATTACCCACTGCATTTAACTAAGAGAAATACACATTTACATATGTCACCACGTCTTACATTCCAGGGGTACCAGAGTCGCCTCTTATGTACCCCATTGAGGTATCTCCCATGCTGCCTTGAAATCAGTTAAGTTTTGGTCACTAGGACACTTTTTCTAGTAAATACCTTAAGCTATTAATAAACATTAATCTCTGCTTCTCTCTGGTAAAACATTTTTCAGATTTAAGTTCAAGCCTTTTAAAAAGGTAAATGAAATATGTAAGTTAAATGAGAAAGGAGGAGCACCTGGGTGGCTCAGTCGGTTAAGCGTCCGACTTCGGCTCAGGTCATGATCTCGCGGTTGACAAGTTCAAGCCCTGCGTCGGGCTCTGTGCTGACAGCTCAGAGCCGGGAGCCTGCTTTGGATTCTGTGTCTCCCTCTCTGTCTGCCCCTCCGCTGCTTGTGCTCTGTCTCTCTCACTCTAAAAAATAAATAATAAAACTTTTTTTTTAATGAGAAAGGAGAAGTTACATAGCAGTAAAATCTGAGGACAAGATGCATGTGACATGCAGAAAGGTGGAATGTCACTTCACAAAAGCTTGGATGTAAACAGCACACTCAAACAAATAGAATTAAATGGAGACAAGGAGAAGAAAAAAGGGACATTGGATTTAGGTCGTTGTGCAGAAGGTAGTCGCCACTCTGCACTAAAAGGACAGAACTTAGAATTTAGCAAGAAGAGCAGTATCTTCTGGGTTTTAGATGGAGAAAGAAAGAAAGAAAGAAGACTGACTTGGGGGAGAATGCATTTGTAGGTATGAGAAACTTATCTACATGTTAAGCTAAATCAAGTGGATTCAGTTCATGACAAATGACTTATTTATACATAGTTTTTATTTCTATTTTCTTTTTGTAGAAAGATTTGTACTCAAAACAGTCAGTAAAGTGTATGGGTCTTAAGGATATATTTGACGACAGTATTTACTAACATTTTATACAGCACATCACTGTAATAGACTAATATGCGGTGTCTGATGCTATACCTGAAAGCACTTTGAATTTGGCTTGGAGAGCAATGGCTCCAAGTCTAAAGGTGGGCCACAGAGTCCCGGTTCTGGTACTTGCTAAGTCTGTGGGCTCGAGGAAAACCTGAAACTTCATTTCCACAATTATTACAGGAGGTAATCACTACCCACTTTACCTAACTTACAAGGTACCTGTGAGGACTGCCCAATAAGAAATAGTGTTAATCCTGCCATTTGTAGCAACATGGATGGAACTGGAAGGTATTATTGCTAAGTGAAATAAATCAGTCAGAGAAAGACAGAAATCATATGTTTTAACGCATATGTGGAACTTGAAAAACTTAACAGAAGAGCATGAGAGAAGAGAAGGGGAAAAATAGTTACAGAGAGGGAGGGAGGCAAACCATAAGAGACTCTTAACTACAAAGAACAAACTGAGGATTGATGGGGTGGGGGGCGTGGGAGAGAGGGGAAAATGGGTGATGGGCATTGAAGAGGGCACTTGTTGGGATGAGCACTGGGTGTTGTATATAAGCAATGAATCACGGGAAACTACTCCCGAACCAGGAGCACACTTCATACACTGTATGTTAGCCAACATGACAATAAATTATATAAATAAATAATAAATAAATAAATAAATACTTAAAAAAAAAAAAAAAAGAAATAGTGTTGGGGCCCCTGGCTGGCTCAGTTGGTAGAGCATACAATTCTTCATCTTGGGGTCATGAGTTTAAGTCCCACACTGGGTGTAGAGATTATGTAAAAAGATAAAAAAATAAAAAGTGTTTTTATAAACTATAATGTGGAAGGGAAACATAGCAGAGATTAGAATTTCTAATAGTATATTGATATTTTCAAAACAGTGATAACATGTAATGCCTGTGTTCTCCTTATCATACTCCTTCCCCCAAACACATACACACACACAGACTCACAATTCCTTTCACATTTTATCTCTAACTATCTCAACTGGGGAGTCATCAGCTCACAAAAGAATTCAGTCACAGTGAAAGATGGCTGTGAGCACTATTAAATATACATAGTTCTTTTTTATCTTCTGCCAAGTATGAAATTTGTTTTAAAGGAAATACTATTTGTTAAAAGAAAGCAAATTTGTCCTTAAACAAACCATAAAATGTGAAACAGTTAGCCATGAATTAAGTGGGTTTTTTTCCACATCCAGTGATATTTTTTGATTTTCAGGGAACCCAGACTGGATAGATCTGTCCCTCCCAAGGTAATGCAGTTACTTGCATATTGTAATTATGGAACTAAGTTCTAGGCTGCTTTGGTGGTAAGATTTGATGACCTTGAAGATCTCTCCTAACCATAAGATTTCTATGATTAGAAACAAATAAACAAACAACAAAAATGTGGGGAGCCCATAACACAGTTAACTAGAAAAAAAAAACTGGAGAGGATGATTCAACAATATTTCTAATGCCTCTTAGTATTTATGTTTGGTCATTTAATGTCTAGAAAATTATCCTAGGTGCTGTTAAATAAGGAGCAAAGTCACCTACAAAACACGTGGCAGCCACTATTGTTCTCTAACTCTGCTAGGAACTGGCTTCTGAATTTTGAGTCATGGTCTGCTAAAAGGAAACAATTTTGGCTTGGCAACTTACCCTCTTTGTCTGAATTAACAAGATGTGTACAAAATTAATGAAGGCATACTCAAAGAGATCTCTAACTGAGTCCATCAACCTTATTAAACACGGCTTCACTTCACAATAGTTTCTTGGAGCCATAATGGCCTGAAGCTGTCTGAAAGATTTACTGTCTAAGGACTTTAACCTAAAATAAGATTTACAAGGGAAATTTTTGAGGAGTAATATAAAAGCAAGAATGAGAATTACTCAAAGGGAGTGAGCCTGACATGATCAGAGGGATTAAAAAAATACAGTAAATGACTTAGTTGGTACAGTAGAAGTTTCTTCAGATTCAAACACTGGAGGGGAAAGTGCATACAGAAAGAACATTGCATCAAGATCAAGATAACTTTCAGAGAGATTGCTTCATATCCTGGTGGCTTAACTTCCCAGAGAAAAGAAGGGGAAAAAAATCCTTACCACTGGCCTTCCTTAGGAAATCTTTTCACTGATTTATGGATTGTAGAGGAGGCCACCAGTAAAAGGAGAGACCCCATTCTCTCTTTCCATTGAGAGGCCTTGATGTCTGAGGATACAGCTGCCTTCAGATGCTCAGATAAAAGACACAAAGTGCAAAGTAGTAGTATTATCTACTTATTACCCCACTTATCTGCTTATTCCTTCCTTGAAGTCTTACTTCTGTCTGCAATATCAATCACTTCTCCGGCAGCTTGTGTCACTACAAAGGGAGGATTTGATCCCCTGCTTAGCCCTCCAGAAGCAGCAGATCCATGCAAGACTAATTCATTACACCACCAAGTCTGCAGGACAAGATTATGTGGGGGGTAGGGGTGATATACTCTTAGAGCACAATTCTTGAAAATGATGCAGACATTCAATCTACCTTTCCGTCAAACATGGTCATCTATGCACTAAACTTGGCATTGAATAAGCACCAAACACTTTAGAGGAAGTCTTGATACTTTCTCCAAATAAGTATAAGCTGTGGTTAGGCAAAATGACAATGTGAGAGCAACTATTTAACAGTATCCAAAAAATTTGACAGTCTCAAGGTGGTACATACAGATTGGTGAAATCTAGAGTTCATTTCAAGAGATGGTACTCAGGCACTTATTTTTTTTAAAAGACACCATCACAGTATAGTGCAAATAATCAGGAAAACTGAATGCTAGGCTGGCTTCTTCACCAACTGGCTATGCAATCCAGGGTTTATCACTTCGCTTCTCTGAGCTTTAGTTCCTTTATGGTAAAAAGATATTAGCTACTAGATGATCTCTAAAGCTGATTCCAGCACTGACATTCTAAGAGAGTGTCTACAGTGTTAGGTTAGAAAGAAAAACAAGCTGGCTTGCCATTATATTCAAAATAGGTGTTGTGCTTGGGAAACAATACATAATAGTTTGGGCCAGGGACAAGAAGCAAATTAGCAGACTCTGCTGAACTCCTAGCTGACTTGAACTCCGAGATTCATTATAAAGTTTCATTTAATTGTCTTCATTAGCTGTTCTTAGTACATCAAAGGAGTGTTTCCAAATCCTTACAATTAGCCATGTAAACAAAAGTACGATTTATCACTTCGCCATCCTCAGCAAACAAGATTTCTGATACACTATCATGTCCTACTGAGGATAATATCCCAATTAAAACCATTAGGTTGGGCATACAAATATTAACAGGGTCTTGGACAGAGAAAGGTTCAACACACTTTAAGTGAATCAATCAATAAATTTGCTGAATGTTGATGAGAACTGACCCACTGATCAACATTAGCAGACATTGCCCAGACATTTTCTGTTTTAGCTGAATGAGAGCCAAGATCTCACTCTCCGATAACTAAGTAATCAACCAAACAAACCTTTATTCAGTCCTAAGTGATGCTGATACTATTGAGTATGCCCAAATATTCAACTCAGGAAGTGTAAAGAAGAATCTGTAATAAAGAGAAGGCAGTCATGAGTAATTAAAGAAAGTAAGGGTTCCTTCAAGGCCAATCAGGTGATCAATGCTGAAAATATCTTTCATGGTTAGTTTCATTATAAAAATCATGTGCAGTTAGCGTACGAAACAATGTTAAAGAGCCATGTATCTTTGGGATTCTATTCTTTCAATTTGGAGCTCCAAACAAGACCCATATCTTCAATTCTTTAACAGTATAAAATATTATAGGTGCCTTTTATTTTTTTCTAATTTTGTAATGCTTATTTATTTTTGAGAGAAAGAGACAGAGTGTGAGTGGGGGAGGGGCAGAGAGAGAAGGAGACATGGAAACGGAAGTAGGCGCCAGGCTCTGAGCTGTCAGCACAGAGCACGGAGCGGGACTCGAACTCAGGAGCTGTGAGATCATGACTTCATCATGGCCTGAGCCACTCAGGCACCCCAGGTGCCTTTTATTTAGACATAATACTGACCTGTTCACTAATGAAGTTCAATTGCTTTTAATAACATTTAATTACCAAAAAAAAAAAAAAAATCCAAAGACTTAACATACTTATAATGGCATGAAATATACATTACATGCTTTTGCGAAGATCAAGAGTGATAATGAACATAAAATAACTTTCTTAAACTATGGAAGGTTATTCAAACAGAAAATATTTTATTTATTTGTTTTTGATGTATAAGTATCATTTTCTAAATCCATACTCCAATTAGCTTTGATTCATTCAAACAAAAACCTCTGACATAGAACATGATTTATACATAGAAGTGACAGACTAATTTTGAGAGACAACTTCCAACATTAAACATTTTGTCCTGCCTAACCATCTTTAGAGATGACTTGGATTAGCGTCTTCAAATTCATATGAACTCAGAGAAAAAATGTTCTTCAAATAAAAAAGAATAGCCCTCCAGGCACAATACTTTTTGATAACTCCCCAAATGCCCCAACTTCTGTTGCCTGATTCTATTGCAAATTGCTTAATTGATGTCAAAGAAGCATTTTAAATTAATATGTACACATTCCAGACGAACAAAAAGAGCAGTAGATGACATATGGAAATGGCAACAAAAAAAATCCAGTGAGGATCCAGGATGGACAAGAAATTGTTGGAGGGACTCTGTGTAGTTTTCAAAACTTCCCTCAAGACAATGGCAGAGTAGAATGATTATGCAGTGTCCTTAAGGCTCTGGGGAGCACTCAAAGACTCAGACTGCACTGTTTCTTTAGGGAGCTAAGAATATGGTTAAAGAGATGAGCCCACTGGCCCTACAAACCAACAAACATTTGCTAAGCTGGATATAAGGCCAGGCATTGTAATGTGTTTTACATAAAAAAGTAAGGATTCCTGCTTTCGTGGAGCTTCAAGCTTCGTGAACAATCTGTCATCATGTATAAATCAGTTTGGGACATGTTACGGGAATAAAATCAATGGTGCCAAATTTTCAGCCTTTAATAAAAACAAAAATGTATTTAGCACTGCCAAATTTAGTGTATAAAGTGAATGATCCAACAATGAGATGATTCTGATTGAGAAAACAAATGGCATTAAAATAA
Organism: Cryptoprocta ferox; assembly: GCA_028646485.1. NCBI lineage: Eukaryota > Metazoa > Chordata > Mammalia > Carnivora > Eupleridae > Cryptoprocta > Cryptoprocta ferox. Next base: position 73,715,271 of record CM053573.1, read on the forward strand.
GGACATGTATTTTCTGATGTTCCTGATCAGCTTTCCCTGAAGGTGAGTGACAGGGAGAAGGTCCAGCATAGAATCATTACCCAAGGTGGCCACTGTGAAGGAAAGCATGTTTGAATGTCTAAATAGGTATAGTCATTAAACATTTTTAATTTCTCTTTTGACACATCCCTAATGTATAAATATATTTAATATAGAAATCATTTATAGTGTATATTTATTATAATCATATTTTCACTCAAAGACCATATTATTTATTCAGCTAATTCTAAACAAGTTATTATGCTTCAAATGAACACCGAACAAGTGGTAAGATACAAAGCAAAGATCAAGCATAGTGCCATCATCCACTGGGCACATAATCTCTAACCCAAACAGAAGGCAGAGCTGGTTAGTCAGACATAAATCACTGCTAAAATACAGACATGGATCACAACATCCTTAACATTGGCTTACATCCAATATTCTCAAAGGGACTGACTAGAAATAACACTTCTTGAAATAAAATTTTACTTTTCTTTTTACCCAGAATTCACTTCTGCTCTTCTATTCAATTTGATCATCCCATAGAATGAAAGTTTTGGAGGATGGCAGACATCATAATATAATACCTTTAATTTTAAACATTAAAAAAATACACACATGGGGTGTCTGGGTGGCTCAGTCAGCTAAATATTTGACTCTTGATTTCGGCTCAGGTCATGATCTCACAGTTAGTGAGTTTGAGTACCACATCGGGCTCCACACTGACAGTTTGGAGCCTGCTTGGGATTCTCTCTTTCCCCCTCTCTCTCTTCCCCTTCCCTCCTCTCCTCTCTCTCTGTCTCTCTCTCTCTCTCTCTCTCTCTCTGTGTCTCTTTCTCAAAATAAAGAAATTAACTTAAAAAATATACACATGTACAAACAGACTCAGAAAACAACAACAGTGAGCCTTTGTTCCCCACTTCTTAAGGCTACGCGTGATTCTTAGTGCTTTAACATACATGACTTTTAGTTATGATTTTATATTCATATTAACCTATGAAGAACATGCCATTATAATTCACATTTTACAAATGAGGGAAAGAAGCGTAGAGTGATGAAATAACTTGCTGTAAGTCACATAACTGACTAAGTAGTAGACATGGCCTTTGAACAGGATTTCTGCAGCCAAATGAACTTGCTTTTGTGCTGACCATGGCATGAAGCTTCTCTGGGTATCTCTGTGCACATGCTCGTACTTCTCATCAACGTCACAGACTAGGAAGTTGTCCACTCGTGTGTATGTGTGTGCTTGTTTTCTCTAAGCCTGGATTTCATCCATTATCTGTACTTGAATCTACTTGAACGTTCACTATGGCACCCATATACAAATGCCAACTTACTTTCTAGTACATGCCCTTGTCACAGCCTAAAGCTGAGTCAACCATACAATGACAAGTCACCTCTTATTGCACAGTAGGTGCTATTACATCATAGTTAGTTCTAATGCAGATGGTAAATTTGGGATTTGGGTCCAGGATTTTTTAATGAGTGAAATTAATTGCTTGATAATAGTGCTTTGACTCTAATATATATATATACATATATATGGTCTTTCTGGATTTGGAGAAATCTAATGAATAATTATTTAGAAATTTTAAAGAAAGTTAAATAATTTGCAACTACTTATAATCTTTGTGATTCAAAAATTTTTTTAAAGAAAGAATTACATAATAATAAAAGTTATACCACTAACAAAAAAAAAAGAGCTGGATCTTAAAACTGCTAAAACATTGTAACACCTATATAAAACCACCTCATAAGTTGTGTTTATTTAAAACAACCCATTGTGTTGCATGATTGGCCTAATAAAAGGTAAATATTAAAAAATATTGAGCAATGTATTGTGATAATCTCTATTTACTATCTCATTTCATTTTTGCAATAATCACATTAATCCCATGTTAAAAAAGAAAAAAAAAAGACAACAACCCTAATGCTGAGACAGGGTTAGTCATTCAAACACCCAAAGTATTTAAACACAGAGTTCAAAGTATTTAGCCCTTGGAATAAATCTCTAACAATAAAATACTACTTGGTTTGTTTTATGTGTTGGCATACTACATGAGATTGCACTTTTATGAGTTATCCTAGGAAAACTTTGATATGAAAATTTAAGTATCATGATGTCTAGATTTGAGTATTAGTTATCTATTTTGTAAGAAAAAAACTGAAGTTAGAGAGTTGTAGTGATGTGTGTCAGGTCCCTCAGCTACATGGTGTAGAATTCAGGATCAGAATTTAAGTTCCCAAACATTTATGGCAGCACCTTTCACTCTGCGCAATAGCCTATATTTATACAGACTATACAGTCTATTGGAATGTTTGAACCAAGAGTTTCTTTCTTTGTAATTCAGTCATAAGATAATGGCTTGATCCTATCACCTATCAGACTTTGCTTGGTAAAAGTTGAGACTCATGGTTTTCCAACCACAAGGTACTCTTTAGCTGAACTTCTTGAGAGATTAATAAGGCTAGTTTCGTTCTGTTGCTACAGAAGAATAATTTGAAATTGAAACCAAACTTCAAATTTGTCAAACCTCAACTGATTCTGGGAATTCCTTCAAAAACAAAACCACAAAAAATAAAATGCCTATGTTATTCTTCACCATTGAGACTTTCACCAGATAAAGCAAGAAATTGAATTTCTGTAACACTCTGAAGAGAATCCCATTACCACAGCATAAATTAGGAGATCGGTACTCCCCCCCTCCAACTGAAACTATCACAAACTATCCCTATCTACTTAAGAACTGTATACAATCAGAAGACGATATGGGAGTCATTACCATTATGGAAGTCATTACCACTCAAGGTCCTTTAGTATGACCCAGATGAGCAACCAGGTCAAAAAGAAAAAAAAAAGTAAAAAAACCCACTGATACTTCGGTTATTGCCATTATATAATGAAGAAAGGTTTTGAAGTACACACTTACATTTCTGTTATAGATTGAGACCTTTTTATATGTTTTTACGAAACCATTTTGTTGCATGGCCAAAATTTGTGTCAACCCGCAGTTCATATCTTTTGCCTCCCACTTTATTATTTGTTAATTTTAAAAGGACAGCAAGGAGAACATATATTTAATATTTTCATAAAATCCCTCCTAGGCTGCAAGACAAGGGATCGACAAGGCGTGTGTGTAGCAAGCAGGAAAGATTATATCAAGAAAGCTTAATTCCTGTCACCCCAAAGAACAGACACAACCAAGAGAAAAAGCCTTTTCTTTAAAAGGTGCAGGGCAACTGTTTTCCTATTCGTTCTTATTCTTGTTGTTGTGTCAAGGTGGGGTGGGTAGGTTTGTTTGTGCATTTTTTTAAACAAAAGAAAAGATTTTTGAGTGTAACATTTACCACTGTTTTGTTGTTGTTGTTGTTGTGTGTGTGTGTGTGTGTGTCTGTGTGTAACACGATTTTCTAAAAGAAAGGCTCATATTCAGAAGAAATCTGAATGAGGACACAGTGTGTAGAAAGACATTCCAATGAACTGGTTAGGCAAGTAGTTGTTTGGAAGGAACACTGCCTCCGGGCTCAAGAGGCAGATGGAGGTAGCACACTGAAGGAGCCATGGGGGAGTAGCAGGATTTAGTCCCTCCTCCTCGCTCCAGGTCGAGTTCATATTCATGACTAATCTTCAGTACAATCCCTTACCGCCCACCTAGCCTCCACGAAAAGCGCTGATGGGGAAGTACTCGTTTTTTCAAATATGAAAATGTTGCTTTTGTGTACTGATTTTTGCAAGGCTCCCATCCCCCTTGCCCTGGAGAATAGAGAGGAAAGAAAGACAGTCGCCAACTCTGTAGATTCCGTGCCACATAGTTATTATTTAGAACAGGTTTTGTCATGTGTTTCAAACAGGGCACGTTGGTTTATATGTGTTTTCACTAATGGTTCTGGAAAATGTATGTGCCCCTGCTGTGGTCCCATCAAAGCCACACGAAGATACAAAAGAAGTCCACAGCAAGACTGAATTCAGAAGCATGGTTTGGTGGTTTATCTATTATGAAGGGTGAAGGGACTGAGTTATCAACCAGTCCAATTCCCCGCTTTTACACATAAGGGAAATAAGACTCCAAGGGGGAACTTGTCTGTCCATCAACAAAAAGCCAATTAGTGACAGCAGCATGAGGGCTAGAAGCCCCGACTTCTGACTCCTAGGCCAGTGGTTTCTCCCTAAACCTCCCAGCTGCTAAAGTTTGAATGCTTTTCACAATGGAAGAGCTGGTGGGGTATCTGGATGGCTCAGTCAGTTAAAGCTTCTGACTCTTGATTTCAGCTTGGGTCATGCTCTCATGTTGGTGTGACTGAGCCCTGTGCTGGGCTCTGCCCTGGCAGCGTGGAGGCTGCTTGGAATTCTCTCTCTTTCTCTTTCTCTGCTCCTCCCCCGCTCACACACATGTTCTCTCTATCAAAATAAATAAACATGAAAACATTTTTTTAATGGAAGAGATAGTAAATTTATAAAGTCCACATTTAAAATACTCATTTGGGGCTCCTGGGTGGCTCAGTTGGTTAGCATCCAACTTCAGCTCAAGCTTGTGGTTCGTGAGTTCAAGCCCCACATCAGGCTCTGTGCTGACAGCTCAGAGCTGTACAGTGAAGGTACAAAACTGCAATGTTAAAATATCTGCTCTCTTTCTATCTCTTAAAGAGGGTGTAGTGAGAAAATCTTTGAATACTACCCATTAAGAGCTTTTCAGTGTTCTTGGGAGGATGATATAGATACAATAAAGAACTGTGTTTTTTATTGTATAGATAAATTATATGTCTTTCCTAAACGCAAAGAATAATTTTGAGAGACAAAAGACACCAAAATGAAGCTCACATCAGTGCAGACAATATACTTTGATAGGCACCCCCACTCAGCTAACCTATATGCACAAATGAAGTGAGAGACTTCTATTGCACAAACTAAATCGGTAAGTCTATCTATCTTTCTAACACGCACATACACAAACACACAGACACTCACATTTAGATTTTACCTTTTACCATATGAAGATTCTTATAACCCTCCTAATCAGAAATAATTAATCCAGCTGCTGGTTTCATCAGCTTAAAAAAAAAAAACCCCTCTATTCCAGCATTTTATCGACATGTTTCTTATTTTCTAGTTAGTAGCATATTCACCTTTATCCCTCATGAGGTTGTAAAGTAAAAGGACTCATTTTCATCTTTGTTCCTACCTTAAGAGCTGGCACTTCATATGTCCTGAATAAATGATTGGGAAGAAAAAGTACATAATAAATAGAGAGACTCAATCTTAATCCCAACACACCTACTTACCTTGACAGTAAGCACAGAGTTTGGGGTCAGATGCATTGCAGGCACCTCTACATCTCTAGGCACCATCCTCTAGTTACCCCCACTCTTTATGCTATAACTGGTCTGGCAAGACCATCAAGTTACAATGTATCACTGTTTTCCTTGAACTGACCCCAACTCAACTATTTGTCTATCTCCTTACTCCCTCTCTTGCCACTTAGGTTCAAGCCAAACCAAAATGACCTTTACCCAGTTTACCATTTAACTCAAGGGGTTAACTCAAGAGGTATCAAACTAACGGCTCACATATAAGTTCGGGGAACTTAAAAAAATAATAATAATTTGCATTACTCTCAGTAAAGGCTAATATTCTCCAGTTCTTCCTTATTATCATCATTTCATGCTCTCTTAAATTGAATGCTTCACACATATGAAGCTTGTTCCCTAGCTAACTTAGATAGTTCTCATGGTCTAAAATAACTTCTCTTTCTCCTTTTCACCTGGCCAATATATTTCCTGAGCTTTCAAATAGAAATGAGAATCAGGATTCCTGCTGAATTTTATCTATATTCTCCTCTGGTGCTTACTAGTTTCTATCTTGATAAGAGTTGTTTGTATGTATCTCCTGTTTTGTAATAAATAGTGAGGTCCTTGGGAGTAGAACATGCTTTGTTTATTCATCAAATCCTCCAAATGTCTCAAGTATAGAAAGCAGCAAATGTTAGCTAAGTGCAGGACCACTGAGTTGCTTAATGCCTAAAAGTTATCATTCTTATAGAGTATGATGTGACTACTGTTCTCAAAGTTATAAAGCCCAGAAGTCATTGCCAATGATTTAAACTCTGGTCCACTTTTCAATATGGGTACCCATTTATTGTCTTGTCTATTTATCTCTCAGTAGGTAAGCAAAAAATATTTTCTTTTATATGGTTATTTATTTATTTATTTTTATTTTGAGAGAGAGAGAGAGAGAGAGAGAGAGAGAGAAGATGTACATGCTCATGTGAGTGGGGGAGGGCTCCGTCAGCACAGAGCCCAGTGTGGGGCTCAAACCCAAGAAGTTTGAGATCATGAATTGAGTCGGATGCTTAATCTACTGAGCCACCCAGGTGCCCCAGGTATGATCATTTAGATCATTTATAACCTACTTCATTAACTTCATAATCATCTCCCCATCTGATTTTAAGTTATAGGTAGTGATAGACTTAGCTCTTTTATTTAAACTTTGTACCCTTAGCAGAGGATCTTGAACTTAGTAAATAATAAGCAAATTCTTGTTGCATTGACAAGAATACAAGCTTGAAGCTTCAGTCTTTTTGCCAGGGAAAAGATTCTTATTCACCTACAGTTTAAGAAAACCAGGCATGAGAATTTGTGTAACAACATCTTACTGATGAAGACACATGAAGCCAACCACTTAATATGTTTAATTTTTTCTAAACTATGACATTCTACCTTTTTATTTTCCTAATGGCATAACCCAGCAGGACTTTACACAAGTTTTAAGATGAGGGACAGCTAAAAATGTCTATTTTAAAGTAGAGACTGGCCTAGAAGTTCCTTCTTTGTCATTATGGCTCTGTACCCTTGGGCAAGTCACTCTCCACTCAGAGCCTGAGTTCCTCCACCTATAAAAATACACGTGTTAAACACTGGTTGCACCATGTTTCTCCAACATCGGAATCATCTAGAGGGCTTTATTGAAAGACTGTTGCCCTCCCTCTCCTAGCTTCTGTTTCAGCAGATCTGGAGTGCAACCCAAAATATTTGCGTTTTTTTTAAGTTCTTGATGCTACGGGCCAGAGACCACATTCTGAGAACCATTGATCTAAACTATCTAGGAGTCCATACAGCTCTGATTTTATTATCATACTAACATTCAAACCAAGGGATATCAGGGTATTCAATTCCAGAGCTTGTGCTCTAGAGCAGAGAACATTTTATTATGGTAAGATTACTGAATGCCCAAATAACTAATATAAAATAACAGTAATTAAAGTGAAAGTGTTTTCTGTGAGTCCTACAAAACCTGAATGGACACCAGAGTAGATCAGCCTAAAAAATTTTTTTTAAGTTTATTTTTGAGAGACAGAGAGAGACAGAGGGCAAGCGGCTGAGGGACAGAGAGAGGAAGACACAGAATCCGAAGCAGGCTCCAGGCTCTGAGCTGTCAGCACAGAGCCAGATGCGGGGCTCGAACCCATAAACCATGAGATCGTGACCTGAGTTGAAGCTGGATGCTTAACCGACTGAGCCACCAAGGTGCCTCCAGAGTATATCAGCTTTTAAAAGAAATCTGCTTCACGGGTGCCTGGGTGGCTCAGTCGGTTAAGTGTCCGGCTTTGGCTCAGGTCATGATCTCACTGTTAGTGAGTTTAAGCCCCACATTGGGCTCTGTGCTGACATCACAGAGCCTGGAGCCTGCTTCAGATTCTGTGTCTCCCTCTCTCTCTGCTCCTCCCTCACTCATGCTCTGTCTCTTCTGTCTGTCAAAAATAAATAAACACTTAAAAATTTTTTAATAAAAAATAAAAGAAATCTGCTTCAAAATTTAATTTGAAGAAAATTCAATTCTATCTAGTTTCAAATAGAAAAAAAGGGCTAATCAGATTTTAAAGCATGCTAGTATATCTTCAAATAGTATCTTATTTTTTTGAAATACAAAAATACAAACCCATACCAATTTCACCTTTTCCTGAATCAGTACCCTACTTGAGAAAAGTAGGGTACTGATTCCAGTACCCTACTGGAAAATTTCCAGTTTCCAGATTCACCATATTCTAATAAGGAATAGCAATGAGCATCACCACTGTGAATAGGCCACATACAAAATACTGTGTTAATTGCTTTACACATCCTAAACAGCTTTTGTTGGTGTGTCATCCACACCATCATCCTCATTTCATAAATGGGTAAACTGAAGCTCAGAAACATACCAGAATTTAGCTAAGGTCTTCCACGTAGTGGATGAGAGATCCAGATTCAAATGCAGGCAGCAATCTACCTCCAGAGCCTGAACTCACCACCACTACCTTTAATAGTAGATGGAAAGGCAGGTCTACAAATCCAGAAAGTTAGTCCAGGGTCAACCATAAACCCTAGTGTAAACACTGGAGAAGTTCACCCTAATCAACTTGGATCTTAGTTTTCCCGTCTATTAAAGGAAGACTAGAGTAGAACTACATATCATGTCTACAGCTCCTGAGTCTAATATTCTAGAATTTTCCTGGTTTTGTAGGTTAAAACTATATTAAATAAACTGGTCGCTGAAGGAAAGAACAGGTGACTTGCGGCATATTACTTCAGACACATTGGATTTTCTCTAAACCAGCATGCTAGGATTTCAACCTCATTGGTTTTTAAGAGAATGCAAGGTCAGAATCAACTCCTGTGTTTCTGCTGAAATCCTTTTCTGTTTATCTGCCCTCTTCAACTTTGTCATTGTGAATGCATACACACTAAGCATAGTGTCTTAAGTAACATTGCTGAGGTTACACCAAAGACAGGTGTTAGGGGAACTATTTCCCTGGGGCTATCATTTCCAACTCTCCCTCCTCAAAAACAGAGGGAGGGGATAGAAGGAAAAAGGGTTTCTTTTCAGATTAAACACAGCACTGCAAACACCTTCCCCTAGGCAATAAATTCTCTGCCAGTGCACGCTGCAGTTTACCCAAACACCAAAGCAAAAAGCAAACAGCCCCTTTTGTAAGGGAGGAGCTGTCACCTGTCAACTGATGTTTGTGAATTTCTAGAGAAGAAAAAAAAGAAAGAAGGAAAGAAAATCCTTTCCCTTATTTTATTAAGCAGACTGTTTGTTCAAGGTTTGAAATGCATATTTGTGTTTAGGGTAAAAGTCCCTGGCCTGGCAATCCTGAACAAAGTAGTAACTTCTGATTGGCTACACTGCACAAAGAACAGAAAAAGACAACAGTCTGCTCTTCTGGGGGACCCCTGAACTCAGTCTAATCAGAATGGATATTGGGCCATCTCATAAGCCACATTAAGGTACCACAAATGCAGCTTCCAAAAACTGGAGGTTATTTCTATGTGGAATATATTTTGACTGTTTCTCTTGTTTTTATAGAACTAATAAAAGCTTATTTGGTACAAATTATGATTGAATGATTATTTTAATGGTAGCAGCCGAGGAATAAGGGTAGTAAAGATACTAAAAACAAGGGTTAAGAAGTGCTGCATGGAAAAGGAGAAAATGTTTACATTCCCATGTTCAGGGCTAACCCTAGGGAACAGCTTCCAAATATACTGGGTACCCTTCTTTCATACCCCTTTCTTCATACTGTCTGCATCCCAATGAAGCCTGCCCACCCCACTCATCGGTGTTCCATTCTCCCAGATGTCCTCCTCATCTCCAGTCAAAACTACCATCCCTTCCACAGATTGCAGTCAAAGGTGTTTCAACAGGGACTGTTTCACCTCGATGTGTAAATGACTAGAATCCCCTTTAGTCACCTGGAAGTATTCACATTTTTTTTTAAGTAGCCTTCATGCCTAGCGTGGAGCCCAATGTGGGGCTTGAACTCACAACCCTGAGATCAAGACCTGAGCTGATATCAAGAGTCAGACACTTAACCAACTGAACCGCCCAGGCTCCCTGAAGCACTGGCATATTTTTAGGAAGAGATTGTGTAACGAAAATTGATTTCAAGTTTATGGACACTTTTGCACAGTTGTAGCAGTATAAATTGAAAAGAAAACAAATTCATGAAAAGAAATTTGGTAAGTATTAGTAACACCGGTGTTCATAAAGTTTTATTCTAAGCATTAGGCACAAGAAAACATTTTGAGATTATATATGTTTTGATACTTACTTCTAAAATTATTTATTAGTAGCATTGCTTTTATAATCAATTTATTAATTTGTATTTTATTATAAAAAGTAATATGTATTCATCTATCTCAGAGTGCTTATGAAAAACAGCACAGACAAGTGATAACAAAAATAATTTTTAAATGACTATAATTTTATACGCCAGGAACTTTGAATGAAAGAAAATCAGATAATGAAATAAACCACTGCAATTCTCCGAGGCCAATGATAGGTATTATTGTCTATCCATAAAAGTGAAAGAGGTTCATAGAGATTTTCAAGTTCACATGGCTAAAACTGGTAAAGACAGAACTCTAATCATAGTGTATCTGACTAAAAATCTCATGTCATAATTCTAAAGTAATAAACTGTATAGGCCCATTAAGTATAATGTAGTCATCAGTGTAAAAAACGAAAAACAAAAACAGAAAATCCTTAAACAAGTCTGCCTACACTGAACTGTAGTGTTTTTTTCTAGAAGACCTGACCAGGAGGAAGTTGAGATGAGAGAGAAGTGGGACACTTGGAAAGGAACAAGGGAATGCATAGGAGGAACAAAGAGGGTAATAGTGGAGATGTAAAAGTGGTTCAGAAAGCTTGAAGGAGACCAAGTAAGGAGAGAAGGGAAGGAAAATAAGGATGCCTTCCTTCAAGTGAGTTCCTGATACTGGCATCAGACTTTGGATTGGCAGACATTATTCATGTCAGGTGCCTGGGAGATCAAGATATATAGAAAATAGTTTATATTTATTGACATATCAAGAATCAAACCCTTTCCACCTTTTGAGCCAGGAGGAGGCATGTAGGGTAGAAAATTAAGACTTTTTGAGTGACTCATGCAGCAATGGTGTTGAATAGCCCCTTGTAGCCTGATGAGAGTGATTTACTGAAAAATACTTGTTCACAGAGTATGTGCTTTACTATATTTATTTATTTAATTTATAATATATATTTCAAGAATGAAATTTATCAAATGAGACAAATGAATTGGTATATAAAAAAACAATCTTGATACAATTCTATGAAGTTAGAAAATATCTTTAGGTGTGGTTCTGTCTGTGTGTATGCCTGTGTGTGCTTATGCATATATGTGTGTGTGTAGACAGAGAAGGAGAAAAGGTTGAGGGAGGTATAGAGGGAATGTCTATAAACTTTTATTCAATAAAAATTCAGCAAATTAGAGCTCTGACATGGTTTAGAGTTTTGCTTGGAAAATAGAAGTACGTATTTTTCTTTGAAAAAAAAAAATCATTCTGATTAACCAAACATTCTGATTACATAGAATTCCCTATTCTTCCAGATAATATTCAGACAGAATTGTTAACTTTCATATGAAGGAATAACAACATCAATGATAAATATCCTGTTCTATAAAATACTTATTCTCCTGAGTTCTTTAAAAATACATTTGACAGTTAAAAGTAAAACTTATAACATTGTCTGATGGAGTGGTCAATGTACATAGATGTACATAGATATGTTTTTATATACATATATATTATAGAGAGGTATTATATGTGACAACACATATGTCATATTATATATAACAACATCACAGGGGAGGGTTATGAAACCAATATTGTGGTAACTTTTCTACATTCCATTTGAAGTGGTAAAATATTGACTCTCAATAGACTGTAAAAAATTATGAGTACAATCCCTAGAGAAAAAATTTAAAAATATGCAAAGAAATATAGCCAAAACCAAGGTAGAACAGTTAAAACAAAATACTAAAAATAGGTCAAATTATCTAAATATTGGCATAAAAAGGGGAGACAAAAGAGCAATGGAGAAAAACAACATAAATGGTGTGTATGTATGTATATATATATATATATATATATATATATATACATGAAATGGATATAAATATGCCAATTAATAGTGATTGCCAGAATGGATAAAAAGTAACCCAGCTATATGTTATCTAGAAGAAACTCACTACAAATATGAAGCAAAAACAGACAGACTTGAAAGCAGCAAAAGACAAATCCATAATTGGAGTTGAAGACTTAAATATTCATCTGTCAGTAGTCAATAGAACTATGAAAATAAAAATAAACAAAGATAGAGAAAAACTGTATAATATCACAAACCAACAGAACCTAATTGACATTTATAGATCACTCTATGCCCACAGAATATTCACCAAGATAAACCATATCTTGACTTATGAAACAAACCTTAACAAAAATCATATAAAGTATGTTTTCTAATCATAATGGAATTAAACTAGAAGTCAGTAATGGAAAGGTAACAGAAAATACCCAAATACTTCGAAATTAAATAGACTTGTAAATACACATAGGTCAAAAAGAGAATCTCAAGGGAAATCAGAGAATACTTTAAACTGAACAATATAAAAATACAACATATCAACATTTAGGGGATTCCACCGAAGCAGTGTTTCATGGGAAATTTATAGACATAAATACTAACATTAGAAAACAAGAAAGATCTCAACTCAGCAATGTAAACTTTTAATTTAAGAAACCTGAAAAACAAAGAGCAAAATAAACCCAAAGAAGCAGAAGAAAACAAGACCAGAAATAATAAAGTTGAAAGCAGACTTTCACAAACTTTGTGAAAACTTACCCAAGATAAAATAAATCATCCTATTAGTTCTGTAACAATTAATGAAACTGAACCTATAATTAAAGAGCTTTCCAAAAAGAAATATCCAGGCCCAGATTATTTAATTAGCAAATTTTTCCAAACATTTCATAAGAAATTATGTCAATTCTACATAATATTTCCCAGAATATAAAGATACCTCACACAAAGCACAAACACAGAAATCATACTGACATTCATAACCAATAAAACTGGCAAGATGAAAATGACCATACATCATAATTATTAATACCATCTCTAACTTGTGGGCTTAATGCTTATTTGCTTTAAACTGTAGTTCCTTTACTATATATCAGTAGTGAAAAACTTTAAAGCCTACAAAATTCTACCTTGTCTTATCATTTTAGGTATTATACACAATGCCACAACAAAGCCTTCATTTCTGTGTGTGTGTGTGTGTGTGTGTGTGTACGTATGTGTGTTGGTATATATATTTGTGTACATACTTATTTATATATTTTAAATTGTTTTGTGAAAGAAAGTCCTATAAGTGGCACTAATGGATGAAGTGTAAGTACCTTTAAAATATAATAAATTAGAATAGGCAAATTGTCCTCCAAATACATCAATTTAAAGTCCTGCTCAAAGTGAAAACGTTGTATGTTTCCCAATATCATCAGCACTGGATATTATCAATCATTTAAATCTTTGCTGACCAGGTAGATGATAATCTACAATACAATCTATGATGATAAACAATGAATTTCATTCTTTGAGTTCACATTTTTAAATTATTATTAGAGAAGTTGAGTATTTAATGTCTGTTAAACATCTGAATTACTTACACTCTTTGCCAAAAAGCAGAGATTTTATCTTTCTCTTATTTTTATTATTTTTTAAAATTAATTAATTAATTAATTATTTTGAGAGAGAGGGAGAGTGCATGCATGCATGAGAGAGAGCATCGAAAGGGCAGAGAGGAGGAGGGAGGGAATCCCAAGCAAACTCCACACTGTCAGCACTGACCCTAACACGGGGCTTGAATTCACAATCCGTGAGATCACAACCTGAGCCAAAGTTGAGCCCTTAACTGACTGAGCCACCCAAGTGCCCCTTTCTCTTAGTTTTAAATATTTATGTTGTTAGGGCTATTAAACCTTTGCCATGTGCTATACATTTTAAACGTGTATTTTGTCCTTTTTTCTATAGAATTTTCTCCTTAGCTAAATTTCTATAGAAATTTCTCCTTAGTCTCATCATTTAAAACTTCTGAGATTACATTATAGTATTTTTTTTTATTTATAGTTTATTGTCAAGCTGGTTTCCATATAACACCCAGTGCTCTTCCCCACAAGTGCCCTCCTCCATGTCCATCACCCCCTTCCCCTTTCCCCTCCCTTTTCAGCCCTCAGTTTGTTTGCAGTATTCAAGAGTCTCTCATGATTTGCCTCCCTCTCTCTCCCTAACTCTTTTCCCCCCCTTCCCCTCCCCATGGTCCTCCGTATTTTTAATAAATTTTTTTCGTAACAGAAACTTGGACCTCTTTTCCTTTCTCAGTTTTGGTCAATTTGACTCATAGTTCAAGGCCTAAACAAAAACCACCTTCTCTGTAACACATTTCTAGTCTTTTTCAGCAAAATAAATCATCTCTTTTACATGTGTCTTTAAGAAATATATATTTAAGAGTACTTTTTCATAAGTAACTTTATACATATTGGCTCATTTGCTATACTATGGTGTTCTCAAAGCTAGAGACCATAATTTCTTCATCTGTATCACAAAGAACATAGCATACAGTAAGTACTAAGGAAATGCCTGTGGCTAGATCTAGTATATATATTTGAAATCCTATAGGAATCTTGGGTCATTTAAGATGTAGGGCAGTATGCGTATTGTTGTGGCCTAAGCCTTTCCAAATACAAACACACTATCTACTCTTTTGAAATTCAGAGCTGAAGACTCTTCATATATGTCTTGGATGCGACAATACGAATTTATAAAAATGGATGGTTTTAGATAATAACCACTCAAATCGCTAGGGAAAAATCCAGTTCAATTATATAGGGCTTCTTCTAAAGCACAAAGAATCAACAGATGCAAAAATAAAAGTTATGTAGTTTCCATGAATCATTTCAGGAGAACATTTTAGTATTGATGCCATTATCCACCCATTGAAGACATGGCAGGCAAACTGCAATAGTTTGTAAATAAGGCAAGGCTGAGAGGTAAAGTAATATATATTAGACATTAGAATCAGAAGCCAATAGGATCCTGGAAACAATTAGCTAAACATAGGCTAATTTAAAAATTGAGAAATCTCATTTTCATTTGCTAATTCAATGTAGTTCAATCTTCAGCGACATTAAAATCATTCTAATGAAGAAGGCACATATATTCTCTGCAATTTAGATTTCCTTTGCTAATAATCATCAGAGTACAGAGTAAAACATTATGATTCCATTTCAAGACTAATTATTAAGGTAAAGGTTGTATCAAAATTCATTAAAAATGGGTGCCATTCTCAATTTTGAGATTTCTGTCCTTAATCGGACATGTTGTTTTATGTCCACAGATTCACATTTCTTGCACAATGGGAACATGTTTGGCTGAGATCCAAAATCTTTTTAAATATTATATGTAAAATGAAAGTAATTTATGTACAGACTTTTGGAACTATTTAGCTATTAACCTATACATTAGACAAACAAAAATATACTACCAAGTAATAGAAGGAAAGAACCTCACACCAGTTGCAGGAGCTACTTGTTTGAAGGACTAGGAATCAAGAGGATCCATGTTCTTACTTTCCAAACCAAAACACTAGTTATAGGATCCTAAGCAAGTCCACCATTTTGCCACTTCCATTCCTAAGGACTGTTACTGTTATGTAGTCCCATCTACATGTCTTCCACATGTGGACATAGACAAGTGTAGACTCAGGATTCAGACAAAATTATAACTGTTAGCAATGTCTCACTTCTTTGGAGATTAAAAAACTTGCCTCTTTGCGGCTGTTCTGTTTTTAATCGAGTGCCTTCTCACTCAATTTGTTGATTTCTTTTAATATCATTGCTCCTAAGTGACCTATCACTGAGAATATCCCCTTTCATTTTGTTTTCCAGCTTTTTCTGAATCACTTCAATCCCTCATTCCTTACAATTTTTCTATCCTGGGTCTTATTTCCTGATTTCTTGTTACCCTCAATTTAATCTGGTAAACAATTTCAAGCTCGAAGGTGCTAATAAGTGATGGGGCACTTGTTTTATCATTCCTCATTACAGTTTTACCATTACAGGTCACATTACATGGTGACCTGTGCCTCTTTAGAGGCAGAAAAGTATGGAGATTTTACCTTATAAGTATCCCGTGGAGGAGGAGTGATTTCCCCACACAGGAACCCCTCGTATTCATAGAACAGACAGGTACATAAGAAGAAATAGAACCCAAGTGCCTCTCCAATACAGCACCTTGGAGGAAAAATGAGAAAAGAAAAGATAGTCCCATAGCGAGGTTAGGATACTGACATTGCTGCAGAGTGCACACGTCATTTTAGAAAACTTATTTAATCTCTTTTTCCTTTGATTTATTAATTTATAAAATAAGGACACTAAATTCTACCTCACAAAGTTATTGCAAAGATTAAATAAATCATCAAATATGTTAATCATCATCAACTACTGATGCTTAAGAAAAATGTCCTTTCAAAAATTTGTGATTTAGAATTGTAACAGGAACATCTGGATCAATGTTAAGTTGAATGGTCTCAGTTTCAATCAGGTCAGTCCTCCAAGGAGCATTATTAGAAATCAATTTCAAAGAATTAATATCATGTATATATATGAATAACTGATGCTTGGCAAAAAATGTTGAACACAAATAGATAATTCTTTTAAATATCAGTATTTCTTAAAAAACAATATCCCTCAACCCATGCAGCAATGTATTCTTAGCTAGATACTTATCATGAGAGCAATGACATCTGTGTAATTTCGTGGCTTTCTCTCCTTCATTCTTCCCATTTTCTAACATCCTGTATAGCTTCCATGACTCTTACTCAGATACTCCACCAGGATTTCTCCAAAGTTTCCTTAGCTGATTTGTAAAAGTGCCACAAATGACTGAAGTTTTGCTCAAATAGCAAATCTGAGTACTTTCCAACAGAACTGAGAAAACAGTGGAAGTAAAAAATAAATTACCTAAAAAGTCTAACACTTTCTGCACTGACACACCATAGTCAAAAGGGAAGGAATACAAGAGGCAGATGGGACAGGAAGCTTTGCAGATGTGAATGTTCAAGAAGAGAATAGCCCCCTGGCTGGAGATATTCTAGAACTGTGCTATGCAATACAGTACCAACTAGCCATAGGTGGTCATTTAAATCTAAATTAACTAAAGTTAAAATTAAATTTCTCAGTTGCACCAACCACATTTCACATGCCCAAAGGATACATGTGGCTGGTGGCTACTGCATTGAACAGTACAGAATACAGAACATTTTACATCATTGAAAGAAATTTCCTTTGGACAGGACTGCTTGAAAAAGAACTTTTTGACTTTTTAGATAATTTCCAAACCTCATTTCTTATGATTTCAAAATTTCCTGAGGGTCTATTATGAGACAAACATGGTAACAAATACTTAGCATGACAAAATATGGCCCCTGTCCCGTTGAGAGACAGAGAAACAAACAATGATAATATTGTATAATAGGTAACAGGACTAAAAATATACCTAGGTTGCCACAGAGGAATGGTGATATGGAACTTTTCCCAGAGAAGACAGGAAGTTTTCCCAGAGAAGATAGGATAAACTGGTTGTTGAAGGATCGGTAGGAATTGGATAGACAGGGGAAAAAAATCAAACCCCCCCCCCAAAAAAAAAACACCAAGATGTTCCTAAGGACAAAATTTCTAATAATATAAAGAAATAAACAGCATGACACTTTAAAAAAAAATCACATGCTTCAGTGTGTGAAAGTGTGTGAAATGATAGTAGAAACTGTAAAGAAAAAGGCTTGATTCTCCATTTTAAGCTTTATATAAATTTGCTTGCTTTTATGAGTCCAGGAATCAGAACAGAAAATCCCCAGTGAGAATATAAAAAGATAAGTTTGCCTAGGCTCATGCCACCTAACAAGAGGTGATATTGTTAAGTGAATTGGGGATATCCTAATTTCGAAGTCACAGTCAAATCAGAATTTTCCCTACTTATATTTAATTATAATATATTACAAGGCCTTGAGTGACCTGCCCTTGGATTTATCCATCAGTTTCCTTTCACGAGCTCAAAGATAATTCAGAAGCATATCAGTATAAGAATGAAAGACCCCACTGAAGAATAGAATTTTCTTTTCATCAATTTAGTGACAAAACATCGGTGTAACCACAAAGTCACAACTTTGTATTTTTGGTTGTTTCCTCTCCCCTTTCCCGACACACTTTCTCCCAATATTTAAAAAAATAAAGTACAATCCAAATAGAGAAGTATAATCCAGATTAAATATACATTATACATTACATATATATATATACATATATATATATAGTGAAAATCCCAGTAGCATCTTCTATCAGAAAGGAAAGGCAAGGTATTTTTAAAGTGGTCTACAAAATCCTGTCCACATGTAATCTATGAAATACCCACCTTTTCTCTACCTCTTTCTTTCCCCTATTTTTCTAGAAAGGTGTGTGTGTGTGTGTGTGTGTGTGTGTGTGTGTGTGTGTGTATCTACAGGAAAAGCAGCAGGATTTGTATGGTGAATAATAATTTAAAAAAATAACAAAATGAAACAAGCCCACTAGCACTATGTATAGCACAAATACAGCAAATTTCATCCACACACTTCAGAAAAGTGTCTTTTATTATTATTAACCCATTACACTCCTTGGTATGAGAAACTGAGGCCTAAGGTCTCCAGTGACTCAGTGGTAAAGACAAGAAAACAAAAAACAAAAAAACAAAAAACAAAAAACCCCACCCTATTTTATGTATTATTTACCTCGTTTCCCCTTATTCTATTACTAGGTACTTAAATCTGTGTCTTCGCCTTGAATTTACTTCCTCCTCCTTCATTAAAGAATAAAAGTTCCCATAGTGCCCTACTATAGACAGAACTTGGATAGAATTCAGATCTAGACTCTGACTCTGATTCTGTCTCTTCCCTCTATAAAACCTTGGACTGTTATCATCCATTCCAAACTGTGATACACATGAGGAACAATTCAGATAAAGGACGTAAGCGATTATTCCCAACATACATTTCCCACACCAGTGGAAGAAGCACATGCAGTATGCAGAGTTGAGGAACAGAATCCACTATTGCTTAATTTTCTCTCTGTTGACCACACTGACTTTCTGTCCAATGGCCTAGCCCATTCGGAGCCACCTGCCTTCTCATATGCCATGAAATACAGAGATTTAACAGAAATGTGGATAGCATGGCCCACAGATTATAGGAGAATCTCCTGCCACTCACCCACATGGGGTCACTGAGGTCTGAGTCCTGCATGCGGATACAGTCCATGCTAATCTCAATCTTGTTTCTTGCACCATTTTCTGATGGCTCATCCACAAAGTTCAAGTCAATGGGCTGAACCGAACATATGGGCCTATAATAAAGGACAAACAAAAGTGTGTTAGGCAGAGAAGGAGACTAAAACACAAGAACCCAGTGGAGAACAATGAGCTCTCTCAGTTTCAAAGATGGCAACACTCATTGGTTGGAGTCAGAACCTCTAGGTTTGAATAGTGGCTCAACCACGTGCCATATGTGTAATCTAAGGCAGTTCAAATCTAAGTCTTATTTATAAAATAGGAATCATAACCCCTACCCTTGTCAGAGAATTGCTGGGTGGAATGTGGGAGAGAAAGGATGTATCAGGAACCGAGTATTTTATACCCTATATCCCTTAGGGTACCAAGCTCTCTGATATTCTTCCCCTGAAATTATTCACTTATCCAAACTCGATATTAATAAAGGAGACAATAATCATTTTCCTAGCAAGGCATACCTTTTCAGGGGGTATTTGTATTGTAACAGCAAATAAGAGTCTTCAAGCCAAAGGAACAGATTTTGAATATCAAGGGAGTCATTGCGGAAGTTAGGCAGGAGTCCCCTTTTGATGCTCCAAAATTATCCCACCTTGGAATAATGATCTTTCAGTATTGTAAACTGAATAAAGCTCCACTGAATTTTGACAGAAATACAATTGGAGGAAATCATTTTCTCCCAACAATATTGACTGAATTTTATTAATTGTAGGAGCATGCCCTAGTAAGCAATATTTTTATAATCTGCATTTGCCTATTTATAATAATTCAAGTACAATATCTTTTGTTTATTTCATACTTACTGTTCCAGAAAATCCCAGATATGCTGGAAGACCTCTGGACTGAGGAATTCACTTGTCTGTGTGCTCTGGGACATACTGGATCTGTAATAGCTTTCTTTCCAAGAGAAATGAGCTGGGGTTTCTACGAACCTTCAAAGAACAAAAATGAAACTAGAATTATAGTTTCTGCATTTATGATACTGAGTATTGAAACTAAAGCATACTCAATCAAGAAAAACTCAAGTCAATTTTCAGAACCACACAGGCACACAGCAAATTTTACAAGTTGCATTAGGGGTATTTCTTTCGGCAATGTCATGGATACCATTTTGCCATAAAGTCAGACAATCACCTTTTCTATCAAGATATTGTGTAACTAATAATGTTGTTCCACTCTACACTTCCACTATCCAACACCCATGCTCTGAAGATTTAAAAAAGAAAATAAACATTCCCTCATTAAGTCTTAACAGGAAGGGCGACATATTATTAAACCCGTTTTAAAATGTCTCAACTGATTATCTGCCCATTCTGCCTCCAGCACATAAAACATACAATCAGAAAACAGAAAGGTGTTCAGAAAATTTAAATTTCACCCGCAGCAAAATCGCCTCTCTCATAACTACCATCTCAGCATTGTGCTCAGGGAAAATAAACTCAAACCTCTGAACCTAGATTTTCCTTTTTTTTTTTAAATCACCAGTTAACTTACCTTGATGTGTATATGGGTGGTTGTTAATTGAAATGTAAAATTCTATGTTAGACTAAAGGATTAAGTATTCAGACTAAACATCTGAATATGTTGCTAATGAATACTATTTCCATTTGCTCCATTTTGTTGTGGAAGTTGCTGGGTCCTCATGTTTGCCTTTATTTAATAAAAATAACCTTGATCCCAATATATGTGAAGGAAAATATCAGCTTTCTCAACTGACGCTGTCTCCAGCCTGCATCTTATCTACACAGATCATCTTAGTATGTGATTCTCTGTGATTATCAGTAGAGTAATTTTACCCCAGGATGAAATTAGCTAAGCTCTTCATCATGACTGTTAATATCATAATGTGTTAATAAATAGCATACTAAGATAGTCAATCATCTTAAATTTGCAAATGAATACTCTGGGCTAGTTACACAATAGAAGATAATAGCATTGGATTTATTGTTGATAATTTCTAAACTATAAGAAGAAGTACATTCATTTACTCAAGTTAAACACATTCTGAGCATCTATTATTTACTAGTGAGAATAAAGGCCACTAAAAATAAAAAGCAAATAAGACTGTCTCATCTCTAGAAGGTCAATGTATAGAAAGTAAGACAGGAAACGAAACCTCTAATAAATATAGTAAGTAGTATATATAGTATGAATAACACTATGAAAGTACAAAGACAAAATATGTCAGCTCATCTAAGGGATCAAAGAAGGAGCCTTAAAGAAGGAAAAGAAATTAGCTATGTCAGGTAAGGATTAATAATCTGAGTGAGCAGTCTATGGCGACAGCATAGACAAAATCCTAAAATGTAAAATCATTAGGTGTATGTGAGAAAATTGCAAGAAACTCTATGTTAGTACAGTATAAGATTTAGGTCAGAGAATGCTAGAAAATAAAGCTGGGGAGAAGAGAGGAAAATCATATGCTGCCTTTAAAGAAAGCCTAAATATTTCAATACTTTTAGGTTTTGAAACACATTTTAAAATTACTTTTAATTTTGAGATAAATATAGATTTACATACAAAGAGAGTCCATGCACACTTCGTGCAGCTCTCCCAATGGTATGTAACAACTTACACAACTATTAAAACATATTGACATCGCTACAATTCACTGATCTTATTCAGAAATTCTCAGTTTTACTTATACCCATGTGTACGCATGCGCCCATGTATGAGTTGCAGATGGATTTCTTTCTGCACAAATTTTCTATTACATGTGTAGGTTAGCATATCCACCTCTACAGCATTGAAGGATTTTAAGCATGAGGTTGACGGAATATGTGTTATACTGAGAAATCTGGAAGCTGTGTGGAGGAAAGACTTATAGCATATCAGTTAATGGGCAAAGTGGTTGCACCAGTCTAGGTAAGACATGAGGATGCTCGCAGAAGGGGGGATGGAGACGATGGGAACAAACTCAACTATTAGCAGAAAGGCTAAATCAGATGTTGTTTATGTTATGGTCACATTTTCTCTCTAGTTTTTCTCTGACTCCTAAAAGACCTTCCCTGTATTTCTGATGTCCCCACTAACCAGCTACAGTAACACTGGCAAGCCTCTGAGCTCCATAAGCTTCAGCATCCTTGACTGTGACATGGGGATAGTCATCTCTGCTCTGCTGCCTCCAAACACCTACCTCGTCCTCAATGATCTCCTCCCCACAACGCATTTCCTGGCCCCTTACTTGAACTATAATCTTTTTCTCCAAACTTTCTTGGCCTTCTGCTGCATCTGATCAATGCTAATTCATCCTATTTTCCTTGTACAACAATCCAGTGTAGAGAATTTTAAGTAACTTGAAGGCAACACCCATATCTCTTTGCATTTCTTATAGTTTTATATTTCCTTGAAGTTGGAGTGGAAGGAACATGGCTTTTGAAGCGAGACAAACTTGGGTTCAAATTTTAGCTCTACTATTGACATACTGTAAGGACACGGTCAAGTTACTTAGCCTCTTTATATCTTCAATGATGCTTCCTTCACCAGGTGGTTGAAATATATAGTACCTTGCAGTCAATAAATGGATCAGATTAGGTCAGGTACTACAAAATGTGTATCCAGGAAAGAGGTGCTGAATCAAACTAATAGCATATTTGAAAGGCCTGTGGAAGCTGTAAAAGTGTCACACAAAAGTTATTAAAACTAAATAATCCCCTCATTCCTCTCCAGTTCAAGCTGTTCTTTCTCTTTCTGTGTCCTTTCACCAAAAAATGCTTGCATCACCTCTCGTTTTTTCCCAGATCACCTTTATCTCAGGCTTGCTACATTGAATAGAGCAATAGCCCCTTTCCCAACTCCCTCCCCCAAGACCCCAAGCTTTTTAAGGGGACTTTATTACAAAAGATAGGAGTGGGGTTTGGAATATATCAGCAGTTTGGAATACATCAAATTGGTTTCATGAAACTCTAGGGTTTGGGGTGCCTCATGTGTTCACCAGATGTAAAGAAATGACCATATTGGTAAGAGTCCAGACGCTCCTCCTTCTTAATACCAAGAAATTTGGATTTTGACTGTCTTATGTATACTAGTGTTTCAAGCAAGATTTCATTTGAACATGTTCTGTTAAAAATGTTTTAAAAATCAGTGGTCTGGGTTAGAGGATCTTCAAATTGGTCTCTCCTATGCAAATCCAGAATTGATTCCTGATCTCCGAATAAAGTTGTAAAACATTACTGAGAGGAAGGAAGGAGATCAGCTAGTGCCATAGGGCAGGAAGAGTGAGGTCAATCCTACCTATCTTCAGAGGCTTTGCCTTTGGGTGAATCTCAGTATCACTTTCCTTGTAGAACAATCACTCTGTTCAAGTGGTTTTGTCAAACCAGTCACACCCAAAGACAGGAAGCCTCAAGTCTCTTTTTTTTCTTTTTAGTTTGTTTTTTTGTGGATTAACTATCCTGTACTCTTAGTATTAACTCAGCAAAAAAAAGGAACCCTACTCTGTAGAAGTGACCTGAAAACCCCAAGAGGGATCTGCTAACAGTTTGCATTTTCTCGTTTTCTCCTGTTCTGCCCCAGAAGTCATCACTCAAATCTCTTATATTTTCTTTCAACACTCCTGAAAATCTCCAAATCTAATATTTCAGAGTTCAAGACAACCTTAATTTTATAGATGCATTTTAGAATTAATAGATATCTGAGACCATCTAGCCTACTTTTTCTTATTTAATAGATGGAAAAGCTGAAATCTAAAAACAATTCACCCCAGCTATAGTGCATTCAACATAGGTCTTTACCCACAGTCCAGGAAAAATAAACTGAATTGTCAGACACGAATTTTTATCATGAATTACCCAACCCTTGGCCTCTTGTAGCAGTTCCCATACTTAACCATTTTCTGGATATTTAAAGCCTCTTTACTCCCCTTTAGAGCATCCAGACTTAAAACTATGACAGTAGGAATACACTTGATCCTATACAAACGTCCTCTAATTCACTTAACAAAACAAAACAGTGTTTGGTAGTGATGCAGACCAGAAAAGAAGCTCATTGTTTGCTACTAGACTTCCTGATTCAAAGGCTCCCTTGACAGGGTGTCACTCATTCTGGTGAAGAGAGAGAGTGTGGCATGGGGAACTCCAAAGGAAGCAGACCTGGAGTGACCCCTCAGTAACTGTGCCAACACCTGGAAAAATGGGGTCACACATGAATCTAAACCTTTGAGGACCACATAGAATGTCAAAGTCAGTTGTGCCCTTAAATACTGTCTAGACTTGCTACCTATTTTCACAAGGAAACTGAGGCTGAGACTTGAAAAACTTAGCCTAGATCCACTGTTGGGCTAGAGTATTGGCTAATGAAAGCAGACTGTTCAATATTCTGGAATTTTTCCAATCCAGTTGTTAAACATAGTCATGATGATAATTTATTATAAAGTATTAAACTTTAAATAATGTTAAAAGCAAAGATAATAAATACTCAAACCTGATCACTTCCTAATTATTTTACTATTATCTGTGTTCTTGAAAGCCTTTTTTAAAAATAATAATGTAGGAAAATGACTCAGATTTAAAAAACTCCTGTGTGAATTTATTGCTACACTTATATAATATTGTATTTTAGTGAACTCTTTATGTGCAAAGCCCTCAATAGTACATACATTGAATATTGTGTGAAAGGCTATGTGGGGATTTACTGATAAATGGGACATGTACGTTGTTTTTTTTTTTTTTTTTTTGAAAGATTTTCACTGTGTAGTGGTAGAAATAGAATACCTTCAATGTTTGTCTAATTCTTACCTTAACCCTTATGTGCTCTTAATTTCCCTCTGGACTGTGACCTTCTAAAGGGCAGAAAACCAGCATGGACCATTCATTTTGGTTTGTGCTCTATTTGCCTGATGATTGGCAGGAAAGGATTGCCATTGATTTTGACAGGATTTCACTTCACTGGGCCTGCTTTTCTGGTTTTCCTAATGACAGTTTTAGGCTCAGAGAGGTTAAGGAAGTTGTACAAGGTTACTCAGCTAGTAAATGATAGAGCGGGGCTTTAGTTAGTTAATTAGTTAATACTGCTGGGCTTTAAATTTAAGATTGTATGACTTCAAAATTCATGCTTTATTAAATTATATATACATATATAATATACATATATACATATATATTATATAAAGCATGAGCATTATTATATACATGTATATATGGTTCTAATTTTCATAGTTAGAATAGTTTTTTCTGTAAAAGAACAAAATTCCTACTAATGCTGTCTCATCACAATCGTTATCCCTTTTCCTCCAAATGAGCAGGAAATGTGAGAAAATGCATACTGACCAGTGAATGATATTGACAGAATATTTGGCCTTTCTGCAGATTCTCAATATTGGTAAGAGTTGACTCTCAAATGTCATGTAAGAAAAAACAGCTGAGGTCACTATTGTTTTCCAAGAGGACTTGAGCACTCAAAAACTAGGGGAGTGTTCCCAATTCTCAGATAAAAGTGATTTAAAACTCTGAACATGACTTCTTCTGCAGATTCATCCATCCAACTTATCAATCCATCAAATTATTGCTTTATCCTCTCTGGATCTTCCCCTGAGCAAGCCTTCCAGTTAGCCTCAGGAGCTTTCCAAATCACATAATTCCATTTTTATGTTTAGTTCAGAAGCAATCCTGCATTTTCAGTTTACTTTGCTATTAAACCATTATTATTATTAATTGTCATACTTAGTTTAAAGGATGCTGAAGAGCACCTTGATGCTCTTTAATAAATTGCCTAATCATTGAACACCAGTGCCCAAAAGCCCTGGAGGAGAAAATTTATTCACATGCTTCAGATATGTCAAACTCCAGAAAGTTGCTCACATTATCTTAAATAAGGTACATTAACATCTTTTCTTCATTAAATGGAAATCTTTCCTTTTCAACTTCATGTTGAAAAATGACCAATCTGTTCTTTATCTCTATATTCATCCCAGAGTCAAACCCATATATCAACCTCACTCCCAGCAAGGAAAACTTACATGGGTAAAATGCATTTAGAGCATATCTTATTGACTCAAAATTTTGATTTGCCACAATTTGAATGACAAAGTGTCATAACCAAGAAATTTTGTCTTATATTTTATTGCTGAACTGATAAACCACATTCTTAAGAAAATCTCTTTTGGATCTGTCAATATCCATTTGTCCTCCATTCTACCATAATTAGTTGACTTCCCTTTCATCTTCAGAAAACTTTTCTCTTCCCACTACTACCTATCTGAAGACCTAATTGCTCACAGCTTGCTTCTACCATAACCCTTTACTGTGCACCCCAAACTCCCAATTCTCCCATCAAAGTCTACATCTATCTAGTGTCAACTCACCAGTTGTTAAATCTGAGATAGTGATCTTTTCTTCTCTCAAGTACCAAGTCCTCTAAAGGCCCATAGTTCCTGCCCTAGTCTCTACCCTACCCAACTGCTGCCTTCAAGTAATGATATCTCTGGATGTAGACCCCAGCTCTCACACCCCCATCCCAATGAACCTTCCTGCTGCTATCTTGTCATTTGTCAGCAGTCTCTCCCAACTGCTGTGTGATCATCCATCTTCTCCAAACAGTATTTCTATCAGGCCGCTCCTTCTCAGACTCAGATTTCATAATCACTCATCTTCGTACCCTGGGCAAAGTCTAATTAGACCTCATCCCTCATCCTTTTTATTCCTTTGGACAGACCGTCTTTTCCAAATTATTCAGCTAGCTATATTCTACACGTTGTGTCTTTTCAGCCAAGAGTCTTTTCAAATTATAGCCTCTTATACTCCACCATCTTCCCCCCCAGGTCACATTCTTCACATTTACTAACAACCAGTACAAAGCTCAGTGCACCTAAAAAAGGTACTGCAAAACAATAAATGTTTGTGTCCCCTTCAAAATTCACAAATTGAAAATTAATCCCCAGAGTCATAGTATTTGTAGTTGGGGCATCTGGGAGATGATTAGGTCATTATGGTAGAGCTCTCATGAATAGGATTCATCCCCTTATAATGGGGGATGAGAGAGCTCTCTTCTCCCTTCCCCGCTGTGAGATTACAGAGAGAGAAGACTGCCATCTATGAAGTAGGAAGTGGAACCTCACAAGACACCAAATCTGCCAGCACTTTGATATTGGACTTTAGAGCCTTCAAAATTGTGAAAAAGAAATCTCTGTTGTTTATAAGCTACCCAATCTGTGGTATTTTGTGATAGCAGCCTGAAGAGACCAAGACATCTACAATATTTTTTGTTTATTGTTTGAGTTTACTTCCTCAATTTGGCATGTTTTAAGCATTCCTGTCCTTAGTTAATCCTATTGTAATTTACTCATGTTGAAATGGTGTTTCCATGTTGTCTACCCAGGTCCTCTAACAAATGAGGAGCTGGGAGTCAAAACCCATATTACTACTTTCCTGGTTCTTCATAGCATAGAATTATAGTACAAAAACAAAAACAAAACAAAAACAAAAAAGGCTTTATTTCTCATCCTCTATACTTTCTACAGATGAGAACTTATAGGGATTTTATTCACAGTCCCACACGAAGCCTACAGGGCTCTAGTGCTAAACCCCAGGCATCCCAGATCCCTCTGCAATGCTCTAAATAAAGTGTACAATTAAAACTTCCTGTGGGGTGCCTGGGAGACTCAGTCTGTTAAGCATCTGACTCTTGGTTTCACTCAGGTCATAATCTCACGGTTCAGAAGTTCAAGCCCTGCATTGGGCTTTGCACTGACAGCACAGAGCCTGTTTGGGATTCTCTCTCTCCCTCTCTCCCTCTCTCCCTCCCCCTTCCCAGCTCACTCACTCTCTCTCTCCCCCCCTCCCTCCCTCAAAATAAATAAATAAAAGCATAAAAATTTTAAACTTCTTGTAAACTGAGCCGTCTCTCTAAATCCATGAACATAAAAAAATGTTATCCTCAAACATCACTGTCCTATAATAAATTGATCAGTTAATAGTCTGATCCATTTCAATCTAGAATTTGGCATCTGGTAGAATATAATAAGGGAGGCTTGAATCCATCTTACTTATAACGCCATTCTTAACATTATAGCATGCACATATAGACACATGCAAGCTTGCACACAGGCAACTTATCTGTAAACTGCCCTGAAATTACAATTTAGAAGACATTTGTGGGTGCCTGGGTGGTTCAGTCAGCTAAGCATCTGACTCTTGGTTTTGGCTTGGGGCATAATCTCACAGTTCGTGAGTTCAAACCCCACTTCAGGCTCTGCACTAATAGTGCACTAATAGGCAGAGCCTGCTTGGGATTCTCTGTCTCCCTCCATCTCTGCCCCTCCCCTGCTCTCTCTCTCTCTCTCTCGCTCTCAAAATAAATAAATAAAATTTAAAAAATTTTAGAAGATATTGGAATAAATGTGATCACCATTACATCAGGCTTTGAATATGTTAGAGTTTTGTACTAATGTGAAGACGGGATATAAGTTCATGTAGCATCCATGACTCAGATATATGAGCATAGAGTTCTGGAAGGACTGTGGGAAAATATAAATCTACAGGAGAGTTTCCTTAGGATTGAGCAGTTTTCTTAGGAGTGTAAGCATCCTCACCCTGGATACTTACAGACTATTATCTGATCATTTATTATATTCAAACCCTAGAAGATGTAAATTGTCATCAGATCTGGTCTGTCTGATATGCATATTTTTTTAAATTTTCTTTTGTCTCAGATCTGGTCTGTCTCAGTGCATATTTTTTTAAATTTTCTTTTGTCTCAGTGCATACTTTGTTTTCTATTGTAATTCTTTATGTACTTGCCTAAGTGTCTCCATTAATATGTTAGTATTTTAAATACAGGATGGTGACCCAATCCATAGAGCATATCTCAGACACATGGCGGTCAATATTTTATTGCTACCTAAATAACGATCCACATTTGTTATACATACTCTAGAGTGAAATTACTTCCACATACATCTCATTTGATAGTCATATTATGAACTATGTATCATATGAACCATGTGAAATCGAAGGTCAAAAATGGTGAAATATAGCAAGTTTATATGGTTCAAATTCATAGCATGGATATTACTTTTAGTATCATGCAGCTGAATAGCTGATTAAAAGGCCGGTTGAGGTCATACACTGCAAGAGTCAATGGCACATTCAGGTCCTGAGCCTCATTCTTAGGAGTGATTAGATGCGCAATCCACCAAAGAAAGTAACATGGAGTGACATTTGTATTAAGTAATAAGAGATTTTCTGTGTTCTTTTTAAGTATACATTTGTCTAGTCTATACATTTTATTCTAAATGTTATCTACAAAATATAGCAAAATAATTTAACACATTTATCAGCTGTATATGTGATGGGCTAAAGAATTAGTAGGAAAAATAAAAACAAAAGAAGCATGGCAGGAAGCTGAGAACTCAAGAACAAATTCTTTGGAATACCCCACCCCTACCAATTCACTCAACTATTTTATGTATCTCCTTCAAAGTAAGGGCACCACATATTTTCACCCACCCTGGCTCCATTTATTCCGAGTCTTGGCACTGAGACAGCCTAACTTAAAAATGTTAAGATGTATTTTATTTTGTCATAACAGGAGATAAGATTTGGGTGGTATTAAAAAAATAGACGTTTTTAAACATGAAAAAAATCAATTATCTTATTATTCCTGATCCTCACCAATCCCTTCATTTTCTCTGTTACCTTCATTCTACTTCCCTTTGACCATGCTTTATCCATTTTGCAAAAGAGTTTGTACAGGGTCTATCTTGTGTATAAAGTTCATATTACCATGTTTACCTAATTCCTTAACATCGGATATTAACAATTGTTTATACCATGCCCATTTGAATGATTTGTCCCGGTAAATTTTATTCTAAGTACAATATAATAAGTATATTATATTGCATACTAAGTATAATATACTAAGTATACTAAGTATTAAACATACAAATTGACTAAAGGGAGGAAATACAGTTTATATAATAAGAAACCCTGAATTTTAGAGATTTTTTTTTTGCTGAATGGGCTATGATGCATGTTAAAGGATATCACTTGGCAGTAATGTTTGATATTTACATAATAAAACATACAGATTTATTTATTTAGCAACACATTTATAGACATTGCCGTGAGAAGAAGCAGGAGAAAAAGAGACAGTCTCTCCCAGCTCTGGTTCATTCTCTGTGCACTTCTGTAGGTATTTTCAGACCACTTATCTGAAATTGTGTTATGTATTTACTTATCTATTGTCAGTTTCCCCCACAGGATTGCAAACTCAATGAGAGCAAACTGCTCACTGCTGCATCTCCAGGGTCTAGAACAGTGCCTGGAAGTACTGCATACTGCTTGTGAATAAAGAATGAGAACATAAGAGATTTCATGGATTGGAATCCCACCTCTTCCTCTTTCCAACTACTGCACCCCATGTTCTGAACGCTTCCACATTAGCAATTGCCTCAGTTCCACTTTAAAGATGTGAGGACATTACAGTTCTCAATACTTAAGAAACTTTCACATTACAGACTCTTGAAGACAAAAACTTATATGAATATATCTTGCATCCCTATAAATAATGGAATTCATATTATAATAATGGGGCATTCATGAATATTTGTTGAGTGAATGAATGAATGGCCTTTGTTCACACATACTACAGAGTTAGTGTACAAATTATAGGTCAAATTGATTCTCAAGTCTTTATTTTTTTCTGATAGATCACAATGACTTCTGTGGGGAAGTGGATGTTTTGCAACAATGAAAGAGAAAAATTTAGAAAAAAAAATACAAGCACAAGAATAAAAAGACAGGTACATACATCTCAGAAGCTCCTGAGGACGTCGATGTGATGACAACCAATAAAGATTCCCAATGGTGATCCTGAATATTAATAGTTTGCATGATGCCTACTATTCTTAGTTTAAAAAGACAGTGAAGTACACCTTATTCTCAGAAATATCAACCTTCCAATATTCTTTTAAAATGCTATTTAAAGAGTATATGTTTGTTTATCTAGAAAATCCAATAGCCTAGAATGATATATTTCCTAAGAGTTCCTGGTAGAGACATTTTGTTTTTACTAAGACAGTATGGCTCTCTTTGTTCCTTTCTGATCAGGGACACATCTTGGAGAACAGGTTTTTTTGTTTTTGTTTTTTAATTTTTTTTTAACATTTATTTATTTTTGAGATAGAGAGAGACACAGAGTGTGAGGGAGGATCAGAGAGAGAGGGAGACACAGAATCAGAAGCAGGCTCGAGGCTCTGAGCTGTCAGCACAGAGCCCGACGCGGGGCTCGAACCCACAAACTGGGGTCATGACCTGAGCTGAAGTCAGCTGCTTAACCGACTGAGTCACCCAGGCGCCCCATGGAGTACAGTTTCTTATTTACAGTTTCTAATGGAGAAGTTGGCTCTTAGACGTAAGAACCTCCTTTATTTCATTAACACAGTAGCAGGCACCAAGTGCGTGTCAAGCAAAGGCTTCTAGAAAGAAATATTTGGAAAATAGAGTGCACATGACAATGCCAATATCTACAGCAGAAACAACAGTTAGCATTTGATTGCTTCTACAGGCAAGATATTCTGTGATATGCCTGACATGTATTAATTTCCACAACATCCTATGCTATAGATACCAAAATTATCCCATTTTACAGATAAGAAAACTGAAGCCAAGTGGTAATTTACTTCCTCCAGAGTTCATGGTGACTGGGAGGATGACGCATGTGGGGTCTGAAGGATTTGGTTTGAGAGTCTCCAGTCTGTTAATTACAAGTGAATGACTATGGGCAAATTATTCTGCTTCTCTAAGCCTGAATTTCCATATCTATAACAGTGAAAAAAGAAATAGTACCTAGCAGTAGGGAAATCCTTGGAATCTTACCTGAGAAGGTTACTTCACTTCCTCAGCAAGGGGTAGTAGGTGTCATACTTTAAAGTTCAAGAGAACCACCTGACCCACATTTGGAAAATACAGAGTCCCTTTCCTTACCTCCCAAAGATTGTTTCAGATGATCTCCAATGAGGGCCAAGAATCTGCATTTTAAAGAAACTACATGTGAAAACCTAAGGCTTGAAGAATCACCTAGCCTTCTAATCCCTTTGATGCTTTTATCAAAAATGAAGCACTTTGATAAATCTGCATTTTCTCCAAATATTCATCCTCACGTAGGCAAGCTATTATCACAGTCTTGCTCACTAAAATGTCTTTTTATCACCTGAATCAAACAGTATAGTATAATAATTACAGTTAATATTATATAATGCATCCTACATGCTAGGCATTGTTCTAAATGCTTTACGGATATTAACTCATTCAATCCATCAACAACCCATGATAGTTTGACTATTTTAATCCTCATTTTATAGATGAGGAAACTGAGGCACACACAGCATAAATAACTTCCCCAAACTACACACTCAGTATGTGAGGGCGACAAAGCCAGCAGGCTGGGCTTCAGAGTCTGTGCTACTATGACACTGTGCTAACTCTCCCAGAGACAGAGGTCAGAACCCTGACTTATAAGTGATCTTGGTCAAGTCTCTGCTCCTCTCTGGGATTCAAGTTCCTTCTCTAGGAAGTGAGGGGGCTGCCCCTAGTGATCTGTTAGGCCCTCTGGTCCAAAGATCCTATCATTTATTTTACAGGAGACTTTTGACCTTGTTATCTGACGGACGAAGGCTCTAGAATTGCTGACAGTAAGACACATTCTCTCTTCTAGAACTGCCCCATTGTTATTTTTTTTTTTACCTGCCAATTCAGAAAACTTTCCTCTGAGTCACTTGTCCTTTGTCCTTTCTTCTTGGTGAGGAAACCAAATGCACTTCAGTCTAGAGCCTGTGGGTAGATCTATCTCCACAGACTTCCTTCTGAGCCGGCACTGCTCTCTTGGTTTAATCAGGCTTCCAAAGTGCTTATGCCTGAGCCTGTTTGAACCTCATTACTTTCCCAAAGAGGCCCACCGGCTTCTTGTTTCTGCTTTGCTATTCTGCTTTTGAGCAACAGCACTCTTCAGACCTAATTTGTGCTCAGTCACATCTCTCCACACTGTCCTCCTCACACCTGTAACTCTGTGCTGTCACCCCATTCCAGGCTTCAACTCTCAGGCTTCTTTTAGTCTCCTATTTCTCAAATCTGGCTACGCCTTAGGATACCTGGGGGGGCTTAAGATACAGATGCCTTGGTGCTACCCCAAACCAATTAAATCAGAATTTTGAAGAATAGGATCTGGGAAGAAGTATTACTTTAAAATTCAGAAGCTCCACAAGAGATTCTAATGGGCGGCATGGTTAAGCAACATTGGTGTCCGGTGCTTTTGATTCTCCAGTGGGGAGATAAGCAAATCAGAATCACCTGGGCAGCTGGCTCCTCCTCACACCCAGGGAGGGAAGTCTGGGCATGTGAGGCAGACAAGGAGCCACCTTCAGGTGGTTTGAGGAAGCCCCTTTATGAAACAAAGTTCTAGCCGAAGCTTTAAAAGCAAGATGAATCCCTACAACTTCCTCTCACCCACTTTAGTGGAATACCCTGCAGTTCTCACTGCATCCTTGCCAAGTAATTATTTCTGTTATTTCTTTTTCATGTTTATTCATTTTAGAGAGAGACAGAGACAGAGACAGAGCACGAGTAGGGGAGGGGCAGAGAAGGAGACATAGACTCTGAACCAGGCTCCAGGCTCCGAACCATCAGCACAGAGCCTGACACAGGGCTTGAACCCATGAACCAGAGATCATGACCTGAGCCAAAGTCGGATGCTCGACCGACTGAACCACCCAAGCACCCCTATTTCTAATCATGAAGAACAGTGCAGAGGAAAAACCACTTGACAGTAAGATCCATATTCTTCTTTTCTGTCTGGACTAACTTGCTAGGTAACTTTGGGGGATTCCCCTTTTCTTCCAAAGCTTCATTTCCCCCTGTGTGTAAAAGAAGGTAATTGGATTACTAATCACTAAGCTTCCTTCCTATTTTATTATTCTGTTTGAAGGCCCCAAACCTATTGTTCCTCAACTGTTACACAATCAGCCCCAGTTCTTTCTACATTCAGCTGACGCCAGACAACACAGCTAGGCAAACCTATTCCCGATCCCTGGTGAAGATTGCCCACTGCAAGCCAACACCCGGCTGCAAAGGCTTCCTTAACCTTCCTTACTATATGCAGAACTACTGTTGCCCAAGCTCAGTTCAGGCCCCTAGGTCTTCACAAATGTCCTTCTTGTCTTTATCCTCTGCCAGCAACCCCATCTGAGAGCAATCACCTTCAACATTCTCAGCTTCCCAACTCCTGCAGGAAGGCGGGACAATGAATCCTCTAGCTGTCCAGTGATGTGGGAGAGCTGATTATAAGATAACTGCAGTGCGGCCTTGGAAGCCTTCTTTTGTTTGCTCGCTCTGTGTCAGTGGGAGAAGGCCGAGTCTGTGAGGAGGTGCTGGCTGTTGAATGTGCAGCAGAGAAGTGGTAGCCAAACTCTCTCCCTTCCCTCTCTGTCAGCTTCTAGTCCCCTTTATCTTGGGACAGGAACCATCTAAAGGTGTTGGAGAAATGGCTTCTAAGGCCGCTTACACTGATGTTCTATGTACTATGTACAAGTATGTGGCTTCCCTCCCCCCACAAGTAATTGGAATATACCTAAGCTAATAATGATAATAAAAAGAATAAAATCACTACTTGACAAGATGAAAAATTAAACTGAGGAATGTTCTTGGGTTGTGACCTGCCCTGTAGTGGTCAAGATCCTCCTCTTTGCCCTAGTTCTTTGACTTTTGAATCTGGGATTGGAGGAAGGAGAAAAGGAAAGAAGAAGAAAATATTAGCAAGGGTATTTGAGTGAGTCTACAGAATAAAGGGCTCTGAGTCAGAAGAAAGGGTAAAAATGAAACAGACATTGAGCTTGGTGGGGAGGGGAGCGTGGGGTAGGGTTTGGCAAAAGAGAGATTAATGGAGTAGCATGAAGACTGGAGAGAAAAGTAAATAAGAAAGGAAAATGTTACTCAAAGCTACAAACTGGCTCTTCTTTAACATCCTTCCAAAGACCAATAAATAAATAAACAAATACAGGAAGTTTAAAAGAATGAAAGTAAACAAATGAAAAAAATGAAAATTCTTTTAAGCTGTATTTGATCTGTGCTTTTAAAAAATTTTTATTTATTTTTGAGAGCGAGCAAGAGAGACAGAGTGCAAGTGGGGGAGGGGCAGAGAGAGAAGGAGACACAGGACCTGAAGCAGGCTCCAGGCTCTGAGCTGTCAGCACAGAGCCTGACATGGGGCTTGAACCCATAGAAATGCTAAATCATGACCTGAGCCCAAGTCTGATGCTTAATGATGGAGATACCCAGGTGCCCCTGATCTTTGCTTTTTAAGTGCTATGTCACTTAGACAACCCCGACTAGCCATAGGCTTAAAGGTATATGAAACATTTTGATATATCAGACACTTATCTACATTTCAAAAAAGGAGATTCCAGAATAGTTCATAGAGAAAAGGAGAGGCACAATTCCATAGAAAAAGACTCTCCAAGGAAATCTGGCTCCAGAAAAATGAAAGACTCTCAGGTGAAAAACAGAGGTCTACAGGGGCACCTAGGTGGCTCATTCTGTTAAGCGTCTGACTCTTGATTTCAGCTCAGGTCATGATTTCAGGGTCCTGGGATAGAGCTCAGAGTGAGGCTCTACACTGATAGCATGGAGCCTACTTGGGATTCCCTCTCTCCCTGCCCCTCCCCCACTTTCACGAGCACATTCTCTCTCTCTCAAAATAAATAAATAAAATTTAAAATATTAAAAAAAAAAGTCTACAAAAACTACCAACATAGTTTGGCTAGTTGGCTGTTTCTGTAAAGCATTTTGGAGCGCCGTCATGCTTATTTTCTTCAAAGAGTCTATGGCAGCTCTCATATCACCGTGTTGGAGTTGAGTAGTTGCAGCAAAGACTATGTGGCCTCTCAAGCTAGAAATACTTGTTATTTGACCTTTTATAAGACTTATTTATAAGAAATACTATTTGGGGCGCCTGGGTGGCTCAGTTGGTTGAGCGGCCGACTTCAGCTCAGGTCATGATCTCACAGTTCGTGGGTTGGATACCTGTGTCAGGCTCTGTGCTGGCAGCTCAGAGCCTGGAGCCTGCTTCCAATTCTGTCTCTCTCTCTCTCTCTCTCTCTCTCTCTCTCTCTCTCTCTGCCACTCCCCTGCTCACGCTCTGTCTCTGTCTCTCAAAAATAAAAAAATGTAAAAAAATAATACTATTTGACATTTTATAAGAAAACTTAAAAAATAGAAGTTTAACTGCATAATCATGAATACTTCAAATTACTAAGGAGCCAATGGGTAAGCATGTCAGTTGTTGAAATGTTTATAAAAATAGTATGGGATATAAAAAGATTTCTAACAAATTAGATGCTAAGAGAGCACCTACAGAAGTGTGAGGTATGGGCACAGCATCAGGAAGACAAACAGGATGCGATGGCTGGTGCAGGAACAAATTTGGAAGCTTACAGCTCAGAAGGAGCTGAGCTTTGGCAAGTAATGCTACAGACTGGTTCTAGAACAGATGATGTATGAGCGGATATAAGAGGAAGTTATGGTTACCAGGAGAAGCATGGTTCTCTGGTCACTGCATAGCTGTCGCTGGAATTTCCCTCTGCACAGTTGGTAATCGATGATAGGAAACTCCACCCCTAGCTGATGCTTACGACACACCCTTGTAGTTTATTCTGTTGTAGATGGGCACTTCCTGTTTTTCCAATATGTAGCCCCTGTCCATCAGAGCATCCCCTTCATGATATTATCTGTCTTTAACAATTTGTTGTTGTTGTTTTTCACAATTTTTAATTTTAGCTTCCCAGAGCCTGAGGGAACCGCAGATCAAAGAGCAAGTTTTCTCCTTTTCCCACATAAATGCATTTCTTAAGTCGATCCCTTGCATATATGTTCTCCATCACTACTAATTCTGTCTTCCCTTTCTAAGCTCAGTGTAAAGACTGACTTTTAGAGGGTGGATTGAATTTCAGGCTAAAAGGAAAAGAAGAAAACTACTCTAAAGGATGGGGCTTATCCAGTGCAGAACAGATCTCCTCAGGCCTAATTCCCAGATTTTACAAAAGCAATAAATAATTTAGGGATTGGGCAAGCATGATTACTTTTGATTAATGAAACTGACCTAATTTAAGCAGGATATATATAACCCCGTTTCAGATATTCTCTGTGACCTGCAGGCTAGTGAGGTCATGTTATTACTACAGTGTGTGTAGAAAAATTCAAATTTATCATATTTGTGTAAAAAAATCTACAACTATAGCTGTTTAAAACAATAATTTTCTCTTGCCATTTTATCTACCTCCTTGTATGAGTAGTCAGCTGCTATCTGTAGCTATGTTTCCTACATCTTAATTATCAAAACAACTTTATTTGTTTATTTATTTTTCAAAGTTATTTTGTTACAAGTATAGTGTGACACTCTCGCAAGTGAATAAGTGATCTGATTCAAGTGAAAGATGATATTTAGTATATTATTAATTATGAGATGATCTGTGGTTGGCCCAGATGAGGGTGTGTGTTTGTGTGTCCAGAAAGTCATTAAAAGGTAGTAGTAACAACTTCTTAGTTTCAAAGATGCTGAAACATGGGACCAGCTTAAGGGAAGAACACACTGTGTGTGTGCATATGGGTGCACGTGTGTGTCCATTATTTGTTTAGTTAAATGTGTATATTTATGTTTAGCAACTTATTGAGATAAATGGTTATGAATTAGATCTAAGGGTTCTTGGAGATTCTGATACGTCTCTATTAAAGGAGACAAGGTCTTTAATTGGTAGATGGACTGAGGAGAAATTTCAGAATAGATTAGCGCCATAATGGGAAAGGAATGTGAATAAGATAACTTTTTATTCTTGGTTATTTTCAAAGGTTTGGCTATAAAATTCAGGCTACCATGAAATCCTTCAGTCCTGTTGCAGTGAGTGCTATAGATTTCTGGCTTCTCTAGTGAGTTGAGTGAGGTGAAAACTGTAAGTTCTTTTTCTAATGAAACAAATTCACTGCTGGTACTGAGTTGGGGGTGGGGAAAGAGTGCTAAATTCTATCTCTTTAACAGAGAAGTGATCATGGAGTTATGGTTCCATATTTTGGAGTTCAAAGGTGAATGAAGGATAACCTAAGTATGTATAAATTACCATAATGTTTCCACAACGTATCTAAAGATCAGTGACTGAGAATGTAAGAAAATCTTATGATGCAAATTCATTACAACAAAGTTGTCTTGAACAAATCTGCTATCCCTTGGAGTTTGACTTCACTCAAGAAAAGTGAGAATAAAAATATATTTCATGAAAGGGAGCATTATACGTTAAAGGGAAGTATCTAATATAATGAAAGATAAAGGTTCTAGAAATGCATCATGGGACCATTGGGAACTGATTGAAAACATGAATTGTGTAATCCTGATTTTGCCACACTACAGACATTTGGCCTTGAGTGAGTTATATATAAGCTTTCTAAACTCCATTTCCCTCATTTGGAGAACAGGGATACAAATACCTAACATGTTATGTTGCAGTAATAGTAAAGTGTCTTGTCCAGATCCTGGAAGGTACTCAATAACAGGTAGGTAATAGTTATCACTGTTCTAAACTGTGGTCTAAAGTGAAATTCCCATCCCCTGAGGATGATGAGTCATGGCAGTTACAGTGAAGAGCATGGTTCAGTTCCATGGAGACTCAAAGTTATTTCTCAGATAATTTTATGGTCTCTTGATTTTTGTAACAAAAGAAAAGCAAACCAAGCCACTGCACAGAAATTTATACAGTGATAAATCTTTCAAATTCCACACTAAGAATCATTGTGGTTTATGTACAGTACCCAAATTCTTTACATGGCTAGCTGCTCTTATTTTTAGCATCAGATTTATATATCATGATGACTAGACCCAAAACCACCACAGGGGTGGTCTCAGACTTGGCACTTGTGACCTTATTAAGGGTAGAGAGTCATTTACAATCAGTGTCTGTATGTAATTGCAATAATCCTTTGCTGACAGGTATAGACCTACTAGCTCTTCCTGCTGAACAACGCACATTTCCTGAAGCAAAAGTAGCATATTCATAGGAGACCAAATATATTCTCCCTGAGAACTTCGTCTTCTAGCTGACCAGAAAATATCCTACATGATTTTGTTTTAGAGTAAAAGCTAACGAGAGGCACCTGGGTGGCTCAGTCAGTTGAGCATCTGACTCTTGGTTTCAGGCCAGGTGATGATCTTAGGGTTGGTGGGATCCAGCCCTGCTTCAGGCTCTGCCCTGAAAGTATGGAGCCCGCTTGGGATTCTGTCTCCCTCTCTCTCTCTGCCTTGCTTGCATGCACTCTCTCTCCCATAAATAAATAAAGAAAGAAACAAATAACAAAAAACAAAAACAAAACACCCAACATTTGAGTAAAAGCTAACTACAGTGGAAAATAAATGACATACTCTCAAAACGATTGCCACAAACTTTATTTTTTATCACACTAAGTCTTGGGAGACTATTTCCTTCCATGTAGCTCTCCTGTACAACTTTTCTATAAGCAGAAATTCAGAGATCCAGAATCCTTCCATCCAGGCCAGGCTATCCTCTAGGGCCTCAAAAACTTCCTCTGGGTCCTCTCTATCCAGCCTATAAGTGAAGAGAGGGGGGAGGGGGAGACAAAGGAGAAAAGAGGAAGGGAGAAAGCGTGGGAAGAATCTTATGGTAATCTTAAGATGTGGGGAAGTAGCGAGCACCAGTCCTGCCATATTGCATTGGTTAGAACCAAGTCATTTGGCCACATCTAACTTTAAGGGAAGCTGGAAAATACAGTCAACGTGGAAGATAAAAGTTTGGTGAACACACACCAATCTTTTTCTTTTTTTCTTTTTTTTTAATTTGGTTTTGGATTTCAGATTGTATTTTTCATAGCAGATGATGTTGGTATCTGTGTGTGTGTAAAATGGACTCAGTTCTCAGATGCATGTTGAGTAAAATCTTTGACACGTATTTATCCCTTTTATTCATACTTCCTCCTAAGAATCTAGAGGCTTCTCACTTTTTAGAGAACTTTAGAAAGATTATCTCTAACCAAGGGAAATCTATCAAACACTGTTAGAGATCTATCAAACCAGTTAGAGTGAATCTTAAAAGCAATCTTGAAGATAGGAAAAGAAGTCACTCAAACAACACTAAAATTTACATAAAGGAAACTTCTCAAGATTTCTGAGCAGCTGATGTATAAACAGACACCTTAACAAAATTTTGCCAAAGCAAGATTTCTTTCCTGCTGTTTGTTTTTATGTCCTTTTCCTTTGAATGTTGATATTCCTGCAATGAGCCTGTACTACGTGAGGGGATGACTCCTAGGACCAAAGCTGAGACCTAATCTCTTTGCATAGGTCTCTGCTGGCTCTCAGGACAAGCAGAGCACCAGAGCTAAGACAGAACACTGGGAACATGAGCACCTTTCAAAATGTCATGCAAGGAAGAGATGAGCCTAGAACTTGAAAACACTTAGAAATCATTCCGTTTCCACATTCCAACTTGTGAGAGTCCTGTGTTATCATAGATCACACACACATTCCAATTATATGGTGTCTTTAATTTAACAACATACCACTGAACATCTGTAAAATATCCTGTATAAATCGGAGAGTAGGGAACCCACATTATCCAAACTGATTTTAAGTTTCAGATGTGTTAAGCAAAAATGGGAACTTTTAAAAATATACTTTGTAGAGAATATAAGACAAAGTTTTAACCATTCATTCCATGGTGGACAAAATCTTTTCACTTGAGGAAATATTTCCTAATTAGTGATTTGTAAAATCTCTTAAAAGACTTAAAAACTGATTTGTACTTATTATCTTATTGGCATGTTTACTAATATAATATGCAATTGTAAAGATTATGAGAACATTAGTTGAAATTATGAAAAGGGAGATAAAAATTTTCCAGGAAAATTGTACCTAATACAATATTAGAAATTTAATAACTGACTCAACTCTACATATGAAATTGTAATTTAATTATTCAACTATAATAATTATAAGAGAAAGATTTGAAATATATTTTATTCTTTAATGGCAACCTTCAATCTCTGCTCCTTTCAAATTTCAAGGAGGAAATAAGTCAGAGAGATGGGAAGATTGACTTTGTGAAGTCACAACTGGAACAGTTCCCTGGGGGTGGTGGAACACATTTAAGACTGCTTCCTAGTGGTTTGGGATAAGATAAATTTGTTTCAAATGAGAATCACCTCAAGAAAATTAGCTATTTATCCAAGAACTCAAAGACCAAAGGGAAAATATCAAAGGCTACCTTTCAGTCCTGCTTAAAACCAGATGCTCATGTGTAGATTGTTTACTTAAGCACTGATAACCAAGCTCTTCCCCACTTGTGAAAACAAGTTAGTAGTTTGTCCATTCAGCAAACATTTACTGAGTACCTATTACTTGCCAGGCAGTGTGTTAAGTGCCAGAAATACAGAGAATAAATCAAACGCTCTAAGAGCCCAAGGCGGGATTACAGATGGAGATGGAGGGGCCGTCAATCCCATATTAAGAGCTAGGTTTGTGCATCTCAATACATATCTTTTATTTTTAATTTCTTTTTCTTTTTTTTTTTTTTGAGAGAGTAACACACAAGCAGAGCAGAGGTGCAGAGGGAGAGAAAGAGAGAGAGATAATCTTAGCAGTCTCCACACTCAGTGCGATGCTGGGCCCAATCCCACAACTGTGGGGTTATGATCTGAGCCGAAACCAAGAGTCAGATGCTCAACCAACTGAGCCACCCAGGCGCTCCTCAATACATATCTGATCTTTAAGCTAAATAATCAGGAATTCCAATCCTTACCTATCTCCCTACTGGTATGGTGGTCTGGGGGAATTCCACACAAACCTAGCTCTTTCTTAGAGTTATAAGATATGGTGATAATGGAGACCCCCCCCACACCCCCCGAGTTTATAAATTGACCTGATTATGGTAGATATCTTCAATGGCTCCCTATCAAGTTTGAAGTCCAAACTCAAAGGCATAGCTTTGAAGATGCTTCATGATCTGACTCTAATCTCATCTTATAATAAAATATAATTCAGGGTGCCTGGGTGGCTCAGTCGGTTGAGCATCTGACTTCGGCTTGGGTCATGATCTCACGGTTCATGAGTTTGAGCCCCGCATCAGGCTCTGTGCTAATGACTCTGGGCCTGGAGGCTGTTTTGGATATTGTGTCTCCCTATCTCTCTGCCCCTCGCCCACTCACACTCTGTCTCTCTCTCTCTCTCAAAAATAAACAAACATTAAAATTTTTTAAATATAATTCATAACTAGTCTTAATTTC
The DNA here is from genome assembly GCA_028646485.1 of Cryptoprocta ferox. Classification (NCBI taxonomy): domain Eukaryota; kingdom Metazoa; phylum Chordata; class Mammalia; order Carnivora; family Eupleridae; genus Cryptoprocta; species Cryptoprocta ferox. The sequence continues at coordinate 73,757,769 of CM053573.1, forward strand.
TGAAATAGTTCTTACATGTTATGGCCTCTCTGCCTACTTAACCTTCTTTCCCTCATATTTGTTTACTAATCAGTGTCTTAGCTAATCTTCACATCTCACCTCAAATACAAGTCTTCAGAAATGTTTCTTATTCCTCTCCAGTCAAGATAAATCTGTCTTCCATACTTCCATGGCAAACTGCTAGCTCTTACTGAGTTTGGCCTTGTGCAATAGCTAGTTGCTTACACGTCCATCTCCATTCCTTATAATTGAGAAGAAGGGCAATGTATTACTATATTTTAATATCCACCACTGTGCCTGTTAATGTTGGTGCAGGGTAGGACCTCAATAAATGCACATTAATTTGAACTGCTCTGTTTTCCTTGTCCAGCTTGGGTAGTAAAACTCTCCAAAAGAAGGTAAACTCAAACTCTGTCTACAAGCCTGCTATGACTTTTTTTTCAAGGGTCCTCTAGACTCTCTCCTCTTTGATTCTTCATACTCTTGCTCTTTCTCTGTCCATCCACCAACACCCAGATCAACAGCTTCCTATTACAGAAGTTCCATCAACCCACCTCTTTCCCTCACATTCTTTATTCAAGCCCAGGGGTCACAAATTCAAATGCCCATAAGCACAAGACACAAAACATCAATGCAAGAATCCAGCTGGTGTACAATAAGAAGTAGATGGACCTAACTGGAAATGATATGTCCTATAAAGGCAACTAGAGGGGCACCTTGGTGGCTCAGTTGATCAAGCCTCCCAACTCTTGATTTTGGCTCAGGTTATGATCTCAAGGTCGAGGAAATGGAGTCCTGTGTTGGGCTTCACGATCACAGCACAGGAACTGATTGGGACTCTCTCTCCCTTTCTCTCCCTCTCTCTCTGTCCCTCCCTTTTGCATGCTCTCTCTCTCTCTCTCTCTCTCTCTCTCTCTCAAAATAAATAAACTTAAAAAAAAGGCAACTAGATTATTATTTTTTAATTGCCCTACAAATAATACTGTTTGTATTATTGTGCTGTTATCATGCTACCACCTTAACGTAAGGCAACATACCCTTCCCCACTAAACTCCATTCTCTGCACCTTTGTTTGCATTTTTTTTCCCTCCACCTGAAGTGCCTCCACCTTTATCTATCCTTCAAGGCCTGGAGCTAATGTAACTTACCTCCTTGAAACTTCTGCAATCCCTCCAGTTGGAATTTGCAAATATTTTTCACCCTTGTTAAGACTGTCCCTTTTAAACAGCTCTTGTCTACCACTCATCAGAGCACACCTCACACTAGTCCTATTTGCATGCATTAGCTCTTTCTTACTTACGGTTGTCACCCTCTACCTCCCTCAGCACAGTGCTTCTGTACTCACAAACTCTGTATATACTGTTGAATTAAACCCACATCCCTCTCAAACCCCACCCCCACCCCCTGAGCTGTAGCAAATTCTACAAGGTAGGTTTCTGAAAAGCACTACCCCCAAATTACAGATGGGAAAATCTGTGTTTCAGATGATGAGGCAATGGTCCCTGACTCAACTAGAAAACTAGTGGCAACATCAAGGTCAGAAGCCGTATCTTTGACAATGCAAGATCCATACTGAGTTAGATGCCTTCACCTGGGACGCCATTACCAAGGTGTTTGCAGGATACTTCAAACTCTCCAAGAGAACAGAGAGGTACTCTCATTGATGAATACACTCTTGATATTGAACTTATTTATAGTTTTGGAGAGGAGGGAGACAGTTTGGTGAGTGTGCTGTTAAAACTCTAGGAACTTGGCAGCAACCAGTGCACAGGAATTCCCCCTGCTTTGCATTTTAACACTGCTGTGATTTGTAGGCATCACTATTTAATGAAGCACACAGCTGTGCCAGAAGAGCAGGAGGCAGAGTTTGGCACTAAAGGGTCAGCAGGAAATCTGGCAATCATGTCATCTGGAATTTCCCTAACTCAGTAGAGCCGCCCCTCCTTCCCTTGCCCTCCCCCAGCACAACCGCCAGTCACTCTCCAAAACGACCATTTTAATTACGCAAATAACCCAGCAGAGAAACTGCAGTGTAAGTCTTGCCCTTCGGCTCATCTTTAGCAAGTATATTTTTATAAGTCCAGGAACTAGATTGGCCAAACCACCAAGATAAAATAAGAAATGATCCAAATCTTCGGCTAAAATTGTAATGGAAACATTGAGGGAAGCTAAAAAAGAAATCTCTTTGGATAATATTATAAATTATTTCTTTTAATTAAATTAGCCCCGCCCTTTCCTATTTTAGCTGCAAACAGAAGTTTCCAAAGCAGCAATTTGAAAGTTGAGAAATCCTGTGGTGTCCTGCGAAGCTGAGTTTTATAGTAGGGTTCAAATTCCACCTCAGTAATTTACTGATTGTGAGACATGGAGAAGTTAATTTGGCTTCTTTGAGCTATGTTTTCGTACCCTACAACATGGGGATAAGAGTATATATCCAATGGGGATATTAGCAGGTTTTCCTGAGATAAGTATATTTATAAGTTCTGGCACCTAGGGGCCCTCAGTGTATGTTTTCTCCTTTCCTTTCCTCCCTCACCCAGTTCCCCCAACACATCCATACATCTTCATGACTTAATAGATTTCTTTTAAAACGTAATAGATTCAAGTAAGTACTTGATATCTGGAGAGTCACACAGCACATTTTTCTTGCTATTGCTAAGTAAATGATATGATCATGATGTCTTTATTTCAATGAATCAAAGCATTTATCAATACCTATATTCACTTCCAAAGTGTTCTTATAAAGTATAAGCAAAGGCACAAGTATCTCTCTTATGGATAGAGAAAATGAGAACAAAGATTAGGTTGTATGGCCCAAATCTTTAAAGGAGAAGTACCATCCTTGAGTTATATCATCCTTTATTAGCTTTCCCCATATTACCTCAAAGTATCTTCTCTGGAGTTATAAATCAAAGACAAGACTGAAAATCTACAGAAATGTTTACTAATGATGTAAATTTAAAAAGCAACAGCAAGCCCTAAATAAAGCAAAGGGAAAAAAAAATCAGTGTTCTATTCACTACATGTTCTATTAAGAATAAATAACACAGGGGTGCCTGGGTGGCTCATTGGTTTAGCTTCAAACTTCAGCTCAGGTCATGATCTCCCAGTCTGTTAGTTTGAGCCCCACATAAGGCTCTGTGCTGAAAGCTCAGAGTCTAGAGCCTGCTTCAGATTCTGTCTCCCTCTCTCTCTGCCCCTTTCCCACTCATGCTCTGTTTCTCTCTCTCTCTCTCTCTCTCTCTCTCTCTCTCAAAAATAAACATTTAAAAAAATTTTAGGGGCACCTGGGTGGCTCAGTCAATTACGTGACCAACTTGAGCTCAGTTTATGATCTCACTATTCCTGAGTTTGAGCCCCGAGTCAGGTTCTGTGTTGACAGCTCAGAGCCTGGAGCCTATTTCAGATTCTGTGTTTTACCAGCCACTTTGGTATACCATATCTCAGTAAACATATGCCATTTGAATTTTTTCTCAAAGATTAGATGTATTCAGGCCAGAGAAGAAATTAAGCAACCAAACTGAATGTTGTTATATGCCACTGGTCAGAGGTTAGATTTTGACATAAAATTTACAAGTGATAAAACTGAAAATGAGATTCTGGCTAATGAACAGAAGAGGAAACCGAAAGATAGACTGTGGTTTCTTTTAGACTTTTGTTCACAAAATGACAATTTGGTTTCCTTAAATGAATATATTCCACATGACTCCTACCACTGATAGAGAAATTATTTGCCAAAACCAGTTCCAGTTTTAAAGTTAAAAATACTATTTATAGTTATTTGAGTTCAATGTTAGTAAGTCATTTTTTTAAGGTGTGCATATTATCAAGACTGCTTTCAAAGACTATTTATTAATGTACTGATCAAGATCATGAAATTAATTTTGTGGGCCACAGCTAGCTTAAGAAAAGAGAGAAGGAGAGATGGAAAGAGAGAGTGAGCAAGCATGTAAGCATAAGGGATGACTCTGGCATGGAATAAATCACAATGGAATAATTGGGATATATCAGATCCCATTGCATGTATATGAGTAAGTATTGTTTTATGAAATTTTGTGGTTCAACTGATAATTATGTGTCTATGTACATATGTATGTTTGCACAGTACACATATGCTACATAAACAGCATACTTTTGTTATGGCTAGCGATCAAAAATATTGGAGGACCACTCTAAAGAATAGTTAAGATATGGGGCGCCTGGGTAGCTCTGTTGGTTAAGCCTCCAACATCGGCTCAGGTCATGAGCTCATCGTCTGTGGGTTCAAGCCCTGCATCGGGCTCTGCACTGAGAACTCAGAGCCTGGAGCCTGCTTCAGATACGGTGTCTACCTCTCTCTCTCTCTGCCCCTCCCCAACTCGTGCTCTGCTCTTTCTCTCTCAAAAATAAATAAACATTTAAAAAAGTAAAAAAAAAAAAAAAAAAAGACTAGTTAAGATACAGTTTTAAATTTTCTTTCATTCTATTTTTTTCTTTAAAGATTTTATTTTTAAGTCATCTCTGCGCCCAATGTGGGGCTTGAATGCACAACCTCCAAGATCAAGAGTCACATGCTCTGTCAACTGAGCCAGCCAGGTGCCCCTAAAATCCATTTTTAATCGTCAGTAAGTTTCTACTTACGTAAGTATAGCTAATTTTTTTATGGGCTTTAAATTTGTCTTACTGACTTTTAATTTTTTGTTGAGGTATAACTGACATACAACACTATATTAGATTCTGGTGTATAACATAACGAGTCGATATTTGTATTCACTGTAAACTGATCGTCACTCTAGGTCTAGTTACCATCCACCACCACACGTAGTTATAGAATTATTTTCCTGTGATAAGAACATTCAAGATTTACTCTCTTAGCAACTTTCAAATATGAAACACAGTATTATTAACTATAGTCACCATGCTATGTGTTATATCTCCATGACATATGTATTTTATAACTACACATTTGTACCTTCTGCCTCCTTTTACCCATTTTGTTCACCCTCCCCCAGCCACCTCTGGTAACCACAAATCTGTTCTCTTTATCAATGAGCTTATTGTTTTTAATTTCTTCCTTTTTAAAAAAATTATTCTTATATAGTGAGATCATACAGTATTTTTCTCTGTCTGATTTATTTCTCTTAGCATAATGCTCGTAAAGCCCATCCATGTTGTTGCAAATGGCAAGATTTCATTCTTTTATAATGGCTGAATAATATTCAATTGTATGTATACCACATCTACTTTATCCATTTATCTATCGATGGACACAGGTAGTCCCCATATATTGGCTATTGTAAATCATGCTTGGATGAACATAGGGGTGCAGAAATGTTTTTGAGTTAACGTTTTCATGTTCTTCTGGTAAATACCCGGAAGGGGGATTGCTGGGTTATATGGTAGTTCTATTTCTACTCTTACTGAGGAACCTCCATACTATTTTCCATAGTAGCTACACCAATTTATAGTCCTGCCAACAGTGCACAGGTGTTCTCTTTTCTCTACATCTTCAACAATACTTATTTCATGTCTCTTTGATAACAGCCATTCTAACCAGTATGAAGTGATATATCATTGTAATTTTGATTTACATTTCTGATTTTTAAGTTATAATGCTTATAATGAGAGTATTAATATTTATGTTATTATTTTTTAAAGTGATCATTTTTCAGGAAAATTATCTAAATTTTTAATTAGTGACAATAAATTTTACTGTGAAACATCTAAAAGAGCAAAATTTTAATATGCTATAATCATAAACACATCCTTACCTTCTGAGACAGCAAATATATGCCTGGGTCATTTCCAAAGGAAAATTTTTGAGACAAAGAAAATATATGAATGTATATAGATTAGGACTACAGAATTGTTAATAATAACAGAAAATATATGAAAGACTTTATTATGTACCAGCAAATCTACAAAGTACAGTATTATATGCAGTCACTAAAATGATCACTCTGGCAAATTAAAAAAATGCATATATTATACATTTAATTAATACAACTTCATATGTGCTGTGGTTATAGCTATTCAAATATTCTGCCAGCATATAAGCTAGATATTGTAAGGAAACAGGGAAACAGAAAACTGTAAGTTTCAGGAGTGATTAAATAGTAGATATATATTTTTAATTCTGTTTTTAGCTAATATTATCATAAAACGGTGCTATTAAAATCATTATATCTTAGTATGGTTCTAAAATATGATCAATACTGACAAAAATTACCAGCAAAGCTAAAACTCTTTAGATATTGCTAAAATCTTATGAAAGTGAGCTGGCAAGAGTGCTTTAAGACCTATTATAAATATGAGCAAAATGAGGCAAGACCTATTATATATAGTTGGGGACTTTTTGTGTGTGCACGGAATTATATAAGATGTAGAGAATTGTCCCTCTTGGGTCTGGGGGGCCTGTTTGGGGTTTCCATTGAAGCAGCAGGGCTCTGGAGTCAGAACTGCTCCTGCTTTAGGCAACATTTCAACCCCTCTGTGTGGTCCTACCTTATCTATTAAACGCATCTGGTGATAACCTGTGTGCCTTGGTCTTTGAGAGATTTACCTTTTGCCTGGCTGATAGTAGGATCTAGGTAATTCTGGGTCTGACTTATCGGTGTTAGATGGAGGAGAAGTACACCAGCATCAGATGTATAGCTTGATGTGTCACAAGATGCCGAGAGCCCACGGGCAGAAGATAGAAAGAGTCTCTAGGGCAAAAACCAGAATTAAGGACTAAGGTCACAGCAGCAACCTGATCTATTTATTTTCCTGCCAAAATAATGCTTGCTCCAATTGTCATCCTGTGTGTTAATTGTTTGCATTGCAGCCATGATAAAATACGACAATGTTACATAGAGATTTTCTCCATATTTATTTTTGTTTTAAAAAATTTTTAATGTCTATTTTTCAGAAAGATAGACAGACAGAGCATGAGCAAGGGAAGGGCAGAGAGAGAGGTAGACACAGAATCTGAAGCAGGCTCTAGGCTCTGAGCTGTCAGCACAGAGCCGGACGTGGGGCTCGAACCCACAAACTGTGTGATTGACCTGAGCTGAAGTCAGATGCTTAACCACCCAGGTGCCCCAGGATTCTCTTCATATTTAAAAAGCAGACTTGAGTGCAAGGTGAGAGAGGTCCATATCATGGTAGATAAGTTTGGGCAATACTGAATTGACACAGTCTTTACTTTGGCAAGCCAGGTCAATCAATCTTGGCCTTTTTGGATGTTCTAGGCTCTGACATGCCAAAGCTACTGTAAAAGGGCTGCTGCTGTTGTTAATCCACAGCCAGCTATCTCTTGCCTCGTGTGAGCAATTTAGAGCAGCTGATGATCTCCTTTCATGTCTACATCAGTGTTCCTCTCTACCGTTTGACATATAAAACGTCTTTCACACATCTGGAGAATCTATTGTATCCCTACAGGGATTTTCCTTTACTGAGGATCTTAAAAACAATAGGTTCCTTTTCGATTGATCAAATATAAAATTGAATCTTATACTAAGCGTGTTTTTTTGTAAACTGTACATGCTCTCCAGCCCACTAGAGGTTTTAACTTGAGGGTGGAAGGCATGACATCCTCAAGGGAGAAAGGCAGCTCTGTGCTAAGGTACAACTCCAGGTATCATAATGACAGCTGTTAGGTAATACCAACCATAAGCTAAGAGTAAAGAAAGTTGAAATACATATCATATATCATATATATATATATATATGAATATGTATCTATATGGCAGAAGTTTCTATGAGATCCAGACAATCACTTGTTCTATAGAAATGTCTTTCAAAAGTATACAAATGTTGGGGCACTTTGGTGGGGGGGCTCAGTCAATTGAGCATCTGACTCTTGATTTCAGCTCAGGTCATGATTCCAGCTTTGTGGGATTGAGCCCTGCATCGGGCTCTGGGCTCCATGCTGAGCTTCGAGCCGGCTTCAGATTCTCTTTTCCTCTGCCCCACTTGTGCTCTCTTGTGTGTGCGCTCTCTCTCTCTCTCTCTCTCTCTCTCTCAAAAAGAAAAAAAATAGTATATAAATGTTAAAATGTTTCCAATTATTTCACTGAAATACGCCAGGCACTTAAGTGTCATATCTTTAAATTTATATGGGGGGGGGTGTAGAAGGGGTGTATCCGAGAATTAATGTATTTGTTTAACTCCCTGGATATATAGTAGAATCATCTGGAAAGTGGGGCACCTAGATGGCTCAGTCGGTTAAGCGTCTACTCTTGATTTCAGCTCAGGTCATGATCTCACAGTTCATGAGTTTGAGCCCTGCATCAGGCTCTACACTGACAGAGCCAACTACCTAGCAATGATGATACCACTCTTGTAGTATTAACACTCCTATTACAAATTAGGATGTGACCATATGGAATCATTTTATGGAATGATTCATTATTTGATATAATATTGTTTATTTGAAGACATATGTATATATGCAATACATATATGCTATATACTGCATAATAATAATAAATAATCTCGTTAGCCCTTGCTGAGATAGGCGACTTACATCTGTTTGATTTCCTGGCCCTCTCTTCTCCTGTCTCAAAGTCCTAAAATATAGTTACTTAAATTCTTTTAAATAACAAACATCCTGTTATTATGAGACCTTTTATTTTTGAAAAGCTAAGGTAACTATACTGATAATTTTTTAACTCAAACTTATACATCACATACTACATACCAGACATTGTACATGTCTGGTTATTAACACTTATACCAATCCTACAAGGTAGTTTTCTTAATTATCCCCATTTTATATATAAGGAAATGGAGATACAAAGTGGTTAGGCAATTTATCTGAAGGACATACCCAGATAGTGGCAGAGCTGAGACCATTACCAATTTTGATACCAAAGTTCAGGCACGTGAGCCTATAATATACTCCTTCCCAGATAGCTTGGGCATGAAAAAACCTGGGCTGTCAATCACTAAATAACACTAGACTTCTGTGATTTTTGTAGTTTTCCTCTCAAAGAAAAAAAAGAGTCACTCCTAGGATTTATTTTTTTACCTGCCTGGATTTTTCAAAATTTATAAAACTTCCATGAAGGAAGTTCAGCCTATTTCATTCATTTTACTCTTTCAAAATTATGTTTTTCTACAAAAAAATCTTAAAATTTGTATGGAACCACAAAACACCCCAACTAGCCAAAGTGACCTGGAAAAAGGAAAGCAAAGCTGGAGGCATCCCAATAAGGAACTTCAAGTTAGATTACAAAGCCATAGTGATCAAAACAGGATGGTACTGGTACAAAAATACACAGATACATTAATGGAACAGACTAGAAAACCCAGAAATGAACCCACAACTATATGGTCAACTAAACCTTGACAAATCAGAAAAGAATATCCAATGGGAAAAGACTCTTCAATAACTGGTGTTGGGGAAACTGGACAGCAACATGCAAAAGAATGAAACTGGACCACTTTCTTACACCAAACACAAAAATAAATTCAAAATGGATTAACAACCTAAATGTGAGACATGAAACAATTAAAATCCTAGAGGAGAACACAGGCGGTAACATCTTTGACATTGGCTATAGCGACTTCTTACTAGATGTGTCTCTGGAGGCAGGGGGAACAAAAGAAAAAAAAAACACTATTGGGACTTCATCAAAATAATAAAAAAAATCCTAAAAACAAAAACAAACAAAAAAACTTATGCACAACAATGGAAACAATCAACAAAACTAAAAGACAACTTACATAACAGGAGAAAATATTTGCAAATGATAGATCTGATAAAGTATTAGTATTCAAAATATATAAAGAACTTATAAAACTCAACACCCAAAAAACAAATAATCTAATTAAAAAATTGGCATAGACTTGAACAGACATTTATCCAAAGAAGACATACAGATGACCAGCAGACACATGAAAAGATACTCAGTGTCACTCATCTTCAGGGAAATACAAATCAAAGCTATACTGAGATGTCACCTCTCACCTGTCAGAATGGCTAAAATCAACAACACAAGAAAGAACAGGTGTTGGCGAGGATGTGGCGAAAGAGGAACTCTCTTATATTGTTGGTCGGAATGCAAATTGGTACAGCCACTCTGCAAAACAGTATGGAGTTCCTTCAAAAAGTAAAAAATAGAACTATCAAAAAAAAATAGAACTATCCTACAATCTAGCAATTGCATTACTAGGTATTTACCTAAAGAATACAAAAATACTAATTCAAAGGGATACATGCACCCCAGTGTTTATAGGAGCATTATCTACAATAGCCAAATTATGGAAATAACACAAATGAGCATCTACTGATGGATAAAAAAGATTTGGTATGTGTATGTGGTGTGTATTATATATATAATATATATTATTACATATATTATATATGTAATATACATATTATATATATTATATATATAATGGAATATTATTCAGTCATAAAAAAGAACGAAATTGGGGTGCTTGATTGGCTCAGTTAAGCATGTGACTCTTGATTTCAGCTCAGGTTATGAGATTGAGTTCAGGCTGTGAGATTAAGCCCTACATTGAGCCAGCCTGGGATTCTCTCTCCATCTGTCTCTGCCCCTACTCCCCCTCAAAAGAAATAAATAGACATTTTAGAAAAGTGGTAAGTAGAAATAGTGCTTTAAAACAAAGAATAAAATCTTGGGGTGCCTGGGTCACTCAGCTGGTAAGCATCCGACTTTGGCTCAGGTCATAATCTCACGGTTTGTAAGTTCGAGCCCCACATTGGGCTCTGTGCTGACAGCTCAGAGCATGGAGCCTGCTTCAAATTCTGTCTCCCTTGCTCTCTGCCCCTCTCGTGCTCACACTCTGTCTCTCTTTCTTTCTCTCAAACATAAATAAACATTAAAAATTTTAAAAATCAAAAAAATAAAAGAATGTAATATTGTCATTTGCAATGACATGGATGCAGCTAGAGTATTATGCTAAGCAAAATAAATCCGAGAAAGAAAGACAAGTGACATATGATTTCACTCATATGTGGAATTTAAGAAATAAAGCAAATGAGAATGGTGGGTGGAGAGAGAGGTAAACCAGTAAACAGACTCTTAACTATAGAGAACAAACTGATGGTTACCAGAAGGCAGGTGGGTGGGGAGATGGGTGAAATAGGTGATGGGGGTTAGGGAGTGTGCTTGCGATGATGAGCACCAGGTAGTGTATGGAAGCGTTGAATCACTATAGTGTATACTTGAAAGTAATATTACACTGTATGTTCCCTAACTGGAATTTAAACTTAAAAAACTATTTTTTCTAATTTTTAAAACATTTGCTATGTGCCAACACTGTACTAAACTCTAAGGAAACAAAATACAATAGGGCCAGAAGTGCAAAAAGTTATGTATAATATAAAGTGACATATGCTACTCATTCAATCAAGTAATATTTATTAAGTGGTTCTTCTGTGCTGAGCACTATACTAGGTCCTGAGGAAATGGAGCTCTGGACAAAAGAGACCTGTCCCTCCTTAAACTTAGTGGCTAGTGAGGGAGACAGACATCAGAGAACACAGTAATTGCTCTCATAGAACTCTGACAAGTGCATCAAGTGAAAAAAAGACAACGTAAGCATGCATTAAGGGGCCCCAAGCCTCATGTCAAGGTGTTTCCCTGATAGTGACAATGAGACTGAGATCTGAATGGTGGGTAGATGTTATCTAAGTATTGGGATGTCTAGAAAGCTAAAGAAACTACTTTATAAGCTGTGGATGGCTTCACAAGGGAAGTGATAGGAACTGGGGCTTGAAAAGTTATTTCAATATCGCTACATAGAGAGCCAGAAAAAGAGGACTGTGGAAAGAAAAACAGCAGCAGACAACATAACCTTACTATTTACCCTTTTAAGTCAGAGAAGAATAGAAGCCCACATACATATTTCTACCCATACATCCACACATATACACACTCCAGCACACTGACCACTTTGCCACCAACAAACCTCTCCTTCCTTGCAGTCTATTGCATAAGACTAGCCTAATGTGTAAGTAAAAGCTGGTTGGTCAGTAGACAGAAGATGTGTGTGGTTTGGTTGTCCAAATAGGAATGCAGAGACATGTTCTCCAGGACAGGAACAACAAAGTACCTTTAATTCACACTAATGTGTAACTGGTTGCTGTCAGTTTTTTGCCAGTGAGAAAATTTTTATTAGAGATCTTGAGGCTATCTCATTGATTGTGGCCGCACATGGTGTGCCGGAGACTTGTGTTTTGGTCTTAGTCCTCCTAACAACTGACTTGTGTAACTCTGGGATAAATCTTGACCAGTTTCTGAGGCTCTGTTTCCTTCTGTTTTGAGAAAGAAATATAAGTGGCAGAGCTCTAAGTTCTCTTCTGGATCACTGAGGGCTGTGCGACCAAAATATGGAGCATTGGTACATTCTCTGGCTCTTCTCTGCATTAGGATTTAAGGAGTTGGATTCAGAAAACTACTTTTTTTTTTTTTTTTTTTTTTTTTTTTTTTGTAGAGAGAGAAGGGGGAAGTACATGCAAGTAAGGAAGGGGCAAAGAGAGAGAGAGAGAGAGAATCTTAAGCAAGTTCCATATCCAGTTTAGAGCCCAACACGGGGCTTGATGCAGGGCTTACTCTCATGACCATGAGATCATGACCTGAGATGAAATCAAGAGTTGGACACTCAACCAACTGAGCTACCAGTACCCCTCCAAAAACTACTTTAATTTAAAGCCCTAAACATCTCCTCTGCCTCTCCTTTCAATCCCATCATATATAAACTCTATTCAGACTAGTAGCCTGCCTATCCCTTTCCTTTTCATATAGGCACACCTTTGCATTGGGACCCCTGAAAATAGGAACAGTAAAAGTCATTTACGAGTATACGGCAGGCTTTGAAGTCAGCCTTGCTTGCAGTTCTGGCTGTACCACTTACCACCAGGCTGGAAGAAAGTTATTTAACCTCACCACGTAGTGTTTCTCATCTGCAAAATAAAAATGACAAGGCACCTATGTGCATATTTCAAGAGGATGGATGTGAAAATACATATAGGGTGCATACCACAGTACCTGGGACACATTGCCTGAGTCAGTCTCAATACCTGTTGTCAATGATGTGATCTATTAATTTCCTACTATTCTGTATACACACATTATTTCCAATACTATCAATAACACTTCAAGACAAAAATGATTCCATGCACTTTACAGAAGAGGGTAAGGAACATGAGAGAAGCTTAATTAAAATTTCCCAAGATTACATTTCAAAGGACAGAGTAACATTCAAAGTCCAGAGTGCTAACCATTACAGAGTAACATTCAAATTCAAGTTTGTGCTTTTTGCTCCACTCAATCCTGATTCTTTACCTAGTTAAAAACAGAGTAGCAGGGGGAGCAGGGGTTGAGTGTCCGACTTCGGCTCAGGTCATGATCTCACAGTTCGTGGGGTCGAGCCCCACATCAGGCTCTGTGCTGGCAGCTCAGAACCTGGAGCCTGCTTCCGATTCTATGTGTCCCTCTCTCTGCCCCTCCCCTGCTCATGATCTCTCTCTCTCTCTCTCTCAAAAATAAATAAATGTCAAAAAATAAAAAAAAATAAAAAACAGAGTAGCAGTCATGGACACTCTCAGGAAGGCTCAACCTCAGCCTTCTCTTTTGGCTCTTTCCTTGTGGCAGGTATCCTGCTCTTTATACCCTTGGCATGGTTCAGGCTGGTTCCCCTGGGACCATGCAGGGGAGAAAGCTTTGTGGAATGCATTGTGGAGTCCTACTTATCTTCTGAATGAGTAAAGAATTTGAGGCCCTAGGGAAGAGGTGACTTACCAATCACATCTCCCCTTCAACAAGTCAAGAAACAATGGAGAGATAATCTATGACAGCAAGGAAAAAGCTCCCTAATGCCCAAAAGTCCCCCAAAGAGGCCCCTGGAGGGTTTTAAATCTGAATCATTTTGGCTGAGAAGGAAGTTGGTTTCAAAATGAACTTTCAGAAAGTTGAGATTCATTGTCAATAAATCTTCCCTACAGTTTCTGTCTGATGTTTCACATTCAGTTAAAACCTTTAATTCCCCCAGGAAAACTACTAAAACAACAAGGGGCCCTTTGGAAGCTTAGTTACCAACCCACCGAAGCAGCTCCAGAAGCAAGGAGCCCCTAAAGCCAATTTGGCAGGACTAACCTTCAAGCACAGGTCCAGCAAGTGCTAATTCGAGGGAAGTTCTTTGGAATAACCATATACTATTAGGGGGTTCTAAGGCCCTATCAAATAATGTACTCACACTCAGGAATTTCAAATCTGCAGAAAAGTTACCCACTTACCCAAACTTATTAAGGGTAAATTGTACATTTATGTTGATCTGCATGGGAAAAGAAAAAGGAAAAGAAAAAAAAAAGCCTCGTGTCAAGTCAAAACAGAGGTCAGATTCAGAAAATACATTCAACTAACATTACTAGACGTGACTGTGTGCCAGGAATCATCCCCTTCACTTTGCAAAAGTGAAAAACGAGTATAGAGACAATGAGCAAACTATCCAAGGTCACTTATCCAGTAGAAGACAGAAAGGATTGGCTCCATGTTGGCAAGTTCAAGTCTAGGCTTCTTTCCCCTAGGACTTGTGAATGTGTGACTTTTTTTTTCATTTTTACTCTCCATAGAGGTAAATATTATTCAAAAAATCACTTGTTTGTATTCTTTCCACATTTCCTGCTCAGCTTAAATATTATATATGTCCTCACATTGCTATAAGTCTGTTTTCGTAACCTTTATCTGCTTTCCTGAAAGATGGTTTCCCATAAATCAGTTGACTTTCCCATGATCTCTCATTCATATAGAGTGTGCCTCCGTTAAATTTCTGTTATCTCTTTCTTCAATCGTGATTTTTAGAAATACCAAAAGAGAAGTTTTTGTAGTCTTCACATCCTCACAGAAACAGACACATTCTTAATGCTCTTTTGTCACACAGAACTCTTTAAGATCAATTACTAGAGTTGTTGCCCTGTTATACAAAGCCTTTATTGAAGGCCAATACAATAATATTCAACCAATAATTCTGTGCTAGACTATAAATATTTTTATATATGTTTGCTCATTCAATCTTTACACTAATTGTATGAGACAGGCAAAATTTATTTTCTCCTTTTTACAATTTAAGAAACTGAGTCCTGAAGAAGTGTAATAACTTACTCCAAGCAGCTGATGAGATGGCCACAGAAGAGAGCAAAGAGTGTTAAACTAATCTCTAGAGACTTTTTTTTTCAATCTCATTTATCATACACTATGGAAAGACAGTAGCCTCAAACTTCATCTTGCCATTATATATATATATATACATAGTTCCATCTCCAGTTTCAAAGTCTCTCTCTCTTTTTAGAAAACTTGGAAACCAATCTTAACTACCCCTATGAAATCACAGGTCACAGAGTTTTTGGTTTGGATGGACCTTGAGAATCTGCTGAATCACAGTTCATTAACATCATTTCTGTGCTATTTTAACTGTCAAAAGGATTTGGAATTGTATTAACATGACCCAAGGCTTTTTATGTTCCTATGATGGTATATTGTGATTATTACCATACCATAGTCATTCCTAAAATTATCTGTGGAATATTTAAAGGCTGTAAGAGAGCTCACTATCTTTTTTTTTCAGGTTGCATCTTTATTTTTGATTGTTCTTTGTTTTTACTTTTTTATTATTTTTTAAATATAATTCATTGTCAACTTGGCTAACATACAGGATATAAAGTGTGAGAGCTCACTATATTAACCTCAAGAAATGGAGAACTCAGTACTACTAAATGGCCCTGTTTCTAGCTGTGTGTCAACTCTTCTCATTCAAGTATATCAATATTAAGATGAAAATGGAAGGTTTACCTTGAACACACCAAGGACATAAGACATGCTATTGTCACAGCTATTGTCATAGCTATCCAGTCAATAATTCTCATGAATATCTGATCCTGGATGGTGATAACACATTTGAGCCATGATACCTATCTATACACCTACCCCACACTAGAGTTCCTGCATTTGCAACTAGGAAATGGCCATGCTATTTATTGGTTTTCAAGATGTGGGGCTTCCATGTCTCATCTGTAATTTTGGCACAATAATAATGCTTAAGCAGCAATGGTGTCGTGGTGACCAAATGAGACAGTACAGGGAGCATCCTATACTGTGCCTGACTTAGAGTAAGGTGTTCAATAAATCCTTGTTGAAATACAATCTGTGAATGATGGCAACACTTTTTCATGAAGATTGTATTACCTAAGACGGAGACTTGTCAGAAAACTGTGCGGCTAGTGTTTCTGATCACCATGGTATTGCTTCTACAGCTGCTGTTTAACAACCTCAATTAGAAAAACCAAAAGGATCATCAACCAAAAGGAGCCTCTGGGCAAGCATTTAACCTCATTATTGCACAACCTGTTGATCCACCTTTTATCAAGGCTCACTCCAGACACTTCACATGTCCCTGCAGATTAAGCTAAGACTTCTAAAAGGTACAAGGGGATTTATCCACTCAATACTGCAATCAGACAAGTGGTCCCTAGTCACAAAACAACAGCATCAGCACACAAACCTCTTCTGTTTCTAGAATAAGACACTGCCAAAACTGGGATGACTTGAATAAATTCCTTTAGTAGCTAAAATTCAAGTTGGTAAAAATTTATATAAAGTATCATAACTCAAGCGTAATTACCTACTTAACTTTAAAATTCTAAATATGAGGATTTGGTGAGGGTTTTTTTTCCTCTTTTTATTTCAGGACAAAGGAAAAATTCTCTATATAATAACAGAGGTGATTTTCAGCAAACCAATGCTGGCATGCACAAAGCTATGTCAAGATATCTAGATCTATGGTTTTGCAAATTCTAGAATTTTTTTACATATATAAGAATACCATTTTGTAACTCAAAGATAATCAAATCTATGTTGATGAAGTATAACTCTGTCCTTTTTTCCTATCATTTAGTCATCCTGGATTTTTACATCATTTCTGTGGACAAAACAATGGATAACTTGATAATTAAATGATGATACTTGAATTCAAACTCAATGTTTTAGAATCATTGAAGTGTAGTCTCCAGCTTCCTTTCATACTTCAACACAAAATAAGGAGGATATGTCACAACTTTGAATTTGGGTATTTTATTGTTCAAATTTCATATGTATAAATTCACATGCATAAAGTTAATGAAAACCAAATCTTTTCTAAACATCAAGGTCATTATATAGTATGTGGGGACTTGCACAAAAAGAGCAATGACTTTGAGTCAAAAGAAATGAGTGAGCTCAAATCACTTATTGGTTTTGTGACCCAAGGCAGGTCTTCACCGATCTGTGCCTTAGTTTCTTTATCATGAGATCAAATAAGGGTATTAAAAGCAACATCAGACAAGTGCTGCTAGTGTTAAAATGAGGTAGTGAGTGTGGAACTCCTGGGACACAGGAGGGGAGAGGCTTACTGTTTTTCTGAAAGAAAGAATTTATGAGTTAAAAGACAAACGAACAGGAAACATGGTCTTTCTTTTCTACCAGACTATGAGCTCTGTGAAAGCAGGAACCCTGTTGGCCATTTCATCCTTGTGTGCCTAGAACTTAACCATGGTCCATACTTGGTTCAATATCAGTTAAATTAAATAATTTAGTAATGCTTAAATTGAATCTGCTTGTGTTAATGTCTGTTATTTCTTTTTATTCTTTTTAATTTATGCGAGACAAGTATAATAGATACTATTCTTTCTATTTTACAATGTCATTTCCACAATACTGCAGTCCTATATCTAAATTAAAACATATCAAGTGCTCAAATACTGTTTAAAAGTTACCTTAAGCAGCAATTTAAATGTCATTTGGTTTAAGTAAAATCAAGAGACCTTAGATCTTAACAATGGGTAAAATAATCTGCTGAACATGTTAGTGACAGAGATATAATAATAGAAAAATTTATATAATCAACTATATGCAGATATTGTTCTAAGAACTTTACATGTGTCAGTATATTTAATCCTCATAATAAGACAGGTTCTATTATTCGCCTATTTTTACAGATAGGGAAAGTGAAGAAGTAATCTATATATGGCTTCATGGCTAAGTAAGGCTGGACTGTGAACTCAGTCATTCTGGCTTTAGGAAAGCATCATTAACTACCTTCTATGGACCTTCTATAAGCTGTAACCCATAGCCCCCACCTTAAATGAAAGATGATTGCCACCTCTAACTAACTGAACAAAATTAAGAAAAAGTAAACTATGAGGAAGAAAGGAGGGAAGAATAACTGATTTTCAAAGCTCAAAGACATTTTGATTTAAACTTTTAAAAATTATTTGACTCTATAAACAGACTAAGGAATAAAACCCATATAGTCATAACAAGTAATTCAGAAAAAGCATTTGCCAATATCTAACATTCATAAAAGAACTAGGAATAGAAGGGGATTCTTCAGTTTGATCAAGAATACCTACAAGAAGAAAAAAAAATTCAATCAACAACATATGAAATGGCAAGAAACTGAATGCTTCCTAAGATCCTAAGATGGGGAATGAGGCAAGAATGTTCTTTTTCACCAGTCCTATTCAAAATTGTACTAGAAACCCTAACTAGTGGAATAAGACAAGAAAAGCATATAAAATGTATACAAATAGGGAAGAAACAAAACTGCCTTTATTCAAAGGTGACATAGTTATCTATGTATTAAATTCCAAAGAGATTACAGACATCTGCTGAACAAATAAGTTGATGTAACAAATTCACAAAATAAAAGTTACTTTTCTATATATCAGAAATGAACAATTAGAAATTTAAAAAATATTATAGTGGCACCAAAAAGGAGAGAAATATTTGTGGCTCCTTTCTTTCCTTCATCTTCATGTCCTTTGCCTGTCTTTTTGTTTCATTTTTATTTACATCTTGTCACCTTTCCTTCCTTCCTCTTCCTCTCCACACTTTCATTTTTCAGAGTAGGTTACACCTCATTGCAAAAGGAACCTGACATAACTTACCAAGCAACAGGCTACAAATAGGCAATGGTCTTGGTGAAAAACTAGAGCCTTTCCTCATCCCTTACATGACAATAAATTCTATATTGTTTTAAAGTAAAGGTAAATAAAGCATATAATGATATATAATTGCATTATCTTTCCGAATTTGAGAGGGATGAAGAGACTCTATGAAAAATTGAACAATGGAAGAAACAGAGTATGGCTGCCACAGAATCATTGAATCACAAAAGAATCTAGATTTTCAAGAGGCAAAGATACTGAGGGGTGAGGGGCAGAATCCGCTCAAAGTTGTGAGTGACTAACCTGCTACTAAACTCAAGTTCATCATCTCCATCTTCTTCAGACAAACCTAACATGGATTAGATTATTGGCAGGCCAGTCTTTAGCAAGGGTATTAGAATCTATTAAACATGGTCTCAAGACCAGCACAAAAGAGTGATGTTCTGTAGATGAAGTTCCAAGAATTGAAGGAAATATAGTAGGAAAGAAAATACGTGAATTTCTCCTCCTCCTAAAAACAAATAAGCAAGCAAAAAATCATTATTTTCAACCAGGCCACAAGTACTTGTTACATAAAGTCTTTGACTTACAGTCCTATCTCAAGATTCCACTTGCATGGCTTCATTGGAAAAACAACAGAAATACCCCAGATGACCTCTCCTCTGATGTGAGAATTTAATAAAGGCTATAAATTGAAATAAATAAAGTGTTATATAAAGCATATATATTTTAGTATTCAACTAACTCTTCAAATTACTTGAATTAATACATTACAGATTTGTACTCTTTCATACTTTTATATTCGTCAAAAAAATTCTGGATTTTGAGTTGTGGATATCCAAGGACATGCTTTCCCTGGAAGTAAACAATAATTAAAACCAAGGGAGAAGATAAGAAGGCATAACAGTTTTTCTGTGTGAAGTAAGCTTGGCTGAAATATGAGTGTTCATTTGGGGAATGATAGTAGCAAAATCAAAATATGGTTTTGCATTAGTAGCCAATGGATTATTTTATAAAGCATGGAATACCAAGTAAGCCAAAAAAGGAGTCACTGAATGAAATTTAAATAGGGACAATTCTTTTGAATTTGAACTAACCTAAAGGTAAGAGAATTTTTATAGTGCTAAAGAGCTTGTCTTGAACAAGATGATCTACTGGAGTGCTTCTAGCTCTAGTATTCTATGTTTCTCTTGGTCACTCAGTTAAAAAAACAAAACAAAATGTCTGTTTATAGAATAAATAGCAATAGACACCCAAAAAGACAATAGCAGAAGAACAAAAGACCATCTGGTGCTGTAGGTAACAAAACACAGTAATACAGACTCAAAACTCCTTGAATGGGAAGGCTTTTTTTCCTTTTACAGATGAGAGCCCTAAGGTTTAAATAGGGAAATGAATCATTTAAAGCAGGGCTTCTTGGGGTGCCTGGGTGGCTCAGTTGGTTAAACATCTGACTTCAGCTCAAGTCATGATCTTATGGTCTGTGGGTTTGGGCCCCGGACCAGGCTTTGCGCTGACAGCTCAGAGCCTGGAGCCTGCTTTGGATTCTGTGTCTCCCTCTCTCTCTGCACTCCCCGCACTTTGCACTCTGTCTCTCTCTCAAAAATAAACAAACATTTAAAAAAAATGAAAAATAAATAAAGCACTGGTTCTTACTTAGAGGAGATTTGTGTCCCCCAGGGAACATTTGGAAATGCTTGGAGACATTTATGGTTGTTAGAGAGCTTGAGGAATGGGCATACTATTGGCATCTAGTAGAAAGGGCCTATGGTTGCTGCTGAACATCCTACAATACACAGACAAATCCTGCCACCCCCACCCCAACAGAGAATGATCCAGCCTAAAATGTCAATAGTGTGGATGTTTAGAAACACTGAGTTGCTATACTGTCAGGTAAGCTAGTTACCTTTCTATGTGTCTAGCAGTAAGGGAGAAAGTTATATCACTAAACATATTGTGAATCCTTTAACTCAATGCATTTTTCCTTGCCATGATGGAGCAGAGACTGAAAATTCTTGATAGTGCCAACTCCAGTTGACATTCTATTACATAACACATTGAATTCAAGAGTCTGGTCAAACAAACATCATCAGGACAAATTTCAAACATGTGGAAATGTCTTCTAACTCTAGTTGAAAATGTAAGGTATCACACAGAAGACTTAAACATGCCTCTAAAAATGCAGCCACTGCATTCATAGAAGTATTCTACAAAAGTGACTAATACCTAAATTGGGTTGATCTCGTCAAAAGAGAAGAATATAAGAGAACACTTAAGCACGCCAATAATAGGCCTAATCCATCACTCTTCACTCCCCCTCATTCCAGCCAGGATTAGATTCCTTCCTAAGGAACTCAACTCTTGGGTTCTGAAGGTATCACCCAGCATCAATTTGAGGACACATGTCTGTAGGAAGTTCTGCAAGGTGCAGCTCTGGGGGAACCATCGAATGACAATAATGTCCACAGATCCACCTGAAACTACAATGACAGCAGGAGAGACCGCAGAAGGTTAGAGCTAGAAATAAGGAGAGATTATTTTAACCACCCTCATTTTCACTCAAGAGAAACAGAGGCCCTGAGACAGGAGATGGAGGAGAGTGTCTGGTCCAATGTCAAACAACAAGTTAATGTCAGAACCAGAATCCTATTCTCTGGAATACCCTGGCCACCATTCAACAAACAGTAGATGTGCAAACTATGTAAATATGTACTCTACCTACTCTGTATGAACTTTGTTGGGTTCTGTATATGTAGTTGGTTTCACTCACATAGGGAAAAGCACCATATTTCATTCTACTGAAGAGATTTTCCAGGAGATTGGAAGTCTGACAGGAAGAAGCAACTTTTTCAAGGTCACAAAGCTAGCAAGTAGCAGAACCTGGATTTAAACCGATGTAATTTCATTCCAAGTGCAAAATATTGAACTGTTTGGGTTACTCAGTGTGCCAGGGAAAACAACAGAGTAGAGGAAAAGAGGCCAGGATTGCCATCATATTGGAGATGATAAGCACAAGGACTGCTCCTGATAAAAACATGAAGATACAATATGTACAAGATTAGAAAATAAACCTGCCTCATTTATTTTCAATATCTACCCTCCTTTCTTCAATTCCCTGTCCGTTCAGTATATTACTATAACAAGGAGATGAACTACAGGAAAGAGTTTTCCAACAATTTAACAGAAACTTTTCCTGTGAATTACCATAATTCTTTAAAAGAAATCACAACTGCTTCAAGCAGCAGGTACTCTAGGATATACTTATTCTTTGGGGGGTGGTGACCCTTTTGACAATCTAATGAAAGTTTCCAGTACTCTCAGAAAAAAAATGCACACATATGCACACAGTTTTGACACACTTTCACATGCAAACAATGCATGGAAACCCAGAAACGCATGAGTAGACCTCAAAGTCTTTAGGTGAGGAATTTTTGTTTTAGAACAAGCTCCTGACATCAAGAAGATGTATGGCTTTGAACAAATTAAATGAACCTCGGTGTCCTAGTTTCTCCAATTTAAAAAGGTAGATTTGAACTTTAGCTTTGTCATTCTATGTTGCTGATGCAGCAGAATATGGTGGAAGGTACTCCAGAGTACCTCAGAAAACCCTGATCATCACAGATGTGTGATCCAAGGAGGTTTACCTCCCCCTCTCTGGGGCTTATTCTCTGCAGTTGTTAAGTGAAGAGTTAAGAAAAGATGACCCGTAAAGTACCTTTCAGCTCTAATTGTTTGGGATTCTTAATTCGGTAAACAATAATGTGGGTCAGGAAACAGCTTTATCTCCTGAGTGGGACTTTGAAACCAGAGTCACCTGCTTATAACAGAAACCCTTCTGGACCTCCTTGCAAGCTACCACTTATATAGACAAGACATCATGCTTGCTCCTGGCCAGGTCCTAGGGTGTGACAGGTGAGTAGGGATGCTATAGCGCTGTATATCAGTTTTGTTGATCAGCTCCCTTGCCAAGCTTTGTAGCCATAAACCCCTGGGGGACTGAACCCTATCAGCAGCCACATCTTCACTTACTAAAGAGCACAGTGACAAGGACTCATTTGGGTTTGGGGAGAGAATGGGCCAGGAAGTAACTTCAAAACTAGAGGAAACTGAACAGCTGTTTCTTGGACAGAGGGGCGTTGTAGCCAATACTCTAAGTGTCAGAAGTGTTTAAACAGCATTCTCTTAGGCAATCAAGTATCCTTTTGAAATCAAAGAGCTTTCCCCAAGCACAAAAGGATCAGAATAAATCTTTCTTATCTTAGGGAAGATCATGCCCTATACTTGGACTCACTGATACCATTTCTAAATTTCTGAGATCTGGAGACTTGAGTTAAATTATATCCCTTTTCTAGGTCTGAAGTTACTCATCCTTGCAACGGTGAGGGGCAGGAGTTGGGGAGCATGGGGAAGAGTAGACAAGACCACAAGGCATTTTACAACTTGAAGATATTGAGTGTATTTTTCTCAAAACCAAAATATTTCTTTAAACTGAATCCCCCAAAACCTGCAGTTCTGTTTAAGGAACCAGACATTGAATCTTATTTCTGGACTTTTTGATATAACCATTGCTTCACTTTGCCTCTAATACATTTGCAGAACTAAAGCCGATAAATCAAGTTGCAACCTTTCAGACCCCACTACATTGAGGGTTTCTTTGAAATAAAAAGGGAATAAAGAGCAATAATATATCTTGATAGACATCTTTCCAAAGAGACCTCCAATTGTTTGCTTTCACCCAGTTATTTTGTGTCCACTCAGTTTTTTAGCAGGCATGTTTTGGACACCTGCTACATTCTAAAACCATAGGAAAAAGACATCACTTCTGCTTTGAAGGTGCTCACGGTTGAGGAGAGGATGACTGGACAATGATAACACAAGGCTCACAGTCCCTCTACCATAGTTTTATAATTTGAAGGTCCCTTGAAGGACTCTTAGTATAACCACCCCTCTGAAGCTTGACATTTCTTTATAGTGGTTCTGCCATGTGGTTGTCTTGCTATTCTTTGGCCAACTCAGATAATCAGGAGTCTCACTATTTCTTGAGTCAGTCCACTTCATTTTCATTTCTAATTCCATATTCCTTAAAATTATATAAGAAGAGCACAAAATAGGTTCCCATTATGCAAAGGACATAAAGATATCAATAAAGGGAAATGTGGGATGGGGGCATCAAGGTCATGTATCAGCCTGGCATCAAGGGTAAAATATAAACTGACTTTGGACGCAGGGCTCATTCACACCAGGCAAATGCTTTCCTATTTCTTGTGCTGGTTTTCCCATCTCTGGAATGATGGCGTTGGATTGTGTAAAAGAAAAGCTTCACATTTGCATGAACACTAGCCTAGAAAATATCAAGTCAGTTCCATTCCACCACAACTGAGTCAAATCAAGTGAATCAAAAAGGGACTATGGACTTCAGTGATTCTACTCCTCCAGTCTCTGTTGAACCTAACTCAAGATTCTTTTCTGACCAGTGAACAATAGGATTTAATTTGCCCAATAGTCTGCTTCTCTCTTATCCAGAGTGTAAATTTTAGTTCTTCATTAGCCCAATCACCAGGGACCTCCTAAAGCCCCAACTTTCCTTCAATAAACTTCTCAGTGAATTTTTTCACTGGAGGTGTGTCCCTTCACTTGGCAAGTTAGTAAACTTTGTAATTATTTTTTAGCTCTTAGGTGTTTTCTGATTTATTCTTTTTCAGTAGGTGGACTCTAAGGTCCTGTATACCTGTAGTAGCCCATGAACCTATATTTCTAAGGAAGGCAAAAGTAAGGCCACCTGTCATCCACTGTCCAAAAGTTAGGATGTAAGTATCTCTGGTTCCAAAGATCTGAGGACATTCTTCTGTGCCACATCTCCAGTTCTTTGTAAGGCATTACCACTCTGCCTTGGAGGGAGTTCTGTCCCAGCCATTCCTATTTTGATCTCTTCTTACTCACTCACTCTCTTTCATTCTCACTCTCAATATTGAGGAGAAGAAGCTGGAAAGACTGGTTCTAAAATATATACAGATATATAGACATAGAGATAGAGATATATTCTTCTAGATAGATATACAGATAAAGATATCAATGTCAATATAATTTGTCTCAAAAAAGAAACAAGAGTGAAAGGCAAAGTCAGAAATCAGTGCCTAGTATGAGCCTAGACCTGGACATTCAGAGCATTCTCTCCTGGAATGACAGAATTTACCTACAGATTTGTACCCTCTCTTCTTGTCCTTCTACCACAAAATCAAACAATTTCAAGACCATCTAGCCAAAGTCCTCATTACAGCAGAAACATTGTGACTCAGAAATGTGAGGTGCTGTGTTCAAGTGTGCAGAGTCATTTGGTGCAAGGTCACATATAGAATATGGGGTTTCCAATTCCCAAAGCAGTGCTTGTCTCATGGCTCCATGCTCTTTCTCCCTGTTAATGTTTTTAGCTAGTGTCATTTTTTTTAGTTCATACTGTCTTAGGGTTAATTTTGAAGGAGCAATATATGGCTGATTTACCCTTTAACCCTTTAAAGTTAAGACCACTGGGAAGAGACAAATGCATTAAGTAAATATTGTTATCAAATTGCCAATTCTGTAGAAAAAACAGCTGATACAGAGAGATCTTTCTTTTTTTTTTTTCTCTCTTCCCTACCCTTCCCTCTTTCTTCCATGGAACACACTCATGCAGTTGCCATGTTCTAAAATTCCTTTCCAATCTTTTTTCCACTTCCTAAAGTCAAATTTGTTACTCTGTTCATATTACCCTCAAACTTTCTGGTCAATTGTCCACCACAGCATTTATAATGCATATAGTAATTGTTTGATTAGCTATCTCTCTTCCTTATAGGATGTTAGGGTTTTGAAGATAAAGAATGGATCACTGGCACCTACCAAGTACCTGGCACACCATAGGTACCAAATCAGTGTTGAATCACTGAGTGGAAGAATAAAGAATTTAAAAAAAGCATTTCTTTGGGGCAATTTGGCCCTGTAAACATGAGAAGTTGTCACAACTCTACAAGAAGACATCATGCTATGTGCTCTCTTTTACCCACTCACACCTTATTTTAGTATTTTACCAACTGCTCTCCCACAGTTGTTGAAACTGCAGATGTCTAGGATGTAATCAAATCTCCTCAGTCCCCCAAACTTTGAATATAAAACCTTACTGAACGTATATTTCATCTTAGGTGACATGTCCAAATTCTGCAGATTTCCTTCTGGTGAGAACACTGGGTGCTTTAACACTTTGAGAGCAGGTGCTGAGTTGTTGTTATTCCAGAGATTCTGTAAATTCAGAAGTAGAGAGCAGGGGGTACGACTGGCGGGCTACTGCAATGACTTCATGTTCAAGTATAAAAAGGAGACCGCGTTCCCCATGAAGGATCAGAGGATGAAGTCATCGTCTTGGCTGTGTTTGGAAACTGAAGTTGCCCAACTATATGGTGGGACATTCAATATGCTAAATGTGATAGGGGATGGAACTGATTCACTGGATACTGAGAAAGAAATGTAGCCCATCGTGTTTTAGAAATGGCATTTCTTCTGCTGCTCTGACATCTTGTATGCTAGCAACTGAGTTTTCAAAGAAAGATTTGTCTCTAACAGAGGTGAATGAGTTGGGTATGTGCTATAAATTGTTACTAAAGCATAACATAGATTGTAGGGGCTTTCACAAAGCAGCAAAGGATAATGGATGTGGCTTCCTTCTCATCTGCTACTCACTAGCCATGAGGCCTTGGGTGATATATTTTCTCATCTGTAAAATGGGGGATAATAACAGTAGCCATCTCATGGGGTTGGTCTTAAGCTGAAATGAATAGATAGATAGAAAACAATATAATGCTCAGCACATGATTAACTATGTGTTAGATATTATTATTCTTTTAGGTCATGTCTTTATAATCATTAGGGATTTGAACCATAGAACAAGAAAACCCTAGGCTTGTATCTAAGCTTTACCACTTAATAGCTGCATCAATCTGACAAGTTCGTTAACTGCTAATCCTGAGTTTTCTCATCTGTATGATAGATAGGATGAAATAATCTAACACATAAGATTTTTCTGAAGATTAAGAGAAATAGCATGTGTAATGTGCATAGCATGATTCTTAGTGTATTTGAGTGGTCATTAGGATCATTTATAATATGCTTTATGTGCCATTTGAGGAACTGAGGTTCCATGGAGTCAAAAATTGACTCATTGTCTTTAAGAATCCCAGGCTGGTATGAGAAGTGGAAGGATGGTTTGGTGCAATGGGGGGAAAAGAACGCTGGCATTATGTAGAGAAGATCATAAGGTCACAGTGGCAGGAATGATTTTCATTCCTGTGTTCTCACCAGCTTACTTCTGGGTAGAAATTTGCAGTGCAGGACAAAGATGAAAGCCTTTGTAGGCAAAATTAATGAGCTTAAAGCCATAGAAGACATTTCAGTATTGATTTTGTTGTTGTTCTAAATAATATTCAATGAACAACTTTGTACAGGTCTATGTCTAATTTTTTCCTTAAGGTCAATTCCCAGAAATGAAACTGCCAGGTTAAACGGTCAACATTCTTACGGATTTTGCAACATACTGTGCTGTTTCCCACCAGGATGATGTAACAATTTTAAGCAATGTAGGAAGGTACCACTCCCTTGAAGCCTCAACCACACTGGGTATTAAATTTAAAAAGGAAAAGAAAAGCGCCAACTTATTCAGCAGAAAATGGCAGCTCATTCTTAATTTGCCTTTCTTTAGTTTTTAGCAAAATTGAGCATTATATATATATATATATATATATATATATATATATATATTCATTCGTACATGTATAGGCCATTTGGCCATTTGCAGTCTTTCTTTGTTAATTTTCTTTTAGACGTTTTATTTTGTACCACCATGTAAATATACACATTAAGAATATTGGGATGCCTGGGTGGTTCAGTTGGTTAAGCATCCAGCTCTTGGTTTCAGCTCAGGTCATGATCTCATGGTTCATGAATTTGAGCCCTGCAATAGGCTGTGTGCTGACAGTGTGGAGCTTTTGGGATTCTCTCTCTCCCTCTCTCTCTCTGCCCCTCCTCTGCTCATGCCCTTTCTCTCTCAAAATATATAAATAAACATAAAAAAGAAGGAATATTAACACTGCCATGTATTGAAATATTTTTTCTTAGTTTGCCTTTACAATTTATATATGATAGTATTATTTCAATGTAAACAATTATATTTTTATAACAAAAGCAGTTGGTCTTTTCCTTTATGGTTTCTACCTTTGCTGTTACACTTAGAGATGCTTTCTGTAAATTCTAATAAATATACAATTTGGGGGACTCATTCAAAGCCACTCAGGTTGTTTTGGTACTTGACTGTTAAACCTTCCTATTTCTTTCACTGGCATGAGCACTTATCATCTGATATTTAACTCCAAGCAGCAGAATCCACTCCTTGGATCTCTGTTGGGTTTGACTTGTCTACTCTTGTACCCTTATTGATATGGTTTTTAATAACTGGTGATGAAAATCCAACCTCTTTTTTTTTTTTCAATTGCTTCTTGGCCATTTACTGCTCCAGATAGTTTTGTCAATTTCTAACAACACAATAAAAGTCACTTAGAATTGTGATAAAAATTCCATCTCACTTGTACCTTTCTTTGGTGGAGAACTGACTCTTCCCATTATCAAGTATGTCCATCAAGATTCTGCTTTTTCTACACTTATTCAGATCTTCTCTATTTCTCATTGAAGTTTTGTGTTCGTCCTCATATACATCTGGCACTTTCCTTGGTAAGTCACCTCCAAATAATTTATTTGTTTGCTATTGTTCTAAGTAAGATATTTTCCCACTAAAATTTAAACATGATTTTGTTGATATATGAAAAAGCTGTTAATATGTAAATATTTAAGTATTATTTCTTAACTTACCCAATTATGAACTTTAAAATTTATACGAATGGTTTTCAAGTGGCGAAGAGGTTGTTTTTTTGTTTGGTTGGTTGGGTTTTTTTGGTATATGTGTTAATGGGGTTTTTTTTTTTGGTAGGTGTGTTAATGGCCATGGGAAGATTTCTCTTTTGATTGGAGGAAGGGAGGCGTGGAAAGACATAATCTATTCTGTTCTTCTGAAGAACTAATTAACAAACCAGAAGGACTTTTTGCCTAAGAAGTAAGCCTCTGTCTTGAGGCCCTTAAATGAGGCCACACTTAGATCAGATGTATATGGGGCTATATTTGGTTTCATTTCCTTTGATGCAGCCTACCTAGCTCAGTGGCGGGAGAGGGGATGCAGGGAAGACACAGCCTTGTCAAGTAATTAAGGAATTCTTCCATTTAACCCATTTGCCAGTCAAGATTGATTCAGACATCCAGGCAGGTGACGTGGATACAGACTTGCACAGAGGAGCAGAAAAACCTATGCGTTGAGAATATGGAGAATGTTTCTGAGCTCTAAATTAGTTATGCAACCTGAGTCAAATAGTACCGGCTATTGGACATTGGCAGAATATGAGGTTAGATTATGTTTCTGATTTGTGACTCTCTTTTGGGTTCCCTGTATTTTTACAAATTTTTAAAGAATAACCTACAGAAACAGCAATTTTTTCTATACAGCATAACAATGAAATATTCTAATTTGATAACTGTCCTTTGATGAAAATCTTTACAAAATATATGATCCAATTTTCAGCCCTCATTGAGTGAACAAAACCTAACCTATGTTATCAAACTTGGTGTCATAGATAGTTCTTCAACTTGGAAGTCATTTAACCTCAGCTCAACTCTGATTTCAGTCCCCGCTACAAAACTTCCATGCCAGTTCAGATCTACTACACATTAATGGAGTCTCATCTTAAACTCATTCCATGTTTCTATTTGCATTCTACTTCAAGGCTGCCTCTAATGCTGCAAAAAATATGCTCAGCCTAGTGCAGGGGTAGCCTGGGTAAATATAGATATCAGAGACTTAATGACCCTGAAATAATCTTCAATTAAAGGAGGCTATGGATAAATATTCTAGTCTCCTATTCTGTCAGTAGAAAATTCTGGGAGTCATTCTGTATGTTTTTCAGGAGATCCTGGTACTCTCCCCTCCCCTGTTCACTCTCTCTCAAAAATTAATATATATATGTATATATATATATATATATATATATATATATACTTGAGATCATTATTCCAAGCAATGATTGCAATTGTGATTTTTAGAGATACAGATTTTCAGTTGCATATTCCAGGACCCAATGGGTCTGGATAAGAAGTCCTGAAACATGCCTTTCATTTTCTTTCATTCTTTTTTTTTTTTTTTTTTTTTTTATTTTTGAGAGAGAGAGAGAGAGCGCGCGCGTGAGCGAGCGAGCGTACAAGCAGGGGAGGGGCCAGAGAGAGAGAGGAAGGGAGAAACAGAAATCCAAAGCAGGCTCCAGACTCTGAGCTCTCAGTGCAGAGTCTGATGTGGGGCTTGAATCCAAGCAACCATGAGGTCATGACCTGAACTGAAGTCTGAAGCTTAACTGACTCAGCCACTCAGGTACCCGCTATCTCATTTTCTTAGGGAAAAAATCCCTCAAATTGACATACTCCTAGGTCACTCACCACTTTTGTAGAGATCTGGGATAAAATAGGTACATTAGTGGATTTATTACCCATGTATTTTTCTATGGTTTCTTGTCTTCAGAATTTATTAATACAGGGTTAAAGAGCCTTCATTTTCTCACCATTATGAAAATTACTCTTCACTCATGATATCAATTATGTTTTGTTGATTTTGTTCAAAGACTTGCCTATGATTTCTTTATTACTAAAGTATATCACCTCAGTTTGTATCCTATTACTCCAAATAGTAGAAAAATTATTTACATGCGCTGAACTTCAGTCAGATAGAGGCTCTCTGTCAATTATTTTAAATACTGTATTTCTAATTCCATTGAGAACCCATCTGCAAAGTAGATCTTAGTAATGAAGCTGAGTTTTAGCTAAGTTAAGAAAACTACATGAATGAAACAACTGTGGATGGTGGAATTGTGTTGTTGTTGTTACCATTACCCCAAGAATGTGAGACACTAAAACACATGATTTAATTTCTCGCATCAGTGTTTCAATATAGATATCTTGTCCATCTTTTGTTAAATTTATTCCTAAGTATTTTGTGGTTTTATTTTTACAGTTATAAATAATATTCTTTGTTTTGCAATTTTTTATTACTGATGCAGGGAAATATAATGGGCATTTTTTTATTTATATGATGAAACCTTGCTAAATTATTAATTCTAATAAGCTGTTTTTGTAAATTCCTTAGGGATTTCTTTGATGTACTTTATAGGTTTCCAATCTTTATGATTGATTTTGTTTATTTTTTTGTTTAGATTTATTGCCCTGAAACTGGAGCCTTCAGAATAATATTGAATAATTGCTAATTATATTCATTGGCAAGAGCAAACTTTCCTTTTTCCCCCCACTTAAAGAGGAAATGATTCATGTTTTCTCATTCAGCAGAATGTTAGCTGGAGGGGTTTTTGTAGATGCCCTTTATCAAACTGAGAAAGATGTCTTTCTTCCTAGTTCCTAGAGTTATAAAAGGATATTAAATTCTGTCAAACACTTTTTCTGCATCTATTTAGAGTGTGCGGGTTTTTGTATTTTCTTTTGATAATGTGATGAATTAAATTGATTTTCAAATTTTTAACAAACCTTGCATTTCTGGGGCACCTGGGTGGCTCAGTCAGTTGAAAGCCCACCTCTTGATTTTGGCTCAGGTTATGATCCCAGGGTTGGGGGATTGAGCCCTGCATCGGACTCTGCACTGAGCACTAAGAGTGGGGTCTGCTTAAGATTCTCTCTCCCTCTCACTCTGCCCCTCTCCCCTGCTTGCATGCATCTCTAAAATTTAAAAAAAACACACACACACACAAAAATCCTTGCATTTCTAGGGTAAAACTTAGTCATAATATGCTATTAGTTTATCTACTACTAGATTTGATATGCTAATATTTTTGTTAAGGGTGTTTGCATCTTTGTTCCTGAAAGATATTGGTATGAATTTTTCTCTTATTTCTAATGTATTTACCACATTTTGGCATCATGAATATGGGGACTTCAGATGAGGAGAATTCTTGAGTTGAGGAGAGTTCTTTCCTCCACTATATTTTGAAAGACTTTATGTAAGTCTGGTATTATTTCTTGCTTAAGTATTTGATTAGATTCACTACTGAAACAAACTGGGCCTAGAGATTTCCCTGTGGGAAAGCCCTTGATAACAAATTCAATTTATTTAATAATTTAGAGCTATTCAAATTTTTGTTATCTCCATGAGTCAATTTTGGTAAGTTATATTTTTCAAGGAATCTGTCAATTTCTTCTAAGTTCTTAAATTGATTGGTATAAAGGTGTTCATAACATTCCCATATTATCTTTTACTGTCTTGAGTATCTGTTAGGATACTCTTTCTTTTACTCTTGCTATTGGTTTTTGTGAAATTTTTTTTCTTGATTAGTCTTGCTAGAGATTTAATAATTTTTATTAATTCTATACAAAGAACCAACTGTTAGCTTTGTTTAATTTCTCTAATGTTAATTTCTGTTTGTGTCTTATTTTTCTCCATTTACTTAGGTTTTAATTTGCTTTTTTTCCCCTACCATCTTAATGCAGGGATTTCCATCATTATTTTAACTTTTTTCCTCCCTAAAATAGATGTTTAATGTATAAATTTCTCTCTGTACTATTTTGACTATATCACTGTACTCTTTGTCATTCATTTCTCATGTACTTTATTATTCCTTATGTCCTATATTTGAGTTCCTATCTGGAATAGTATCTGTTTGACTGAAAGAATTTCTTTTAATATTTTGTGTTGTTAATGCAGGCTTGCTAACAACAAATTCCCCACACTTTGTTTATTTGAAAATGTCTTCATTTCACCATTGTTTTTCAAAGATATTTTCACAGGATACAGAATCCTGCTTTAATAGTTTTTTTTTATTTGTTTGTTTTTGTTTTTTAGTTTTAGTTTTGTTTTCTTTGGGTATTTAAAAGATGCCATTCCATTGTCTTCAACCTCTTTCTTCCTTCATATTGAATAATCTCAAATCCATTGACACTTCCTTCCCCCATCTCCAATCCTCTGTGAAGCACATGTTGTAGATTTTAAAACATTCAGTTACTGCACATTTTAATTACAGATTTTCCATTTTATTTCCTTTTATATATTTCATTTCTCTACTTAGAGTCTTCATCTGTCTACCACTAAGACTGTGTTTTCCTTTTAGCCCTTGAAATTATTCATAACAGCTTCCTAAAATGTTTTGTTAAATCAAAGTCTAGGGCCGTCTCATTTTTTTTTTTTTGCTTGTCTTGTAATTATGTTATTTGATATGGTGCATTTTGGATGATATGTTTAGACATACTAGATTTTGTTATTTGTCTCTGACTGATGATTGTGGATTTTTGTCCAAGCAAGCAGTTCAATTACTATGCACCTTGAACTTGTATTTGCGTAGTTTTGTGCTTGTTAGAACAT
This sequence comes from Cryptoprocta ferox, assembly GCA_028646485.1. Lineage (NCBI taxonomy): Eukaryota > Metazoa > Chordata > Mammalia > Carnivora > Eupleridae > Cryptoprocta > Cryptoprocta ferox. The sequence continues at coordinate 73,791,155 of CM053573.1, forward strand.
ATCTGTGTAAAGTCTAAATGTTTCTCAAGCCCCTATAACTTGGTGAGACTTAACATCTAAGCCCTGTATCTTCTGTGGATATTATAAAAAATCAGTGTTAGGCTTTAAAAGTGGTGTAGAGTAGGCCTTACTCTAAGGGTAGGAGTCAGAAAACTATTGCCTGTGTGACTCAAGCCCGGCTTAGTACTCGGTTATTTTGTAAATAAAGCTTTACTGGAACACAGACACTCTCATTCATTTATGTGATGTGTACAGATGCTTTTACATCACAAAAGCAACAGACAGCATGTGGACCAAAGACCCTAAAATATTTACTGTCTGACCCTTTACAGAATAAGTGTCCTGATGCCTGCTCCTCTAGGACATGATCCATATTCTTTTATTTTTTTTAATGGTTATTTATTTTTGAGAGACAGAGACAAAGCGTGAGCAGGGGAGGGGCAGAGAGAGAGGGAGACACAGAATCTGAAGACAGGCTCCAGGCTCTGAGCTGTCAGCACAGACTTGGACGCGGGGCTTGAACCCACAAACCATAGATCGTGACCTGAGCTGAAGTCACATGCTCCACTGAATGAGCCACCCAGACGCCCCCATGTTCCATATTCTTAATGCATGGTCTTTCTGATGTCTCAGCTGACAGCTCAGGATATCAATAAAATCTCTTCACTCTGGCTGGGTGTGGAACATCTGTGCCTCCCATAAGTGCACAACCTCCAGTCTCTCTGTTCTACTCTCATCTCTGTAGCATTGGCTTGCTTATAAGCCTCCCACGGTCTCTTTCTGTACTTGGGAAGCTCAGTTCTTAGCCAGAGACTTGATAGAAGCAGCTTCTAGGATCCCCACTCAGCTCAACTCTACCCTCCTGGTGTCCTCTCCTACAGATTCCAGCGGCTGCAGTGACTTTTAATTCTGCTCTCTGCTCTAACTTCAATAGGACCTCTGTGCTTTGCTCGGGGTACAGTTCCCTATGGCAACTTAGAAAATTGTTCCCAGGCAGAGAGCCAGGACAGTCATGGAACACACTTTGTGAGTTTTTCTTTCAAGGATTTCAGGCTTGCACTGTTGGTTGTTCAATGCCTTCAAACAGTTTTCTCATGTATTTGTTTAATGTTACAGTGTTTACATATGATCGCAAGTATAAGTTCTTTTATTGTCACTTTGAAATACCAAATCCACTTTTCTTTTGCAAATGCATGTGACTGAGTAAACACATGAAAGCATTTTACCTGTTAAAATACACTGAGCCAGCTGTAAGATTATAGTAAAATATGTTATTTAAAAAACTACTCATATGGAATAAGCTTGAATTTAGAATAATGCATCATTCTGGCCTTCCCTTATAGAAGCCACAAAGAATTTCTTCAGCTGCCCTCCAGATTCCTAACATCCCACATGTTAAATGAAGCAGATTAACCGATATTATATAATCTATTATTATTTTAGTCTGTTTACCTATTCTGAATCATTTATTAATATTCTTTTTTAAAATTTTTTAACATTTTATTAAGTTTTGAGAGACAGAGACAGCATGATCAGGGGAGGGGCAGAGAGAGAAAGGGAGACATAGAATCTGAAGCAGGCTTCAGGCTCTAAGCTGTCAGCACAGAGCCCAACGCGGGGCTCGAACCCACAAACGGTGAGATCATGACCGTAGCCGAAGTCAGACACCCAACCGACTGAGCCACCCAGGCGCCCCCATTTATTAATATTCTTATCTCTCTTCTCTTTCTCTAAAATGTTGAAATTTAGAAGGTAGGTTGACTTTGAACATTTCCAATTTTATTGGTTTTGCTAAAGTATGCAACATCATGCTTACCATAGAAATCTATTTGACTATTCTCTGCCCCTTCATTGCATAGAAGAAAGGATATCCTATGTTACTTCTGTGTAACAGTCCTTAGGGGTTTTGAGTTATGATAGAGTGCATATTCTTCCTTATTCAACCAAACTAGGAGTTTCTTTGTTAAAGGGTCACAATTTTAATGGCATAAAATCATATCACTAGCTGTTTATTTTTATGAGTATTAGCATTCTCAAGGAATTGGACAAATTATGTTTAATTAAAGGATACTCATCAGTTTATAATTAGATGCAGGCTTACTGATAATATGTTTGATAAATATGTTATGGCTATAAACAACCTCCCAAAATAAGAAAGGCCTAGTAAATATTTGAATAATGGGGCTCTGCTATTACTACTTTTGCTAAGGAAAACTATATTTATTTTCAGTTAGTTATCAGATATTCACCATAGTCATAGTACTCATAATTATATGAATATATATTGGAGTGTTCACACTTAAAGTTTCTTTCTGGTTATGTTTCATATAAAGAACCTAGGTTCAAATAACACTTTCATATACTGGAGACTATTATTAAGTCAAAGTCGAACTTAAAATCAAAAATAAAAAAGACAAGCTTCTGAAATAGAAGTGCTAATAAGACCTTAAGTGAACTTTCATGTTTTGGCTGTAGAAATTAGCTGACTTTTATCTTTAAAAAGGGTAATTGGTATATTAGGTAGGTTACTTTCTGCTGCAAGTAATAGACACCTCAATTAAAAGTAGCTTTAAAATAATATATTTTTCTTATAACTAGATGTCTGAAGTACGATTTCAGAATTAATTTAGTGGTTCAAAAACACCATCAAGGACTGGAGTCCTCGTCTCCCTACCCTGCCATCCTCAACATGTTGGTTTATGCCCTCAGATATGCACCCTTATAGTTTCAAGCACGCTGCAATGGTTACAAGTATTATTTACCTCATTGTCAAGTTGCTCCGGCACTAATCTATTTGGACATTTTACACAGAACACACCAAAGTGGGACCTGTAGGACCTGTCCTATAGGAAAGCAGTTAAACAGGTGTAAATATAAGACTATAATATCAAACTAGGCTTGACTATGTGGCTAGCAAGGGTTGATCGATGTCTGTGATATTCCCCTATTACCGGTGCTATGCTGGTACATGTCGAACAACTGGATTTGGAAGGGGAGAAACATCCCTGAATTGTAGTATATGTCATTTCCATAGTGTAAATACTCCCATCGTGGCCAATTTTAAGCTAAGGAAATGTTGTCTTTGAACGCAAAGTTGCGAAGAGATGGAGAGTGGCGCACTCTTAAACGTGAGTAGTTGCACTACTCAAATGTAATTAGTGTAAACCCGAACAGCATAGATAATGGTAAAACGTGGTAAACAATTCAGAAGTGATGAGTTTTAGTTATGCATTGCATTCACTTTTAATATTATTTACTTAGTTTTGAGCTTATATACTTTATTTTTAAGTAATGGCTGTGTATAACAACTGGTTTGCAGGATTCCTGAAAATGTAATGACCAGCTGTTCTGAGCCAGGTATGAGCTAGCTTGAGCACACCACTGTCCCCCACCAGTCATCTCCCTTCTGTCTTTCTTAAAATTACAGCGTTATACGATGTGCACACATTTTATTAAGCATTACAAACAAAAACATTTTGATTTCATTCATCATAAAAAATAGATGCAACTTTGTTCTATTTAATATCTAAGGCAAAAAACTGGGCAAAGCTTGAGCACATTAAAATATTTTATAAACTCAATGAAAAGGCCTAAATAATAAAGTCTTATCCCATTTTACTGATATTTGATCAAAAGTAAAGAAAACTGAAAAATGGCATCTTGAATAAGTGATAGAGCCAGAAGTCTTAAATTCTGAGTCAGTGTTCCTCAGCCTGGCTCTGCTTCATTGTGGTCCTGGTCAAGGCACAGTGCATCATGGGCATGATTTTTCTCATTTGGAAGACAGGGAGGCAATACCAGTCTTGAAGATCTTCTCTAGTTCTAAAGTCTGTCATTGTAATTTTCTAAAACAGTTATGACTTTGAGTATAACTTGTCTGAGTCATTATGTTTAAAGTGAGTTTCTTGTAGACAACATATATTTAGGCCATCTCTGTCTTTTAATTGGTGTATTTGGACCATTCATATTAATGTGATTATTGGTTTTGGTGGGTGAATATTGACCATGTTTGCACCTGTTTTTTATTCATTGGATTTGTTATTTGACCCCACTACCATCACCTCTTTTTCAAGCATGCTTTGGTTTTAATTGAGCATACTATATGATACCATTTTATATGCTCTCTTTGTATATCAATTACAATTAAACATTTGCCCTAGGGTTCACAATATTCATTTTTAACTAATTTAAATCTGCCTTCAAGTACTACTATACTATTTCATGTGTAGGGTAGGTGCCTTATAACAAAAAAAACCTCCACTTTCTCTTTTTCATCTCTTGGGACACTCCTGCCATTTATTTCACTTAACTCTATGCTTTAATCAATTAATACATTATTACTATTACTGCTTTAAACTGTTTTCTTTTAGATCAAGGTTAAGAAAGAAATTTATTTTACTTTCACTTATTCTTTTTCCAATCCTCTTCTTTTCTTTCATATAGGAAAGATACTCTTATTCAAGCCTATTACCTATATTATTTTCCTTCTGCTGCAAGGTCTTCTTTTAAGATTTACTGCAGGCAGGTCAGATGGCAATAAATTGCCCTAGTTTTTGTTTGTCCCAAAAGTCTCTTTTTTCTTTCACTTTTGGAGGATAATTTCACCAGATATAGAATTTTAGGTTTGTTAGTTCCCCCCACCAATACTTTTAGCATTTCACTCTACTTTTTTTCTTGTTTGCCTGAATAATTTTTAAATGTCTGCTGTCATTCTTATTCTTGTTCTCCTTCAGGTAAGGTGATCCCTTCCTCCCTCACTCTTAATTTCTTTCAAGAGTTTCTCTGTCTTTGGTTTTCTACAATTCAAATATGATATATTCCTCTAAGTGTGTGTATGTGTGTGTGTGTGTGTGTGTGTGTGTGGTCTTGATTTTGATCATGTTTCATGTTTCTTGTCTGAGCTTCTGAGATCTGCAGTTCTCTCTTTCATTAATATGAGAAAGTCCTCAACCATTATTACCCTAAATATTTCTTCGGTTATCTTCTCTCTTTTTCTTGGATTTAATGACATGGATATTATACTTTTTGATACTATTCCTGGATGATCTGTTTATATTTTCATTCTTTTTTTCCTCCTTGCATTTCAGTTTGGGAAGACCCTATTGACTTATTTTCCAGTTTACTGCTTCTTTTCCTGGCTGTGGACTATTGATGAGTCTATTGATGAGCCCATAAAAGGCATTTTCATTCTGGTTATAGTGTTTTGTGTGTTTGTTTGAATATGCTTTATTTTTTTTACAGCAGTTTTAGGTATACAGCAAAATTGAGCAGAGGTTCAGAGATTTCCCATATATCACCTACTTATACATATGCACATCCCCCGCCATGGGCAACCAGAGTGGTACATTTGTGACACTTGGTGGAATTACGGTGACACATCACTGTTGCCCAAAGTCCATGGTTTACAGGAGGGTTCGCTCTTGGTATTGTACATTGTATGCAAATATATAATGATATGTATCCACTATTGTATCATATAGAAAAGTTTTACTTCCCTAAAACTACTCTGCAATCTGCCTATCATCCCTGCCTCCCCCAAATCACTGGCCACATTGATACTTTTACGATTTCTATAGTTTTGCCTTTTCCACAATTGTCATCTAGCTGTGATCCTATATTATGTAGCCTTTTCAGATTGGTTTCTCTTACTTAGTAAAATGCATTAAGGGTTCTTCCATGTCTTTTTTATGTCTTGATAGTTCATTTCTTCTTAGCACCAATATTTCATTTTTTGGACATACCAGTTTATTTATCAATTTACCTATTGAAGGACATCTTGGTTGCTTTCAGCTTTTGAAAACTATGCGTAAACATCTATATGTAGGCTTTTGTATAAACGTAAGTTTTCAACTCACTTGAGAAAATACAAAGGAGCACAATTACTGGATCATGTTATAAGGGTATTTTTAGTTTTGTTAAAAACTGCCAAACTGTCTTCCAAACTGGCTGTGTCATTTTGCATTCCCATCAGCAATGAATAGGGTTCATGCTGCTTCACATCTTTGCCAGCATTTGGTGTTGTCAGTGATTTGGATTTTGGCCATTCTAATAGATGTGCAGTGGTATCACATTGTTTTAATTTGCAATTCCATAATGCCATAAATTGTTGAGTGTATTTTCATATGTTTCTTTTCCATCTGTTTATCTTCCTTGAGGAGGTGTGTCTGTTCAGGTCTTTTGCCCACTTTTTAATCAGGTTGTTCATTTTCTTATTGTTGAGCTTTAACAGTTGTTTATATATTTTGGATAACAGTCCTTTTCCAGATCTGTCTTTTGCAAATATTTTCTCCCAATCTGTGGTTTGTCTTCTCATTTTGTGACAGGGTCTTTTCCAAAGCAGGAGTTGTAATTTTAATGAAATCCAGCTTATCAATTGTTTTTTCACTGATTATGACTTTGATGTTATATACAAAAAGTCATCACCATACCCAAGGTTCATCTAGATTTTCTCCTGTTATAGGAGATTTATAGTTTTGAGTTTTATATTTAGGTCTATAATGCATAAATTTAAAGTTGATTTTTATGAAGGGTGTAAGGTCTGTGTCAAGCTGTGTGTGTGTGTGTGTGTGTGTGTGTGTGTTGCATGTGGTTATCCAGCACCATTTGTTGAAAAGGCTATCTTTTCTCAATTGCATTACCTTTATTCTTTGTCAGAGATCAGTTGGCTATACAGTGATATTGCAATAGTGTTGTAGGGTGACAGGGTAGCCATACTTGTGAGCATAGCATAGCATATTGATTTGCTGAATCATGGAAATTAAGGTAACATTGTGTTGTCAACTACACTTCAATTAAAAAAAAAGATCAGTTGGTATATTTATGTGGGTCTATTTCTGGGCTCTTGATTCCCTTTCATTGATTATCTATTGTTTCACCAATACCACACTGTCTTTTTTTTTTTTATAATTTTTTTTACATTTATTTATTTTTGAGAGACAGAGACAGAGCACAAGTAGGGGAGAGGCAGAGAGAGAAGGAGACACAGAATCCGAAGTAGGCTCCAGGCTCTGAGCTGTCAGCACAGAGCCCGACACGGGGCTCAAACCCACAAACCACGAGATCGCGACCTGAGCCGAAGTCGGACGCTCAACCGACTGAGCCACCCAGGCGCCCCGATACCACACTGTCTTGATAACAGTAGCTTTATGTTAAGTCTTGAACTTGAGTATTGTCAGTCTTCCAACTTTTCCTCCTACAATAATGTGTTTACTATTCTGTGTCTTTTATCTCTCCATATAAACTTTGAAATCAGTTTTTCAATATCAACAAAATAATTTCCTGATATTTTTATATGGATTATACTGAACATGTAGATCAGATTGGGAGGAACTCATGTCTTGAGAATATTGAATCTTCCTATCCATAAACATGGAATAGCTCTCCATTCAGTTGTACATTGGCTCCTTTCATCAGTGTTTTAAGATGTACTTGTATAGATCTTATCCATATTTTGTTAGATTTGTACCTAAGTAATTTTTTGTGTGCTAATTTGATTTTTTTCATTTCAAATTCTACTTGTTTACTGTTAGTATACAGGAAAGAAATTGACTTTTTTGCATTAAACTTACATTTTACAACTTTGTTTATAATTATTTATTAGCTCCATAAGTATTGTTGTTGTTGTTGTTGTTGTTGATTCTTTTGGATTCCCTACAGACAATCATATCATCTGCAAAAAAAAAAAAAAAAAAAAAAAAAAGTTTTATGTCTTCCTTTCCAGACTATATACCTTTAATTTCCTTTTTTTATTTTACTGTGTTAGTTAGGACTTCAAATAAGATATTGAAAGCAGGGGTGTCTGAGTGGCTCAGTGGGTTAAGCATCCGACTTCAGCTCAGGTCATGATATCACAGTTCATGAGTTCGAGCCCAGCCGCATGTTGAGCTCTGTGCTGACATCTCAGAGCCTGGAGCCTGCTTCGGATTCTGTGTCTCCCTCTCTCTCTGCCCTGCCCCTGCTCATGCTCTGTCCCTCTCTGTCTCTCAAGAATGAATAAAAATTAAAAAAATAATTTAAAAAAAGATATTGAAAGCAGTGGTGAGAGGGGACATCCTTGCCTGTTCCTAATCTTAGCAGGAAAGTTTCTAGTTTCTCATTATTAGATATGTTAGCTGTAGGATGTGTGCAGTTTTTTTTTTTTAATCAATTTGAGACTAGTTTGCTGAGAGTTTGTGTCATGAATGGGTGTTAGATTCTGTCAAATGCTTTCTCTGCATCTGTTGATATGATCATGTGGTTTGTCTTATTTAGCCTATTAATGTGATGGATTATATTAGTTGATTTTTGAATGTTGAACCAGTCTTGCGTATCTGGGACAAACTGTAGTGTTTTTAGCATTTTTTATTTCTATCGTCTCCTGATTCTTAAAATTTCCATTTCTCTTCTTATATAATTCATCTGTTTTTTTTTCAGATTTTTGACTTTTTGCATTAGAGTCCTTACCATACTAATCTTCTGTTGCATAATTCCAACACCTATATCATATCTGAGACTGGTTACAATGATTGTGTTGTTTTTAATACTGTGACTTTTCTATCTTTTACATTCTTGGGAATTTGCTGAAAACTAGATAGGCAATAGAATGATAGGAACAAATAATTGGATAATTTATGTCAATACTGGTAGAAGTTAGGCTGTAATTAAAGTTTGCAGTAGGTATAGGTGTCAAAAACTTCAACTTCCTCTAGTGTTGTTATTTTTATTTCTTTTTCTTTTTCTTTCTTTTTTCTGATTTTGAGTTTTCCTCTATGAGAGGAACATTTAACTGGACCTCTGGAGTTCTTGGGAGTGATAAAGTGCTAGACAAATGCTATTATTTATAGTTCTGTCCCTGTTCAATGAAAAGGCTGCTGCTGCCAAGAGTAGCATTAGTTACCCAGATAGTTTCATTACAGGGTTCCCATTGGTTGAGAATTAACAGAATTCTTGAGCAATGAAAATCATGGTACTCCCTTGTGACTAAAGAAGCCTGAAACATTCAGACCCAAGCTGCCTCTGGTTTCCAGTAGTGTCTGCCCTGCAGCACTTTCGGTTGAATTTGTTGCTCTTATACTGGAGTCCACCTGAAATAGTGGTGAAATGTTGTGGATGAGAAGGCTCTATAGTATTTCAATTAAATCTTAGTTATTCAGTGTGTATCACAGGGATGTTATTTTTGGAAGTGTTTCTCCACTGATATAGCTTTATTCCTCCTGACTACTACTTCCTTTCAGACCGCAGTATTCCTGATCTATTTCTTTGAAGCTGACACTGTCAACAATGTTATTTTTTCTCCTTATTAAGATATTTAGCCTGAACGGGGCTTGAGTGAGAAAATTCCCAACTGATGAGCTTCTGACCAAGTCTTTCCTTCTGGATAACAGTCCTTCTATGGCATTATGGAGTAAACCATTTATTTCACAATGGTTTCTCCTTCCCTCCCCTTCAATGGAGGATTTTGCTTGGTGTCCATTTTGAGAACCTGGTGAGGTTCCTGGTAGAAGCACAAGAGAGGGTGGGTCTCCTCTAAGATTGCAGTTCCAAGGGATCTGTCAGTGCTGAGCTAGTTGGCACAACCTCCAGCAATTAAACAATGTTACCAGTTAATGTTCCTCCCACTTTATGGCTTCGGTTGTAGCTAGGTAGATCTATACTGTGTCTCTCTGGATGAATCTATCATTTTAGGGTTTATGGTAGCAATTCGTCCTGCAACTTTACTTCACTGATGGGTCCAAGAAAAGTAACTGGCTTTCGCTTTGTCCAGCTTTTTGTTGTTGTTCTAAGAGAAAGAGTGACATCCTCGAAGCTCCTTACATGTTGGAGTGAAACCAGGAGTCTCTAATTTTTAAAGATTTTACAGAAGCAGACATCTCAATTTCCATTTAATTGTGTTCCAATAGACTAAACGTAGCTCTTAAAAATATTACTAATGTTCCTTTCACTTTTGCAAATTCTGTTGATCCCTGAGAAGATAAGCAATGATGTTTGTTTCGTAGCTGATGATCAAAGCTTGAAATCACTATGAAATTCATTGTAAGGAGCTACAGTTCAAGAGCTGTCCCATGATCTTCCCACTCAGGTGTTCTCAGTGGAATGCAAAAGCTAGAATCTGGCTTTTCTCCACCAACCCAATTAAGATCCCTTCCAGCTGATCAAGCTGAACAAAAATTACATTGAGGGCATGTGACAATGGAAAATAAGAGGACATGGCATGAAAGACTTGAGCCAAGAAATTTTATGTTGAAATCTGAGTGTGAGGTATCTTAGTACAAGAGCGATTTCTGAATAACTAGGTCATTAATGCAAATATGAAAGGGTTTGTAATTTGTAGGTTTTTCAATTTATTCTGTTGGTTATTCCTTTAAGGGTTTTTTGGGATATATTGATATTTTTTATAAAAAGGTATTACAACATTGGCATAACTGAGAACTTTCGTCTTTTGCAAGATAAACATTAGTAATACCAGATCCGTTCCATAAAAAAACAGTTAAAAAATACTTCTTTAAATTAATTTAAAATAATATATACATCAAAAATTTGTACACTTTTTACTTCTTAGTAAATTCCCTAATAGCAATATCAGAAACTTTTAGGTTCTAATATCAAAGCTGTTAAACAAAATAACCATGAATTGATCTAAGATTAAATAGATCTTCTTATCATTTAACATGTAGAGGAAAATGCAACCTATCTTCCTTTCATATATATTTCCATCTTAATAATTTGTGTATCATTTTGTCACAAATGATACTTGTCATCTGTTTCTTTGGCATGATTACACTTTTAAAAATAAAAACAACATGCTTTTACTTATTTATTTATTTCATGTTTAGTGGGATACTTCAACTGGTTTTGTATTTTAAGACATTTGCTGGCAAATGGGTCTCATACTTTCCCAGCTTTAGCTAATAAGCATAAAGTTGTCTCACAGATAAATGGGAGATTAGGCATATAGCATTTACTATGAATAACATAAACACATATAAAGAGAGGATCTGATCATCATTTGATTCTTTAATCTTTTCAGCCCTAGTGGAGGGTGGGCTGAAATTCAACCATTTCTTCCCCAACCACAAAGAACCACATGAAAGACTTGAGATGAGTCTACCTAACACACTCTTTTTGGAGCTAAAATAACAAAGACTAAGAATCAGTTTAGATTTAATCCCTTAAAAAATATAAATGTTATAGACAACTAGACAAGCATCTTATTATAAATGAAACATGGTTTAGGGCAAATGCTTTAAGAAAATTAAACACTCAAAGGAATTTTTACTTAATAATTACAGCTTATGAAATCTTGTCTACCATATATCCAAAAGAGTCTGGTTTTAGGTAGACTCAACTGAGACATCTGGAAAATTAGGTTATTTGAGTATTAGCATTCTAAATGTAACAGCTATGACAACAACATGATCAGCAGGTACCGTGATTTGAAAAGAAAACTGTACTTGTTTTGATTCAATCAGTCTAAATATAAGAGACAATTATTAAGAAGAATTTTAGGAGAATTATGTAAGATAGTTCATAATAGTTACATACACTAGGAATAACTCAGAAACTTAGACATAAGAAAGCAAAAATATAGTGGATCTCATTGGCAAAGTCACCAAAGAGAAATGATCTCATGCCAAAACTAGAGTAAATGCCTATTAAACATATTAACATTTTCAAAGGAAGAATATAATAGTCAGAGTGGAACAGAGAATTTCTTGGTGCTTGGTCAGGGCTGAGGAATAAAAAGAGAAGTATATTCTATTGGGTCTCTAGCTCTGTTCTGACACCTGTATTTCTGTATATGAGTATTTATATGTTCCTTTCAGGATGTGTATATTTATGGAGTTAGTTACATGGAGATGGACAGATCAGGTTATCAAATTATCTGTTACCTCCATTTTTGTTTCTGCTATGCCATATTCATCTAGCAACATTCTGAATCTAATTTGCTCTCCCCTATAATATGTCTATAGGAAAAGAATATGCTTATCAGTCAACAGAATCTTATTCAAGGTGATCATACTTCTCATTATAAGTTAACACACTGACTTTCCATTTTCACATATCAATCTTAGAATGTTTGTTAACCAATAAATTGATCTTGTGCTGAAACATCAGGCTTCTAAGTTTTCAAGGTTGAGAGCTAGCTTTGGATGGACATACACTTACTCAGGTAATGCCATGCTGTGGAAATGAGATGCCCTTTTATAGATGACACCCAAGTGCCAAATAAGGTCCATCTACAACTTCAACAATTGTATTGGTCACCTTTTGAAATATATCCTTGATACCACCACTATTTACCATGCTGGTACAAAACACCATCAACTCCCATTTGGAACAAAAGCCTCTGGACTTAGTCTCTATAGTCTATTCCCCACAGAGCACACAGCCAAAGTGATTCTTTAAAATAGAAGAAAAACTGAAATCCTTAGGAAAGAAATATCAATCCTTCATTACATCCACCTTCTGAAGCCCTGCTCTCTGAAAATTGACCTCACCTCTTATCTCTGTTGTTGTTCACTCTGTTTCAGCCACTCTGATCTCCATGCAGTCCCTGCCTGGGGCTCTCTTTCTCCCCCAGATTTCCTCCTTATTCTTTGCGTATATCCACTCAAAGGTCACTTCATCTAAGAGGATTTAAAGATGGCCATCCACTTAATAGAGTACTTCTTCCAAACCTGTCATTCTCTCCCTATACCCCTCACCTTGCCTCACTTTTATACAGAGAATGTCTACCATCCAACATATCATGTGCTTATTTGTGGGCTGTAAGTAAGTTGCATGATATCAGCAACAAGGTTTTGCTCACCAGTGTGTGGAATAGGGGTTGGCACATAGATGGCACTCAGTACATTTTTTTAAATTTAACAGCTGCAAGAGAAAAAATATGTAATAACAAAAAGGTTATTTGATTAGATTCCAGGATTCTAAGCCTGCCTTTGCCCTCAAATAGGCATCTGTGTGACATTGGCAAGTCACTAGCTCTCTACCTTCAAGTTCTTTATCTAGAAGATGGAAATAATAGGACTGTGGCTCAAATTCTATATATGAAAGGCTTTTACATGATAAAACCCTGAACCACTATGAGAGTTTGGGACAAGTAAGATGTCCAAGCTTACATACAGGACAGGTGGCCAAGTTTCATGAGAACACTATATTCTGAGTGTGTAATGGTGATTGTGTATCTTGGCTCCTCCATTGACCAGCTCTGTGATGTTGAGTCATTTACCCAACTCTTTTAAGCCTCATTTCCCTGATGAAAAAGAAACTCTTTCTTTTTTTTAATATGATTTTTTTTACCACTCATTTTAAAGAAATTATATCTTATCATAAGGAAAAACAATATAACTAGTAGTGACTAAGGACTTTTTATTAGCTCTTTCCCCATAACTCATCAACTAACAGTAATTTACAGAACACGTACATGTGCCTAGCACTGTTTTAGATGTCTGGGATAAATAAGGGCACAAAATAGACAAATACCATGCCTTTGCAGAGTTTAACTTTCACAGTGAAGTGACAAATAAATAATAAATATAGAAAGTAAATGAAATAGTATTTTGAAAAATGTTATATGGACAAAATAGAATAGTAAGGAGCTGGGGATGTGTGAAGGGAAGGGGGTCAGGCTGCAATTAAACAAGAGGCCACAACATTTGAGCACACAGTCATTGAAAGACTTTTTTCCTCTTCTCCCTGTCCCCCTTTTTTCCCCTTAAAATTTTGAAAATATTGCTTCCATGTCTTGGCTATTGTGACTGATGCTGCAATGAACATAGTGTGCATAAAAAATTGAAACTATACTATAAATCTATTTTATTTAAAATTATAGAAAATGTATTCCCACTGAGTAGCACACTGTAATAATATACCTTTGAAGAAATGCTATTATAAAAGAACTTTGAAATTAGTTATTTCATCCTTGCATGCAGGAATCTGTAAACATCTTAATTATGACATACAGGTAATCTCATTGGGTCTCTTAATATGGATTTCCTTAAAAGAAGTAATATTTTGTATCCATTCAGCAGTGGATGGACCTTTCCATAATTTAGCTATTGTAGATAATGCTCCTACAAACATCAGGGTTCATGTATCCCTTTGAATTAGTATTTTTGTATTCTTTGGGCACATACCTAGTAGTACAATTGCTAGATCATACGGTAGTTCTATTTTTAACTTTTGGAGGAACCTCCATATAGTTTTCCAGAGTGGCTGCACCAGTTTGCATTCCCACCAACAGTGCAAGAGGGTTCTCCTTTCTCCACATCTTTGCCAATACCTGTTGTTTCCTGTGTTGTTTTTAGCCATGAAGTTGTGGTATATATGAATGGAGTATTAGTCAGCCATTAAAAATCCATGCTGTTGCCATTTACAACATGGATGGAGCTAGAGTATTATGCTGAACAAAGTAAGTCAGAGAAAGATAAATACCACATGATTAGACTCCTAAGTGGAATTTAAGAAACAAAACAAATGATCAAATGGAAAGAGAGAGAGAGAGAGAGAGAGAGAGAGGCAAACCAACAAACAGACTCTTAACTATAAAGAAACTGATGATTACCAGAAGAGAGGTGGGGGGGGGAGTTAAATAGGTGATGAGGATTAAGGAGTACACATGTGATGAGCACTAGGTATTGTATGAAAGTATTGAATCACTATATTGTACACTTGAAACTAATATTACATTATATGTTAACTAACTGGAATTTAAACAAAAATTTAAAAAATAAAAAAACAATAGTTTCATTGTAAATGAAATAAATAGCAATATCTTTAAAACTCATGCATATTCTGTAGTCCAGGGTTTTGGGAATTCATGATTTTTAGTGTTAACTTTAATATTCTTGGAAACATCCACAGCAAGGGAATAGAGGAATGGCAGACCTCATTTGTCTTCCACATTCTTAGGGCAGCTACATGCACACTGCCCAGGTAGTTGTACTTTGTAAGACGAGGGCAGTTAAAGCCTTGTGTGGCTTTGCAATGGCTTTTTAGGCTAACACAATGAATCATTTCTCCCCATCAGCCTCCTCGATTTTCTTGTGTGACTAAAGAAGCCACAAGAGAAGGAACTTGGGCCCTCTAAAAGAAAGGTTGTTGAGATAGGTTAGATTTAATAACTTTGGTCACCTACTCATCACAGAACATAGACCTATGGACCAGTCACTGTCTTAGCACAGATACTACTCCCATTTTTAGAAAAATGTTATGCTCCAGTGATGACCTAGTTTTTAGGGCATGACTAATTACTAAAAAGTCCAGAATAACAGAATAGCCTAAAATCTGAAACTGAAGAACCACATCAGCATTTAGATTGCTATCTGTTTATAGTGACCCTCCTCTTTGTGTTTAAAACCTTTCTACCTACAAGCTGTAGTTCAACATTAATGTCTGTTTATTAGGACCTCTGGAGTTCTTGGGAGTGATAAAGTGCTAGACAAATGCTATTATTTATAGTCCTGTCCCTGTTCAATGAAAAGGCGGCTGCTGCCAAGAGTAGCATTAGTTACCCAGATAGTTTCATTACAGGGTTCCCACTGGTTAAGAATTAACAGAATTCTTGAGCAATGAAAATCATGGTACTCCCTTGTGACTAAAGAAGCCTGAAACATTCAGACCCAAGCTGCCTCTGGTTTCCAGTAGTGTCTGCCCTACACAGGGTCTCACATGGTTTGCCATGATGACCAAAACCATTTTGTCAGGGAATAAATTATGGATGTGGCCAGCAACTATTTCTAGTCTCAAATCCAATTCATTTGCCATTTTCATTTTCAACGTTTTGGCCATGATTTATTTCTATTATAAGGAGACAAATTCCATTAGGCCACGTTCCTATCTCTCTACATCTTCTATTTGGTCCTTTATTTGCTGTAAGGCCATGTATCAAGGGAGGGAAAAGTGGTAGAGGAGTGAGGGGGAGGGTACAAATTATACAAATATGGAACAAAAACATCTCAACTTGGTAACATTTCCACTCTTGAGATTGTTTTTCTATAATGTAAATGATTAGCTTTATGGTCTCTAACTATAAAAAAAAGACAAAATTTATGACAAAAACCATTCCTACATAAAATTTACTGAGCATTAACTAAGGCACTGACCATAAAAAATAATTTTCTATAAATCAGGGTCCAACTCATCTCCAGCAGTGTCTAGCTATTTTTAACCTGGACACGTTACTCTGTGCCTCAGTTTCTTCATCTATGTGATCTGAATTAATAAGAGCTGCCACCTATATAGTGATTTCTACATGCCAGATGCTCTCTTAAGTGACTGATACAATTAACTCATTTAATTCTCCAAGCCACCCAGTCAGGTAGATACTAATATCCATGAGGAAATAGACACAGAGATTAAGTTAGGAGATCTAACAATTGACAGAGAATCTGAACCAAGGCACACTGGCCCCCAAATCCAGTGTCTTAAACATTATACTACTGTCTCTTGGTTAGCAATTGATAATACTAGTAAATCTTCTTAAGGTGGTTTGAGGATTAAATGTGTAAAATTAAATATGTAAAATGCTCAGAATAGTTTCTGGCACATAGTAAGAATTCAATAAATATTAGACACTTAGCTGTTTATGCCTCATTCTCCTTTTCTAAAAATACAGTATCAAAAGTTGACATCTTTAATTGTTCTGTTTTTTATTAATGAGTTTCGAGGGCTCTTTATATATTTAGGTACTTGTTCTTTATTAGATGTAAGTGTAAGTTTAATGTTTTTTCTGTAGTTGCCCTAGTTAATAGGAAAGTGTTCATTAAAACTGCATCATTTTATATCCATTGAATTAGCAAAAATTAAATATAGTAATAGCCAATGCTGGGACTCTGACATTGGCATGTCCATTTCAATAGTAATGTTTTCTGTAAACTTGAAAAAGTATATTTCTTTTTATTTGTGAACCCTCTCACTTCTTAGGTGGGAGCATATTGTGCGGATAGCCACAAGGTCTTCAGACCAGATGGTCCTGGTTTCCCATTCTGACTTAGATGAGAAGGAAAATACAAAGAGGTCCCTCCACCTACTAGTTAAGTCATCCTGGTTATATTAGTTACCACTCTGAGTATTTTTTTACTCATCTGCAAACTAGGATATTACTTACCTCAAAAAATGTATTATAGGAAATAACGAAGGTATTATATGGCAATATGTATGGACTGAACATGCATTAGTTTGCTTTCTGTAAATATGTGTTCCATGGGATGATCTCAAGGGAATAAATCAAAATAAAGGTGGCTGTATAATACTTTAAACTTTTAATAAAAATTATAAAATTAAATAAAAATTTAGTAAAAATTATAGCAAACTAAATGCTCATTAATGGAAATAAAAATCTTAAGTGGCACTGATACTGAGATCCCTATGCAGTTACTTATGTTAAATGCAAAAATATATGACAAATTAGAAGTTATTATTTATTTATATAATGAATAAAACATTGAAATTATTATTTTTTTAAATGTTTATTTTGAGAGAGAGAGAGAATATGCGTGAGCAGGGGAGGGGTAGAGAGAGAGGGAGAGAGAGAATCTCAAGGCTCTGTGCTGTCAGCACACAGCCCAGTGAGGGGCTCTATCCCACTAACAGTGAGTTCATGACCTGAATTGAAACCAAGAGTTGGATGCTCAACCGACTGAGCCACCCAGTCTCCCCAAACATTGAAACTATTTTATTATAACTTCTATGTATGAAATATTATAGACCTAGAAGATGGCATAGAAAACAATTGTTTTAATATATTTTTTCCTTGTTGGCTTCCATCATTGTTGGGAACATGTTATTTGTCTAATAAATAGTTTTTGATATCATTAGTACCAAGTCACAGTACCTTTATCTGAAAATGCCTCAAGTGTTCTAACATTTATGTTTCCTCCTGAGCGTTAATGACATTCCTTTACCATACACTTAATTCAGATGCTTCTAGAACCAGTGTTGCTAGAGTAAAAACAGTACTAAAAACCTCCAAGTTTTTAAATTCCTTTTCATATATACAAAATATAGGATTAAATATTTACTGAACATTATTTTATGACAATTGTTCTAAATTCTTGCTCAGTTATGTTGCTTATATCTGTTTTGAGCAATTCTGTAGCTGTGACTTCTTCCTGGAATTTCGTTAGAGGAGAGTTTTTCCGTTTTGTCATTTTGGCTATCTTTCTGTCTCTTGACAGTTTTAAAAGCTTGCTTTGCCCTCTGCACCTGTGAGTATTGCTATATTAAAGGAGGCTCATTGACTGTCCAGGGCCTGTCCGTTCAAGAGGTGTTCTTTTAATGGTGTCCCTTGGTCTCTCTTGTTGTGCTTTTGGTTACTTTATTTCCCTACTCGTATTGATATTTGGGACTCTCCACCATGTGTACTTTGGTTTGTTTCTTGAGGTAGCCCTATGAGGCTGTCTTCTTAGTGGACTCTGTCTCTTTTCTCTGCAGATGCTTACGGTTCAGTGTCTTATGGCTTCACTCCTTCCTGGTTTTAGAGATGTGGGCGGGCAAAAAAGTACGGAGCTCCCTACTTCTCTGCCATCTTGCCAGGAATTCTACTGAACATTATTGAATAGTTCTGTAGTTGACAATGTTGAACTATTTAAAGCATTATCATTTCCCTCTTTTTCTTGTTACCCCAACCAGCAGTGTTGTCAATATATTTAAATATTAGTTAATTTACAAAACTCCTTTAAAATGTGCTTAGCAACCCAGATAAACTAGATACTAGAGAAAAACTTTTTTTTATAAAACCAAAAATTATATATTTTGTAAGTTTTATGTTTTTATGTTGAATATGTTACTGTCACAATTTCTTATTTTTTGCTTACAAAATGCCCCAGTTTCACTTTTGCAGAGCAAAGCAAGGACTGGTTAAAAAAATGTGCTTTGTGATATTTTTAGCTTTTTCATATATATTCTGTCTTCCCAAGAAGCAAAGAAATACAGAGCTTCTGTGAAAGAAAAAAAGAAGAAAGGAAGGGAAGGAGAAAAGTAGAAAGGGGGAAAAAAAGCTTTCCATGTTACTTCTTTGAAGGATTCAAGAATTAGAAGTAAAATTGTATATAAATTATACATAGGAATATAAAGTGTACCTCAAATGCCAGATAGAAGGGTTCGTGGTGTCTTTATAGGGAGGACAACACTGCAGGGTTTTGCTCAGCGAGAAGACTTGATTCTACATGAGATTCTGTAGAAAGTGTGTCAGTGTGCATGCAAGCTCTAGGATGACCTGTATTCACCAGCATTAACTTGAGGATAAGTCATACATTAATATGCCAAGTTTTAGTGAAGAAATCTCAGTTAGATCCACATCAGCCTCCTCAGGATATTGAAATATCACTGACACAGGTGGAAAGATGGAACAAATTTGACAGTGTCAAATAAGATGCTGAAAAAAATCATTTGGACAAGAAGCCTTTAGATTGCTCATAACTTCATTTGAAAACCCTGTCCAGCAGAAACTTTTCATTCATTCCCCGAGATAACAAAGGTGTGAACAAGAAAAATAAAATGGAAACACATCTTATTAGCACTTTCTATTTGGAGGAGGTAGCAATATTATGGAGAAGTTGGAAGATATTTTTCTCAATGAGAGCGTCAATAAATATACTATATTTATTTATGTAGTTAGGAAGTAAATGACACTATTAAATGCAAGCATAAAATAGAAATTTGACTGAACCAGAAAAAAAACAATAAAGAAGAAAAGCTAATGATGAGTTTCAAATAAAATATATTAAAGCTTGGGATTTTTAAGGAAGCTCTAAAAACTGACTATCTTGATGAAATGTTAGGATATGATGAAGCAAACAGGTCAAATGCAGTCAACAATTTTTAGGTACATCATTTAACTTTAGAGGACAAAGTTTATTACAGTGTTACCTCTACTATGAATTTGTAAGTACTCTATTATTTATTTCAATCTATATCACTATTTGTAAGAGAGAAAAAAAAGCTAACATTAAAAATCTACGCTGGGTAACCATGTGGTTGATTAAATGATCACACCAACATCCAATTTTGTGCTTTTTGAGTCAAAATGCTTTATCAGTTTTAACATGATTATGATGCTGGTTTTCCCCTCAATTATGAGAGAGCTAACCAAGTTCATGGAAAGTGTGAAAGGGTGTTTTCTGTTCAACTGGACAAATTAAGCTTGCTCATTTGAAAAAAAGAAAAGTGTACTGGAAATTTGAAAGTGGCAAGGGGATTTTGAGCTTGACAGGTTTTCTCCCTACTTAAGAATTTCATTCTAAACTTTAAAGAGTCTAATTCATAATTAAGACTCAGATATAAGTGAAGAATAGAAGGTAAACAATAAGAACAGAGTGACAATTAATCCTCTCCATTCAAATTATCTCCCAAATATTATGGCTTAAGGTAAAACCAACACGTTAATAACTGTCATTTCCAAAACCTTGACTAACCAATAAGTACACATCACCTCATGTCCATTTCTCATCTATTTTAAATGGAACAAAGTGACTTTCAGGGGTTTGGAAGTGCATAATTATATAGACTAAAGTCTTTGGACTTTGATCATAATTACAGTGCTTTATCCATCCATCACTTGTTGCTTGAGGACTGTTCCTTGGCGAGTTATTTAAAGGAGATAGGAACTTTGTCAGGACAAATTTGAGCTGCAAAACAGCTAATCAGAAACTTGGCTCTCTTGACTTAAAACAGATTGAAAATTGCTACTTTAATCTCACAATCCATTTGGCTCTTAAGTAAAGTGAGAACATGAAGTCTCTCTTTAGGAAGGCATGTGTCTGTTGTTCATATCATTGGGGACCTTTTTATAAGCTTCTATTGGGACACTGGGTACAAGGTTGCCTCGCTATAGTGGTCTCAAAATTGGTTGTGTAAACAAATGAATCATCTGCAGTGTTTGATAGAAAATGCTAGTTTTGCATGCCTTCCCCTCACCCTCAATTTCCCAGAGAGATGTATCCATGTAATTGTAAACCTAAAATTAACTGGGAACCTTATAGCATCAGAAGGTCTAGAGCTGTTTTTCTCAATAGTGGTCTGAGAACTACGGAAATTGGAATGGTTTGTTTTTGTTTACAATGTCATCCTAAGGCTCCACCTAGAGTTATCAAATCATAGTCTCAGGCTGTTGATAGAACATTTCTCTGAATTCTGGAAAACATCAGAAGTGAAAATGTACATTATTATGTTTTCCTGAATCTGAACTTGGGCGCTACAATTTTGGGCATCAGTTACCATCTAAGGGTTGAATATAATATACCTCCATGTAAAGCATGTTGAGGAACTTGAACAGAGGCTACTAACAAAGATCACCCTTCCAATTTGCTGCCTCCCTGGTGGGTGCTTTGCATTTGTAGTAGTCAGCAAGCAGGTGTCTTCCTACTCTCCCTTGAACTCTGCTGTATTATTTCTATATATGTAATTCTACATTGGAGTCCCTGAGGTCTAGGATTATATCTCACTCTCATCTTCTACTGCCCCCACTCAGCACCAAGAAATAAAAATAAGTAAATAAAATAAGTTTCTGGAATTCTTTAGTTAAGTCAAAACCAAAGAAAATAATTCTAGTTTCTATATCTACAATTTGAGGATAAAAATCCTTTACTTGGGGAATTAGTTTCCTATTGCTGCTGTAACAAGTTACCGTGAACTTGTGACTTAAGCCAATACAAATGCGTGATCTTACAGTTCTGTAGGTCAGAAACCTGACACGGCTCCCGCTGGACTGAAGTCAAGGTACTGGCAGGGCTGCATTCCTTCTGGAGGCTGTAGGGGAAAATCTGTTACCTCGCCTTTTCCAGCATCTAGAAGTGCCAGCCTTCCTTGGCTTATGATCCCCTTCCGTCTTCAAAATCTGTTAAGATGTTTTTCACATCACAACGCTGACTCTTTTTCTCCCTCCAATTTCCCTTTTTAAGGACTCTCATGATTACATTGAACCCACATAGCCAGGGCGCCTGGGTGGCTCAGTTGGATAAGCGTCCAACTGTCCAACTTCGGCTCAGGTCATGATCTCACAGTTCATGGGTTAGAACCCTGCATTGGGCTCTGTGCTGACAGCTCAGAGCCTGGATCCTGCTTCCAATTCTGTGTCTCCCTCCCTCTCTCTCTCTCTCTCTCTCTCTCTCTCTCTCTCTCTCTCAACGTCTCTCCCACTCATACTCTGTCTCTCTCTCTCTCTCAAAAATAAATAAATATTAAAAAAAATTTTTTGAACCCACATGAGTAATCCAAGATACTCTACCTATTTTAAGGTCAGCTGATTAGCAGCCTTAATTCCATCTGAAACCTTAATTCCCCTTTGCTGTGTAATATAACATATTCACTGGTTCTGGAGATTAGCACCTGGCCATCTTTGGAGGCCTTTATTCTGCCTACCACACTTGCCCACCTCCCATGTGGATGAGCTATGTAAGGTACTGGAAATACTTCATTAGCCGTAAAGTTCTATACAGTTCTAATAAAACGATAATATGTCCTGTGGTAGAAACAACATTGAACTGGATCATGAGACTTAAATTCTAGATCTTGTTCTGCTTCAATTTTGTTCTGTGATTTGGGGAAAACCACTTTCCCCCTCTGGAATTCAGATTTCTCAATTCTGAGAGAGATAAGCCAAGATCATACCAAGACCCATAATTGTTCTTAATTTAAAGATGATATGAAGCACGATGGAACTTAAGGTGTGCCCACATGAGGACAAAATTGTTGCTGGAAGGGAATCCCCAGTCTGCTGGTGTGCTACGCACACAGTAGCACAACTGAGCAATACACTAAGGGAATGCATTTCAGAGTTCTGTTGGGTTCATCTATAATTCCCCAGGTCCCAGCTGTGAACAGTAGAACAGTGACCATAATCTCTACTTTTTGAGGAAACATTTACTTAAATAGCTTACATGATATCATGAACGTCATATAATCAGTTAGTGGTGGAGTTAAGACTATTATTCAGAAATTTTGACAAGTTCTATGTGCACACAACCAACACACTTCCCTGCCTATCTCCCAAATAAATGCACTCATAGCAAAGGAGTAGCATACAGAATTATAACACGTCGTACTTTGGGCTAACCACAAATGATCATAAAGGTCTTTTAGAACTTATTCTTGTGAATATTGTAAGGCTTTGAAGCAGTTTCTCGTTGGTTACAACTGATGGATATGTTAGTCCCTGTTGACAAATTGTACCTTCATGTTTCTTTATGAACCAATTCTTCCAGCTTTCTGCCTTGCTTAAATTCAAGTACTGACAGAGACAACATACACAGACTGTAGCATGCCGGCTTGATACTAATAAACAGTGACTATGGAGATGGCTAAAATGAATGGATCAACCTTACTAAAAATTGGTTTGCAATGGATGGATACACCCTTTGTCTCACATCAGAAATTGTACTATTATATGTCATATCAATTTTGGAAGTCTTTGCCTGTGCATAAAGAACACTGTGTGCATATATTTCATTTTTGTACTTGCCGTGATCCTGATAGGATTAAGAGCACTTGATTGTAGAGTTTTTGGGCTATTTATCACAAAAAGAGTGATTGTAGAGTTTAATGGGCTATTTATCAAGATACAAGGGATAGGAGATGGCTTTTTGGAGTTAGTAGTGGCTGAGACTGGTTACAACCTCTAAGCTTGAAAGAAAGAGACAGTAGGGACCAGTGACTTGAACTCAAGACACCTGGACCTGTGGCAAGGGCATCTGACAGGACCTGCAGCCTTTAGTAAAAATATCCAACAGGGAAGTGGGCCAGGGGAATATATATCCTAACTTCACTCCTATGCCCTTCTAACCCAAGAGGAAACCAGAGGATAAAGGAACTGTCAGTATAGTCTTTAGAAGTCAGCTTCCAGAGTACAAAGAAGGAGAAGAATCGAGGATGCATGTGGAGAGGCAAGCAGAGGACACCCAACAGAGAAGTACACCTGCCCTTCTGTGATTTCATCTGATAAATGAAATGATCTTCCACTATAAGTTCTCTGCCACCACACTTCCTTTTAGGATATATTTAGAAAACAGAGTGAATAAAGTTGACCTTTCAGCTAGTAAAGCATAACATTTACAATCAATATGTAATTTACACAGGAAATACTTACTCACCCATACACCATGTTAGCAGTTTGAGCTTTTTTGAATAGAAGGGACTGGCAAAAATAATACAAAATCATCTTGCAAGGAGTTCAAATTTTAATATTTCATGTTCTCTTATTTTTAGCTCTCAGCTTTCATATTATGTCAAGATTTAATCTTGGTTCATTTTTATCACTTTAACTGGTTTATTTTCAAAAATTGTATTTGAAAGAAATTAATCTGTCTTTTAGAATTACACCGTTAAAAATCTATTTTAAAAAGTAGATAGCAATTCTAAAAAAAATACAGGATGAAAGAGGGCCTTGATTATTTCCCAACAACACATTAACAGAGATTTAGCTTCTAAAATGCTTAACTTTAGATTCATTTTGAGTTTTTAACCTATTAAGATATAAACAGAACTTATTGTTCATAGGTTTCATTTTTAAGAAAATGGTAACTTGCCCCATTGGCTCTTATTTATTTATCTAGCTAATTTCATCTATGCTTTGATATTTTTGTTAAAACTGAGTTAGCAATAACATGACAAGGCTTGTGATTTTGCCCACCTTTTCTTCTTCTTTGCAATGGTCAATATCATCACAGGGGAAATCTAAGCTCTATAGTTTTCATGTCTCTGTGATCATCAGAAAAGTTTTTGCAAAGACTAAAGTAAATTAGTGTCAATACTGGGGCATAAATAAACATATAGTATGGCAATATGTTTAGGTTCAAAGAAAAAAAACAGAGTGAAATTTCAATTTTAACTGAGAGAATGATTATCATGGTACTTTGAAATTGGCTTTTTGGGAATGGCATTAACATTCAGTAATAAATGATAATAGCATCTCTCATTTACTCTATTCTGTGATAGAAGGAAATCATGCATTAAAGCAGCTTGGAGTTAAAAATAACAAGATATCTTGTTCTTTCCTTTTTTGAAAATTCCCTTTCATGACTTCTTTCAAAAGACAAGGTCAGGAAAAAGACAAATTTAACTATGTAGATGACTATGATTATGGAATGATTAAATTTGGTCTTTCTTAAAATAGATTTTGTAAACTGAGAACTACAAGGGTTGTCTGCTAAGAAAAAGCAACTCAAACCCATTCACTCACTAGGCATTAAAAACAATATTGTTTATTCCTACTTTGACAATATACAGTATCACAGGTTTCTTATAGTGATAATCCACTTATTCATTTATTCACTAAGAAGTATAGATAGGAAAATAGTAATAATTCAGCTCTTAAAATGTGTGGCAAAACATTTAAAGTATTTGAGGAAAACGTATCTGTTATTAAATATGTAAGTACCATATGGCTGTAGTGTTCATTTAAATAAATGAACACTACAGCCATATCTTATTCATTTTTGTATTTTCAGTGACTTGAACAGATTAGGTGGTCAGTAACCAACTTTTTTTTCTGCCCTTTGTTTGCCACTTAAGTTTTAATTACAAAGAGAGAGGACACAATCTTGCCTAACACAATTTATCAGGTGAATAAATGTTCCCTGACCCCCTGCGCCACTATCTCACGGCTCCCCACATGCTTTTGTCCTTTCCCTAGAAGCAACGTTCCCCATGATGAAAGCTCAGGGCATTCAGCAAAATTTAAAACTATTTTAAAGTACTCTGGGTATTTTGAATTTTACAACATGTCCAAAACAGACGACTTTTGCTCCATGAATTAACAGGTTGTTGGGACAGTATGAAAAGCAATTTTCTCATTTATTTATATTTAAAGACTTCTCTCATCAATCACTAGAAATGCCTCGAAGACAGAGGTATATAGGATTGACGTGTGGGTTCCTAGCCAATAAAAGAAAGTTCCTTCTAGAGCTGAGGTAGATCCAAGTACCTACTTAAAAAAGGTATCTGCAACGGAAGCATTATACAGCAAATGTTTCATCAGAGCTATGCTCTTAGAATAGCATTTCAAAAGAATTTTAGTAGGATAGAAAATTTTGAGTCTGGAAACAAATTTTGAGAACTAGAAAATGTTGGGTATTCTGCTCTTTACTGACCCCATCCTGAACTCCAACTAAATCTAATTTTCAAATTATACAAGAACATCAACTCCAAAGCCATGCATTTTTTGTTAACATTGTCATTTATGGCAGCAGGAATCAAATCTCCATTTAAATTTCCTATTTCAACCTGGAGAACCACAAACTTACTTCTCTCTGTCTCTCTCTCTCTCTCCTTTTTTCCCCCCTTTTCTCCCTCTCTTTTCTTTCTCCACCATTTACCTTACTGCTTTACTTTTCTGTTTCTGCTTTCTCAGCCCACCAGAAACCTCACAGGAAGAGGAACAAAGTCTACATAGTCCACATTAGTGTCCTACGTGGTGACAAATGATATTAATGAAAAAGATCACACATCTTCCTTAATTGCCTAGGCAATTTGACAGTAACTGAGCCCTACCCAGAAAGCCCACTCCACTTCTAGCACAAGGTTCCAATAAGCACCGGTGGTGAATGACAAGTTAACCCCTTTGGAACCCCACCATTTTCAACACTCAGAGGACCTCTCTCATTAGTCTTATAAAATAAAGTACGAAATTCCAACATCAAATCTCATGCTGTTAAATTAACAACATCACACTGCTACATACGACTTAAATATCTCCCATAGCTTTATGACTGGAAAAACACTGTTCAGATTTCATTTACCAGTTTAAAAATAGCAAACTCTAATTTGAAACACATACACATCGTGCACGCTCGCTAATATTCCCTCTTAGTACTAGGCAAAAGTTTCTTCCTATAAATGTAAATAAAATTCAGCATAATCCTAAATTTTAAAAGTCAGATTTGTCAAAAGACGACGTTTGTTATGAAACAAATCAAGAAGAAAACATTTCTCAGAGCCAGAATGACAAGCCACAATCTGGTGGCATAACAATGGCTATTCATCTATTTTTAATGTATAAATCAAAAGTATTCTGTGTCTATTTTGACCTGAAGATAGTCCATAGATTATTATGTCCCTGTCCAATGACATTTCTTCTTCTTGGGTGGGTGAGTGATGAGCAAGGCAAAGAACAGAGTTTAAACATCTTAAAGGGGGGTGATAATGTTGTAAGAAACCTTGGGAAATTTGTCTTCCAAACTTGTCACTTTGCAGGTCCAGACATGAACTAAAATCAGAAAAGATGCCCACAGACTCCTTTCAGGTCACAGAAAGTCCAAAATAATATCACTGTGCTCATAAACAAGGAGGGGTTGCTCTTTCTACACAGCAGAAACACTCATAATACACAAGGCACTCCAATTAAGTTCTGATAGAAGTTACGTCACGTTTCAACTCACCGCTGGATGTATGGGTCGGGACAGTACTGTAGGGTGGCACACCGTGAAGTTTCACAATTCATTTCCTTCAACTCTCTTTGACAATCAACAAGTGGAGAACAATTATATAACATATACACATATACCTGTGTATATATAGATATAAAGCCAGGAGGCGAAAAGCAATAGGGTCAAATGCTATCAGACATAGAAGTTTAGACACTTCCCCCCTTCACACACATTTGGAAAGAGGCGGAGCGTTTCTTGATTTTAGCCAATGAGATTCGTCAAATGACTAAAACATCAGAAACACTTGATTCTTACCAGCTGGGCATCCTCTCTTAAGTTGCTCTTCCTCCTTTACCACGGCTTTAGAGTCCTGGAGGTATAGTGGCCACACTTGTGGGCAACTTGGAGGCATCGCCGAACTTCTGGTCTGTCTGGTGATTGGGTGCTGGCACGAATGGCATCAGAGTTTAATTTCAGCAGCCTGGACTTTTCAAACAGAACTAAGCTGATGAATGTCCACCCTGCTTAAGCTAATTAATGTTTCCTTGTATCTGCATACGGATATGATCTGAGGACTTCTATAACTGCCTCTGGAGCTTTTTTTTTTTTTTTTTTTTTTCCCCTCAGAGCTGCTTAGAAAAGTGTGTGTGTGTGTGTGTGTGTGTGTGTGTGTGTGTGTGTGTTTTCATCTGCACCTCCCCGCCCTTCCCCCCCCCCCCCCACTTCATTCTCCCTTTCAGCCAACCGCCTGTTGTGGCCACAATCTCAAATAGCAAAGACAGGGAAATTCCTTGATTATATTTAACCTAGAACTCACTCTTCGACTCAACTAAGAGAAAGATATCCATTCACATCCTTTAGAAGTTTTGCCTACCCCAAATAAAAGAAAATAATCATTACTGAGTTGTTTTTTTAATATACTACCTCAAACACACACACATGATTTTCTTAAAGTGATAATAGTATATTCAGACTATTTTGAAACTTAGGAAAATTATTTCAAATTGCCTGTTATTGAAACCATTCTAGGTTTACTTCAGTCTCTATCAGTCTGTGTTACTTTCTTATTATGTTTTACTGTTTTTGCTGGTTTGGGTTTTGCTTTGGCTCAACCTACTTTAGAATAAAATCATTAAATTGTTCCTATATCCAAAAATCAATATAATATCAGAAAATTCTACATACAGAATAATTTACTTCCTTTCTGAATACAGGCTGTAAACCTGTCCTGGTTTTGTGGATTTGGAAATTGAATGAAATATGATTCAGAAGCTAAATTAAAATAGACTCCAGCAGAAAAAAAAACCAGTTTGTGTGCCTGCGTGTCGCTAACAGGGCAAGTTCACATCTTCCACTCACCCCCCTAATTACAGGTCACCTGCGAACTGGTAACAGCAGTAGTTGCCAAAGTTTGTGATGATCTAAAATCCTTTTCAGAGGAATTTGACATTTCCTTAAAAGAAATTCTGGTTCAAAATGTGTTTCATAAAAATATTTCATTTGTTGCTTCAGCCAGGATAGAAGGGAGAAGCTATTTAAAACTTGACATTCTCTTCCCTTACTTAGCCTGAGAGCGTCTAACATCTGTGAATTGTGAAATTCACAAACATGCTGGCCTGAGCCCCAGCCAAATTAAACAGCTTGTTCTACAAAATGTGAAACTTAAAGGGAAGATCATTTTACTAATGAATTAGAGATTTGTTAATTGGAGTTAGAGTGTTTGGCTTTCCTTCTGCTGTTGGGATACAGGTGACCGAAATATACAAAGTTCTTAAATTGAAAATACTCAATTTCCTCTGGCCATGGCCAGGTAATTTCATCACACAGGGCCTCGTTTTTCCCATTTATAAAATGAGAAGTGAAATAACGATCTCTAGTGCCGTACTTCTCAAATGTTAATGCATCTGTGGGTTACCTAGAAATCTTGTTAACAGGTCCTCTGATTTGCTAGGACTATGGCAAGGCCTGAGACTCTGTATTTCTCAACAACTCCCATGTGCTGCTGCTGCTGCTGGTATTAGCATCACATTTTGAATAGCAAGACCTAGTACTCCTTTCAGACCTGATATTTATTAACTTCTAGGAAACAAGCAGAACTCTTCTAAATATTTTAAATTACCAGAAGAGGCTCTAGACCCCCAAATAAATTATCAATTTGCGAACACTTCTAGCATGTTTTTCATTTCAAAATGTTTATGGCCTAATTTATACAAAAGAACATTAAAAAATGTATACTGTTTTATTTACTTTTGAGAGAGAGAAAGAGAGAGTGCGGGTGGGGAAAGGGCAGAGAGAGAGGGACACACAGAATCTTAAGCAGGCTCCAGGCTCCCAACTGACAGCATGGAACCCAAGGCAGGGCTTGAACTCACGAACTGTGAGATCATGACCTGAGCCAAAGTCAGACACAACTGACTGAACCACCGAGGCGCCCCTCTAGAAAAGAACACTTAAAATGCATTCCTTGACATCAAGATTTGTTATAAAAAAAATCCTAAATTTACTTAGCTAAGAGCGACAGCTATTATGGAAAAATGTTTACATAAATAATTATGAAAAATATTGGGTACTATTGCATTGCAGAAATAAATGCAGAGTTACCTTGTCCAAGGGCAAAAACATAAACTCTCCAGGATTCAACAGCACACCAGTAGCATACAACCATCTACAACCTGAGAAAATAAGTGACAATTATACTATAATTACCATAATTGCCACTTATATTAATATTACATCTGCCTTCCCCCAAGGGTCTTGGGTTACTATACAAATGTGTAAATTCTGCCTTTGGTTTGCAAGTTATATCCTTTTGCAGCAACTTAAGTTTTCTAGGCAAAGCCTGTAATGGAATAAGGTACACAGAAGCCTAGGAGAACACAACTGTTTTTCTGACCAAGACCTACAAGTTTGAAGGACACTGTTTTTGACAACAATGTGCACGAAGAGGAAGAGACAGTTATGGGCATAGGGAAACAGCAGCATTTATGGCCTGGAATTCTGGATGCTTTCCCCTTCCCAGTATCTAGCATCTGAGAATGTGTACTCTGCCAAACTCAGGTGCTTAAAACACAAACCTTTGTCCCTGATGTCCATGTGAATTATTTCACTATAGCTCTTCTTTATGCACTCCATCCACTGGTTATGTACGTCCGTCATTGCTCTCCTGCCTTGGATCATATTTTGTCCTCCGCTCCAGAATGTTTTTACATACACCGCATCTGTATATATCCACATTCCACAAATCCTTCAGAGAACGGGAAGCCTTTCTCATCCCTCCAGGTGAAAGGAAGCTCCCCCACCTCTAATGTCCTGAATCATATCTGTACTTGTACAAGGGCACCTGCTTCATGGATTTGAGCAATTTTTGCATGAGCCCCATCTTCTGCACTGGACCATGAACAGGTTGAGGGTGGGTTTGCTAGCTGACTTGTCTCTGAATCTCCAGGGACCAGCAGAATATAGCTCAGTGGATGAATAATGTGTTTATATCTTTGCAAAAATCATCTAATCATAAGTATTACAAGTAATTGAAAAAGAATGTCCATGAAACACTTGACTTTTTAGAATCAACTTTATGGATGTATCATTTAAATACAAGGAAATTCACTAATTCTAAGTGTTCAGATTGAGGAGTTTTGACACATTATATACCACCACAACCAAGATATAGAATACTCCATTACTCGAAAGTTCCCTCATATCCCTTTGCAGTAAATTCCTCTCACCAACGACCCTAAACAATCACTTTCTTGCTTGTCATTATACATTAGATGTATATTATCCAATGGAATTTTCTCTGATGAAAGAAATATTCTACCAATGCACTGTCCAACATGGTAGCCACTAGTCACATGTGGCTAATGTGTTGGGGAAATAAATTATTATTTTTATTGAATTTTAATCAACTTAAACTTACAAAGTCACCTATGGCTAGTGGCCACCATGTTGGACAGTGAAAATATAGAATATCACATAAATAAAGGCACATAGTATGTATTCTTCTGTGTCCAGGTTATTATACTCAACACATTGTTTTTGAGATATATCTATGTTGTTACATATATGAGTAACCATTTCTTTTTCATGGCTGTTGAGCATGTGGATTCTTTCTGTTTTTCTTTCTTTTTTGTTATTAAGAACACATTCTGGTCTCAGATACTGAATTTTGGCCAGAAGCAAAACTCCAACAGACTTTTTAAGAGCTCAATAATAATACATCCTATCAAGTACCTTAGTGATGTGGAATAGCTCATTTTTTCCAAGGCTGCTAAAGCTCTAGAGGACACAGCCCATATGTAAAGAAATTGGCTAACCTGGATTTAGGCTGATCTCTGGGGCCAAATTACCCTGACCTTAGGCAGGTAGCCCAATTTGTTTGAGATTTAGATTCTTGACCTTTAAGAGGAAGGATGTATCAATGATAATTCTTTTGTGATAAGCAATAGAAACTAATTCTTACTAACTAAAAACCAAATTACGAAAATATGTTTTTTCAAAACCATGAAAATTCACAGAGTGGAAGAGGAAGTTGAAAAATGAGGTTCAGGAAAGGGTTAGAAACAGGATAGCTTCAGGGGTCTAAGTAACAGGAATCTAACAACACTTCATGGTACCACCCCAGGAATAAGTCAGACCCAACAGGTTTCTTTTGAACTTGAGTCATTTAGCTTAAAATTCAGATTCTTAGAAGGGAGATCCATGTTTGGCCAGCAGGAGTCTGAACACATTGAGTGATAACCCCACCAAGACAGGACCAAAGAGATTTTCTAAAAGAAAATAGAGTTCCTATTACCCAAGGAAAGGGCAATTGTACAGGACAATTGAAAACAACAGATGGCATCATGAGGGGCTTAGAGTAGATGATCTCGCACATTCCTTAGAGCTCTGGCTGTCTGTGGCTGTGGGATTGGAGAAGCTAAATGTCTTTCCTTCGGGTTACTAAACCTCAGGTCCTGTCCTCTCCAAGTCATACTGGCCTGTGGTTCTTTTATAATATGGGAATCAGGAGAGAACCTTTTAGCACACAGTATAGTAGAACAAATTCATCAAGTGTCAGTCACATTGAAGGTACCGAGGAGTTGGGTGATTTTTAGTCTAACGACACTCTTCTGTAGTACATAACTTCAGTTTAACCCGACCATCTCTATTTTAGCAAAAAAAAGAGTTCTGTTTTGGAGAGGAAGATTCTACTAACCCTTCCAACTTTGTGCTCTATAAATCAAATATTTTCTAAAGTCAAGCATCTACTAGGAGTATAGCTGGACCTAGAACTTAAGTGTGCTATTTATTTTTTTATATTAATTAATAAGCAGATGCATTGGAGCTTAGCAATGTGCTCCCTCCGATTTGACCCCACCTTTTACTGGTCGCTGGAATTCATCAAATAGAAAAAAAGTATAGGTAAGGTAATGTCTCAGAGTCTACTGAGAAGAAAGATGCTGCAGGGCTGTCTGAGAAAAGGGACATTTCCCTTTGCAGAGGGCATGCAAGGAAACATAGAGCCCAGTTGGGGAGGGAGGAGGTTGGCAGTTTCCCTAACAGACAAACCTGATACTCCCCAAGTCACACCCAGTGTCCAAAAGCAATGTGGGTGGGCTTCTTTTCCAGACATCCCTGAACAGCTGTGTGAGGCCTCCTCACTCTCACCCCTCCTTTGCTTAATGCCACGTGAGTGAGAGATAAATAAGGAGGCACAGGAAGTCCTTATTTGGCACTTTCCAGATTTTTTTTCCTGAACCATTTGTCAGTTGAAGATAAGAAGCACCTTACTCTGAATGCCTTGGTGTGCATTTTCTAAAATGAGGAAATCTCTTACATAATCACAATTCAATAACTGAAATGTAGAGATTAACATTGATAATATTTTATCTTCTCTATACATCTTACTCAGATTTTTCCAATTATCACAATAATATCCTTTAGAGCAAGAGAAAATCATGTAACATGTAAGACGTCTTTGTGTTTCATGACACAGATATTTTTGAAAGGTGCAGGCCAATTATTTTATAGAACAGACGTCAGTTTAGGTTTAGCTGATGCTTCCTCGTGATTCGATTTGGTGACGTATTTTTGGCAGAAACATCACAAAAGTGATACTGTGTCCATTTCAGTACATCATTTCAAGAATGGCTCCATTTTTAAAGCCCACCACAAGGTTTTCCCCAGGGTTCACCTCAGAATTAGATTTAATATGAACCTAATAAAGCTAAATGTCAAGCCCTCTCACCTGCACAGTCTTGGGAGCTACTCAGCAATATGTTTACATGGCCATTATATTTATGTAAAATATACAAATGTGAAATATTTGAACTCCAATCTTCTAATGTTACTGTCCCATTCTGCTTTGATTTCCCCCTCATCACCTTTCACACTGCACAGAGTGGTTGTGGAGAGGCCAGGGGATTCTTAGGATCCAGCCAAGGGCAAGTTAGATAAGGGATTCTTTTAGGTTGGGTTTCAGGGGGATATATGTGTGTGGTTTGTAGTCACATTTGTGTTGAGTTCAATTATTGTGATTCATCCTGTCATTGGAATGGCTTCCAAGAATTCTCCTCCTGTCCATGTATTGACTCAGGAGGCATAGTGTTGCTGATAAGCCTAAGGCTGGAGGTCTTATCAAATGATGGATATTCCTACAATAACTGCCATGGGAATGTGTGAATGTCAGGACAAACACGGTGCACAGATCCAGAAAATAATCTGTGTACAAATTTTCCTTCTTCTTATCAGGTATGTAAAATTATAATCAGTGGAATCAATATCATCAGCATTTAATCAAAACCCAGGTTCTCTTCTATCTCTTATGCAGCATATCCAATTACAAATTAACCACATATTTTCTGATCATTTATGATGGGTGATGTATTATGTAAAACTTAACCTTATACCTGTGTTTGTAGGAATATATATGTGTGGCAGCAAGTGTGTTTGTCAATCCTTAGAATGGGACTGCATTTATGATATTAAGGCTGTATATGTGACATGTAAGAGTCCAAGTTTCTATGACTGTAAACCTACAGGCTACATTTACATATGGTCTATCTATGTATCTATCTACATGAAATCACTGTTCCAGAATGATTTGAGGTAGCTTATAAAATACATATACTTATAAGAAGATTAACGAATACAAAATACATATACTTATAAAAAGATTAAAGAATACATATGCAACATTACCAAGAGCTGAAAATAGGGTAAAATGGGGAGCTGTTTTTTAATGGGTATATAGTTTCAGTTTTGCAAGATGAGAAAGTTCAGGAGGTTTATTGGACAACAATGTAAATATATCTAATGCTACCAAACTGTACACTTACAGTGTTAGGACAAGAAATTCAGTATTAAATGTTTTCTACCACAATTAAGAATAATTTTTTAATTTAAAAATATATATATGTGAATGAGGAAATAAATAACCAGTATAAACATCAAGTGTAAGAAAAATAGGACAAAATCAGGAAATCAAGGACAGTATTTGCTCACAAAATGTATTGCACTAACTTCTACGCTTGTGCTAAAGGTCCATGAACTTATCTGTGAACATCTAAGAAGTCAGTGTAAGGAAGACTGACATGTCATATTTCTGATCCACAACAATAGCTGACTTGTTATACATAACACATTCTAGGTACAAAATACATATCTGTTTAAAGAATAAGGGAGAGGACCACCCGAATGGCTTAGTCCGTTAAGCTTCTGACTCTTGCTTTCAGCTTAGGTCATGATCTCATGTGAGATGGAGCCACACAGGGCTCTGTGCTGACAGCATAGATCCTACCTGGGGATTCCTTCTCTCTCCTCTTTCTCCCTAGCCCTCCCCAACATGCACACCCGTGTCACGCACACTCTTTCTCAAAATAAACAAATACACTTAAAAAAAATAAGGACGAAAAAGATGGCACATACTGAGTCTTCCAAATAAATTGATCTTTGGCTTCTAGGCTTGTAAATCTAATGAATTTATTTGATTGCTTATTACAAGTAAATGACCGTGGATGATGTTGTAATAAGCTCTGGCTTTCAGTATAATTCTCTTGCAAGACCCTATGGCACTCACTGATTTGACAGTTGACTCACAGATTCAACATGTATATTCCTTGAGGGCTTCTTCTGTGTGCCATCAGGGAACTGGGGGCTGTGGTTGGCAAGTGGGTCACTTTGATTAGTCCCTGGACTCAAAGCACCTTTTTTTTTTTTTAAAGCTTCCTAGACAAAAGGATGACTATGGTATAGTTGTTTCTCTGAGTTCCTGATGACCAATTTGCCCCGGGGCTTTTGGTTTGGGGTACCCCGTGCCTTATTAATGCTGATGAGTTAAGAGTATGTTTACACAATTCATGAAACATGTGTGTATGTAGGAGAGAATATAATGTAGCATTCTTATTTAATTTTTGTGGTTTGAGCCCAAGAGAGTCATCTGTGGCTGAACCTGTCCCTTAGACACACATTCATTCGCAATGTTTGTCTTATTATTTGAGTTTGGATCATCAGAACATCATAAAGGCCATCATTTGTGGAAGGAAGGGAGATGGCTGTGAGCCAAGAAATCAAGGCCTGATCTAGACCTGCATATCCCAAAGACTGTAGCATGATGATTTATTTCTTAAACCACTGGGTGCTTTTCTGGTATGTAGCTCCTGAAACATACTGTTTATCTATGGAGCGCAGCTCCCTAAAGGAGGACTAAGGACATTCGTAAAGGCTTTTTAATTTTTATGTTTTTCAAAATTAACTATCCTCAAAGTTAAAATGGAGGTTTAGAGAACATTTACCTAGAAAATGTTTCAGAAACAGAATGACTTAAAAATAACAAGACTGCATATAGTGCTTTACATTTTACAGAACACTTTCACATTCTCTCATCAGAGCCTCCCAAATGACGGATGTATAGAGGACCAGGACAAGTGGTGTCATTACCTCCATTTCAAATGCATGAGGAAATGAAGACACAGACAGATGAAAAGATAAACTCATAATCACATAACCATCAGTGGCAGTAGTAGGCCCGTCTCTTCCTACTTCCATCCCTGAACCCATTTGCTCAATAAAATAACATTAATTAAATGTCTATGGTATACCTGGTCTTGTCCGGGGCTCTGGGAAAATAAAGGTAAATAAAACACAGTCCCTTTCCTCCCAACAGTACATTTGCAAATCCAGAATTTTTACAGTGTTTGGCATTTACTGAATAGTTTATATCCATTATCTATTTACATAAAAACATAAAAACCCTAGGAATTAGGCCAAGTTTGATGTTATTATCTCCACTTTGCAGAGGAAGAGATGGTTGGTGACTCTGTCTTAATCATTCAGCCAGACAATGTGAGAGCCATGATCTGAACTCAGATAAACCTTTTCCCTAAAATTATTGCCACACTTCTGACCGCCCCCCCAAAGATTCAGAATACATTGTGTGCATTTTTATGTCTTGGAGTCCCAGGCATGGGCTCTAGCACATGTCTCTCAATATTTTTTCCCTGGTCCAGTTAGCCTGTGATAACATAAGCACTACAAATGCCAACCCTTAAAGGAAGGCATGAGCTCATGACAAGCACCCACATTTGGGCCAGGAGTCAAGAATGTTAACTCTGCTTATTTTGAAATCTGGGTTGTGGACACTGTTCAAGCATGTGGGCGTGGAAGCACTGATAAAATGCTTCTGTGGGATGGAAGTGAATCTTGGGGCATCCTTACAGGGGAATCCACATGGGATGACCCTTGAATAAATTTTTGTTTACAGCAATATCTCTGTGCCAAGTTTCTAAGGAGTAAATTTCAAATTCAACCTTGGAAGAACATCAGTCTGAAAACACAACTACTCTTGACTGCCTTTAGGTAGGTAACACACTTTTCTGTCATTCAGCTACTGAACCAGTTAAACCATATGAATTCCTATTTAGTATCTCTACATTTCTGTTATACGTATGTTCTGTTTATGAACAGAATAAATAATTTTCCCCATGGACCTGAACAACCATCTATGTTATGATAATGATTGCATAGATATATTTTCAAAGTAAAAATCATCTTTCTTTTCCAGATCATGAGACCCTGACCATACATATATTAAGAGAAATGTGTGAAGAGAGAGAAGAGAAGGAGAGAGTGAGGGAGAGAGAAAGATATAGTAGATACAATGATGATATTTATATAGAGGGGCACATATATGCGGTTTTATATATTTACACAAATAAATGTGTATGTGTGTAAGAATATACTATGTATACTGTATGTATATACTTATATTTCATGTCTATTTATAATATCAATATATAGTATCTATATACAGACAGTAATTACTAGATAATTTTCCCCTCTAATTTGCTTCATTTGGTCCTGATAGTCAAGGCAAAACAGCAAGGCAAAATTATTTAAAAATTAAATTTTAAAAATCCTCTAATGGAAGAAGTAAAAAAATCTAGGTAGTGTATTCTCATGGTGTGGAAAAATTTATATGGACACTATCACAAAATCAAGACAAAGGAAAAAAATCCATAAACTCTTAACAGTAATTATTTCTGGGTGGATGGTTTTGTGGAGTGAAGAAAATATTTTCTTACTAATATTTTTCTATGGTTTTCATATTTTACACAGTGAATATGAATACTTTTTATACTCAGAAATAACCCACATCAAACAACCTTCAAAAACACTTTCCCGCAGAATTTGTCTCTGGAATGTGTGTCTAATAGAAGGGTGACACAAATCACACCAGAATCCATGGATCTAAAAGAATGTATTTCAATTCCCTGATGGATCTGGGTCTATATGGATAATTTCTACTAAGGAATGGGAAAGACTTACACTCACCTTCATCTGAAGTAGGCCCAGAAGTGCTGCTCTAGAGATTGAACTGAATTGAGAGAGTTTACATGGGCTAGTTGGGTGAGGATGGAGTTACGTGAACCATGGTCACCAGGACAGGGTGCAGTGTTTTACATAGAGTTCTCTCCACTGACAACCATTGGGTCATGATGGGAAAAATGGCTCCTGTAAGACATTTGTGATGCAAGTGTGGGAACCATGGAAATACACAGCTCAGCTTTTCTGACATGGAGCACGTAACTGACTGACAGCCACAGCACTACCCCTCCACCCACATTCTATCCCAATGCGGCCACACTACCTCCAGGCTCCTTCCAGCCAAGCCCTGACACTGGTGGGGCCACTAAACCAAGTCCATTTGGGAAACACATGGAATATCTCCAGTGGGTGATTTTGACGCAAGAACGGTTCATTGGCCTGGCCAACTTTCCTTGAAACTGTACTTTGGTCTAAAGCTCTTTTTCCTGAATCCTCTTCCTTTTCCTCTAGTCCTCTTGGTTTTCAGAGAGAGTTCTTTTTACCCTCTGAAGCAATTTCCCTCCGAAGCAATTTCCCTCCTTCCTAGCCTTCTTCAGCTTCCTCCTTCTTTATCCTCCAGAGGCATCCTCCCTAGTACATCTTTTGCACATCTCGTTCCATCATGGGGTCTGCCTCTCATAGAATACAAAATGATGTAAGTGGTCCTGAGAGTTGCACTCACCTTCATTTGAATAGGGCCAGAAGTGCTACTCTAGAGATTGAATTGAATTGAGAGAGTTTACATGGAACATGGAACATTCCAGAATGCACATAGAAGCTGGGTATTTAGGACTGACCCATGTACCACCTAACAAGTAAATAGGGTGGCATCCAGAGTTATGCGGAGCATGGGTAGTTTCTGGCTCAAGCTGAGGCCCAAATGTTACAGATGTCACTCATGTTGACCCGGGAAAACATCCACCGTAGGGTTCTAAGATTCAGGCTTTTAGGAAGATACAGGGTAACAGTCCTACAAGTAAGTAGAACTGTGTTACTGATAGGTTGTACTGACTCTCTGCAGAAGGATATTGAGAAATACAGGGCACTTAACAAGTAGTTAACGGCTAAGTGTGAGAGCCAGATGGCCTCTTTGGTAGCTTACAAAGAGATGAGGACCTCTTTGCAAAAACAAACAAAACTAAGCAGCAGACCTAGAACCTGATCAAGTCACAGAGTTCAAGAGATATTTGAATGCTCAGTCAAGGCTGGTTAGAAATACCTGAGACCCTGAAATGTGGGATAGGAACATTAAATGGATGCCTCTGATAAGTTGGTTCTATAGACTCTCTGTCTTAGTTGGGGCCATTACAGCAAAGTATCACAGACTAGGTGGCTTATAAAAGAACAAATTTATTTCTCACAGTCTGAAGACTGGAAGTCTAAGATCAGGGTCCCAACATGGTCAAGAAAGGGCCCTCTTCCCAGTTGTAGACTTGTTGTGTCCTCACATTTAAGGAGGGGCTAGAGAGTTTGATGGCATCTCTTATAAGATCACTAAGCCTATTCATAAGGGCTCCATCTTGATGACCTAATCATCTCCCAAAGGCCCTACCTCCTAATGCCAGCACATTGAGCATTAGGATTTCAACATATGAAGTTGGGAGGAGGGCAAAAATGTTCATACAATAGCACTCCCCTAATCCTTCGGAACTTATAGAACTTTCTTCATGCTGGAAGATGCTACAGAGGCCTTTCCTGGAAAAGCAGGAGATCTTTACCTCCTCTCTTGGCTATGAATCTCCTAAGTAGGGTTAAATATCATCTGTTCATGATAAGAGAAGCCTCTGCTCATGATAAAGGAAAAAATAATTATACACCAAAGAAATTGCCAGAATTAGCTAGCACGTGCCAGCAAAAGTCAGGGAAATAACCCTGGGATTGGATTTGGAAGGTACCTGATTGAGAGGGCTGGAATATAAGACTACCCAAGAAAAAGTTCATTAACTTGAGTGCACTTTTTCATAACATGGTATTTAACACCCTGACAAGGACCAGCATGGAAGGGGTAAGCTTACTGCTAGAGTGGCTCTTACAAGTCTGGAAAAAGTGATAGAGCATTGATGAGTGAAGAGGAATTGCATGACTTTCTCTGGCAGGTGGTAGAGACAGAATAAAGAGGCTAAGGGAACTAGGCATGCTAGAATGGATATACATTGTAGAGCCAGAAGGCCTGCCAGGGAATTATGTTAGGTAGGAAGGCCACAATGACACATGATTTTCCAAGGCCATCAAAAATGTGCTAAGGAGAATAGCAGCATCACTAAGAAGTTCACTGCTGGCTCTCCTGTGTAAACCAGGGCTCGTGGTAGGAAAGAATGACATATAGCTGGACTCATTAATATCCATGGCAATGATGCCCATCTCACCTCTGGTAACTGAGGCCAGATAGTGCCATTTACACACCAGAATCTAGGAGGTCATAATTACCATAATGACCAGCAAGGTCAGAGTGCAGCCAAGGGGCTTGACTCACAGGGAGCTGTGGAAATGTTCAATAGAACAGAGCATACCTAGGGGCGACATAAATGGGCAGTGAAATGGACAGTTCTTTAATCTACAGGCAGTAAAAAGCAAGAATGGGGGGCACCTGGGTGGCTCAGTAGGTTAAGCGTCAGACTTCGGCTCAGGTCATGATCTCACAGTTTGTGGGTTCGAGCCCTGCATCCGGCTCTGTGCTGACAGCTCAGAGCCTGGAGCCTGCTTCAGATTTTGTGTCTCCCTCTCTCTCTGACCCTCCCCTGCTCACACTGTCTCTGTCTCTCAAAAATAAATAAAAAACTTAAAAATAAATAAATAAAATAAATAAATAACATAAAAAAAGCAAGAATGGGAGAGTGGGAGCTAAAGGTAGTCACAAACACAAAGTGACAATCCCTTGCTTGATTTTTTGACTTAAGTCATTATTAGATCTAAAATCCATTGACTGAAGAGGTAGCTGGATTCCTAGGAAAAATAAATCTGACACTATGACAAGTATAGGCCATGGCAATTCCTTCAGGTGTCCCTATAGAGACCTACAGCTGGAGCCAGGTTCATGAGTGTGCAGTGAGCTCTGCATTTAGAAGGACTCCTCACTCGACTTAATGCTGTATTGTCACCGTCTTGAAATTCTTAATTTTAAACAAGTGACCCCACATTTTCATTTGTACTGGACCCCACACATTATATAGTCAGTCTTACCCACAGCCGTTGCCTAGATAACTATACATTGGGTACAGAAGGTCTGAGTTGACATCAATGCCCAGAAACTTCAAGTGTAATCCTGGTCCCCCATTGGAGTAGGAGCTCACATGATTAGGTAATAAGTGAAATATTGCTTCAAATACAACTCACAGTGGGTTCACTGTGTCTGGAGACCACCCAGTGGGTCATATTTTCTGGCCATCAAGTATTTAATTGGAATTAATATACTTGACAATTAGACTGATGTCCACTTTGGGTTCTTGGCCTTTTGAGAAAGAGCTATCAGAGTGGGAAAGATTAAGTGGAAACCCCTGAAACTGCTCCTTCAGTCAAGGAACTAAATAAAAAGGAATGTCATATTCTAGGATGGATGGTGATCAGTGCCATCATTAAAGAACTAAAGGATATAGAATACGGATGAAGGTAGCATTCCAATTATATCTGTTTAATTTTTCAACATGGCCCCTGCAGAACTCAAATGGATCCTGGAGACTAAATGTAAAACCCTTGCAAGCTCAATTAAGT
The DNA here is from genome assembly GCA_028646485.1 of Cryptoprocta ferox. Lineage (NCBI taxonomy): Eukaryota > Metazoa > Chordata > Mammalia > Carnivora > Eupleridae > Cryptoprocta > Cryptoprocta ferox. Next base: position 73,833,043 of record CM053573.1, read on the forward strand.
AATAGACTTGATTGCAACTGCTATGCCAGAGATTACATCTTTGCCAGAGCAGATGAACAAAGTCTCAGGTACATGATATGCCGCCATCGATTTACTTAATGCATTCTTGTCAATTCTGATTATAAAGAAGGGTCGTAAACAGGTCACATTCACATAGGACATGCAACAATGCTCATTTATAGTTTTGCTTCAGAAATATTTTAACTCACCTGCTCTTTGTCATATTGCAGAATGAAGGTATCCGGGCTGTCTGGTCAACCCACAGAACATCATGCTGATCAGGCAGGGCAAACAACAGATGGCCTCTCTGGAAGCATTGGTAAGATACACGTGCTCCATAGCATGGGGGATAAACTCTACAAAGATTCAGAGACCTTCATTTCAGTGAAGTCATTAGGGTTTGTCAGGCATTTGCCAGAATATGCCTTCCAAAGTAAAAGAAAAATTGCTATATCTTGCATCTCCTTCCACAAAAAAACAGAGAGCCTGATCGTTCTTTTTGGGTTCTGGAAGAAACACATCCCACGCCTAAGAATAGCACTCTGGCTCATATACTGGGTGCTATGGCCTATTCACTGGGTGACAGGGAAGACTTCAGGGGTCTGGTGGCTCCAGTGGGAGAATCACAATGAAAACTCTGATATTTGGGAGTATGTTCATACCATTTACAGCAGCCAAAATAAGTCTTTTGGTAAAACAGCTCCTGCTATGTTACTGGGTCTTGGTAGCAACAGAATACTTGGCCATGCAACCCTAAATTGCCATGTGTCTATAACTGCATATCATGAGCTGGGTTATTTCAGTTCTTCTGAATCATAAAGTCAGCCCAGAATTTGTCAAGCAAAAGATGAGAATGGTACACCCAGATTGGGCCCAAGCAGGACTAAAGCTTGGTTAGCAGTATGAGCAGGTAACTCAGACCCCCCTACCCTCCCACCCCCCACCTATAGCAGTTGTAACCAGCCTTCCTGTACTTTGCACCTAAGAGCAGCTGAAGGAGGTAGAAAAACCTGTCCACGGCCTCTTGTCACAAACAACCAGCTATGACTTTGAGTAAGGAAGAGATGGGAATATCCAAGAGATGGAAAAAAGATAGTATACTTGGACCAGAGTGAGAGAGAGGAGGAAATGTCACAAGATGAGAGTGATATATTCAGGAGTCATCTTAGTCCAAGCCAGAAAAAGTGTTGGATCTTATTCCAAGACCAATGGAAAATATTTGAAAAGTTTCACACAGAGATGTGACATGATCCAATTAATGCTTTAAAAAGGTCGATCTGTCCTGTCTGTGGAGAACGTTCTAGAGGTGGGGCGAGAGTGGACCAGGAAGATTAGTTAGAAATCATGTGGATTAATAGCAATCCAAATCAAGACAGGACCTCAGCCTACCCCATGAATGGGTTACATTGTCTATTCTTGAGTGGGATGTAGCTGTGTAGGTGGATGACACAGTCTCTCTCTTACAAGTCACATTCCAGTATCTGACATTCTGATCAACTCACTTTCCAAAATATATGTGGTATGATATCCCTATAGTTCCGCAGGATCAGTACACATGTGACATTAAGTGCTTACCCTCTGTGTTATATCCTCTTAAATATCACCCCCGATATCTTGTCTCTTGAAAGCCAACTCCTATAGTGAATTTCAGATTAAATGTACTCCTCATGAAACTCTGCCCCTAGTTCCATATTGAAATAAAACAAGAGAACCACAGTAATGAAGGGAATTAAATCTCTGTGTATCTGTATCAATATATATGGAATTTCTTACAAAGGGTTGAATACAATGAAAAAAAAAAGAAAAAGAATAAGTTCCTACTTAGACATGCTGAGCCAGTGGGGCTGCCTGGGGTACTAGTTATACAAGGCAAAACTGCCCCAAAGAATAAAGAAACCTCAAGAACATTCCTTAGCCATGCATTTAGTCCATAGGATTACTCTTTTGAAATAACATCAATGGATGATAATAACATACACATTCCAATGAAAGCCTTTTACTTCAGTTCTTATTTACTCTCTGTTAATGATGTCCATACTTTAAATATTACAGTTTTCCAAGAGAAAAAAGGGAAACCATTCATTTGGATAAACTAGTCTCAGAATTTGTTCCGTGTTATATGAAACATACCTGTTATCCATATATGGAAAGAAATCTAAAGAGAGTTTTAAAGATATAATCAAGATTTATATTAAAATAATTTCTATTTATAGTTTATTTTTCATTCATCTGCACTTAATGGTTAGGAATTTAGAAAATATAAGAATGCAGTGATACAAGGGCACCTGGGTGGCTCAGTCGATTAAGCGTCCAGCTTCGGTTCAGGTCATGATCTCGCTCGCAGCTCATGAGTTCGAGCCCTACACTCCAGGCTGACAGCTCAGAGCCTGGAGCCTGCTTTGGATTCTGTGTCTCCCTCTCTCTCTGCCCACCCCCCACTTGTATGTACTCTGTCTCTGTCTCTCTCAAAAATAAATAAAACATTAAAAAAAAAACTTAAAAAGAATAGAAGGCAGTGATACAGTCGGGCTGGTGGTATCTCAATTAGACAGTAAAAGAAGGGCAAAGAAAAGAAAAATTCATTATGTGAAACCATAATATACTTTCCCTGAATCCTAAGATTAAAATGAGTTGTAGCCATTCATTAAATCCATACTTAGTGTTTCAAATTATGGGGGGAAGACTATTATATATTACTGAGATATACTGTATATATTGTATATTACTGAGAGGCCAAGAGTTTGTGAAGTTTTTAAAATGTACTCTTTTGATTTTAATATTGAAGTGCTGTGAATGTGGGTTTCTTTGGAAAGATGTTAAAATATTCTTAATTATAATCTTGACAGAATAATCGGGGCTTAGTGTGTGGGTAACAAATTATGCCATTGCTGATTGGAGCTCTAGCTTCAAGTTGGAAAAAAAATAGGATAAAATATCTTCAGGGACAATTCATGCAAATAGCTGATAATGTATTTAAACCACATTCTGCCTTAAATTTGTTTGGAAATGAGGCACAAAATGAACCAACTCTGGTTAAATAAACAGCTCAAGAAAGTAAAATATATAAAGTGTGTTTACATCACCAGCATTCTGGGATTTCGATCTGTCATGGTTCAATGCCTTAATCACTGCCTTGTCTCCTTGTGTTTCTGACTGTGAAAGACATCCGGCCTCAGCAATCCCGGTTTATCACGTCTCAGAATTCAGGCCCTTGAGCTACAGGACAAATCACAAGAAAACTCATTTCTAGAATTCTGATGACAGATGAGCTGAGCGGATGAAAGGTAATAAAGCAAGGTTCTTACAGTGGGCTCTATCCACTGCTCTAATTCCTTATAAACCCTCTGCCCTCAGTCTGATATTATACTTATAATAGTCCCTCACCATGACTTTTCAGGAGCTTTCAAGAGTATCCACCTCATCCATCCCTAATACGCATGTGCGCACACACACACCGACCCACCTCTCCTTCTCTGTTTTAATTAGAAATTTGATTACCTCTGTAATATATTTATTTTTAAAAGTCTGGTTATAGTGGCTAATTAACTCATAACCTTGGAATTTACTGTAATCAGAGATCTTTATATCTTAAGCAATTTAAATATTTACCCCTTTTAATAAGGGCTAACTATCCCAAGTCCACTGTTTCAAGTCCAGTGATCTTTTAAGTTATGTATTCTAGCCTTTTATTAAATTTTACCACAAAATAATAGAATATCAGAGCCATGACTTTTGAGACTGTGTGTGGTATTTGAAAACATTTTATGCTCATCTTAAAAACTTTATAAATACATTAAAGTGGAAAACATAATCCTGGTATCCACTATTTTATGTCTTGGATTTCCTTTTAGATTCTCTTTAAAGGCAGACAAATTTATGTATGTACAAGACTTTTAAAAATATATGTATATGTATATATACTCTTAATGATGCATATGCTGTTATTATATATTCTGCTTTTTCATTTAACTTTTTATTAGGATAAATTTTATATACTCATAATAGTAATAATTATCTATTGACTTGATATGTTCCCACTTAGCCGTTTTACTAGAATAAAAATTTTAACTTTTTTTTCAATTTTTTATGGTTGGGAAAAAATTTCGGTAATCACAAGTAAGGCAATAAATACCTCTTCACAAGTAACCTTTCTTCTGTTGACTTAACATTTTATTTTTTAATTATTTTTTAAACTTTTTTTAAAGTTTATTTCTTTTGGAGAGAGAGAGCAAGAGAGTGGGAGCAGAGGAGGGGCAGAGACAGAGGGAGAGAGAGAGAATACCAAGCAGGCTCCACACTGTCAGCACAGAGCCCGATGTGGGGATCAATCTCACAAACACTGAGACCATGATCTGAGCTGCAACCAAGAGTTGGTCACTTAATCAACTGAGCCACCTAGGCATCCCTGAGTTAACATTTTAAAATAAACTTTCTATTTTGAAATAATTTTGATTTACAGAAAAGTTGTAGAGGTAACAGAGAAGTTCCCACCTACTCTTCACCCAGCTTCCCCAAATGTTAACATATTACATAACCATGGTACATTTGTCAAGATTTAAAAAATGAACATTAACTAAACTAACTGACCTATAGACTCTAGACAGATATACCAGTTTTTCAACTAATGCCCTCTTGAAACTTTTGGCTTATGTCTTTCATCGGTTCTGGAAAGTTGTCAGTCACTGAATTTTAAAATATTGACATACTGAGGGCACCTGAGTGGCGCAGTCAGTGAAGCACCTGACTCTTGATTTTGGCTCAGGTCATGATCTCGTGGTTCATGAGATCAAACCCCACATCAACTCTGTGCTGATAGTGTGGAGCCTGCTTGGAATTCTCTCTCTCCCTGCTTCTCTGTCCCTTCCCACCCCTGCTCAAAAATAAATAATATAAATAAGCTTTAAAAAATATTGGCGGGGGTGCCTGGGTGGCTCAGTCGGTTGAGCATCCGACTTCAGCTCAGGTCATGATCTCACGATTTGTGGTTTCAAGCCCCGCATAGGGCTCTGTGCTGACTGTTAGCTCAAAGCCTGGAGCCTCTTCAGATTCTGTGTCTCTTTCTCTCTGCCCCTCCCCTTTTTATGCTCTGTCTCTCTCTATCTCGCAAAAATAAATAAATGTTTAAAAAGTTATAAAAAAATACTGGCTGTATTCCATTCTCCTTTTCTTCTAACTTCTTGCTCGCCTATCTATCTTAAATCTCTGTCCTATGTTGCATTTTGGCCCATATCTCCATATTTACCTTTTAAGTTTTTTAATTCCCTTCTCTGCTGTTTCAATCTGCTACAAAGCTCATCCAAAGTTTCTTTCTTTTCTTTTTAATTGTTGTATTATTTTTACTTCTAGAAAAATTTATTTGGTACTTTAAAAAATGTAGTTGTCCTTTATAGTTTTTTATTCCCACTTGTATTTTCATGCTTGCCTTTTATTTCTTTAGATATTAGTTATCTATTGCATAACAAATTAGCAAAACTAAGTAAACTTAGTAGCTTAAAATGACACATATGTATCAGTTCCCGGTTTCCATGGGTCAGGAAACCAGTTACAGTCTAGCTAGGTCCCCTGCTTCAGGGATCCTCACAAGGTCTCAATCAGGCTATCAGGCAGGGCTTTATCTATATCCCCAGGCTTGACTCATGTGTTTGTTTGCCTGATTCAGTTCCTTACAGGCTGTTGGATCAAGGGCCTCAGTTTTTCACTGGAAGTTGACTGAAGGTCACACTCCATTCCTTGCCATATGAGCCTCTTAAACATCAGAGCTTGCTTCTTTAAGGTAAGCAAGTCAAGGAGGCATGAGAGGGTGCTGGCAAGACAGAAGTCACAGTCACACATAATCTTGGAAGTGACATTCCATCACTTCTGATGTTTTCTATTCATTGGAGCAAGTCCTCATATCCAGCTCTCCCACTCAAGGGGAGAGAATAATGTGAATGTGTGAATAGTAAAAGGTGGGAATTGTTATGGGCTGTTTTAGAAACCTGTCTGTCACAATTAAATAGCTATTTTATAGACTCTACCTAGTAATTTTGGTATCTGAAGTCTCTTCAGGCCCAGTGCCGCTCTGGGGTTTTACTTCCTCTCACTAATGGTGACTTGTTTCCTTGCATGTCTTGTTATTTTTGACTATGAACTGTTCATTTTAGTCAATTTTACGTATCGATTTTTTTTTGAGGTGTTGAATGAAAGTGACTTTCTCTAGAGAGGATTTTCATTTGCTTCTACCAGGAGTCTATGGGAATTTCCAGTCGTTGTGAAATTTTTAATTTTGATGTGTTCAGATCAGTAAGACGGTATGAATTTTGGCTGAAAAACTGCATGAGAGTTAGACTACATTCCAAATTATGAGTGGTGATGTTTTCTTCCTCTACTCTGTGTTTAGGTTTGTGACTTTGATTTCCCTTAATGCATCCTGGGTGAGAGGGGACATATTTATTTTTATTTCATTATTTTGTACTGTGCATAGTGTTTGGTACACAGTTTTAATGGCAAGATATCTTTGTAGACTCCTTATGGATATATATTTTATCTCTCATTCTTTATGTCTTTTGAAACTAGGAACATCAAGGATCAAGTTCACCCTGGTCAATAATCACCCTCAGAGTGAAACTTGCTCCTGAAACTCCATCACATTCCTGCTTTCCTACCTTCACTTATTGCTTTGTCTAGAGGATTTTTTACTTTTCCTCTAGTTAATTGATGCATATAAGATTTTTTCCCCTAAGGTACTTAGTTGTTTTCAATGAGATTTTAGACAGTTTCCTAGCCCAGCCAGATGAAACTCAGAGAAGTGAAAAAAACTCATCCAAGATCACACCACAATGAGGTACAGATCTAAAATTCAGACTCAGGACTCTGACTCCAAAGACAATGTCTTTGCACAGCGCTTCCCTATGAAAATAAAAGAATTTTGTCTTTCCTACTAACAATTTAAGGAAAGTAGATTTTTTTTCAAGTGCTCAATTAACTTATCTGTTCAGTAGCTGACTGTATAGTCAAGATAAATTCGCAGTAGGGACTTGGCTGGAAAGTAACTGTTAGAGCTGATCATAGAAAGGGAAAGAGGAATTTTTGTTTGTTTTGTCTCTGCCTTCTTTTTAGTTAGCTTTTTAAACGGGAGAATGAAAAGGAAAACTTGTTTTCCAGATGAAGGCTGGAATCCTGAGTCATTGAGTGATATATATACTTTCATTATACTTTTCCTAACAAGAAGTGTCTTGAACAGTCTGGATTTGAACTGTGTCGGTAAACCTGTATCAGATTGTTTTGTTGTTGTTAAATACAGTACAGTACCATAAATGTATTCTCTCTTTATGATTTTCTTAATAACATTTTCTTTTCTCTACTTTATTGTAAGGATATAGTATATAATACATATAACATACAAAATATATGTTAACCAATTGTTTATGTTATTGGTACATCTTCTGGTCAAAAACAGGCTATTGGAAGTTTCTGAAGAGTTAAAAGTTATACTTGGGTTTTCAACTGTGCAGGGAATTGGTGCCCCTGACTCCCATGTTGTTCAAGGGTCAACTGTAGTTTAAAGGAAAAGCTATGTCATTGAAATGCCTAAAAAAGTAAGAAGCCATGGGGAGGAAGAAATCCTGGGACTTGAAGGCTGTCCTGCTTTTGCTTTTGCCCATGAAGGCAATAACAATGAGGGTAGAAGAAAACCCTCAAAAGTGACTACCTATTGTTTACATGGGTCTCCAATGGTTTCTAGCAAAAGAAAAGCAGAAATCAGTTTGAGCCACTAATCACTCACCGCCTATGCCTATGGCAAACAAAACAGAACAAGATAAACTCTCAAAGGAAGAAACTCTTCTGCCTTCCATGCTTTTCTCAAGAAAAATTACTAATAGGCTATTTACCAAAGAAGAAATAGATCTTGCATTAAACTTGGGTTAAAAAGAAGATAATAAAACCTCAAAAACCCACATTGATTGTATAGTCCAACTTCTTCACCTTCTAGACAAGGACAAGCCCAGAGAGGGGCAGTAACTGGCTTGGGAATACACAGAGGGTTAGAAGCCAAGGTGGGATTAGCACTGCGGCCCTCTGCTTCTAGTCCAATGCTAGTCCCACTGCTGCATTATTGCTTGTATAGAAAGGAAGAGAAATACACATTCAGCATTTCAGGAATCAGCACATGTGCCTGTCCTCCTATATAACCGGTCTCCAACCTTATTATAACAACCAGGCCCTGGTAAAAGAGACTCTGTCCTTTTGCATTAGATGTTTATCCTTCAGAGCTTATTTCTTCATGTAGCTGAAACCTGTATAAAGGAATTCTTAACCCAGAAGCATATCTATCGCAGCATACTGGCTCTCTGCTCTTAAAGGGAAACATGTGCCTCTATTTTAACAACGTAGTGTTCGTTATTAAATGGCGGACTCTATGAGCTATATAATTGAATCTAGCGCAATCCAGAATTTGCAAACAGAACTTCTGGGACAGAAAGAGAGTGTACGAAATCAGTGTCATGATGCAACAGCCATTCCCTGCAGCTCAAAGAGGAGGCTTTAAAGAGCAGTCAAAGAGAATTAATATTTTCTGGTACGGAGGCATCACTGGCTGCACAAGGTGGTTTTACTGTGCATTATACTTTAATTACAACTGCGCTTTAGCCATCTGCTCTACTTCATTCCCTAATTATAGATGCAAAAGGCATTTCACAACTCCCACCCATTAAAAAAAAAAAAAAGATCTGAGGGATTTCATGGCAGACTTGCTCTGAGCTCCTCCCTATTCTCTTGGCCTGTGGACTCTCCTGCAACGGTACACTTGAATAGCCCAAGAAAATATTGGTGGTGCACTGATCATGTCAAAAGGTCTGCAGTGTCTGTGTCTGAGCTTGTTCCATTCATTAATTATTCTCTTCTACTGTTATTATACACACTTGGGCCAGCTTCCTATGTCACAGTCATATGTGACTTCTTAATCACCTTTCTTTTTATTTTTTATTTTAACCATTTTTTTTAATTGGGATATAACTGACACACAGCATTCTATTAGTTTCAGGTATACAAAATGACAATGTGATTATTTGTATATATTGCAAAATGTTCACCACAATGAGTCTAGTTAACATCGGACATATCTTTTCTATGTCCACTCTCCTCCCTAAATAAAAAATTTAAAAATTAGTCTTTTTACTTTATGTATTTTATTTTATTTTATTTTATTTATCTCCAGTGCTATTATTTTAAGCTTCTCAAACTCCTTCAGAGAACCCTACCAGAAAGCTGTTGTTGTCCTCATTTTTTTTTTCTGTGCAGAGGAAAGATTTCGAGAGTTTAGAAATTTTCTTCAAGGTGACACAGTTGGCCAGTGGCAGAATAAGACTTGAAACATATCTGCAGGTCCCCACACTTTCCTACCCATCACTGTCATGAATCATTTGAAAGTGGTAGTTAGGGGTGCCTGGGTGGCTCATTAGGTTAGTTGTCTGATGGGCTCAGATCCTGATCTCAAGGTCCATGAGTTTGAGCCCCGAGCCCCACATCAGGCTCTGTGCTGACAGCTCAAAGCCTGGAGCCTGATTCCGGATTCTGTGTCTCCCTCTCTCTCTGCCCCTCCCCTCCCCAGCTCATGCTCGCTCGCTCTCTTTCTCTCTCTCAAAAACTAAATAAACATTCAAAAAACTTTAAAAAAAGAGAGTGGTATTTGAATTCCATTTGGGATAGCAGAATTGTGCTGAAGCCTGCTCATGGTGTATCATGAGAGTAAATTTCATTCAACACTTTCCAACCCCATGTTCAGTCATTCATGTCCATAGCTTGAAACTAGCCATGGTGGAAGTACAAAATCACCATGCACTACAAATCAGAGCTCTCCCTGCTTCTCTCTGAGCCAGTATTGATCACTTACCAGAATCCACTGAATATGGGAAACAGATCTATGCATTCTCAGAAAAATAACATAATTTGGAACACAATGACCTGTTTATCTCTGAATTTGAATAATGTTCACATGAATGCCACTCATGAATGAGGAAAAGTTCAGCTTTTCAACTAAACTCATGACTCTTTCAATATTCTAAAATAGGATAGTCACCTGAGAGAAAGAGGACTCTTACTCAAGGTGGTAAATTCAGAATTTTTGAATGGACCTATTGGCTTTAAAAGTTTTCATGGCTGGGGCACCTGGGTGGCTCAGTTGGTTGAGCGCCGGACTTCGGCTCAGGTCATGATCTCACGGTTTGTGGGTTCGAGCCCCGCGTCGGGCTCTGTGCTTATAGCTAACTCAGAGCCTGGAGCCTGTCTTCAGATTCTGCCTCTCCCTCTCTCTCTCTCTGTGCCTCCCCTGCTTGCACTGTCTCTCTCTCAAAATAAATAAAACATTAAAAAAATTTTTTAAAAATAAAAGTTTTCATGGCTTTAAAAGCAATCATCAAATTAGAAGCTTAGGTACCCAGAAAGGCTCAAGATGATACCCAACAGACCCAAAGCACAGACTATAGGAAATAAGTGGGTCTTGGAATCAGAGTTCACTCCCACTGGACATGAGAAGCTTGTGAGGAAATGCTTTCTGGAAGCTAGATTTGGGCATTTCTGAAGAAAAGGAAATGAGCACACAACTTTTTCAAGGGTGCTAAAAAGAAACAATTTAGAAATTCCCTATTTCCCTCTCACCAAAAATTCATGCAAATGTGCACAAAAGCACAAATTCCAAATATTCACAAGATTGCAGTTCAAATCCAAGAGCAAAGTCATTAAAACACACACACATGCATGCATACACACACACACACACACACACACACACACACATACACACACCAAACGTGAGGTGAAGAAAAGTTAAAACATCAACTATGAAACCAAAAATAAGCACCAACTTTCTAGGCAGAAAATGAAGTGTAAGCTTTTTACCAAACATCTAGTGCAAATCTCAAATCACAAAGCAATAGAAGCACAACTCTAAAATTCAGCACATGTTATACTGATTAGAGATTCAATTAGGTTCTCGATATAGCAAAGACAGCTGCATCAGATGGTATGTATGCTTCCTAATGGACATTTGAATTTATATATGTGCTGATCTCAAAAAATTATTTGTGGTGACCTCAAACGTACTTAGTCAAAGCTGATAGGAAGATTTAGTACTAGTATGTAATTGCCAGATCCTGCAGATGTGTTTTTTCAGCCATTATTGGAGCTACCTTTGGAGAATCCCTAAAAGGCAAGTTTATGCAGTTAGTAGAGTACAGTGCTGACAGTCAGGAGTTTTAGTAGCCTTAGAACAAAGTAGCCTTTAGAATGAAGGCTTTAGAAAACCTCTAAAGGAGTGGGGAGCAGTCTATAGAGGAAGTAGAGTGTGATAACTAAGAGAAGGGATTTAAAAGTTGGACTTCTTGGATTTGCTCCCTACCTGTGCTACCTAGCTATCAGACTTTGGTCAAATTAGTTAAACTTTGTGTCATTTGGTGTTCTCAGTACTCTAAGTACTGTAACAGAACTGCCTTCCTCTTGGGATTATGGTAATAGTGAAAGAATTCTACATATCAAGTGCTTAGAATAGTATCCGACATGTAGTAAGTGTCTAATAAATGTTGACTCTTAACCCACTTAACTTCCTCCTTTGACAAGATGAAATACTGAAGCCTGAAGAGGTTAAGTGCCTTATTTGAAATCACATGGCAAATTAGAGGCAGAATTGGGATTAGAACTCATGACCACTTGTCCATTGTTCTACCACCTCCAATAGTGCTGAATAGGTTATTCACATTTATTCAGTTAAACAGGTATTATCAGACTCTTGTGGGAGTTAAGTTTCTCTCAATACTTCCTCCAATACAAAAGTAAATAACAAATTTAATTCCCAAAAAGGTCTTATGACTCCAGATGAATTGTTTTCCCCTTCAACATGCTACTACTCCTTCTCAGTTATGTCTTTTTGGAATAGTATCTTCTTCATTTATTTGTGAAATAGGAAAAAAAAATTCAATAATAACAGTAACAGAAAAGATCCCAGCAAGCTTATGTATATACATGGTGTAAAAGTGATCCAATCATGGTTTGCATTCAAAAGACAAAGAGGACAGACAGAACAAATGAAGTACAAAATTGGGGAAACAATTTTCAGATTCAATGCAGACAATAACCAAGCCAGCTACCCAAGAGATTGACATGGGGGCTTCCTCTGTGTCCCTAGTGAAAGAAAATTCTCCTGATGAACTATAAAATATGGATTAGCACCACAAAACCTATAAATGGTTTGGCCTCGGTAAACTCTTTAATCTGCAGGCTTGAAAGCAGCTCATAAAGAAGAAGCTGCCAGACCTCACTGGACATTATTGTCACTGCTACTGTTTCTGTTGCTGTTGCTATCAATTGTGTTGGTTTCCTATCATTATTCACTTTGGGTGTTCTTCCACTTCTGTAAGAAAGATTTTTTTTTAATTTTTTAATGTTTATTCATTTCAGAGAGAGAGAGAGAGAGAGACAGACAGACGGAGTGTAAGCAGGGGAGGTGTAGAGAGAGAGGGAGACACAGAATCAGAAGTAGGCTCTGGCTCTGAGCTGTCAGCACAGAGCCCAATGCGGGGCTCAAACTCATGAGCCGTGAGGTCATGGCCTGAGCTGAAGTTGGATGAGCCACCCAGGAGCCCTTGAAAGAAAGATTAAGTAATTCATTACTTTCTCAGCATACTCCAGTTTCAAAAGGAGGACGGTGGTTGAGAACAGATATCAGGCTATGGATAAAAGTCCAGTACCCTGGGAAATGATGGGAATTGATAGGTCTAGGGAATTGATAGAGTCTGAATTCTAAGATGACTGATTACCTCCCACGCCAAGAAGGATACAGGTATGAGGTTGAGGCAGTGAAATGGGTAGGGGCTGCAGGAAATTGGTCAAAATTTAAACATGTAACCAAATTCTAGGAACAAAGACTAGGAAAACAGAAACTGAACAAGATGACTGTGTATATGAAGCTTGAAGTAAAGGTAAGGGGAGAGACAGAGGTCTGGGGAGGGGAATATACTGTGGAATCAAGTTCTGAGTTTGGAAATTATACAGCTAAAAGAAGGTCAGAGAGCTGGAGGGACACAGAGTTATGCTTGGGCATTATCCAAACCTGTTTGAGCCCTTCAGTTTTTGCTTTGCTGTGGTCTAGGTCATCTTAGCAGTTATGGCTCCAAACATGGGGAACTCTCTCCTGGATCTGCCTTCTACTTTTGTCTCCCAAAAGTTAATTCACTCAGCTTGGGACTCCCAGGAGATGTAAGAGCTCTATGAGCCTGGTTTCTGCTTCTGTCCAGACTATTCAGATGGATGCCTTACCCCTGAATATGGTCTTTCAGGTTTGCTTATTTTGTTTGTTTGTTTGTTTTGTTTTTTTACTTTATACAGCCCAGACCACGGGCCAGGCTGGCTCAACTCCCCCCAAAGGCTCTGGAATTCTAGTTCAGGTCCAGACTTCTGGTTTTCACAAGAAAAGATTTAGCTGAATATTGTTCCTAGTGGTATTGCTGTAGCTTTTCATTAGCCAGGCTCATATCCTGGTCGTGGAGTGTTATGTGATGCTTCATAGTGTTGTAATAAGCTTATGTACTATGAGTCCTGTGCTTCCTTCTGTTTTATACAGATAGGATATTCTTCTTTGACCTTTTCTGATTGAGGTTCACAGAACTTATTGCATATGTAGTTTTATATCTTTTACCTGCTTTGAAAACTAGCCAGAACTTCTTCCAATATTCCTTGTTTCTCTCTCTCACTCTCTTTCTCTTTCTTCCTTCTGTATTCAAATGATGTTAGATTTTCACAACTTGTGTCTAATTTGTTTCTTAGATGCTTTTCTTTATTTTTCATCTTTTTTGTTCTTTTGGTGGTAAGATCTAAAGATTTTCTACTGACCCATCATTCAGCTCACTTATCTTCTGTTGTTTTGCTTCTAATCCACCACCAATCCCATCTATTCAAGTTGTAAGTTCAGTTTAGTATTTTAAAGTTTTACAATTTCCATTTAACTTTTTGTAAATTATAAATTTTTGGTGAGTTTATTTATCTTTTTTCTCTATATTCTTCAATATTAATCCTAGATATTTATAATTCTCTGTCTACTAACTATATTATGGCTTATATATAATAATATGTAATTATCTACCTTTCCTCTAAGGTTTTAGTCATTTCAGACTGTTTTTACTATGTTTTATAATTTTTAATATGATTTTAGATACTTTGGGTGAAATATTTTGGAGATTCTGAAAAATGTCATCTTCCTCCAAAGAGGATTAATATTCCTTGGGGCACCTGGGTAGCTTAGTTGGGTAAGCATCTGACTTCGGCTCAGGTCATGATCTCATGGTTCATGGGTTCGAGCCCCGCGTCGGGTTCTGTGCTGACAGCTCAGAGCCTGGAGCCTCTTTCAGATTCTGTGTCTCCCTCTCTCTCTGCCCTGCCCCCATTCGTGCTCTGTCTCTCTCTGTCTCAAAAATAAATAAACTATAAAAAAATTAATAATTAAAAATTAGTCAGGGGGAGCCTGGGTGGCTCAGTCAGTTGAGTGTCTGACTTAGGCTCAGGTCATGATCTCATGGCTTGTGAGTTTGAGCCCCGAGTAGGGCTCCGTGTTGATAGCACAGAGCCTGGAGCCTGCTTCGGATTCTCTGTCTTCCTCTGCCCCTCCCCTACTCTCTCTTTCTCTCTCAAAAAATAAATAATCATTAAAAAATTAAAAAATAATAAAATAAGATTCCTCAGTCAGGCAGACGGTATCTGCACATCATCTTTATCCTGTCAAGGACTGGTTTTGAACTTTGTTAGGTTAGGTTTATTTCAGCTTTGACCATACTTTGAAGGCATAGCCCTTACACTTAATGCATAGTTATATCTCCTAGCCATGGTATTTTCTGGGGTCTCAACTGAAAGCCTGAGTATTTATTAACCCAGATTCCTCCATCTTGGTTGGATTTGAGCTCCAATATCTGTGTTCCCAACACTTCATGGTTATTTAGATCTCTGATCCTGTCTTCAGTCTCCACACTACTCTTTCTTTTGGATGTCTAGTCCTGCGCATGTCTAGTCACAGTTTTAGAGTTGACCAATAACTCCAATGAAATATTTTTGTTATACATTGGAGTTTGCTTGTAGGGCTTCCAATGCTCTGTGATATTTTTATATTTTTCAGTACAATACAAACGGTTCCGTCAAGTCTGAAATCTAAAGCTATGAGGCAGCTTTAAATATGTAAACAAATGTTTATTTCATAATCCCCATATAACTTACTTTCAATTTTAATTAGATTTCGAGATGGCTTAGGAAAAAAAGGCCATTTGTGAAATTTGTTTACTAAATAGAAATGAAAAATTCAGTATTGAGCAAAAATGAAGGAAACATATAAACCAGAAGGGTTTATATTTTTGAGAGACAGAGAGACAGAGTACCAGTAGGGGAGAGACAGTGAGAGAGGGAGACACAGAATCTGAAGTAGGCTCCAGGCTGTGAGCTGTCAGAACAGAGCCTGACGCAGGGCTCAAACCCATGAACTATGAGATCATGACCTGAGCCAAAGCCAGATGCTTAACTGACTGAGCACCCAGGCATCCCGAATATGGAATATTTGAAATAAAATATTTTATGTGAGACTTTCTATAAATGTTTTCTCTAAAATGCCATATAGTTTCTCCATTAAAACCCAAAGTGATGTCGTTACATAATAAAAGAATAAATATATATTTGTTTGCATCAACACCAGATGACAATGGCCAAACATTTACCAAACTCTGGCGAATAATATAAACTTCTACTATCTTTTTTTGTTATATTTTCCTTCTTATACCTCTAGAAATTCCAATAAAATATAAATAATGAATGGAAATCCATATTTACTTCATTATGCATTTAATTCTTACGATAATGCCTTGAGGCATTGAGGCATTGAGGCAATTTCACCATATATATGTGAACACTAGTCTGATAAACTAGTATATAGGCAGACTGGCATCAAGATATCAATGTATTGCTAACAGAAAGATTATGTAGAAGGAGTCTGGTCAAACTTATTCCATGCCATTGTGAGACTGTCCTCACAGTGGATGCACTTGAGTTTCTACCTTAAGTATGCTTGTGCTTGTCGAATGAGCAGATGTACAAATGAATGGATAAATAGATGAAAAAATGAATGTATTTTGGCCCCACACTTGAGGACAGTGCTCACCTCACAGACGGGCATTAAATAACCCCAGCTGTGGGATTTGGAGGGCTTGGTGGGTGATAAACCATCTCGGTACTCTGCTTTCCAATTTCATCGGCATCTTTTATAAGCCATCTGTAACATTACAGTGATACCTCAATTAACAGAGCCTTTGGAACAAAGCTCCTTTATAATCAAGTTGGCAGCAATGACAATGGCTCATAAACATGCAGAGCATGCTACCATGTGTCATTCCACTCAGTGACAATGTTCCAATTAAGCTGCATGTATGCACATGGCAAAATATTGTTGTGCATAGCTACCTTTGGCACACACAGCCGATAGAACTGATCCCAGTATTCCTGTGGTATTGTTTAGCTTGCCCTCCCTCCGTGGCATTTTTTTTTCTGATCTCTGTTCTGTATTTAATGCTTATATCTCCTTCTGTTCTTTGGCTGTTTATCCCAAGCCTATCAAAAGAAAAAGAAGAGGTCCTGTGGGTAGCTATTCATACCTGCGGCTTACCTGACTGATCTCAGTTACATCTCATATTTGTGCACTAGGTAGAATGCTTTCTATAACCATGTCTGCCAGGAGTGCTGGCCATGGGTGAGGAATGTTTTACAAAGAGCACTGGAAAGAGCATCGCGTGTTCCATGTCCCAAAGGCTCCAATGCTAACTCCCATGCTTTTCCACAGTCTTTGTCACTGAGCCTCAATTTCCACACTTACAAAATTAGATTGATGATCTCTAAGGATCCTTCCAGATACAACTTTCTAGTATTCCAAACCCATAACAGAAAACATACAGAGAAAATTAACTGCCTCTCTCCCATCTCCAAGAGTCGTAAGAATTGAAAACATAAGTCCTGGGTGATGCTGCTTTATGGTTTTGAGTCACAAAACAAAACAGATTTCTTTGATACTATTTCTCTTAAAATATAAAAGATGTCCTCTCTGGAATGCTTAGTAATCCCTTCAGAAAAAAAAAAAAAAGCAGAGAATTACAAAGCCAAGTGGCATGACATCACTGCTATCTTCCCAGAATCTGGGCTAAAGTTTCAAGAGTCAGGATATGATTCACCATGTTCTTTTTACCTTGTCTCTGCAATTACAGAACCATGTATCAAAATGTAGCCCCCATCAGCCTTTGTCCATGAGTTTTTATGTTAAGTTTGTCTTGTCCACTCATTTCAGGCACATAATGAGTGAGAGAAAAATTCTGCAGCAGTAAGCTATTGAAAAACAAATAAGTCAACATGAAGTGTTGTGAACTGTCAAGCCCAGCTTTCTCCCACTCTGGTTCTCCTCCCCTCCCACCAGCCCCAGGAATTTGGGAAGGTGGATAGAGGACGCCTGAGTTCATTATTTGCTATTACTGTAATAGGGCTGTTGATACTGCAACACTGGGTGTTTTGTCTGTCATTCTTCGGAGAGAATATGCCAAGAGCTGTCCTTGAGCTTAGAATTTTGCTCCTACAAAGGTAGGGGCTTCAAAGTTGGGAAGTATGCTTTTACTGAGGCTAAAATATGTAAAGGTATCCTTTCTTCTCCTTTCCAGTTATTCTTCCCTTACTGGGTTCTGGAATCTCAAATTGATAAAGACCTTATAAGAAATGTTATAAATGTTCTTTCCAATGGCAGAATCTTCCACTCCCCTTTGAAGTAAAACCCAGCTTTTGCATCAGCATTCTCTTTCATATGGAACTCACTTCACAAGGCAACCAGCTCCATTTAGACCTAGCATCAGCTCCAACAGAGTTTTTTTCTTTGCGTTAAAGAGAAATATGCATCATTGCAATTTCTACCCAATAGTATCCTTAATCCTACCTCGTAGGGCCCTATTTTAATCCTTTCCCTTGCTAGCCCTTAAATAATTTTAGCACAGCAAGCAAATTCCCTAAAATGAGATTCCTTGAAAGTTTCTCCCAAGGAAGGCACTTGAGTTATAGAATTGGTTTAGAGAGGAAATGATAATAATAGGGATGTGAAAGGGGTCACAACATCAATTATTATTATTATTATTATTATTATTGTAGATGAAGTAAAAATTAGCAAGAAAAAGGGAAATTTTCAAGTCCTCATATCTTAAATGAGTTGATAGTTCAGTCTGATTTAGCAAAAACAGCAAGCAGCTGTCAGAACCTCCATGTCGGCAGCGGGGTATCTTGATTTCACATTCCCCCTTTTTACTCCAATCTCCACTAACTCCCTTTGTTGCTAATTGTCTAAAATAAAAGTTCTTCTGCAAGCTTGCTGATGACTGGAAGGAGAAGAGATAAACTGGTAAAGTCACAAAGTGACTAAGGATAAGCTCAGAGATAAACAAAGGATGGCATAGAGAATGACACATTCAGTGTGCAAAGAAGCTTCCTAGAAGCTTCCAAACAAGCCACATCTAATACTTCAAAACTTAAAAGGGACAATTGAACTGCTCTGCCTTTAGATCATACATCAAAATGCAAAAGCCCAAAGGGAGAGTAATGTGATTAGCAGAAGCACAGGTGAAAGGTTTAGAGCTTTTGTTTCTCCCCAACCACAATGACATGATTATTAGTGCAAACGGCGGCTCCATCCATGGTGGGATGTTTCCAAATAGAGGGAGTAGAGTGTGCTGTGGTCAGACCCCACCAAGGTTACAGTTCTAATTACCATGACTTTCAAAGAAAGTAAAATCCTGGAAAGTTTTAGGAGAAATTTGATTAAGTTGGTAAGGGAACAAAACTATGCCTTCATAAAGCAAAACGAAGCTTCTTGAGGATGTTCACGTTGGATCAGACAAAGTGCATGAAGAAATGTGAATGGTTCTTCTGGCGAAGAGGAATTAGAACTACTACAGAGAGGAGAAAGTTTCAGGTAAGCCAAAATAAGGTTCAATATAAGGAAGCACTTTAGAAACATAGGCACTATCTACCAGTGTAGTAGGGCATCACAGACAGTAGAAAATTTGAATCTGAGAGTCTATTGATGCGGAGGCTTTAGGGTCAAATTCAGGCATCTGGTGAACATTCTAATTCAGCAGGTCCTAAAAATATAAAACTTGACCTCAGAACAAGATGGACCCTTACATTTTGAATGTGCTGCTGTCTTAAGACAAGCCTCACCCCAGTAGGAGAGAGGGTCCTTGACAAGAGTTCTGGTTTATGCTTTCCATGAAACAGTTTTATGACTTCAGACAAATTACTTTCCCTCTCTTGACTTGTTTTTCCTTTGAAAAAGACAGGGGTTTATACTTGAGATTGGTGTTTAAGTTTTTCAAACTTAAAATATTAGCCAGAAGCATATATAATTAAAATAGGCTTAAAAAATTTTAAACACACTTGAATTGCAGTAGGGATGGGCCCTCCCTTCTTCCCAAGGCTTTTCAAGGCAGCCTCTGCAGGGGCTCTTTACAATTCCTTAGATTGTAGAAGCAGCATGGACTGACTGTAAGTCATCTCCCCACTGATCTCTGAGAAGGTATAGTTTGCCATTCTTAATGTGATCCAGCATTTCTTTTTTTTTTTTTATGTTTATTTTATTTTCAAGAGAGGGAGACAGAGCACAAGTCAGGGAGGGGCAGAGAGAGAGGGAAACACAGAATCTGAAGCAGGCTCCAGGCTGTGAGTTGTCAGCACAGAGCCAGATGTGGGGCTCAAACCCACAAACTGTGAGATCATGACATGAGCCACATTTGGACACTCAACCGACTGAGCCACCCAGGTGCCCCCAGCATTTCTTATTTCACAGAACAAGGGAGAGGACTGAGAGCTTTGAAAGCCATCAGGAATATACATATATATACATATATAAATATATAAAATAAAGGAGATCACTATATGGAGGAGGAATGATCTCCTTTATCAGCAATGTTTTATAGAGTGCATGTTTATATGTCTGATCTATTTTGATCCTTACACCATCCCGTGGTGGATATTATTCGCTTCCACTTATAGGTGAGAAAATGGAGGCCAAGGATTGTTTCTTCCCCAAGTCACTGGCTAGTTAGAGAGGAAGTGATATGCAAAATTGGTCCTTCCTTATTCCAAAACTCACAATGTTTCTCACCTTGCTTTGCTGTGCAAGTGGACCTTTCTTGGTTTCTACCCTTGGGAAAGTCTTAATGCTTCCTTTTAGTGTGGGTGCTGGAGAAGAGAAGTGATATCTCACTCTAGATCAGAGAGGACAAAGAACAGCCAGGGCTGCCTCACCCTTATAGGAAACAGACTAACAGTCTTGCCTCATGAGTGGGAATCCTTCCTGGTAGAGCTGCTCTGAGACATCAGGATTTATAGCCTTCTCCCGTGGGAATAGCTGTGTTCCTCCCTTGCTCCCAAAACCCGTACGTGAGGAGTTAAACTCTTCTCCAAGGGAGTTCTTTCTTTGTTCTAGTTTTGCCCTTGCTTGTTTCCAGATTGATCCACAGCTCACTCTCCGCCCCCCAATATTTTAGATTTTGCAATCACCCTCAGGCCTTTTGAGAGAGATCCATGTTTCCTTATGGAGTTGTCCCTACAGTCCATTAAGGGCTGTTTCCCCTGGCACAGCAATTGTGATGTCCCCTAAACCCTTGGCTGAGACCCACAGATCCAGACTGATCATTGAAATAAGCCCAGGCAATTCAGCAACCCCAAATTTGGGAGGTCTGGGTATAGGAAAACCCATAAAACTCTCCATGCAACAGTTGCTGACAGATTTCACCTACCTTCCTTCACCATGCACTCAGCCGCCTACACTTGGCCCTGATATGTAGTCCAAGAGAGTAAGCACGTGCTTCTGGAGGGGGAACTTGGCAACAACTCTTCCTTCCCCGGGGCATGGCTGCAGATTATGCAGAACTGATAACTCACCACTAAGGGTGCACTTCATGACGGCAACCATTTCAGGCATAGACGGGTTTCTTCACTCACTGAATTCATAGCATAAGAACAGACTGTTGGCTCCACCCTGGCCTTCCCAGGAATGTACTGACCTTCCTTCCTTTGTGTGAAGGATAGAAATATGCCCACAAGCTACTGATAGCAGATCACCATTAGCTTCTTCCCTGTCTTGGTTTAATTGGGAAAAATGCCAATCTGAATTAGGAGTGAGACAAACACATGGGTTTTGCAGGAACCACTCCCTCCTACAAAAGCTCAGAAAACCACATAATGATGAGGAAATTTCAGACAAAGAACATGACAGGACAGAAACATCGAACACCGTTCTTGCGACCTGTTCGACATATTCAGCAAAGTTGCGAAGATTGAAAACCTCACCAGGAGTGTCGGAGTCTTTGTTCTCTATTTATAAGTGAGGATGCAGAGCATTTTGATCTGTACACACTGGCTATTTGGGTACCTTCTATTTGCCAGGCATTATGCAAGTGGCTGATACATTTGCCTCATTTCATCTCTATAGCAACATGTGAAGGAGGTATTAAAAATAACCTTTTCAGATGAGGAAACTGAGACTCAGAATGCCAAAAAGTCAGTAAATGCAAGAGTCTGGATTCAAATTCTTCTCCTTCCGACTAAAGAGATTCTTTGACTATTCCATGCTAAATAAGTAGCTATCGTGTTCCAGATCTCTAGTCCTTGCTAATCTATTATATTCTAAGTCTTTCAGAAGTCATTGTACTGAGCTTAGACTAAGCGTGTATTGAGTGCTGGCCACATACTCACTGCTTAAGGGGACATAATACAAGTAGAAGACAGCCGAGACCTCCTTGAGAGGTTTCAAAACTAATTACAGAAAACTGTGTGCAAAAAAATAAATGTATAAGAAGGTTCAGATTATGTGGGGAGACACAAGCTTCACCTAAGACAGACAGATGATAGGATATAAATTGGGGCTCTCATCCTGGCTCAGCTGTGTGACTTGGCAAGTCTTTTCCTTCACTGGTCCTCAGTTTCCCCAATGATAAAATGGAATACCAGAAGGATAATCTGTGAGGTTCCTTCTAGTGCTGGCATGCCATATGTCCCCTCCCAGAAAGCCCATGTTTCTAAGTGTAGTAGAATGAGCCCTAAAATGACAGAAGCCATTGATCCCAGCACTGGCCTGACCCTGACTAGGTGTGCCATCTTGGATAACTGCCTTCCACTCTCCGGGTTTCCATTTTACCATCTTAAAGCATCCAAGCCAGAGAAGTTCTGTAAATTCCCTTTCCTGTATGCCTTTTAATGAATCTAAATACCCTATCTTAAATTATTTCTGATAAAAGTATCCATCTAAACAAGAAAATAAAAGAAACAAAATAGACCCCCTGAAGGCACCAAATTGAGTATTTGATGTTGTTCAATTAAATCGGTTTTGATTGGAATATAGCATCTTTTGCACAAACAATGACTCAGAAAATTAATTAGCCTCTGCTTTAATTAAATAATAATTCTGTTTAACGCCAATTAAAATACCACATCTGAGTCAATTGACTGCAGCAAGGTGTATTTAATGCAGGAAACATGCTCTTTTACCATGTGAGCCGGGTTGATGACTGAGGCACTGGGGCTCTTGATTTCTAGATAGGCACCCAGGGCTCCGACCACAGGATGAAAATTTCCAGAGGCCATGGGTGCAGCACGCTCTGATGAAATCTTGCATACCTTAGCTTTCTTCATCAGATTTTTTTTTTTTTTTGCAGGTCCTATTATTAGCATTAAAGACATAGAAAAAGAAGTCTAATAACAGTGAACTGTCTAAGTGCATTTCCAGAAGCCAAATCATTTTTGCCCGGATCAGCATCATTCCATAAAACTCCAGTTATGACTGGGCTAAAGAGATTTTCTGACTTTGCTGAACTTATTAAGTCCTGCATAGTTGAGATACAGGGATCACTGAGTAATAATAATAAAGTATCCCCTGGTGTTGCAACCAGATATAATCTTTCTCTCCTTTGAAATAACATGACTTTGGTTTATGCTGGTTTAAGGCAGTCACCATATCCCATATTAGATTTTTTTGCTTAAGTATTCTATACCCCACTTTGTGTCTTATTTTCTTGACTCAATAGCTATGTTAATAAACGTTGATACTTTTAAAAAGTATTTGATAATTTATAAGATTTTCCCATGCATTAATAATTATTTTGGAGCCTCATAAGAACTTTTGAACTCTGGGCAGGTATTATTGTCCCTTTTTACAGATAAGAAGATTGAAGCTCAAGGGGATTCAGTGGTTTGCCTAACTTCACATCTAGGCAACCCCCAAATACCCCCTTCCCCACCTTTTCTCTTGAGCCTGGCCTGGTCTTATTGACTTGCCTGGCCAATAAATTTGGCAGAGGTAACATGCTGGGACTTCCAAGGCTAGGTCAGGCCTCCTGGAACATTTGTCTGGGAGCCCTGAGTTCCTATGCAGATCAGCTACCTGGAAGTCACCATGCTGGTAAGGCCACATGTGTTATGCTTATTAATTGTCCCAATAAATCTTAGCCCGCCAGCCATCACCACTAAGCTATGATATGTGAGTGAAGCTGTCTAAGGAACTGGAGACCAGACATCTGCCAGTTAAATACTATCGAATGACCTCAGTTAACACCATATGGAGCAGAAATATTGCTCAGCTGAGCCCTCAATTTCCTGGCTCGCAAAATAATGAGATTTAATAAAATACCTATTTTTTAAGTCTCTTAGTTTAGGGGTGATTTGTTACTTAGCCATAGATAACTGGAGCACCAAATTATAAAGAAATAGGAAAAGAGACAATTATAATACTATGCCATGTGCTGTTTGTTTCTTCGGTGAAATTAGAAGCCAAATTTTATGAGGCGCCTGAGTGGCTCATTCAGTCAGTTAAGTATCCAACTTCTCCACTTCGGCTCAGGTCATGATCCCGCGGTTTGTGAGTTCGAGCCCCCCATCGGGCTCTGCCCTGACGGCACAGAGTCAGCTTGAGATTCTCTGTCTCCGTCTCTCTCTACCTCCCCCGCTTGCACATGCTCTGTCTCTCTCTCTCTCTCTCTCTCTCAAAAATAAATAAATAAACCTAAAAAATAAAGAAGCTGAAATTTATGTCATGGTACTATAACTATTCCTTTTCTCCCCAAATCCAAAAACTAACTGCCATTGTCCAAATCCAAGACCTTTCCCCTCTCTCTTTATAAATTCAATAACCCTGCTGGGAGTACCATGTACTAAATGTTGTGCTAGCTAGCGGCAATGAGCTGAAAGCCTCGTATGGGACAAAAATGTATACATTAGCAATTACAATAGAGGTCATTTCCACAGTGATTGAGCACATGGAGTGTAGAGCCAGACTACTGGGACCAAAAGTATTGTTGCCGCACTTTCCAGCCAATGATCATGGGCAAATGTTTACCCTCTACAGCCTTGGTTTCCTCAGTTCTGAAATAGGAATACTATCAGGAATGATCTTAAAGATTTAATTTAGCGAATTAAATGCAATCCAGCATAAAACAGTTATTAACTATAAATGATTATTTGGGGAAATAATTTCAACATACCTTATTTGCAATTGGTGTATGTGAAGGGAGCAACACAGAGGACCCACCACTTGAAGGGCACCTGGCTGTAAAATGCTGTCAGGGACAGTGGAGTGAGCTGAGGTTTTTTCTGTTTGGGTTGGTTTGGTTTAGTTTGGTTTCCTCCACGTGCAGCATAGAGCCTGAGATCCAGAGATGAACTGAGATTAAGAGTAGAGTCAGACCCTTAACTGACTGAGCCACTTAGGTGCCCCTGACACTGTGAAAAAGTACATCCATGCCTGACATAGGTATCTTTCCTTGTAGGGAAAACCACTGGCCCTTCTAGTGTAGAAGGGGTCTGATGTGGTCAACCTGCCATCAATGACCACTTGGTTTTCTGGAGGAATAGTGCCATATGATGGGATTGGTATTGGTCTCTCCTGCTGACACATTGGATTTTCAGAACAGTAGTAGCTATGTCAGCCTTGGTAGGTGGGTGTCTATGCTGTTGAGCCCATGTGTAGAGTCAATCTGTCCATGTGCCTTCTGTGCTAGTTCTGGAATGGTCAATGACAAAGGCTAAATAACTTAAGTTGGCCAAGTGATTTTGTCTACTTGGCTTTTCAGTGCTTCTTTAGTGCTGTCTGCTGGGCGTTAACGTGCCATGTAAACATATTTACACTTTATGTCCACCCCTTTATATGCATTCCCATACCCCAGATCCATTCCTTGGATCTCTTTTTTCCAGTCTTCTTTTTTTTTTTAATTTTTTTATTTATTTTGAAAGAGAGAGAGAGAGAGTACACTAGCAGGGGAGGGGCCGAGATAGAGGGAGAGAGAGAATCCCAAGCAGACTCTGTGCTGTCAGCATAGAACCCCACCTGGGGCTTGAACTCACAAACCATGAGATGATGACCTAAAATCAAGAGTCAAGTGCTTAACCAACTGAGCCACCCAGGCACCCCTCTAATATTCTTGATAAGACAGCTAGGTCATTGGCCCAGGGATCTATGTATATTCACTCATTGGGTCCCATTTCCACATAAAAAGTATAACTGGGATCTTTCCTCAGTAACATGCATTGGGAATATTTTTCTTCTCAGTTGTCTTTCAGGGGTACCCCTGAATGTGGTTGTAATATAGCACGATCTATTTTTGGCTTGTACCCCCAAACCAAGATGATCCATCTGTAATCAAAGTTTTTTTCTTCCTCATTCAAGATCTCCCCATATATTCATACATGCATGCTAGAGAAGGGTCACTGGTATAGCTGTGCTGAGTGACATGAAAGTTTGGACCACATATTTATGCAGTCTCTCAGGTACCTGGTCCTGCTTAGGTTCAATTCCAGATATAGCATATCCAATTTATAATGACTACTGCAGGGCCTATTTCACTTTCTTATTTGGTGGGTGCCTGAGAACCCAGCTAATAATGCATAGTCCAGATTCATGGTAAGGTGGTAACATGGTCACACATTCTTTCTCTATCAGGAACCAGTAACATAACAAGAGCTGTTTTTTCAAAGGGTATATAATTCTTTGCTGCTGATAGCATAGTCTTGCCTCAGAGTCCACAAGACCTGTGCTGAAATTCTCTAACTAGAATTTTCTCTAAGTTCCACAATGTATCTTTTTCCACCACTAACACTTCCAACCCCAGAGAGTCTACTGAGTCATTTAGTGCTAGTGGCAGGGCTAATTGTACTATGGACTAGAACTTATGCAGAACCCTTTCCTCTCCAGGCCCCACTCAAGGTTGGCAAATTCCGTGTTACCTAGTATATGGATCAAATTTGTATTTCTTGGTATATTATATTTTGTCTCTGGAACACAAAGAGACCTACTATGTGCTGTGCCATATGGGATGTAAGATGCAGCAATTTTTTCTTACTTTGAAGGGAATATCCTGCATAATTCTTACCAACCTCAAATGAAAGGCAGAGGGAAGGAAGCGAGAAAGGTTAGGTGGGTCTGAGGATCTAATGCATAGCATGGTGACTACACTTGATAACAGGATATTGTCTAATTAAGATTTGCTGTGAGTAGAAATTGAATGTTCTCACTGAATATTCTTAGTGATGGATGTGTTATTTACTAAATGGGAAAAGTTCTTTTATAAAATATACATTATATCAAATCATCACAATATGCACTTTAAATATCCTACAATGTTGTCAATTATATTTCAATAAAGCTGTCATAAAAAAACAAAGAAAGTTAGAAGTATGAATTATAAGGAAAGTTCAGCAAAGCTTTCAGGAGTCCAAGAGCAAAAATTGTCCATCAGGGAGCCCTCATCATCTGAGAATGGGCCTGCCTCAGTGTGCCCCTGGAGTTCAGTCCAAAGCTGGGAGCAGGTGTGGGAAGTATAGTCTCAGCAAAAATAGGGTGATGATGTCAGAATGCAACAACTGAGGCCTTGGCCATTTGTGCTCTCTATAGCCAGAAATTAGAAATAAAACTGTTTCATTATGACACTGATTCAAATATAATTGAACTCAAAATCAGATGCCAAGTCATATGAGCACACTATGAGGTCAAGTCATCCTTCAAGCAGAAGTAGTTCCTATATTTATAGAGGGAATCTCCCCAATTCCCTAGGCTTGTTCCAACCAACCCTTATACCCTACTCAACTCCATCACGTTTTTTTTTTATCACTGGTGACAAACAAGTAAACAAAATGACCTATGGAAATTTCAGTTGAAAAAGGAAAAGTAATACTTTACTACTCCCTAGTTTACCACTTGAAAATAAATTCTAGAAGTAGTCCATGTACAGTAGGGCTACAGTAGAAGAGTTAACAAGCTTTCTACAGAGAGTAAGATAGTGAATATTTTTGGTTTTGCAGGCCATATGGTCCCTGTTGCAACGCTGCCATTGTAGCATGAATGCAGCTACAGACAATATACAAACAAATAGGTATGCCCTGTTTTGATAAAACCTTATTTTACAAAAAGAAAGCTGCTCAGATTTGGTCAATGGCCATAGTTTGCCCCTCCTTGCTATCACGAAAAGGGATTAAAGATTGAAGCTCATAATTTGTGTCCTTAACTCTTCAAATCAACCAAATGTAACCCTTGAAAGGTTATTTTTCTGTCAGTTTCCCCATGTATAGCTCACAACACCTACCGCAATGTTTAATGTGTGATAAACAATAGGTTGCTTAGGCAACAAATGCATAACTATATGATAGACTTTGGCTGGACGGCAGCTACTTTTCTTCCAAATTGAATACCCTCTGAAAATGTCATCTAATCTAGGTAGTTAAATTTATCTCCAGACCTCTACAAATCATGGATTTTGCATGTCCCCATGCTAATGAGATTAAACAAAAATGCAAACGTTTCTAGTCATGTAAATCAAGTATGTGCGGGCCCACATTCAAGGGCATTTTTAAAGAGTTTGAGATATCTCCTTAATCTTGCCAATCATCCTGACTCAAAGGAATCCCAAAGGGGAGAAAAAGTCCATTTTGGAAACCAACAAAATTACATTTATTTAGCCCTAACTTTGCATCCATAATCCCATGTTCGGCGATATAGACTTTAGCTTGTTTGCCATGAACTATTAAGCAAGTCCACATCCATTTTTGTACATTGTAACAAGATAGCTTTAATAGCAATCTTTTACATGTCGCAGGCAAGGCATAATAAATGACTCTTAAGAATCCTGCTGCAGATTTGAAACAAAGCAAAGAATGTTAAATTGGCAGGGACCTTATATAATCTAATCCCCATTTTACATTGGAGAAACTAAAATTCGCAGTAATCTTCTAAGGAGACTGTACAACATATCATGCCACTTTCTATTTAAAATCCTCCAATGCCTTCCTAATCATTCACTCACTCAAGAGATGTTTATCTAACATCTGAGCTGTACAGTGGAGATTTACTTCTGCACAAAACATACTTTTCCCTCCCTTGTGGAACTTCCATTCTGTTAGGAAAGAAAAGCCTTAAACAAAGCATTATAAAATACACCAATACATCTATAAATAAGTGCTACAAATGAAAAGGGCTGTGTAAACAGGGTGGACCATACTCAGATATTTAAGCTACAATCTGGAGGATGGCAGCCTTGGGAAAAGGCTGGGAGTAAGAGCACATGAAGTGTAAGGGACAATAGCACATAAGAAGGGCCTGAGAAGAAAAAAAAGGAATCGGTAGCTTTCTAGTAACCAAGTATAGTGTGCCAGGGAGAGGAGAAAACTATTTTTTGTATGAGAGTACTGTGATCACATTTGCATTAAAAATTATCTTCTATTCTGGCTACTCTGTGGAAGCCTTAGGAAGAGGTAAGATTAGCAGCAGCGTGATGAGTTAGGAAGCTATTGCAGTAAACCAAGGGAAGATAATGGGAGCTTGGGTGGGGTTATGTCAGAGGAGATAGGGAATCACTGGGAAATCTGGGATACATTTTGAATCAACAGTGCTTCATGGATCATTGGAAAATATGACTTATGGTATATATTACCAAATCTATGTAATATGACACAATCAGGACACTTAGTGAAAATTTGTCGATTCCATGATTAAGATCCCGAAAGGTAAAGCAAGGTCACATGATCAAGGGAGACAGAATACAATCTAGAACATAGATTTCTTAACTCTAATTCAAAGGCTCTTTTCAAGTTTACTATTTTATCCCTCTGACTTACCAGCAGAACTTTAGAATAGCAGTTTGCCTATACAAATAAAAATTCATACAATTTTATGTCAGCTGGATCTAAATTTGAATTCTGTCTTCTTGACTTGTTACTCAGGTAATTTTTAAAGCCCTCAATGAATCAATTTCTTCATATAGAAATGATGATAATTTATTAGATAAGAATTTACTGAGTAAGTATTAATTGTCAGACTTGGTCCTAATGCTAAAAAAACAATAGGGAAAAAATTGCCAAAATCACTTCAATCATTGAATTTTCTTTTTTTGTCTGGGGAAGAATGCATGTACAAGTTATTGTCTTTGTTCCATCCCTATATTTTCAGCAACACGGAAAACTAGAAGCCAACATTGCCCTTACTGCCTTACCAGCTGACATCTGGCTAGGTTCTGTGAACGGGAGGCATCAGTGGAAGATTGGAAAGCAGAGAGCAGAAAAGGCCTTTTACCTTGTCTTTGGCAGTGGCCCATGTGGCAGCAACAACAATGGCAACAAGTATGTGTTTCTGGACTCACTCTCAGGCAGCAGTCTCTAATGTCCCACCTCAGCAAAGGACCATTCACGAAAAAGGGAGTCACTATACACATTTCCAACAGAAAAATTATATAAGGATCCGGTTGTGAAAAAGTTGAAATAGTTTGAAGATTAAAAGACAAAGAGGGAATTTGTCCAGAGATGAGGAACAACCATCCCAGAAACTACAAGAGCAAAAAGGAAGCTGTTGTTGCCCAGAACAAACGTACTATGGTCATGTATCAGTAAGGCTGCTGGAGCCCCACGATCACTGCCACTCCTGTTAGAACCTCTGCCACTACTGCTTTGCTGGAAACTAAGAGCCTCTACCCCTACTGACACAGTAGGTGCTCAAGTACCATGTGTATTACCGTTGTTGCCCCTAACACAAATTCCAAGAGCGCTATGCCACGAATGCTGTTCTTGCCACTGTTGCTGCTTCTGTTGGAATCACACTAGATGGGCGGGTACCCTGTAGTCACAACAATTTCTATGGTCACTATTACTTCTCAATATATGGCTAGACACAAAATAAAATGGCTTCTCTTTTCCTACTGTCCTCCAATCTCCTGACTGATCCTCTCAATGACAGAATATATCCAGAAGTGGGGTGGTAACAAAATCTTTGAAATATATATTGTAGGTTTCTAGCCTTTCTTCCATTTATAAGACCAAGGAGGGATGCCTAGGTGGTTCAGTCAGTTAAGCATCTGACTCTTGATCAGGTCCTGATCTCATAGTTCTTGAGATTGAGCCCTGCATCAGGCTCTGCACTGATATCACTGATTCTCCTTGAGATTCTCTCTCTCTTTTTCTCTCTCTGCCCCTCCCCTGCTCTCTTTCTCTTTCTCTCTCAAAATAAATAAATAAACCTAAAAACATTTTTAAATTAAAAATAAAGGAGCAAGAAAGGGCAGGGATGGGACAGTGAGCCAGAAGACAAATACCAGTTCATAAACAAAGTACATAAATAAGTTTTATACTACGTTATAAGGTAACAGTGTGATGGAAAAATAAAGAAGGGATAAAGGATGAAAATTGCTGAGGTACATGGTAGGGGAGCAATTTTAATTTGCTTCAATTGGGGTTAATTGAGAAAGAGACATTTAGGCTAAGACTGAAAGGGGTGTTGGAGTAAGCCATGTAAGTATCTGGGTGAAGAGTACTCCAGGCACAAAGAATGGTAAGTACAAGGGACTTAAGCCAGGAGTCTGCCTGGAGCATTGTAAGAACAACAAGAATGCCAATGTGGCTGGAAGGAACCCAATGAGGCAAGAGGGTATGTGGAAGGACCTGAGAGCAGAGAGAAAACGGGAATGCAGAGGAAGGAATGAGATTACATCAGCTTTTATCAGCCATTATAAAGATTTCTTCTCACTCTGACTTCAAGTGGGATCCATACATAGGCTTTGAGCAGCAGGGTGATCCTATCTCAATACGGGGATAATAACGTCTATTTACAGGACTTCTATAACAATTAAGTTCATCAAAGAAGTGCAGTGCCTAAACCAGCATAGGGACCATAGTATGCAAGTTATTGTTAATTCACTCCTCATAATCAGTACTAGAAATTGTAAAGACATCTTTTTATGGAATTTGTGTTGGTCTGATCCTTTGAATACGCTTAAATATGCAAATATCTCCTCCTTACCCAATTTAAGATTCAGTCATTGTGATGGTTAATTTTATGTGTCAATTTGACTGGGCCAAGGGATGCCCAGATAGCTGACAAGAACTTCCTGGGTTTGTCTGTGAGGATGTTTTCAGAAGAGGTTAGCATGTGAATTGGTAGATCATTCAATCCTTTGAGGAACCTAATAAAACAAAAAAGGCAGAGGAAGGGGGATTTTTCTCCCTTAGCTTGAGCTACGATATTCATCTTCTCCTGCCCTCAGACATTTGAGCTCCTGATACTTGGTCCTTCAGGCTTAGGCTGGGATTTACACAGTGAGAAACAGCTATCTATAAGCCAGGAAGAAAGTTATTACCAGAACCCAACCATTGTGGCACCCTGATCATCAGATCAGCTTCTAGTACCGCAAGAAAATAAATGTCTATTGTTTAAACCACCCAGTCTGTGACATGCTGTTATGGGAGCCTTAGAAGACTACGACAGCATCTTAACTTAAATACTGGGTATGGAGTAGCAGTATTACATTAACACAATCTACTACAATGCAAAACTTCTTTGAAGAGATTCCTTAGATCTTATCCAGAAAGATTTATTATTGGGATAACTTGTAGTACTTCCGTAATACTTCTTTGCTAACTTTATCATGTTCTGTAATCAGCTTCTCCGAACAAATAGATCAGTTTCTCCTTCAAGCAAACTTTTGGTAAGCATCTATTGTGATCACAGGAAGACTAATCTAATGGCAGTGTGAAGATGGACATGGGTGCCATTTAAGATAGAGATTATTGCAAGGCCAAGGACAAAGATGATAAAGGCCTAGGTAGTGGAAGATGCTGTATATGTGGGAAGAAGGAACTGATTATCAACAACACCATTGTGCTGTGAGGATTCACAGACTTGGTTATTGAAAGCAGGTGGGATAGTCTCATGTGAATGATATGTAAAGATGCTTGAAATGAATTTGAATTAGACTTAAAGTTGTCTTCTTGGCCTGAGCTTTACTTCTTGCCAGAGACCTGGCAATTTGTCTTATATTTACCATTTCTGGTGACTCTGCTCATTTCTGTCTTCTGTCTCGCTCAGGCTGCTTTGTGTGGTTCTCCTGCCCTGTGGTGCTGGGGAGAATAGTAAAAGCTTATAGTCTAAGCATGTAACACTCCCCAGAGGATAGAAGCACATCTATGGCACAGTCTAATACAGCTTTAGTCTGGTATCAGAAAGCTTGGCTTTTTGTCTCGATGTCACTCTTTACCAAATGTCCACTCAACCACAGTTCACAAGATGATGGTAAGTGCTAAAGGAGATAATGAAGAATAAAACTATTTGCAAGATGTCATGTATTATACAAATATTACTTATCTTTACAACTCTGATAGTTTAGGTTTTTTTTTTTTGAAGGTGATATACCTTGACAGAAGAAAAAGAAATTAACAGCAAAACCTTAGGTTTGGATTCACTAGGAATGATTGAAATTAAAGTGGGTTTTATTTTTGAATGAGTCTTGACAGGTCACCCTGTCCGCTCAATAGTCCCCTCAGAGCCAACAACAGTAAACTGCAAGTTCTCTGAGTTAGGTTCCTTCAAGGGGAGTTTACTAAGAATTACAACATGACAAAATAGCACCACTGCTTTGAAGGAAGCCAACAGCGTCACTGCTGGCTCCAAATGAAAGGCTGCCATGGCCAAGCACTCCTTGTCATTTCTTTTTCTCAGTGTGCTTTTCTTTGCTTCCCAAGAGTCAAAACAATAGTAACTAAGAAGCTGGCATCAGCATGAGTGACAGTAAGTATTCCAAGACAGTTAGTTGATTGATTGAGGGACGATGATGAATGTTGTCTAAAAAAACAGAAAGCTGTGTTTCCTTTTTGAAACCATTCAAATTTGGACAACATAGGCCAACAAGCAGACATTCTAAATTTAATGTGCATACCGTTTCCAAATAAGGAAACAATGATCAAAACCACCGCCTACCAGGAATCACATACATTAATAAGTGTCAAAGTAATTCAAACATCAGAAAGCTCCTTTTCCACCTGCACAGATGCCATAAGTCCCAGTTGATGAAATGACACTAAAGAGAACACAGGTATGCAAATTCTAGCTGATGATAATCATAGCAGAATTTCCTACCTAAAATTATTATTTCTCTTACTTTATCCTGTA
Source organism: Cryptoprocta ferox (assembly GCA_028646485.1). Classification (NCBI taxonomy): domain Eukaryota; kingdom Metazoa; phylum Chordata; class Mammalia; order Carnivora; family Eupleridae; genus Cryptoprocta; species Cryptoprocta ferox. The sequence continues at coordinate 73,866,539 of CM053573.1, forward strand.
GTAAACCCTATGGTCAGTGCCTAGGAAAGGTACCTTCCAAGCTCACACACCCCCAAATTTTCATTTTATTATATGCAGAGAAGACCAAAGCCTTAACAGGGTAGGTTCCTTGTAAATTATTGGCAGAGACATGGCTAATTTTAATCCTGATCCTCAAAGTCCAGTATTCTTTTTGTTGACCATCTACATCAGTAAAGTCCAAAGAGGACACAGATGTCCAATTCAAAATAGGATATTTCAAAGTGGGTTTATCCTCAATGAGAATAAATACAAAAGGGTAGGTGGAGTTCTGGGGAGACACAGGGATAGCACCAAAACTGAGAGTTGTTGTAGTGGTGGTATCCTATCCCAAGATCCAAAGAGTGGGACAAATTCACCTAGAAAAAGAAAAGCCTACAGAGCAGCCGCCTTAAAAAAAAAAAAAAAAAAAAAAGCAGGGAATCTTTTGTGAAGGGGCACAACCAGCCAGAGTAGAGTATATATTACAAGAGACAGGAACAGAGAAATAAAGAGCCTTGCTTCCCTCTCCTCTCGCATCTGCCTACTGGGGATACCTACTTGCCGAACCCAACTGAGAAGTAGAAGCATGTTGACATAGTTCATGAAGTCAGGCTTCTGGGGCAAAGTGCAGATTGAGAGCAGATATAGAAAGGGAAATGAATGCTATCTGGCCCAAAGGCACACGTTACAATTTTGCAATATATACATAAGAGCATGAAAAGGACACACAGGAAGAGAAAAAAAGAAGTCGATAGAGCAGAACATAACTATTGAAAGCAAGCTTAAAAAAAAAAAAAAGAAAAAAGCTGTGGAGGGGACTTAGGGGAATTTCCCATTGACCACCTGCTCTTAAATGTGTATGGGGGAAATTCTAAGAGGCTTTAGGATGCAGGGGCTAGAGTCAAAAACAACCTTTAAAATTACAGCTGCAGTTTATTTTTATTTGAGCAAATTTATACACATATTTCAGCCCATGGGAGGGATTGCTGGCTGGCACAGACAGGGCTGAAGAAGAAATTCGAAAACACACAACAGTGTGGTGCTGTCAGCGTAAAAGTTATGACACCCACTTTCAAGGTTTCCCACATTATAGAGAACATAGTAATTATTTCGAATCATACTAAGTTTCATTTAAATAAAATTTTATGCTATCTGAAGTGTCTCTGTCTTCATCATCTCCTAACAGTCCTATGAAACAACTGACCCAGGTATTTTTATTCCTATTTTCTAGTTTGGGAACTCCCAGGCAAAAAAAGAAAAAAGTGGTAACCTGATGGTACATAGCTAGTGGGTGCCCTCAAACCTGAACTTCTGATTACAGGTTCAGTGTTCTTTGCACTCTATTCCACACTTCCTCACTTGCACATATTCACAGCTTCAAGAGGTGTGATTTGACATGTGCGAACTCAGTTTGACATAGTCAAGTGTTAAACATGGGCAATGCTCTGTAAATTTTATCAGTCTCTCACATGATCCTGGCAGGGAACTTGGGAGTTTGAGCTGGTAATTTGCAGCTTGGAGGAACCATTTCTAAATGAGAGAGAAGTTATTTGGGATGTCATGATGACTAGAGCATATTACCAGCACTTAATATTCAGAGCCAGGGGTTCTAAACATTTTCCAAGGAGTGGGTCAGTAATGAACAATAAAGATTGTCCTGTCTAAATGAACATCAATGAGAAATACTTCAATATAGATTGCTTCTCTGTAGTTAGCCAAGACTCTATCTAGACAAGCACTTATTAAACTTTAGTGTATATAAGGTCCTCCTGAAGTATGTATTGTACATTTTTATCTTACAGACCTTCTTAACCATCCATCCAACCATCCATCCATCCATCCATCTATCCATCCATCTAACCATCCATCCATCCATCCCTCCCTCCATCCAACAGTCCATCTATCCATCCAACCAATCCACACTTCCATTTGGTTTTGACACTGAGAACCTGTTCCTTAGTGACAATTTTTTCTGATTATTTATCTTATCTTCCATCTTTTGACATTCTGATCCCATCAGTTATATCAGAATATTTGTAGGTATGTCTCAGAGATCAGACATCAATATTCTCTAAAGCTCATCAGTTAATTTCAGTATACATCCAAGTTAGAGAACCAGCAATTCAAGCCCCTGCTACTCAAAATGTGGTCTTCAGATGCATAGTATATAAATCATCTGAGCAGCTTGTTAAAAAGCAACTGGGATTCATTCGGCCTGGGGCAGGGCAGAGAGTCTGCATTTCTTACAAGCTCCCACATGAAACCAGGTGAATCTCTGAGATTCCTAAGTTTCTACCCCTAAGACCCTATACTTGGGCTTTGATCCTATTCACCTTCCAGAGTTCACATGAACTTTGACTAGATCAAGTTTTCAGGTCTGGGGCTCATGAACATTGGCTATGGAATTTCTCCCATCCAACCCCAGCCTCACAGAAGACTATTCCAGGCAATGTGTAAGACTCCACAGGCAGAGAGTTTTATGATTACTTTGGTAGCACTGGAAGCCACTACCAGGCACATCCCTGACCTGCACCTCATGCTTCCTAAATTTAAGCTGCCATCCCTGTTAACGGCCCAGCCCACTCCCTAAACATCTGTTTCCTACCAGTATCAATAGGAGATTGTCAAATCTCTAGCTGACAGAAGGGTCAAGAATGGAAGGAAACTGGCACCACTGACCCTCCAGATAGCTGTCAATACCTTAGCCTCACAATCCAATAAACAATACGCTTCATCTCCACTTCTTGAAAATTTCTTGTGACCTCTATCTTCAGACAGGACCATGATCCATCCAATTTCAGTACTGTTTCCTTTATATGGAATACCTTTCCTCAACTCCTAATGAATCTACTCATTCTCCAAAGCCCTATTTAATGTAACTTTCTTTCTGTCTCTTTCCCTGATTTATCTCCACTAGATAGAATTGATTATTCACTGGAATTTAGGGTCTAACTCTATACCCCAGTACTTATAGTCAACAAGGTGTCTATTAAGTCTGAAGACACAGATGATATTGCATTACTGGTTTTATATATTGGAGAAGTCCTTGCCATTATGCATATATTATTATACATATAGGCCTATATTTTCAGACTTTATGGATATTCCATAGTCATTCACACCAAGTCCCTTATGAACTCTATGTAACGAGACTTGACCTGTAAGCTTTGTCTAATTCATTCTTCTATTCTCAGTATCTAGCATAGCTCCTGGCCTGGTTTTGAAGTTCAATATAGGTTGTCAAGTTAAATTGTAAATTGACTGCTCTTAATGATTCCCTTGTCAATAGACTAGACAGAAGAAATGATGGGGAGACTGTTCATAGTATAGTGAATGTCACTTGTAAATGCAGAAGAAGACTTCTCAATGTTTTATGCAGCTAACTCCACACAGTCCCTTATTTCCAAAAGTAACCTTGCTGTTGAGCCTTTCTTTTTTTAATGTTATTTAATCCAAGTTGGTTAACATATAGTGTAATAATGATTAACATATAGTGCAATAATAGTTTAACATCCAGTGCTCATCCCAACAAGTGCCCACCTTAGTACCTATAACCCATTTAGCCCATCCCCCCCATCCGCCTTCTCTCCAGCAACCCTCAGTTTCTTCTCTTATTTAAGAGTCTGTTGTGGTTTGTCCCCCTCCCTGTTTTTATCTTATTCTGTTGAGCCTTTCATGGTAGATGTATGGAGAGCTCTCTAGGATAATTTTAAAGGGTAGAAGTATAGAAATGGCTCAAATATGAGACATTGTCCTGTAGTCAACGTTTCAACCCTGAATTCAGAAGCCTGAGGCTTTTTGCCCAGAGATGCCACAGAAGGGTACAAACCAGAGGTCACGTTGCCCCAATCCTTGTAAATGGATATAAATGAGAGGGTGTGGTCCCTCCCTGCCATTCACAACCTTTTGCTTGCGCTGGAAAAGCCTCTGCTAACATGTTAAAATAAAACCTCCCCTAGGGGACTCAGTCAGAGTAGAAATGCCTGTGGGTAACCAAACCCAGAATCACATCCCCAGTAAAATGAGTCACTCTCTGCATTTCCACACGGAGGCACAAAGAGAGGAGCCACCTGCGGCTGCTCCAGTCAGCACAGTATTTGCATAGCCAGGAAAAGTGCAAACACAAGGAATTCTCCTCCTTCCAGGAGTGCCCTCTGAGGTCATCCTCACCCTACCAAGCTGCTTCCAAATGTATCTCTAAGCAAAACAGCTGCAATCCCAAAGAATCCAAGCACTAACAAGTCCTTGAATCACCTGATTATGAAATTCATAAAGTGCTGAAATGGTGTGGAGATAGGGAATATAGTTTCAATGTGAATATTGGTTGCTATTTTTGTTTATGTTAATTTGTAAGACAAAGGTGAAGCAACTGAACACAACAAAGTTTCTCACAACTTTGGTTTGTCAGTGAACCAAAGCAATTTATTTGCTGAATCAGATAATAGTTTTTAAATAATGGAATAATATTTACTCAAGGTTTTGTACTATGCACAATAGAACAACTACAAACATGTTACCATTTTTTTAATGTTTGTTTATTTTGAGAGAGAGAGAGAGAGAGAGAGAGAGAGAGAACACATGCCTGAGCTGGGGAGGGGCAGAGAAAGAGGGAGACAGAGAATCGCAGAATCTGACACAGGGCTGGATCTCAGGAACCCTGAGATCATGACCTGAGCTGAAATCAGGAGTCAGAAGCTTAACCAACTGAGCCACCCAGGCATCCCAGCTGAGCATTTAACAATTGTTTTTCTTAAGCCAGTAGAAGCCACCTCCGCACTCCACTGATGGCAATCACATATTTTATTTCGAGATTTTTGTTTCACATTTTATATTAATTTTCCTGAAGCCTTCAGAAGAGTCTTGCTGTTACTGAAGGAAACTGAGGGAAGTTTCTATGACCAAGTTTGGAGTTAAGTGGTATAGTGTTAAAAATAATCGCCTAATGTTGCTTTTGAGACATAGAGAACGAAAGTAGTACTCTACAGCAAGATCCTGTGAGGGAGTAAAGATCAGATTTATGGATCAAGTCATCATTCCCAGGGGATTTCCTGAATAACCTTTTATTAGCTTGATTTTCCCAGCTTCCAACAGCATGTAAAACTTAGGACTCATTTTGATCATTATCTGCAAGGAAGAAGGATGTATTTTAATGAACAGAAATGAATAATTTTTGAACTGCTTTATTGTGGTATAATTGACATACAAAAACTATACATGTTTAAAGCTTACAGTGTGTTAAGTTCTGACATATATACGCATCCATTAAACTATCACCACAATCAATATAATAAGCATCTCTATCAGCCCCCAAAGTTTCTCATGCTCCCTTGTAATCTATCCATCATGCCCCACCTTTCACATCCCTCAATCCCCATCTCTAGACAACCACTGATGTGTTTTCCGATAATGTAATTTACACTTTCTAGACTCTTAGACAGATGCAATCATACAGTATTACTCTTTTTTTTTTTTTTGTCTGGCTTCTTTCACTCGGTATATTCTTTGTGGAGATTCATCCATATTGCTATACACATATATCAATAGTTTTGTTTTCAGAATAGTATTCCATTATATGGATATACTGCAATTTCCCTTTTCTTCATTCACATATTGAAGAACGTTTGCATTGTTTTCAATTTTGAATATTACAAATAAAGCTGACCTGAAGTTTTGTGACAGGTGTTTGTATGAACATAGGCTTACACATCTTATAGGTGAATAAATACCTAGGAGTGGAATGGCTGAGTTATTCTATAGGTGTACATTTAAATCATTAAGTTTTTAAGAAACAGCAAACTGGGATGCCTGGGTGGCTCAGTCAGTTAAACATCCAACTCTTGGTTTCAGCTCAGGTTATGATCTCACAGTTTGTGAGATCAAGCCCTAGAATGGGCTCTGTGCTGTCAGCGTAGAACATAATTGAGATTCTCTCTCCTTCCCTTTTTGTTATTCCCTCCCTCCCTCTTTTCCCCTCTCTAGAAATAAATAAATAAACTCATAGGGGCACCTGGGTGGCTCAGTCAGTTAAGCATCCAACTTCAGCTCAGGCCTTGATCTCACAGCTCATGAGTGAGTTTGAGCCCCGCATTGGGCTCTGTGCTGACAGCTCAGAGCCTGGAGCCTCCTTCCAATGCTGTCTGTCTGTCTCTCTCTCTCTCTCTCTCTGCCTTCTCCCACTTTCGATCTCTCTCTCAAAAATAAATTTTTAAAAAACATTAAAAAATTTTTAAAAATAAATAAATAAACTTACAAAAAAAAGTAACTGCTAAACTATTTTCCAAAGATGCTAAATTATTGTGCAAAGATGCTCCGGGTCCATACAAAAGGCAGGAGTTTGTTTAGAGCAACTTTGCAGTGATATGGTTTCTCTAATTTGTGTTCTACATCATCTGATCCATGTCCAGTGCCATATGTTGGGGAAAATAGACACTGGGGAGCCAGCTCTTTCCTCTTTTGCCTCTTGATGCACTATCACACTAAGTGGATGCAAACTTGATTGTTATTTTAAGTTTGGCTCATTGTCCTAATTGACCACCTTGGTATTTGGCAGCTTGACAATCTATTTATCTATTTTTATGCCAAAGCCACAGGCTTCTTTACTGCTATAGCATTATAATAACCCTTGAGATCTAGTAGTGTTAGTCCTCCAACTTCTGTTCTTTTTCAAAGTCACTTTGGATATTATATGTCCTATGCATTTCGATATGAATTTTAGATTCTATTTTCCAATTTCTAAAAAAACAAAAAACAAAAAAACCACACACCCACAACTCTTCCAGGATTTTGATTGGAATCTATAGATCATTTAGGGAAGAATTGAGATCTTAACAATATAGACACTTCTCACCTATGAACATAGTATACCTTTCCACATATTTGGGTCTTTTTAAATTTCTCTTAGCAAGGTTTTGTAGTTTTCAGTGTATAGATCTTATACATCTTTTGTCAGATTTATCTTTAAGTATTTAATATTTTTGAATCTATTATAACTTCCTTAATTTCAATTGTTTGTCCATTATTGGTGAATATATGTATGTATGTATGCATGTATATTATCATGTATGCTGTAACATTGCTAAACTTATGTAGTTTTTTGTAGATTTCATAAAATATTCTAAATAAATTATCAAGTCTTTTGTGATTAAAGACCATTTTTCTTCTTTCTTTCTAATCTAGATGACCTATTATTTTGTCTTGCTCAATAGTACTGGCCAGAACTCCTAGAAAAATGTTTAATAGAAATGGTAAGAACAGAGATCCTTGTTTTATTCCTACTCTTAGAGGGAAACCATTCAACTGTTCACCATTTTAAGCATATTAACTATAAGTTTTACCTAGATGCCCTTTAGCAAGTTCTCTTCTATCCCTAGAATGCTGAAAGTTTTTAATCAGAAGTCGATGTTGACTTTTGTCATCACTTTCTCTGCATGCATTAAGATGATCATTTGGTTTTTCTTTTTTTAATTAGTTAGTTTTAGTTAATGTGATGAATTATGTTGATTAATATATGACTGATAAACCAGTCTTGCATTTCTGGAATATAAATTCCTCTTTGTCACCATGCATTTTCCTTTTTTATTACATTGGATTTGATTTGCAAAAAAAAATATTGCTTAGAATTTTTGCATCTATATTCATGAGAGAATATTGTCTATAGTTTTCTTTCTTGTCATATTTTTGTCTTGTTTTGGTATCAGAATATTGCTTGTCTTGTTGAATAGTTGGAGAGCATTCCCTCATTTTTCAAATTTCTGAGTTTGTGTGGAATCCATATTATTTATTTCTTACATGTTTGATAAAATCACCAGTGAAGTCATCTGGGCCTAGAGTGTGTGTGTGTGTGTGTTTAATGTTTATTTATTTTTGAAGGAAAGAGAGACAGAGCATGAGTGGGAGAGGGGCAGAGAGAGAGGGAGACACAGCCTCCAAAGCAGACTCCATACTGTTAGCACAGAGCCCGACGTGGGGTTGAACTCAAAAGCTGTGAGACTTAACCAACAAACAAAAGTTGTAAACTTAACCAACTGAGCCACCAGGCACCCCGAGTGTGTTTTCTTTTTATTTCTGTTTTCTCCTTTTCTTTTTTTTCTTGTGGTCATGTTTTTCACAAGAAATTGAATTTCTTTTATTTCAGGTTATGTCATGTATTTAGGTTATGCCTTTCTCCTTGAGTGAGCTTTGCTAGTTTGTATTTTTCAAGAAATTTGTCCATTTCATCTAAGTTGTTGAATTTATTAGCATAAGTTGTTTATAATATATCCTGGCCATCCTTTTAATATCTGTCAGATCTGTAGAGATGTTATCTCTCTCATTCCTGGTATTGGTCATGTGTGTTTTCTCTCCTTTTTTCTTGATCAGTCTGGCTTGAGGTTTATACATTTCACTGATCTTCAAAAATCAACTTTTAGTTTCATCAATTTCTCTATTCTGATTTTTATTTCATTGATTTCTTTCTAATCTTTACTATCTCCTTTCCTTCTTACTTTTATCTTAATTTGCTCTTCTCTTTCAGTTTCTTAAAGTTAATGCTGAGGTCACTGATTTGAGACTTTTCTTCATTTATAATATGTATAGGCATTTGTTTGCCAAGTACAGTTTAGTGATATCTCACAAACTTTGATATGTTGTGATTTCATTTTATTCAGTTCAAAATACTTTCTAATTTTCCTTTTGATATCTTCTTTGATCCATGGGTCATTTAGAAGTGTGTTATTTAGTTTCCACATATTTTGAAATTTTCCAAAGTTCTTTGTTATTGACTTATAATTTAATTAAATGTGATCAGAGAACATACTTTATATGATTTCAATCTTTTCAGTTTATTGATCCTCATTTTATGGTTCAGAATATGGTCTATCTTGATAAATGCTCCATCGCACTTGAATGTGTTCTGTTATTCTTTTGTAGAATGTTCTAAAAATGTTATTTAGGTCAAGTTCATTGATAGAGTTATTCAAATATTACATATTCTTATTGATTATATTTTTTGTCAATTACTGAGAAATGCAGTAACTATTGATAACTATTTTAATATTTTTGTGTGATAGTGCTATCATGCATGCCACTTTTTGGTTAGTTTTGATTTGTTTTCTCTTCTCTATGAGTTTTATTTCCTTGCTTCTTTGCTTGCTTGCTAATTTTTTATTGTAGATTTTCCCTTGTTTGGGTACCAAGTAGTTTTGTGTTACAAAAAATATACGTTGGCTTTGTTCTGGTACACAGTTAAGCGACTGAGAAACAATTTCATCTTCTTGGGTCTTACTATTAAGCTGTGTTTGGTGAGACCAATGTAGCTTTTAGGCCAGGGTTAATTTTTCCCTGCTATTGAGGCAGGACCTTTCTTTGGAGTGTTATATCCTCCTGAATTATGAGGATTTGCATTCTGCCTTTTGGGAACAGACACTATCCCTCTGTGTAGGCTGTAATTACTTTTCCCAGTAATGCTTTCAGAAGTTTTTCCCTATGGCTTCAAAAAGTTACCTTATATGCATATGCTAATCAGCACTCTGGTGGATGCTTGAGGGGAACCATCTGCACATCTCCAAAGTTCTCTTTTCCGTGCAGCTCTCTCCTGTCATCCTGCCCTGTGACCTCTAACTTCCTTGATTACCTCAGACTCTCAGCACCACTCAGGGAGACCAGTGAGCTCTGCGTGGATACCCTTTCCCATAATCCAGCTTGGAAACCCACAAGGCAGTAAACTGGGGTAATTAGAGGGCTCACCTCATCTCTTTCCTATCTCTCAGGGGTCACTGCCTTTCCTTCCCTGATGTCCAATGCCTTGATTGCCACTGTCTTATATATATCATCTGCTGTTTCTGTTTCAGATGATACAGGAAATTCAGACTCTCTTATTACTCTATTTTGACCAAAGGCAAAAGCTAAGAACTATTAATTTTAGCATCATGAAATATATAAATATTTTTCTTTATAGTCTGTACTTTTTGTTTTATTTAGTGTATCTTCCTCTACTTTCTTCTACAAGTTTTAAAGTGCTGCCACTAACATTTAAATTTTAAATCAACCTAAAGAAGATTTTATATAAGATTTGAAGTAGAGAATTAAATTCATTTACTTATTTCTCTCACAGTAAACTTAGTTATTCATTACCATCTATTGAAGGGAGTCTGATTTCCTTATTGATATGCAAAGACAGTTCTGTCATATACCAAGACCTGATAAATGCAAATATCTGGTTTGAGAATTTTTATTGTCTCATTGGTTTACTTTTCTATTATTGATACTCTGTTATGTATTAAATATTTAAGTTTAGTATCTTAAAGAAGGATAATATAGTTGGTATGATCACATCTCTTTGGCCATTTGGTCATAGGTTTCACATTGTCAAAAATTTCTAGAATTACTTACACCATATTTCTCTGTGGTCTTCACCCTCCTCGTAGCTGTATGTCTGAAAGTCTTTATTCATTTCCTCTCCTAGAAAAGTCCTTAAAGGAAGGGATAGGGAAAATATATGTTGATCTTTTCCTAAAATAATTTCGTCAAACTAATCTTATCACATAGGATTCCAGTTACTACCAATAAAGTCCAAGAGGCCCCCAGTATACTTCTGAATTACCAACCTTCCATACATCTCCAAATTATGGAGTCGTTCATCTTGTTCCACTCAATGTTGCCCCACTCTGATTTTTTGCTGTATTTTTCTCTTCTTCTCTTCCTTCCTTCCTTCCTTCCTTCCTTCCTTCCTTCCTTCCTTCTTTCCTTCTATGCTTCCTTCCTTCCTTCCTTCCTTCCTTTCCCTTTTTTTGGTGAGATGATGCAGTTGGTTTATTTTAATCTCTATTGTTATTGGTAAATATTTCAAGTGCATACAAAAGTAGGGGTATAATATATGAAATATCCATGTACTTTCTATCCAGAATTCTCAGATATTAAGGCTTTCTCATATTTGGTTCGGATCTCTCTCTCCCTTCTTTCTCTCTCATTTTTATTTAAAGATGAAATAGTATGAATCCATTTAAAATCAGTCCTTTCTCCTTCCCTCTGCAGAGGAAACTCCTGTCCTGCAGTTACTATTTATATTTTCAGTCTGTATCCTCTTTTACCATATGTGCACATCCACTGTTATTTAGTGTCATTTTATTTGTTTAAAATGTGGACAAATTGACACCAGTCAAAACCAAATCTTGGTAGCCCCGTGTCATTGCAAGATCCTCAGAACATAAAAATCATTTTGCCTCTTACTGAATGGTGGCATTTTTTTCATTTTCTCTGTCTTCTTTTCTTTCTCCTTCCCTTCTTCCCTTTCTGTTTCACTTCCTTCTTTCATTGCTTTCAACTCATTTTTTTCATTCATTCATTGATGACATCCAGCTCCCATTCTCTGCTCGCATTTCTAGACTTCTTTTATCCTACTTCCTTGCATGTGTACTTCTTACAAAATCCTGGACTAGTCTAGCTTTTCCCCATATATGCCCTGTACTCACAGAGCCAGGTTTTTGCTCATGATCTTCCCTTAACTTAAAAATTCCCTTTCTCAACAGGAGAAACTTAACAGAGGACCATAGGGGAGGGGAAGGGGAAAAATAGTTAAGGAGAAGGAGGGAGGCAAAACATAAGAGACTCTTAAAAACTGAGAATAAACTAAGGGTTGATGGGGGTGGGGGAGAGGGGAAAATGGGTGACAGGCGTGGAGGAGGGCACTTATGATGAGCACTGGGTATTATATGGAAACCAACTTGACAATAAACTATAATAAAAAAAATTCCTTTTCACCATGTCACATGTTGTCTTCATTCTTTAAGGGTCAGCTCAAATGTCATTTTCTCTATCAAGTCACTTTGGATCATCTCAGCCATAAAAACTCTCCTTTGTATTCCATGTAGTTCTATATCATACTGTGTAATCTGCACACCATTTCTGGATTTGAACCTCAGCTCTGCCTCTTCCTAAGTGTGTAATTTCAGAGAGTTAAGTTTGATAACTTTGGGACTCTGATGTCTTGTGTATAAATGAAGAAAATAATACCTATATCACAGAGTGTTACCCTGGATCAAAATAACTAATATGGTGATGGAGAGATTGAGACAAGTAGAAGGCCTAGCAAGATTCCATAGCATGCTCATTGAACTTGAGAATACATACAGAGAGAAAGTTTGTGTGATGAACATGAAGTGCGAGACATGCACCTGCTATTTTCAGCTTCAATTCCTGCATGCCCTGGATTCTATGATCATCTTACCCTGCTGCACATGAGATTTCAGTTTAAAGTTTGTAGACACTTAGTGCCTAAATGCAAATTAACTACATCATCTGCTATTATATTAAAGAAACAGCAGTCTGGGCCCCTGGGTAGGTCAGTCAGTTAAGCATCAGACTCTTGATTTTGTCTGTCTCAGGTCATGATCTCACGTTTGTGGGATTGACCCCTACTTCAGGCTCTGCACTGACAGCAAAGGGTCTGCTTGGGATTCTCTCTCTCTCTCTCTCCCTCTCTCTCTGCTACTCCCCTCATCTCTATCTCAAAATTAATAAATAAATATTAAAGAAACAAAAAAAGAAACAACACTTTTCCAGCCTTGGTTGAAAAACTAAGTGCACAGGATCTACTGAAAAACAGAATGCCAGTCTCCAATCTTCTGGGACTTTTCAGCATGAGTTTTGATTTTGGATGATTTCAGACATTAGAATACAACCTCTGCCTAAAATGCCCTATCTCTGTCCCAAGGAAATGACTGAAGGGGGAGAGAAAGAACAATCTTGAGATTTCTAGGTTCTAGCTTCGGCAGCTGGGTGCAGTTATGAAATAAAAGGAAAGTATGAAGACAAGAAGACCGCAGTGATATATTAATCAGAAACAAAAACAGACTCTGGTAGGAACTTGGAGAGCTCTAGATTCTCCGCCTGGCAATAATCTGTTTTCTTGGAATTGCCATCAAAGTGAGTAAGCTCTAACCTCTTACATTTCCTAGTTTCTCCACTCCGGTTCCAAGTCTCTGGAAAACAGAATGTGATTGGCCCAACCCAACCTATCTACTTTGTTCATTCAGGTGAAAAGAAGTGCCGTTGGTCAGACAGTCACTCCAATTTGTATCTGCTTTGAGAGAGAAGATAATTTCTGTTTCAGACATGTTAAGTTTGAGGTCCCTACAGTGGGGGAAGTTTCAGGGGGCATTTGGTTACATGGGTTGGGAGCTAAGGAAAATCAGTGCCAAAAATAAAGATATCAAAGCCAACAGCATATTGGAATTATAAGGAATTTTAAATTTGTTTACAAACTGAGAAAAGAGCTGCAGACAGAATCCTTGAGAACACTTTAAGAAGCAAGTAGAGGACAAGGAAGGAGATGCCCAGGGAGACTGAGAACAGTCTAAGGAATAAGGCATATGTGAGGGCTAGGGTGTTTATAGACATGCAACAATAGCCTAGAAAATAGCCTAGAAATTCCTCTATTCCAGAAATGCATTCTTTGACATCTTATAAGAAATGCTACAGATGAGGGGCATACAGGTGGCTCAGTTGGTTAAGCATCTGACTTTGATTCAGGTCATGATCTTTCAGTCCATGAGTTCAAGCCCCATGTTGGGGTCTGTGCTGACAGCTCAGAGCCTGGAGCCTTCTTTGGATTCTGTATCTCCCTTTCTCTCTGCCCCTCCCCTGCTCTCACTCTGTCTCTCTCCCTCTCCCTCTCTCTCTCTCTCTCTCAAAAATAAACATTAAAAAAATTTTTTTTACAAACACTACAGATGAAAAAAACTCACTGTCAGTTTTCCAGGAAATATTATCCAGAGAGCAATCTTTGAAGTATTATCCTCAGGGGTACAGAATAAAAGATGATGGGAAACCCAGGTTTTAATTTTGTTCTATTTCCTCAGCTTCTAATGAGCCATGGCCATTCTCTTATCATCCCTTCTGAATTTTCTCTTTTGACAAATCTTCATAGTAAAAAATCAGAATAAATAAAAAGATGCTGATAGGAGAGAATGGAGTTGAAATATTTCCTCTATAGCATTGGTGAGCAACTCTAACCAAGTAGTAGTACTCTGGAATAGCATCATAGCTTCCAGTGAGAACTTTTAAAAATTCAAAGAGATGTGGGAAAAAAAATCTTATAAAATAAAAATAGCATGGATTTATTTTTCTGTGTGACTCTACAGGATGAAAGAGATGTTTCCTAGTGTGTGAGATTCTGTTGAGTTTTTACACATAAGGGATGGCAGTAACAATTTTGACCTAAGACATTGTTTTCCTGTAGAAAGCAATAGGCATTTAAAAACTTTTTTTTTTTTGCTTTCTGTCACAAATCTGGGAAGAGCTAGAAGTTAAACTTTAAAGTTCAATCAATGCATCAATTTTCAAAATAAGTAACTAGCTAGTTGCTTGAGTTTAACCACCTTCATGCATTTCTTCTTCATGCAGGCTTGTACATGTCAACACAATCATGTCAGCAGGAGAAAATCTGACATTATCAAAATATTCAAATGCATTAAAAAGAGAACCTATAAAAGCTCAACCAATCCAAACTCCCAAAACACAGTATTTATAGTAGAAAAAAAGAATAAATATTAATATTCACTCTTAAATTCTAGGTGAATGTGGGATGTGTGAAAAACCTGACTACACCTAAAAAGTACTCAAACAGCAGTTCTCTGGAAAGAAAACCACACATTTCTTTTTCAGTTAGTGTAACTTTGTTTTTTTAAGAAATAAAATACTTTGAGACTTTTCTTATGTTGTTGGTTGGGATCAAACCTTGCCTGAAGGTTAAATTTTGCCTCAGAATCTATTGTAGGAAGTTATGATGTTTTGGAAAGTCTATTTTAACCCATAACATATGAACCAAACAATATCATGGAATTTCATAATAAAGCACTACCATATTATTTTTGATGTACAATGAATAAAGGATTATTCTATTAGGTGTTAACCTATTGACACCAAAAGAACTTTGCAGATAATAGGTTTTAAAACCCTACTGCAAAACAGTGGGTTACCTAAATATTTTAGGTAAACACTTATTGATTAGGAATTATGTTCTCTGTCAATTGTGAATTTGATTTGGGGGGCTGAATCCCTCAATAGGTTATTTAGTTTATCTTTGTTCTTGGCGACAAACAAATATAAATATTAACCCTTCCCAATGTGTGGCAAATACTTGAACCTGCATGTGGGGCCATGGATTATAGAAATCTCTCTGGAAGTCCATTTCATGTTTAGAAAATAATCAGTTTATATGAGTCAAACGGTGGATATATAACATGTTTTTTGCATAAGATAAACCGCCATAGATCAAGGAAGACAATCAAAGAAGAGATTTGCTTCTCCAGTGTCACCTAGCCAGTAAGGGAAAGAGTGGAGATGCAATTCCCTGACCAAGTAACATCTTTTCACAAAACCACAATGCCTTTACCCAGCAATTGGCATTTGATATTGGCTTAACTTCCAATTATCATGATATAGTAGCATAGCAGCATAGATTCCAAAGTCAGAAAAGCCTATATATGTGAATGCTGGCTCTGACATGTATTTGTTATTTGGCTTAAGAAAATTTTTCCATTCTCTGTGTCTCAGCTACAAATTTCTTAATTTTAAATAAAAATATTTATCTTATCACACTGCTTAAGGATAACTTGAAATAATGCACAAAGATCATTGTACAATGACCATCACATAGTAGGCCCTTAACAAATACTTAACAAATCTCTCTCTCTCTTTCTCTCTTTCTCCTCTCTCTCTCTCGAAAGAAAAACATATATTATCATTAGTCAAGAAACCTGATTGCTGGTGACAGAAAACCAACACAACCCAAGCAGAATCAAAAGGAGCATGTATCACTTACATCATCAAACTGTGGGAGAAGCAGATAGCCCAGACATGAGGTCCTGGAACCAAGGACTTGAGTGCTTATACCCTCTCCATCTTTCCTGTCCTCTTCTTTCCTCTCCTCTTCTTTCCAATCACTTCCCTATGCACTCAGTTCACAACACCCTTCCACTTTGTTACAAATGTGGCTGCTGGCAAATGGCAGGTCTCATTTCCCTTCTCTACCAACACAGAGGCACAGAGCCTACTTCCCTGGTCTCAAATTAAAACAACTGATTCCAATTGGTCACACCACTCATGGACTAATCAACTGGGAAGGGAAAGCAGGACTCCATTAATGCTTCAGGTTTGGATACTGTGTTCCTAAGAAACCCTAAGAAAGGGACTTTGGTCATTATGGAAACACTCACTATGAAAACACAGCCAATCAAAATACTGGGCAAAAGAGCAAGCAAAAAAAGGGCACAGAAAATCTGACATCAAGTATGTAAACTTTCAATCATATAATATAATACTTTTCTAGTATTTAAAGGATATTATATTACAGATCCTATTATACCTGAAGAAATTTTAACAATGTCTGTTAATTAATCCTGAGTCTCAAACTTACACTGAAGGTGGAATAAAAGGAAATGTAATTGTATCTCTTAATAGAAACCATGCCCAAAAGCATTTTCAGAAGTGGTAGGTGGAATGTTGGTCAAACACTAAATGTCCATTATTATTTCAGGTTCTCTCTTATTTTCAACAAGCTGACATTGTTTCTTAATTTCACCAGAGGTATGGAATAGGATAACCTTGTCTTATCTTGCTTTAAACTATTACAAACTCTCATTGATATAGTCAGATTTATTCAACTAAGAGGGTCCATTATCATCATCATCATCATCATCACCATCATCATCATCATTATTATACAAAGTACCATACTAGGTATTGAAATAAAGGCTGACTTGTAGAAAAGATGTTAAAATAATTAGTAATCCCTTGAGACAACAAAAATATGAGACATTTGGTCATCCATTTCTAAAGAATTTAGGTACTCTTTCTTTGAGAAAAGATCTAGAACCAGGTAAATATAAGAAAAGATATAGCCCTCTGATTAATTTTATTTGTTTAAAATTTACTGCTGTCTGCCAAAAGAGAGAAAACAAACAAGGAAAGAAAACAGAAGGAAATAGGAAAGAAGTTCTGATGTGATTAATACTAACACATCTTTTACATGGTTTAACAAAATGTAGAGGGGTGATAGGTGGATGATAAGTTATGTGCTTACAATTTGCATGAAGGAATTGGCCCTCCTCATTTTAAGGAAACATGACATAAAATTAAATATTAGCTAATTAAACAGACACTTTTCCTTTTCCTTTTTTGTTTTTATGAAAAGACTCAAAGTAAGATTATTTCTAAAAGATTAAACACACTGAGCATTACTTACAGGATTTTTGTCATTTATTATCTACCCAGTTCCATGGACACATATATACTTAATGTTCTTACCTTTAATTGAAGAGACAACATTAAAACATAGGAAACACCAGATTTGAGTGGATCGTTAAAACTGTTAGAGGTTACTCTGTGAGGACTCAGAGTAGGAAAGATATAAAAGGTCAAATGATTACACACTAGGGATCCAGCAGGAACAAAAGCATCAATGTGGAATGAGTATGACAGTTGTTTAAAAGCCTATTAGAATATGACTCAATTTACAGAAATTTGACACTCTCACCTTGTGCTAAATATATTGACTTTGTCTAGTGCTATCTTTAAGTATAATGAAAGGTTTTAAAATGCATGCAATAAGCAACTGCTTCCCTTCCATCCATGTTGTTTACTCCATGCCTTCCATGAGTGAGGGGTTCGAAATCCTTAAAAAAACAAGACCTTTCTGCCTGCATCAAGGGGATAACTGCTGATCTTCAGTTCCAATTTTGGAGCTTTATTCCTCTGAGACTCCTAATACATGTTTCCTGCACTGCATATCATCAGCCTTCAATAAACTCTTCTCACCTTATGAGCTTCCCTATGATGGTCAGGATGAAGAGACTGTCAACTTCTCAGAGTTGGGTTAAATATATTTTAATTTTTGCTGTCTCTTCACAGCCTGGCATTGTAGGCTTTGGCTCATGGGAGGTGTTGAATCAAGTTTATTAAATTCATTGATTGATTAATGCATAAAGCAAAAAGAAACAAGAATAGATTTTCAAATCTCCTATTGAAAGAAATCCTCCCTTGGCATCTATCATGCCCCAACTCAAGAAGGATTTCATTAATGGACATTACCACATGGCAAAGCATTTTGTAATGTGATTAGGGGACTTTTGCCTCTGAGACACCTGTTTGGATCCATCCCAAGCAGAGAGGGACTGGACATTGCTGCTGCTAATATGAAGGGAGCTTGTAATGGATTAGAGTCTCGATCCCAAGGAACAGGTGTCCTTGCCATAAAATTAGACATAATTATGAAGCAGAGAGGTTACAAACTGAAAGATCATCTAAACAAAGACTTGCATGTAATCTAGGCAAGTCCAAGAGAGGAAGTTCATGGTCCCAATGTAGTAGCTAAATATGGTGCATGGAAGATGCTTAAAGGACTGGAGCTATTTGACACAAATTCTATTCCTGATTTTGGCATGATAGGGTTTTATTTTTTTTTATGACAGAACATTCCAAGATCATCTTCTGTATTTCTGGTTCCAGACATGCAATTAGTCATCTCTCTAAAAATTCCTGGTTTCATTTAGCAGAAAATTGCATTTCAGCATTCTGGGTACTAGTAAGGTTCAATACTACTTCATTTGGGCTTCAATGGAAAGAACTAGGAAACATACACATATTTAAAACAAATGACCTCATGAGATAGTACTGATACTTGCAATTCAAATTTGTGATTACACAGTTTTTACTTATCCTCTTTTTTTATTATGTCTATACCTCCTTCCTTGCAAAAGGAGAATCCTCATTCTCAGTGACATAGGAGCTGATAGAAATAGTATATCCCACACGTATTCATCTCTTTTTTTCCCCTTTATTACACCTATAACAGCCTTAGAATAACAATACTAATGGTATACCACCAATGTAATTACAGAAGACAGGTAAACATGATTTGCTTATGCTCTTACCCATTTTCTTCCCATTTTTAATGGTTATTCCATATCTACTGTGTCTGAACACATGACCATTACCTACCAAATGCTCTCCTTTCAACTCATTTAGCCTTGGATCTCATTTTAACTATTTAATAGTGAAGCTCAGACTTTATGACAAGGTCTCTCATGATTTTGACTTTCTGAAGCTTGTTCTCTAGTGATCCCTCAGAATGTGTTCATGGGAAAAATATTTCCTGAGTTTTTAAATATTGATATCTTTGTTTTTGCCTTTTTAAAGTGAAAGTCAGTTGTGCTAGGTAGAAAATCTTTGGCTTATATTTTCTTTAGTGTTATAATACACTATCAATTTTCTTTTGGCATAAGGCATTGGTATCAAAATATTTTATGTTGGTCAGATTTTCTATTGTTTTCTTGCAGTGTTTGAAAACTAGTATTGGCAAACTTCTCCATTCTGATTCCTTCCCTACATTCATCTGCTTCTTTTCATTCCTTGGACTCCCCTGTCCCTATCTTGCTCAGTTTTGGTTGTCATTTATTCTCTGTCATCTCTCCTCAGTCTTATGTAAGGCTCTGTCCTGGAAAGGATACCTGGTTGGTTCACAAATTCACAGGGGGCTAGACTGCTCTGGCTCTTCTGATCTTTCTTAGCACCGTCTCCTTGTCTGAACCCCACACTACACACTAGGCAAACCCCTCCCACTTTCAGTGCTATTTTCAAATTGGCAATAGGACTACAGTAAATATTCATAGTCTTTTGGGGGAATTTTCTTCTTTTTACATATGTCAGATAGATTCCCTCTGTTTTCACCATGTCAGATAGATTCCCTCTGTTTTCACCCACTGAGAGATTGATATGTTGGTTGGTTGTTGGTGCATTTTAGCATTTGTTCATGTTTTGTGTGTATGCTTTAACTGTTTGTCTTGGTTTTGCTCTCTAGGTGCCCTGTTTTGTGGAGGAGTAACAAGATTGAAAATCTTTGCTGCTATCACTGTCATCCCACTAAGGGATTTAATTTCAAGTGGTTTATGGGATTTAAAGAATTCTGGAGAAATATTCTTATCCCTTCCCTCAAATTATATTATGGTAGGCAGTTGTTCTGAGCTGGAAATAGGATAGAAATTGAAAATACCTAGTCACTGAACTATCAAACCAAGCTAGAGTTACTGAATAAGCTTTGTACCCTCAGAGATGGGTTTCATATCACTCATGTCTTCACAGGCAATGAGACAAGATAGAGGAAAATATTAAGTGATCTCAAGTGAAACAAATCAAACAAATCCAGGATGAGGGACATTCTGCAGAAGAATTGACCTGAATTTATTCCAAAGAAATGACATAAAAACAGAATATGGAAAGGGTGCCTGGCTGGCTCAGTCAAAAGAACACGTGACTCTTGGTCTCAGGATTGTGAGTTTGAGAACCACATGGAGTATACAGATTACTTAAATAAATAAAACTTAAAAACAGAGAAAGTGGGAAGGAGGGACTACATTGGATTGAAGGAGACATAAGACCCTTAACAACCAATAGTATTGGTACACTTTAATAAAATAGTTTTTGAACTATGTAAATGTGTACCTTAATGAGTTGTTATTCCATTGTGGATATGAGATACCAATGAGAAGCAAAAAATATATATATATATTTTTTTCCAGTCTGAGATATTATCTTGAAGAAAGACACTTTGATTCTATAACTGCCATAAATGGAAAGTTGCAAGTAGGGAAAGTTCAAAGGGCTGAGATACAGTGGGTAACCCCAAGGTGTTTTTTGACACATCTTTCTCTATTGTTCAAAGAGAGGAGTTTCTACCAGCCTAGTTACCATATGTCCTCAGGAAAGGTAGAACTTTGTCATCTCCAGTCCCTGGAGGGAAATATAAGAATCCTTAATTAAATGGGGTTCCTCGTTTCCTCCCCACTGACTGGTAAAAGTGTGGACCTCACCCATCTTTAGCCAAGAGGACCTGAGTTGTTCTTGGGGTTTACAGAAAACATTTACTTTCTTCATGGACATTGTTGGTCTCATGTGGTACATGTGACACATTTTCCAGCCTCCCAAGTCACCCAACTTGGAGAACTACTTGTCTTCTGTTGCTCTGGTCTCTGTGATAATAAAGGCATTATTTAAGCCATCATTAAAAAATATATATTTTATTTAGAAATAAAATATTTTTTTGAAAAATTAAAAATGAGGGTGACCTGTGTGGCTCAGTCAGCTGAGCGATCAGCTCTTGATTTCTGCTTAGGTCATGATCTATGGTTTGTGGGATCGAGCCCCATGTTGGTCTCTAACTAACAGCACAGAGTCTGCTTAGGATTGTCTGTTTCTCTCTCTCTCTCTCTCTCTCTCTGCCCACCCTCTCCCCTGCTCACTCTCTCTCTCTCACTCAAAAATAAATAAAAAATAAACATTTTTAAATTTTAAAAATAAAAAGTATTTTCTTTCTTTTTTGTATTATTTTTTAAAATAATTTCAAACATAAAAGAATAGTTGCAAGAGTAATTCAGATTTTTCCCCTGAACCATTAGAAAGGATGTTGCTCACATAAAGCCACACCCCCTAAATACTTTAGCTTACAACTCAGACAAAAATGAATTTTCTCTCTCTCTCTCTCTCTCTCTCTACACACACACACACACACACACACACACACACACACAACCATGGTACAGTCATTAAAATTGGGAAATGAACATTCACCTTCCACCCAATTGCTCCAGCAATGTCTTTTATTACAAAAAACTCCAACTAGGATTACCTGTTGCCTTTAGTCATTTTCTTTTATTTATCTATTTATTTACTTATTTGTTTGTCTATTTTATTTTATTTTATTTTATCTTATTTTATTTTATTTTTTGGTTTCTTTCCATCTAGAACAGTTCCTCTGTCTTTCTTTGACTCTCCTTGACACTTTTGAAAACACAGTTACAACATATGGACTTTTGGCTTTGTTGTTGAATAGCTATGTTGTTTTAGGAGGGTAACATGTATATCTGGAATGATATTTTCTTCATTTGTAAACAGGTTGAACATGGTGACCTCTAAAACCCTTTCCAGCCTTAAAATTGCTAGTATTAAATTTACTCTGTTCCACCAGACTGACATCATGCCCAAATCCAATCATTCATCTCACAGAATAAGAGTTTGTGAATAGTTAAATTTACATCTATTCACACTGCCAGAAGGTACCATCAATGGCAAATCAGCAGCTTTCCATGTAAAGAATATCACACACATATCTTTAATCACTTCTCAATTAAAAGAAGACAATGTCAAAGGCAGAGACAAAGAGTTCAGTTTCCTAAGAAGACTGAGTCAATAAATTTAAGTGCAAGAGGCTAAAGGCATTATTGAGAAATCAGAACGTATTGACTGCAACTGGATTCTGATACACCTTTTGCATACCCACTATACTCTGCACCAAAATTGCTTCTAACAGGAAATCTTCATATCCTGGGGCAAACATGAAATCTCAAAGAAGACAACACCCCCTTCTTCTCACCATTATTTAGAGGACTCTTCAGATTACATTCAATCTGGATGCCAGAAAGGAAGTTACCTCCTCTTCAAGTAGAATGCTTCCACGGCCCCTCACCTTGCTTGGGCCCCAGTTTTATATCAAACAATGGTGGAAAGCAAACAAAACCAATCCTCAGAGCTGCTGGTTTCATTTTACCAATGTGAACCAAAAGCATGCTATCCTGTTACAACTCTTAAAAAAAAAAAAGGCAGTCTAAATCAAATCAATCCCAACCCACACACACTCCCTCAAACCATAACATCGAGTAAACACAATCCCAAGGTGGCAGAGTGGTTTAACCACAAATATCCTGGTGGCCTTGTGATCAGACACTTAGTTTACACAGCTGAAATAAAATGGCTGGGGGCCCTGGTTAACACAGGAAAGGAAAGATCTATAATGAATTAATTCCCATAATGGCCAAAAGTGGTCAAAGCTGCCTTTGGATAGATACAATGCGGGGGGGGGGGGGGCAGTCTGTGCCTGAGTAAAAAGAAATAGCCAAAGAAAAGAAAAGGAAAACCCATTCATTCTGAAAATATCAAGTACACACCGGAAATTTCTAAGCTGGGTGGGTGTAGTAAATGGAAAGGAAGTAGAATGATGAATAAGACGTGAATATTATCCTCTAGGCTAGGCATGATACAAAGTAGAAACTGCTAAGTACAATAAGAAAGAGAGAAAATCTTATAGAAAAAGCAGGAAATCTGGCACTAGTGGACTATTAGTAAACGTATGACAGATGGAAAGAAGGAATGGCAGAAAAATAAAAGTGCTTAGTTCTGGCTTTGGAAGGGGAAATGACAAGGAATCTACAAAGTAATGAAAAGAATACTATATTAGACATCCTAACCTGATGAAGAGGAAACTAACTTGAGTGCAGTTCTTGATATATGTATGCAGTGCCTTGGTTTGAAGTAAACTGTCTTGACTCTGTGTCACACTGGGTGACATGTCTCACCCACTCACAAGAGGAAGATAGGCACACACATGTAGGTGCCCTCTCACTCAGAATCCAGCAGAACTAGATTTATTTCAAGCAGTGGCCTTCCTTATCCAAAATGTGAGGTTGGCTCCTGTTCTCCAGAGAATCCAGCCCCAGGGTGTCAATAGATAGATACATCACTTCACCAGGCTAGGCAATGCCTTTCACTCAACTGGAGCATGCCCTATATTTGCTTGTTTTAGGACTGTTGACCCTACATCATACTGTGAGACTCAGTCACTACTATCTCTATACATCCAAATCCTACTCATACTTCAAGGCTTATTCCATGGTAAAACCGTCTTGGAAGCTTCTATAACATTCCAACAGGAAGTCCTCATTATTCAAAATTTCCTAGTGTCTTGGCCCTGACTTAGGAATTTTAATATATGCTGCCTTGTTTCATAGCTTCTGGTACATATCCGACTTTCTCTATAAGGCTTGGAGGGGGAGGGCACAGGATTTGCCTTACTCGTTTTTAACCACTAACACTAATCAAGACTAAAAAGGACTGCATATAAGTTCAAAAAATCTGGTAACAAGTGAACAATTCTGCTGCTTATGTAACCAGGATAAGCTACCTTGTGCTTCTGTATGAATAATTCCAAATTTCAGTGACTAAAAATGGCAAAAAGTTATCTCTCCTTTATAATGCAAGTCCACTGTGAAGTTATTGAAGGTTCTCTACATCATTCTGACTCAGGTATGCCAGCTGACAGGGCTTTTGTTGCCTGGAACATCATCAGTTACCATAGCAAACAGAAACGAACATGATGAGTCAGGTGCCAGTTTGTAAATGTTTTAGCCTGGAAGTGACATATATCATACATCAATATGATCATATTCCATTGGCCAAGGCTAGTCAAAAAGGCATGTCTTGTTTCAAGAGGATAAAGAAATGCAATTATACTATGTACCTAGAAATTCAGTGAACAGCTCTAATGATTGCTAAAAGGATCACAAGAAATTAACTTTCAGTCTCCAAACTTGAGCTTCTTATTCAATAGCTATGGAGAGATGGCAGCCCCCACCAAACTACCAAAACACAAACTCTAAACTAATATACCTAAACCCCTGGAAAAAACTCATGAGATTCCATCTTACCCACCTTTTTATATTATAGACAGCTACAAAGTTAGAGAGGTAGATACATAGGTAGATAGAGATTCATGCATAGGTATATTTTTTCAATAAAATGGATCTAAGAATCCATTAAGTTTATTATATATGTAAGCAGTACACTACCACTGGAAATAGATACACTGTTCTTAGAGAGAGAAATATATGAAATCATTAGAAATCACTGTATTTGATTTTTGAAAAGTCAATTAATGAAACATTTAATAAATATTATTATTATTCTTATTATTATTAACTCTTTGGTGTGTGTGCCTTCTGTTAACAGCACAGGCCTTCAGGGAAGGCAAAAGTGTAGGTAAAGATTGTTAATGGGGTTACTGAAAGGCTTAATGATTTAACCTTTGACAAAGACAAGAGGTCTGTCAAAAGGAGAGTCCGTGATAAAAGATATCAATTTGCTATTGATCTTAAAGGCAAGTTGTTGAACAACTTCCAGACAAGTAACCATAAGAAATGAGAGATTTCTGAGACATTTTCTGGTCTACAGCTTCATCCCAAATAAAAATATACATAGATATGCATTTCTGGATCTAGGAATAAGGAAACAAAAATGAAGGATGAGTAGAGAGGAGAAAGGAAAAAAAGAGCTAGGAGGAAGGCACTGGAGTGACAAAGGCAGTTGGTTTAGGATTTCTGACAACTCACCTGCTGTTACCAAGTCCTGAAGGAGAGGAGAGTTCATACATAGAATGTGGGACACAAGTAGATCCTTAAGGGAATTAAATAGGACCAAAAGTCACTTAATGGGGCTGGAGGGAAGACATACAGTCTTGGTGACCAAAATGCTTTGTATCATATTGATTTATTAAGTCTTGTGTAAGCTTTCCAGGTCAAAGTACCATACAAGGATCCCTAAAGCAATCTCCAAGTCTCTAAAAACAAAATATCCCTAATCCACCATGGATTCAACTAATTCAAGAAGAAATAGAGATCAAATATCTTCAGATGTTCCCAGAGTATCTTTATTTGCTTTTAATGTCTTTAGCTATACGCATTACACCAGTGTCTTCATGTGTGTCTCCCTTAAGAAGCCTGAGAGGCTGATATAAGTCTGTTCTGTAGAACTTGGTTCCACTTTAGAGCTCATCATCCTCGTTTTAACCTTTTGATACATTCTGATCCTTCTGAAGATTTATTTTGTGAAAAGAATTTTAAAAATATAAGTACAACTGTCCTAAAATGTTGCTTAGGGCAAATTAATTTCTTAACTCAGAAAGATCACAAGGAAGATGCATCACAAAGTAGGCTACAGAGTTTAGACCAGGGACCTGGCTCCACTCTCTTCTCTACTGTTAGACTTAGTTCCACGGATGGGCCTTTTGAGACCAATGATAGCACTAAGGTGGAGCTGTAGGTATTCTGAATGCTATACTGCTCTAATGCAATAGTTCTCAGACTCTGTGATGCCATGAGCCACAATAAACACTGTGGCTACTCTACTACTACTAATACTACTACCACTACTACCACTACTACTACTACATTACAGGTATGGCACACAGTTGTCACTTTTGGGGGCCAGTTATGACCAGAGATAATGCAGGACTTCAGTTACATAATTTTATAGGTCCCTGTCTATAAAAAGAATTTGATTTCTTAAAATGTATTACAAAATTCTCAGTCCCCTGGAAGGTATAGTCATGTATCAGTGAAGACTGGAATACTGAATAGAGAAGAGTTACTTAAGTATTGGTTTATTGTTCTGTCAGGTGTGTTGGTAGATTCTTATACTAATATCTGACTTGCCTCAGAAAAGCTTCCGACTCCAAAGTGAAATGTTTGATAGTTTGGGATACTGGGGTCATTGTATATTAAAAAAAAAAAAATGTGCTTTCCCATCTTGTTACCCAGAACTTCCTGGTAAGCAAAACAGAAAGAAAACCAAAAATCTGTATCACTACTATCCTTTTAGTGGAAAACAAAGGCTTTTTAAATCTACAACTTCATTTTCACCAGCCAGACCACTTCAGTTCATCTGCATGTGATGAATTATGTGTTTTCCAACTAACCACCCCTCTGTCTCACTGTTCAGGGTGAAAAGAAGTTCCTATCTCTAAATGAAATGCCTCTGATGAAAGTAATTAAGGAAGAAGAAAGGATATCATTTTATTTTTTGCCAGGTATGGTCATTTAACTCTTGATAACACATGAGGAGAGGATTATTTTCCTCAGACTATAAATGAGGAATTTGATTCTGAGATAATTTATCAGGCCAAGGGAGATCTGTTCTTCCCACTTGACCACTGTATTTCTTTAGGTCTTTATCTGCTATTTCCCAAAATTTTAAGGGAAGAGTTACAATCAGTTTAAATATATATATATATATATATATATATATATATATATATATATATATAAATATATACAAGACTACCAGCAATTTCTCAACTACCAGGGAGCAGTATTACCCGGTCTCTTTGGTTGTATAAATGGAATTCAGCTCTTGTATAGAGCTGTATATTTCTGTGTGAAAATATGTTTCTGGTGACTGTGAAATTCCTGGAATATACCATACATAACTGAACAGTAGATAAAGCCACAGTCAAAACTGGGTTATACAAATGACTGAGGCTGCCTTGAGACAATTAGATGAAAGCCCATGTTTGCGAATGAGAATCAAAAACACATATTCTAAGACACTTCACAGAAGATGTCCTATTACTTAAAATGTTAACTTCTTTAAAGCCATAATCCTGAATTATAGAAAACCAACAAAGGGTCTGAGTAGTTCAGTTTTGTGCTCCAGAGAGATATACATACGAGGTCTACTTCCCTCCTTAACAGACCATTCTTTCCTCTTTTGATTTCCTTAGATAAGATCTCCACAAATATTTCCATGGCTGGAGATTACTTTTGAACTACAACTATACATACACATATACTTATACATATGAACCCCACACACACACATACACATGCCCATATATATCCATATTAAAATTTAGTTCACTTCATAGTTTTTTTTTTAATTTTTTTAATGTTTATTTACTTTTGAGAGACAGAGAGACAGAGACAGTGTGGGAGGGGGAGGGGCATCGAGAGAGAGGGAGACACAGAATCTGAAGCAGGATCCAGGTTCTGAGCTGTTAGCACAGAGCCTGACACAGGGCTCAAACCCGCAAGCCGTGAGATCAAGAACAGGGCCGAAGTCGGACGCTTAACCAACTGAACCACCCAGGAGCCCCTAGTTCACTCCATAGTTTCAGTCATCTTTGTTACTTTAAAGACAGTTTAAGCATGTGGTCATAGGATAGTCAAAATATAAAAAACTTTGATATAAAACTATCAAGGATTCTATGTGGAAAACTGATGTAGATTAAAGAACACAGAATATTGATAAGAGTAGCTTACATTAAAAAAAAAGGAATAGCTTACATATGGATCATACTTTATAAACAGCTTTTATTTGCATTACCTCATCTGATCCTTATAACAGGCTTACCAGTAGGTAAGAGAGATGTTACTAATCCATTTTAAACACAAATAAACTGAAGCTCAGATCCATGTTCAGTATTACATACAAGGTAATATAACTGAAATAAAACCTATATCATCATAACATAAATCCAGTATGTACTTTTTATTATGATTCTTTCTGAAAAGTTACTGTGGTCCTGATATCTGTATCTATATCTTTATCTATATATCATCTATCTATCTATCATCTATTTTTCTAGCTATCCTGCTTATCTATCAATCAATGACTCTTTATCCTTCTATAGTCTAGCTGGATAGCCTTGTATTTTACTATGTTTGAGGTTTTTCTGGGTGCCTCTGATGGTTCTGTTTATCCATTTTGGTAAAGACATCGCTTCACTTTTGGTTGGATTCACAGACTCCCGGACCCCACTGAATTCTACTGATGACCCTCAGGCCTGGAAATCTTTTCTACAGTCCTCAGCCACCGTGATGCATTCAGCCCACCAGTGTTATGCAGAAAATTTAAATACAAGTCTTCAATTTAGCAGATCCACCCACAAGGTTCCAGAAGCTTAAGTCAGCATGAGTCTTTGGGAAAATATCACTCTGGAAAAAATAGTACATGTGAGAAAAATACTGTGAATTTAGAAGCATTTGTTTTACAAACTACAGATGCAGAGTGAAAGAAAATGACATCTCGCTTTGATATTAAGCATTCCTCCATAACACATCCATCTGCAGCGTGTTTTGCAGTCACTTACCCGCTAAACCTCGCAGCACACAGATTTGCACATGAGGTACAATACAGCTGACCCCGTTTTACAGATGGAGAGAATAGAAACATAGAGACACTAGATGAATTTCTCAAAGTTTCCAGGCAGTTCTCAGACATCTGGCATTGGACAGGAGTAAACGAAGTCACAGTTGTCTTTTACTAACAGAAAAAGGGATCAGGGTGAGTTCCAGGCTTTCTTTCTTAAGAGGGGTTTGTTGGCTGAGAACTGGTTCAAAGGGGACTTATCTTGAAGGCATTTTTGCATAGCAAAACCAGAGTCTTTGGTAGATTGTCTGTTTATTTGGGGGAGGTTTGGGAGGAAGGTGGAGCAGCAGTTTTATAATGCAGGGAGGCTTAAAATGTAAAACACAAGACTCAGCATTTGGTCATGGTCCTGTCTCCTTGGGCAAGTTTCTTTATTACTCTGAGCTTCAGTGATCTCATCTTTAAAATAAAGGGATGGACTAGGTCACTGGGTCTCAAAGTACGATCCTCAGGAGAGCAGACTCAGCATCACCTAGGAAATTGGAAATGTTGGAAATGCAAATTCTCTGGGCTCCTGGGCAGCCCAGTTGGTGAAACACTGGACTCTTGATTTCTGCTAAGGTCATGACCTCTGAGTCATGGGATTGAGCCCTGCGTCGGGCTCTGCACTGACCACAAGGAACCTCTTTGGGATTCTCTCCCCACTCCTCCTCTCTCTGTCCCTCCCCTGCTTATGCTCTCTCTGTCTCTCTCAAAATAAATAAATAAATAAATAAACTTTAAAAGAAAAAAAAAGAATTGCAAATTCTCAGGTCTTACCCTTTACCAACTGACTCAGAAAGGCTGGAAGTGGAGCCTGATCTAGTTTGGTGCATGCTAAAATCTGAGGACAGCTGGATCTAAACTTCTCTGAAGGCCTTCTATCCCTATGATTCTGAATCCATCATATTATTGACATGATGAATTTCATCTTTCATATAATTTTAAGAATCTTTTGGGCTCTTCAAACCACATACTGGTTAATTTTCAAGCTCTGTGAAGAAAGTAGGTGTTAATCTGCTCTATTTTAGTGGCAGAGAAACTGAAGTACAAGCTTCCAGAAACTATAGGAATCAAGATGTGAGCAAGTATAGTGTAATATCTCTCTTCCTCCAAATAAAATGCACTTATCCTTTCTTTTGGCAACTCAAGTTTTAGAACCACAGTCGACCAAAACAGAGAATGAGCAGATGTGGAACTCACAGCTATTCTCCTATTGACTTAATGACCTTAGCAAGATGGCCCTAATTGTACCTTGCAGGCCCCAGGTAAAATATGGCCTAATATTATTTGCTGGTTTCTACCTCTCCAGAATGATAGAAGGATACATGGAATAATATAAATCAAAGTTTTTATAGTTCCTCAGAAGCAAGATATAATTTTAAAAGACTTCATGTACATAGGTTTTGCAGGGAGGTGCCTGATCAGAGCCTGTGAAATTTCCTCTTTTCTTTAAGAATATAGCCTGACATGCAGTAGGTGATGAGCAAATGCTTATTGATCACATTGGCCCACAGAGTCCTGCGGGATATATAAAGAAAAACAGTGTCCCATTCTACACGTAACTAGAGGTACATGGCAAATTGAACTGGGCATGGGCTAACCAGACTTGAAGATACCCCAAACCTTGTCAGAGAAAGAACGATAAAAGAAATAGCAAATGTCTAAAACAAAGAATCAATGATATTGGTGGAGCAAGAATAGGCATATTCAAAGAGCAGAACAGTAGATCTTCCATCTAGAAGAAGAACAGGGAACAATGCATACAAATAACAGGAAAGATGTTTGATTTTTCTCCAGCAATTGTGAGTTTAAAATCACCAAAGTCTGTGTAGACTAAGCAGATTCGAGATTGATACAACAGAAGTGATTTAAAATGTTGGAAAGGTAATGCTGCCAGTTGAGTTGGAGGAGTGGGGAATCTGAGAGGTTGGGTAATTTGCTGGTTACACGTTGTTTTCTGTGAGTATACCCAGTTCATTATTGTCAGTTTTCTGCCCTATTCATTGCCTTGGGAAATTGATACCCCAAACTTTATCCCCGGGGCATTCTTGCCTTTCAACTTCAGAATGGGTTGCAAGGTAGAAAATGCAGGTAAGAATCTGGAGAGTGAGAGAAGAAAACACACTGTGTATTTATTCCACCATTGTCCCCCTACATATGCAAGGGTCAGAGAGGGGCAAGTCTTGTTGCATAAACCATAATACATAAAAGTACAGATGCTTGAAATCCCCTCTGGATCTACCGAAAAAGAACCTAGAAGATTGGAGTCCTCAAATGTGTATTATGTAAGTTTTCTCAGATGAATATGATGAAGTTGGATTATTTCCCCAAGATGCTTCCAAACTCTGAGATAATGAGAAAGTGAGCTGGTGCCTGTTCTCTGACCTTTGGCTTGAGGGTCATGAGACAGCTCTGACCCTGGCTGAGAAAGGACCAGGAAACTTGTTCCTCCTCTTCCTCCAAGAGCCAGGTCAGCAGCTTTAATTTTGGAGAGGGGTGGCTTGTCTGAATACCTTAAGGAGGTGTGATCACCTCATTCTCCTTTGTTTCACATCAGTACCTGGAGCAAACCTTTTGAGCGAGTACACCCATCACAATGTTTTTGCATTGTTGAGTCCCAGAACTGACTCCAGGGGAAGATGGTGACCTTCTTGAGGACAGGGGTTGAATTTTACCAGTATTGCATGGTCAGCAATACTGGTAAACCCTTAGCAGTTGATACTTAAATACTTAACCCTTAGCACATCTTTCTATCATCAGAATACCTGCCCTGGCACTGAGTAAGAGCTAGGGGTGTGGGTAGGAGACAAGGCTGTTGAACAAATGAATGAAATGATGGGATGAATGAATAGATGTTGTTCTTCCTCGTTTCTGCTCTTCATGTCAACACAATATAATGATAACCGTTTATTTTGCCCTGGGATGCTGATTTTAGCAACTAAATTTGCTAGTGCAGAGGGACTTGAAGTGAGTTGGATGGCCTCATAGATCTTTTCTGTCTCCTAACATCTTGGTTCAACAAGTAATTGAAAGGAATCAATCTCTCCCTGACTGACAGTTTTGACAGCTGCTGTTCTCAGGATGTCAATGGGTAATCTGTTATTCTCCTCGCCAACTAGAAAGCGAACAGAGACATATGCTCTGTCAGTCTCACTCCTCTGATCTCATGCCTGGTGCCCAGTTCTTCTACTCCTGGCCTTTTGCATTCTTCCCTCCCTTCCTGTCGGAGAAGTGCCTTTACATTCTGAGCAACTCTGAAGCTAAGCTCCTCTGCCTCCAGCTAGAAGCTGGACTAGAGCTCATCTTCTCTGAGTATTATTACAGCCAAGTCTCCAGCTTTGCAAACGAATAGGGCATCATAAATGTAAAGCTGTTCAAATAATAAACGCATCTTTTCTCTATGCTTAGCCAAGGGAAGTGAATATTAAAATGAATAAGAGTAATAATAAAAAGGGAGTTAGCAGCATGGGTATAATTAAACTGAATAGCTCACACACACAAAATAAAGCTCTGAACATTGACTTCCTCTGGGGCACACCCCAGTACACCCAGACCTCGCCTCAGAAAGGTATGCACCACCTGTCATCCTAATGTAAAGCAAACACCTACACTCACCTTCCCGTCTACAGTCAGGAAACAAATTTGGCTTCCTGAGTCAAAAACTCTTTCAGCCCCTGGGAGAAAAAAAAATTTCCTATCCTCAGTATCCTCAGTATTTAAGACATGAAACTACAATTCCTTCAATTTATAGGACAGCTGGTACTAAAAAATGAGGGTCTGAGGCAAGGTATTTGATTTGTATTCAGTGTTATAAGTGCACTTCATCTGTACCTGGAAAACTAGCCAGCAGTACAGTAGGGACTTTTTGACCTTCAGAGCTCCTCTGCAGATCCCTGGTGGGGGGGACTTCTTCCAGAGAATTCACTAGGAAGCGGAAAGCTCTGTGCAGGTTCAGGCATTCTGGGTGGGGCTGCTAACATCTCCACTTTCTCCCCTGGAGCCATTTAAAACCCCAGGAAGAACCAGTCACGCAGACTAGGTCACACCTACCTTCCTGTCTCAAGAGCTCTGCATCCAAATCACCCCTAGGATGAAAATTAGAAAGCATTTCTTCATTACCCTTGGTAAGATGATCCTGTGAGAACACAGTCTCCGGGTTATTTTTCATCTGGAAACTTTGCATCCCTATAACCGTTTTCTTCCAAGGAAGCTATTTATACAAAGGTCTCTCCTAAGACTCTTACTTTCTTTTTTAAGCTTATTTATGTATTTTGAGAGAGAGAGAGAGGAAGACAGAGAGAATCCCAAGCAGACTCTGCACTGTCAGCTCAGAACCCAACAAGGGGCTTGAACTCATGAACTGTGGTGAGATCATGATCTGAGCCGAAATCAAGAGTCAGATTCTTAATGAACTGAGCCACCCAGGTGCCCCAAGATTCTTTCATTTCAAGAAAACAAATATTCACCATAAAATTAATGTGTGTATAATGTGTATGATTTTGTAAACCTCAGTAGCTTCTCCTATTCAGCTTTCCTGTACTTTTGAGACCCAAAGAAGGGCACACATTTCCAGGGACCTCAGGATGTCAATTTCTATTTCTAACTGCCTTCTTCCATAGCCTTTCTCAACTTGGCAAAAAATGCCTCTGAGGTGAAGTCTGGCTTGGTAAGAATTTTCCCTTCTGTTCATTCAGTAATCATGGTCAACTGCTTGGTCTTCTATGAAACTCCCAGAAAGCTAGTTTCATAGAAAATAAGGTCCTTCAGAAAAAAACAGAGCTTTAAAGGCTCTCTCTCTAATGCCCCATTTGACCCTTGACAGAGCTGACAAGCAGAGAGAAGAGATTTGTCTGATATCCTTAGAAACTCAACTCACATTACTTTACCTTTTGTTAGTTTTCACTTTTTCTCTTGTTACTGCTATGTCTTTTGTGTTATGCTTGGTACTCATGATAGCAACCATATTTATCATGGACTTTTGAAAATATTAAGCCTAAAATAGAGCAGAATTAATTGCAAATCTTCCTTACTGTGTGAGTGATCTTGAGAATTCACTTGCCTTCTCTAGGTCTATGTGTCTCAGTTAAACGGAATGTTGGAGCAGGGATAGTGAATGTGCCGTCAAACAATAATTCTCTCTGGGTTATAGTCTCAATGACTGATGATTATCAAGGTGATTGTTGCCTCTAGTAGCATGGATAAATAAAATTAAACAAGTGTATTTTTGCACACAGGATTAATATACATGTATTATGCACCTAAGATGATCCCTAAAAGCCTATTGCCTTAACATTTAATTAATTTTATGTGATGATTTATTTCATTCTATAGGGCAAAATAAATAGAAATCTTAGACTTGGAATTTTGAGTCCTGGGTTTCACTCCAGCATTACTATTTAATTTTGCTATATGACTATAGGCAAGTTATTCAACTTCAATGAGCTTCAATGCCTTCATTTGTGAAAGGATAGCAGATGTACCAATCTTGGAATATATCTATCTAGGGAAAGAGGAGAAATTTGTACCACATTTCTCTAAAGGTCCTTGTAGTTCTCCCATTCAGAAATATAGAAATCTGATACAACTCTCTAAATACTCATATATTTATATATGAAACATCTAGATTATTTGGCCATAAAAAGCAAAAGGTAGGGGTACAGAAAAGCAGAGAAAATGGCAACAACAGTAGAAGGTTCTAGGGATTTCCCTCCTTTGTTGATGGAGATGTGTATTTGTGGAGATGTGTATTTGTGGAGAGCATGGGGAAATCATGATGGAGCAGAAAGAGGCCAGGGTTAATGTGGATCTTCTCCTTTTAGGACTTCTGTTTCACCCTTTCCATATTCTGAATCTGATTCGTTTTAGAAGCAAAGAGCCCTCTGAGAAACTATACTGGGTGTTCCTCATCTAAACACAATTATGATCCCAGAAAGCTGTGTTTTTATAGGGTCTAATTTAAACCAAATTAATTCATTTACATTAATAGTGATTTTAGCTAAATGGCTTCCTGGCTTTTTTAACAAAGGCAAAACATAGAAGGGAAAGCCTATTAAGGACTTAACATTGACACACTGAGTTATAGTTTTGCAGTACTGAAAGATATTTTTTTCATACAAAACCATTACAACACATTGAAAAGGTTAAAGAAGTCATTAACAAAAATAACTCTATTTCTTAATGAATATGACAAAATTTGTCTTGGTTTCTGGCTTCAGATACAAGCACACACCAATAAGCTGAGAGCACTTGGGCACAAGGTCGACACTGGCATAAATGACTTTGCTTAGAAAGTTGCCACAGTCTCACATTTGGTCACACCCACACACACACACACACTCACACACCTACCCAAATCATCAACAAGTGAGGGTAGGAGTACAGGGCGTACTAAAAGAATTTAGGAATTATCCACCAGGCACAGTAAGGATAAATACACTAAATTACCCAGCAGTGCTTTTCACCACCACAGTGTCACCTTTCCAGCATACAAGATACATGTTGTCAGGAAGTGTCCTTTTCACAGAAGGGTGTGGTAGTACAGTCTACCTCTCAACTAGTTTTTTTGTTGGTGGTGGTGGTGTTGTTTTGTTTTGTTTTGTTTTTTCTCTCCTCCCCAGCTATAGTCCCTCTCCTTATGGCAAAGGGGCACATTCTGATTTGGTTCAGAGGAGCAATGGATGTCAGCATCCTGTATTTTGAGACCCAGTTATAGATTACCTATTTACTATGTGAATAGTTTGAAAATTATTTAGATAATAACAGAGCACAATTAACTAGGCAGAGGTATTTTAATCAACCACAAGTCAGCCTGTGTGGTCGAAAGACAACCTAATTGCTTAATGACCTTGAGGAGTTTACTTCCTTTCTCAGGGTCTCAAAAGGGACTGAACCAGATCAGGGGAGCTGCACGTTAAAATCCCCTGGGGACCTTTGAAAACTACTGATGCCCAAGCCACTAATAAAATAAGACTCCAAGGTGGGGGTGGGAGGTGTGGCATGGGTGCCTTTTGAAAGCTCCCCAGGTATTCGGATGTCCAGCCAAGGCTGAGAAGCACACATTCCTTCTCAACACAAGCAATGGACCTTGGAGTTAAACTTCAAACTCTTAGCATATAAAAGCGAAGGATATTTGGAAGTGGACATGCATTTTTTGGGCCTACTCATGGGGGACATGCCCCCACAATCTTGCCACTGGCCAGATGTCAAGTTGAAAACCCAAAAACTAAAGTCTCTCAGGAGCACTTAAGGTGCTTGAGGGAAACCAAGGTTGCTGCTTCCCAAGGTAATATGCAGATCCTGAAGTTTTGTGTGTGTGTGTGTGTGCGCGCACGCGCGTGCGTTTTAGTTTTTCATGAGTAAAGGTTCTTAAGAAATAATACACCACCCAGTAAAATAGCACCCCAAAAGTGCTATTGCCTCATTCTGGCAAGGAAAACTGTGTTTTCCCTTAGGCCTTGCTTCGTAGGCTGGAGTTGCCATGGGAAAGCAAGGCTTTATTGGGATGCCAGAACAAACAGGCTCTGAAACCACCCCAGCATAACTTCTAGAGCTGCCTATAAATCAAAGAGAGCCCGAGGGTCAAAGCCACTTAGACACACACACACACACACACTTACACATACACATACTCCCAGAAAAATATTACAAAGGAGAAGGTGTGTCAGGGAAATCCAACTAAAATTACTGCACCTAAGTAATAATAACTGAAATTTATGTGTCCCTTTCATCCACAGTTCTCAAAAGACACAGAATGTGCTAATATCACTTGTCTTTTGAAAGTTCTCCAGTGTTCTGAGGGATAAAAGAGGAAAGATTCTGCATATAAAATTAGGGAGGTAGAAGAGACCATGAGGGGTCATCTACCTGATTCTTCTGGTCTCAGGCACTGAAACCAAATCGTTTCTTTCCTTCTCGTTTCCAAAGTCAGTTCTACCCCATTCGAGGGTATCATCTTCCATCCACTCTGTTTTTCTCCACGGGACTTCCTACCAGTAATTATTCTGCTGGGATGACATTTTAAAGCTGTCTCTCCCATCTTAACACTCACATGCTAGTGTGTGATATATGGAGGTTAGCTACTGTTAAGCTGGCCACCTTTTCTCCGTTCTTCCCACTTATTCTGATTTCCTTTTTTACCATGAATTCCCATTAGCCCACTAAAGAGTGAACTCCTTCAACTCTGAGGAGGACTACGCTATTATCCTGAGAAACCCTGGCAATGCCCAGTTGGCCTTGATATTTTAAAAAATATTTCTATTCCCACACTGTATTTCTGACTTTAGTGTTTAAGCCCACGTGATTCTGTTCTGTCATCTACAGAAATATGGGATGGCTGGTCAATATCCCCAGCTGGAAAAAGCTCAGTAAATATCAGTTCCCCTCACTTCTTTCTCTCAGGCTGCTCATTTTGTTTTTATTTTAATAATGCTGAATTGAAAATAAGATTAAATTTGGAATCCTTTCAAGAAAAGTTTTAGAAAAGAATCCCACTTTTCCATTTAATGAAGGATGATTTTGTTTAAAAAACAAGGATATTTGCAAGAAGAAGATCTCCCCCACAGTGTGAAGGCTGCCTGGATGGTTTTGCGCTCACACATTCGCCCCACCTGTCCTCAGCTTCTGCAATGGCCACTCCCACCGAAAATGTATAGACTCAGCCCCACTCAGAGCTCTGGGATCAGTCGTGACTCTAGCCATGTGGCTGATTTAGATCTTAGATCTAGTTCAGTACCCTGGAGTATTATCTCCAAGGACATTCATTGCCAGCCTAACCCTGACATCGTGCCCTTATGTTATTCACTTACTTTTTGTCTCATCCTTGACACCTAGTCAGCACCATAACCTGAGTGCCTATCAGAGGCCTTGTGTCTGATCTACATTCTTTGTAACTCACTTAGCACCCCAGGCTTCCTAGGACTGCATTCATTTGCCACCTCCCAAATTCAGTACCTTCTAATTGATGTGAAGACCATTTAGAGTTCGTGATCACAGAAGAAGTGGATGGATGGGAAGCCAACTTGGAATAATTCCTCGGTTCTACTGCATTCTTGCATATGACTTTATTCTGTTCTCATGGTGCCTGGCTTTTTATTGGAGCTTAACCAGAACGTAAACTCAGGACCAGGATGTTGTTTTGTTTTGTTTTTTAATTGTCTTCCCTCCTTATATTATCCATGACTAGACTTCTCCTCCTAGCTCTATCTCAGCTTCTCCAACTCAAGAATAGAGGCAGCTATGCTATACAGAATAATACCCTGCATTACTTGTCTGAATGAGTTCTAATTTCTCTGTCCACTGGAAGAGAGAATTTGGGCAAGTTACTTTAACTCTCTGAACTTCCCATTTACTCATGGCACTTTTATGTGGATCATATGAATTGTGAAAGTTGTATATACTATAAATACATAGGCTGTTTTCTTCTTTTTTCTCTAATGTTATGAGAACAGAGTGGTAACACATACAGAATCTTCTTAAATATTGCCTCAGAATTTTTAGAGCAACTTGGTAGGGCGTTCTTTCTTTCCTGCCCAGTACTGCTGGTGTGTTTTTTGGTCACAGTTTCTAAACCACAGTTTGACAGTCACTAGTGTAGTGCAAAAGTTTGGGGCCTCCGTTTATTTCTCTACTGTGCATTTTCTCAGGTCTTTGACCCTGGCACTTCAGCTAAAACAAACTTCAAAGAAGTAGATGCTAGTGGGAGAACTTCAAAGTCTTCCTACAGGGTCAATTAGCACCTATAAAATTTATCTCTGTTGTCACTAATGACTATTAAACTGAAGTGAGGGCTAATGAGGACTGATAACCAGCACCTCCCGGGATTGCTGTTTTCCAGTGGAAAATAATCCTTAACTCTCTACCTTGACTATCCAATGTGTGATTGGCTTAAAATTCATTAACTATTGTAGATTTGAGGTTCTTTTTATGATTCTTTCAGATGAGGAGCTTTGCTCTGTGCCTGTGTACCTGGTAACATGCATAGTTTAGGTGCCTTCCTGGCCCTGAAAATAAGTAATCAAGACTTCCTGATGAAATGAGAACTATCTTCCAGACGTAGGTGTGGTCCAGAAATCAAGTGAGTACATCAACAGCAGTCAGTGTAGCATACTGTCTAGGTCATAGAGCAAGACTAAGATCAAATCTTACCTCTGCCATTTTGTAGTCTCTTGATCTTGGGTGAGTTAATTGGTCCATCTGTGTCTTTGTCACCTCACTTTTAAGATGAAGCTAGTGAAAATACCAGGAGCTGCAGTGAGTGAAATGGATGAATACAAAATACAGCAGAACCTTGGATCACGAGTAACGTGTTCTGTGAGTGTTCTGCAAGATGAGCAAACATTTCTAATAAATTTTAACTTGATAAACAATGTCTTGCCATATGAGTAGTAGTGATGCCAAATGTCACATGATGACAACTGAGCCAATGGTTCTTGAAATTCGGTTTGATATACAGGTGCTTTGGATTACAAGCATGTTTCTGGAATGAATTACGCTCACACACCAAGGTTTTACTCTAGTCAAGGGTCACTAGCATTTGGTGACCCTGTGAATGGATTTTTTTTATTAACAAAGGCAAGTGATATTTAAAGCCAATGCTAAAAAAAAATTTAAGTGTGAACTGCTATGATGCTTAAAGGATCGTTTCTTATAATAATATCTCATATTATCATGTAATTATAGGTTTGAAATGAGATACATAGATAACATAGATAAAATGATTCAATATGCAGATTTTTGCTTTGGGTCTTATTTATATCTTCTGATTATAAAATTAGCGCATTCTAAATCTGTTTGGGGAGAACCAAAAACTATAAAGGAACAGAAAAAAAAGAAAGCTCCACCTATATACAATTACTCAAAGACATCTGTTATTTTGTCACAATCTCTTTTAAACAAGTTTTATCATCAGGAATACTACTGGAATAAAAATAAAAACAAGTTTTTTGGATATATATGAAATTTCTGATAAATATAATTATTGGTTATTTGGCCCATAAGTATGTGGCTCTTTTTATTATCCTTTCCACTTTTGTTTCTTGAACTTCAGGGCAGGATTCTCACCCCTGACTGCATGTTAGAATCACCTACGGAGCTGTTGTAACAGACTACATTGAAGGCCAACTTTCATCCCTGACCAACTATGAGAGGAGCTGGTGTAGGGGATGGGCAATTGCAGTTTTCAAATTCCTCCAGGTAGGTCTAATTTATATCTAAGCTCAGGAAGCCCTGCTGCTGAGGGACTGAATCCTTCATAAAGGGAACCCATCTTTCCTATCTGAAAACAGTGGTGCTGAACCCTCCTACCAGACCCACGGTACAGGCAAACCAATCTCTGATTAGCATCAAAACTCCTGGAAAAAGCCATCAGAATTATAATCCTTGGTTCCTTTGCTGGACTCCTGCAGTCCCTTCTTCTTTATCACTGTTCTTTGGAAGGTCACAGATTGTCACCAATCAATATATCCCATGACTTGAAAAAATAAATAAATGTTTTCAAATTCTTTGTTCCTTCATAGCATTTTCCTGTCAAGTTTTCCACCCCCAACCCTCATTCCTCATTTAGTTCCTTTAACACTGCCCTCTCCTGATTTACTAGACAGATTGGTATCATGAAAAGGAAACAAAAGGTGTCCTGGAAGGAGACAGTGGTGAGTTTGGGTCTCAGCCCTCCCACCTACCACATGATGGAAGGCCTGAATGAGTAACACACTGTAAGCCTTTGGGACCCTGAGTAGCATATCCCAGGGGGACCTCTTTTGTTCACTCCCCTCTCTCCCTCTTCTACCCTTTTTGAACCTTTCCTAGAGAAGACGGATAGTTTTATTCACCAGAGGACCATGAGAATGTTTCCTACAGAGAGATTCCTACTCCACAGGAGGAAGCTGACTGCACTCCTTGCTCCCTCCTGTGGGAGGATGAGCCCCAACACACACACACACACACACACACACACACACGGACATGGAAAAAAAGAGAGTGAGAGTAAGAAAACTTCAGGAAATGTCAGTGTGTGATGGGCTATGGAAATTCCTCTATGTCCTCCTCAAGAGAATATAGTCTAAAACTCCAAAAATTTTCAAGATTTCTTCACAGTTGGATTTTTGGTTTGGTTGGTTTGTTGGTTTGGGGTTTGGGAAAATGTATAGATGGTCAGAAGAAGTCCTTAGGGCAGCCTAACTGTATTCCTCTTCTCTCCAAAACCAGACTTATTCCAAGTGCAGCAATTGAAAGAGTTACTCTTTACTGAGGGTTTACTATATGCTGTTCTAGATTGGTAAACTTCAAAATGGCATTCTGTGGAAGGATGTATTCTCTAGCAAAGAAAACTACTTGTGTTTCCCACATATGTGACATCATTTTCCAACCCAAATCCTTGCTTATGCTTCTTTTGGAAAGATTTTCTCTTCATCGTCTGTCCAACATGAATTTCCAGAAGACTTCAAGTCTCAGTGGAAATACATTCCTATTCTAAATGTGGATAACATTGACCTATAGCTCTCTTGTGATCTAATCCCTTTTTATACTTTTAAGTTCCAATGTCTAAAATGTTTTCTAATGTTTATTTATTTCAGAGAGAGAGAGAGAGAGTGCAAGTGGGAGAGTGGAGAGAAGGAGAGAGAGAATCTCAAGCAAGCTTCATGCTGTCAGTGCAGAATCCAACATGTGGTGCAATCTCACAAACAGTGAAATCATGACCTGAGCCAAAATGAAGAGTAGGACGCTTAACCAACTGAGCCACCCAGGCACCCCATCTAATAATGTTTTATAGGTTCTGTTAGACTATACTATAATCTTCATGATGTGTTTTTACAGCAATGCTTACCACAGTGCCTGGCACATAGCAGGCACTCAATAAACATTTTTTTAAATTAATGAATGGATTTATTCCCAGTAGTCCATAGTTGTTGTCTTTTTCTCCTTCCCTTTAATGAGATTTATAAGGGTATGAATGAATTGTAACAATAGACATTAGCATTTCTCCTGATAATAATGTTTATTATTACCATCATTCTGATTCTTATTATGTGATATGGAACAACAGTTTTTACATAGTGTTTCTTGAAAGTTATGAAAACAAAACATTCTTCTTAACTTTGGCTAAGCCATGTTGAAAAAAAAACTACTTGAT
Organism: Cryptoprocta ferox; assembly: GCA_028646485.1. Classification (NCBI taxonomy): domain Eukaryota; kingdom Metazoa; phylum Chordata; class Mammalia; order Carnivora; family Eupleridae; genus Cryptoprocta; species Cryptoprocta ferox. Next base: position 73,908,432 of record CM053573.1, read on the forward strand.
TAGGGGATCATGAGAGGAAACCTCTTTATAATCCCTAAAAGAGTTGTCTGGCACTGTTATATAAATGAAGAATAAATATGCAAAAACACAGCAACTTGGGATGTATTTGGTGGAAAATACCAACTTCTCTTCTGGTATTTAATATTGCTCATACATGTGACTAGAAACTAGAAATCTCATCGTTGATAATCATTTTTAACAATGGCTCTTAATACTGACAGAGTTCTTGCCACAGATGAGTCACTTTTCACTCATGGATTAATATCCTGGATAAGAATGGAGGACACAAGAGAGAGACAGGTTGGTTGCTTAAGTTTATCCAGAAGTGTAATGCTAATATTGCAATAAGAAACCAGTATGAGTATGCTTGATGGGAAAACTCATGAATTGTTTTTTTTTTTCCATAATGAAGATGAAAAAATTAATTCATTGAAGAAATGTTGAAAAGAAAGAAAAGAAGAAGGAAAAAAACCACTAACCTGTTGCTCAGTGACTAATACCTTTAAAATGTGGGTACATTTCCTTACATTTTTTTCTACACACATATAACGTATTAATACAATCTCTAGTCACAGTTGTTTAAAACATCAGGATTATGGTAAATATTCAGTTTAACATTGTTTTGCACTTGATAGCATGTATTTTTCTGTATCAGTATGTATCATTTGAACACATGAGTTTAGTGGCTGTACTGCATTAGAATGTTTGGATATATTATAAAATTATTTATTTACTTTCTCCACTGTCGATTATTTAAGTTGCTCCAGTATATTTGAAAGCTTCTGTCATGAATGACATCTTAGTGAATATCTGTGTGCCCAGATTTGAGTGCATTTGTTTTCTTAAGTTCTACTTCTAGATGCAAAATCACCACTATTTTCTTTTCAGTTTGGGAAATGTACAGAACTAAAGGAAATGACAATGTTACAAGTTACCTTTAGCATTGTGATTCTTTACAAGGATTGAGGTTCAGGGCATGATATGATGAAATGAGTTGTGATCTGGAACCCAAGGGAACTGGCTTCAAACTCAAGACTGACCTCCAGCCCCCAGGCCGCAAGAGGGGGGGTTTTGCTCTGCCTCATGCAGGTGAAGCCTGGGACTCTTTGGAGTTCCTTATTTTAGGACCAATTTGAGCAGGGATTTTGAACTTGAATGTGTATCAGAATTATCTGGAGGGACTTGTCAGACAGAAATGTCTGGGCCCTACCCCCAAGATTGCCACATTCAGAAGGTCTGGTCAGAGTCTAAGTATTTGCATTTTTAACCATTCCTAGCTGTTGCCTATGTTTCTGGCCTGGGGGCCACACTTTTGAAAACAACTGAACTAGAGCAACTGTTTAGAAAAGGAACCAGGAGGGTGAGAATGCAAGGGAAATGTCTTCACTTATTTAAAACAAAACATAGATAAGAATCAAAGCAAAACCTTTCCTGGGAAGTACAGAGAAAAGGATCACCAGATTCTCTCCCCTGCAGCCCGACCATGCCCTCAGGGACTCCTGCTGATTGTTTTCCCCATAATGCGACATCTCCAAGATAAGGTTCTTACCCTTTAATATTCTAGGCCAGATGTGATTCCATACCCCATCTTTGGTTCTCGGGAAAATAGCTGAGGTAAGTTTGAATTGTTCAAAATTACTTTACAGATACTAAAGGCCAGGTGGAAGAGAACAACATACAGGAAGCAGAAAAAAAGTCTAGCCTTCATAGTACAAATATATGACAATTTTATTCGTTAATGGGCTTCAAACAATTATAGCCCTGAGTCAATGCACACCCAGCCTCTCAAAATGGCTATATTGCCACTGTGGGTCCTTGGCAACTTCCTAGACTTTTTTCCTGGTTCCCCTGCTTTCCAGAGAGAGACTCATCCCTCCATACGACTGGAACCACACCCCTGTTCACCTACTGCATGCTGTCTTTTGGTCACTGAGTGACTAAAGGTATTTATAGCCAACCTACTTGGTTTATCTTAAGGGACATACTTCTTTCTCTAGCATCTAGCAGGACTTGCCAGTTGATAGAGAGCTGACCCAGCCTAAGTTACAAACATTCAGATCCTTCTCACTATGTCTAGATAGGCAAAGCCCAATAATGCTTTAGTCACAGCATGACTCTACCATATGTGTAACGAGAATTGTGCACCCACAGTAATTATGCTGCGGGACAGAGCAGATCCTGTCACTAAGTGAGTATGAAGCTGTGCACAATTAGACTGATGAAAGGAAATGGGGATGTTCAGTCAGTTCCCATGCACACAGGGGAGTTTAATTTAGGACTTTTGGTATGACTAAAAAGGCTGAATCTAGAGCTGATGCATAAACACAACAGGGAAAAGATGGGAGAAATAACACTTACTGAGTGCTTATTGTACTCTGTGATTGTACAAAGTAGTTTCTGAGAGAGTTATCTAAAAATACAGTAGGCTACCTTAAAAGATAATGGCTTACATGTTACTGGAGACATTCAAACCATCTTCACGTTCAAGTTCCTCTTCTTCCAATCAACCTTCAGCTTACTCCCATTCCCTGGATCTTAGATTTTGAGTGATTCTGAATCACTCATTTTATATTTTCTAACTTGTCTTTTCCCTTCTACTCTTGCCCTTAAAATCCATTGCAGTTAGAGCAGTCATTTAAAAATGTGAACTACAGAGGTGCCTTGCTGGCACAGTCTATAGAGTGTGTGATTCTTGATCTCAGGGTCATGAGTTCAAGCCCCATGTTGGGTAAGGAGCCTACTTAAAAAAATAATAATTTTCTTTCAAAAAACTTTTTCGTGTTATTTTTGAGACAGAGAGAGAGAGAGAGAGAGAGAGAGAGAGAGAGAGAAAGTATAAGCAGAGGAGGGACAGAGAGAGAGGGAGACACAGAATCTGAAGCAAGCAAGCTCCAGGCTCTGAGCTGTCAGCACAAAGCCCAATGCGGGGCTCGAACACACAAACTGTGAGATCATGACCTGAGTTGAAGTCAGCCACTTTACTGACTGAGCCATCCAGGTGCCCCAATAATATTTTTTTTAATCTGAACTACACTATAACTATACTTAAAATACTTCAAGTATTCAAATATACTTGGAATAAGAACTAAATTCCTTAAGATGCCCACCTCTCTACTGTCATTCCTTCTACCCTTTTCCATGTTTGTCATGTTCCTAACCATAGGACTTCTTTTTGTTCTTTGACCAGGCCATACTCATGCCTTCCTCAGCCCCTTTGCATGTGCCATTCTTGTCAGTGGTGTTCTCCCCCAGAATAATGTCAGGTCCACCTCATCATTTGGATCTCCAGCTAAATGTTTCCTCTTCAGAGAAATTCATCCCAACAACCCTCTCTAAAATCTAAATGCCTTTACTTGCAAACACTGGCTTTAAACTGATTTTCCCCCTAGATTCTCTTCACGGCCCCTATCACCACTTTAAATGACTTTATTAATTGGGTTACGTGGTACTGTCTTTTTCTTTTCCCCCACAGGAATGTGTACTCCATAATAGGAGAAGCCTTGCCAATTTTATTCACAACAGCATCCTTAGCACCTAAAATACTGTCTAGATGGAAAAAAAGGAGAAAGAGGGGGAGGAAGGAAGGGAAGAAGATACAAAAATGAGTTAAAAAGTTTTTAACTACCTGTTTTCAGCATTTCAGTAGCTAGTACATATTTTACAAAGTATTGTACATTTATTTTAGTTTTTAATGGTTTTGTGTGGATGTTAAGGACCAATAAACTTACACACAATCCAACCCAGATCCCTTCTCTTCCAACCAAATTGTTATCTTTAATCACTCTCTTTTAGAGATGGAGGAAATTGAAGGCCTGTGCGGTTGACTTGCCCAAGGTCATGTGACAGAGCTTAGACAAGTTCTTTCCACTGCATCATGCTGGAATTTCTTAAACACTCCAACCAGACTTACACCTTTCCTCTAAAGAAAGCAAGAGAGAGTTCAGAGTCCTTATTTTTAAACCTGCATTAAATGGAAACCTTTGGAAGAGCAGGTGGTGGTAATGTTATGAATCTGGCTCAGCAAGGGAACACTGAGGTCATGATATTTTTCACATTTAGTAACTTCAAAAATATAGGGATGATGTAAACTTCCTAAGACTTGTTGCCAACCTAGTGATACCGGTAACTTTGGGCAGGAGGTCGTCTGATTGGTCAGGGCAAAAACATGTATGGCCAATGGGCTCTCTCCAGTCAAGGGAGATGCTCTGGTAATGCTTTCAGATGGCTGTCTTGGATTCACATCCTGCTTACAGTAACACTAGCAAGGCTGCTTAAATTTCCTATTAGATATAAGACAAAAATATCCTATGATGCGAAGAAGTTGTTAAGACCAAATAGTACCTACTTCATGGAGTTGAAAGATTTAATGAGTGGACACATCAATAATGTGCTTCACACATACTCTGGCACTTAGTAAGTACTCATTAAATGTCACTTTTTAAAATGAAAAAAAAAAGTTGAAATGAGACTGAATTTGGCTGTTTGATTTTCTGAGTGACATTGGGTCATGCACCATTCAGCCTATTTTGAATTCTGCTTCAAGTAACTCACCCTCAATGGAAGAATCACACAAGCATAGGTCAGAACTTAATGGGACATTCATAGGATCACCTGGTTACAAATGAGGTAACTGAAACAAATACCACCATCACCAACAAGGATAGAGAGACTTAATCCAGGGAAATAAAAGACTGCAATTCAAATACAGATCTATTTTTTCCCCAATCTATAGCCTTCCAGACAGCAGTGTTTATTGCATTTTGCATCTGGCCTATTTTTAAAACTTCCTTCTATATTAATTACTCTTAGCCCCCTAAGGACAAGATATATAGCTCCACTTTTAGACCAGAGGTCCCCAGTAGGTCTACATTCATTCTATCTATCCTACTGGAAGATCTCATGACCACACTATAGATATCTCATGACATACGGGATCAAAAATAGCAGATCGTATCTAAAGATCTTCCACACCTAAACTCCTATGATTCTATCTTCATAATGATGCTTCCAACCCAGTTATTCTTGAATGGTTCCCAAGTATACTGTTTAAGATGGAACGGAAATAGGTAAAATGGTTAATATCCAAAATGATTGTTTAAATGGCCCTTAAAAAGATAGGTATCAATCATTTAGAATTATGTTCTATACAATATTTTATTCCCAAGAAAAAAAGGATAAAAGATGAGTTTCTGTAAAAGACAAAGAATTCTAACCTTAAAGGTGTTTTAAGAATAGTCCTGTTGTAAATATACCCCAAATTTGGTGGAATTTACATTTTCCTTTTTTTAAGAATGATTCCTAGGCTAATGCTAATTGGTAGCCTGTAGTCCATTGTTTTATAAACAAATCCCATCAATTTGTAATCAGAACTAAGAAACATAAAAATCATTTTGCCTTTTACTCCAGCTAAGTGCTCTTGTAGCTTTATTTACTATTTTTGATATAAATCAACTAAATTTTACAATTCATTTACATAGAAACTATAGGATATTTTAACTCCATCTGATTGACCTTCAACTAGCATTTAAGCTTTAAAAGGGAAGTTAAACAATTCACTTCATCTCTGTGCTGATGGAGGTCGAAAAAGTTAACACTTGGGGCACCTGGGTGGCTCAGTTGGTTAAATGTCTGACTTTGGCTTAGGTCATAATCTTGCAGTTGGTGGCTTTGAGCCCCGCAAAGGGCTCTGTGCTGACAGCTCAAAACCTGGAAACTGCTTCAAATTCTGTTCCTCTCTCTCTTCCCTTTCCCCGTTCACACTCTGTCTCTATCTCTCAAATATAAAGATTTAAAAAAAAAATTTTAAGTTAATGCTTGCCCCAGGGCTATTAGTGAGATCATTCTCTGCAATTTATCACATCAAGGGTAGAAAAAGAAGAGTACAATAAGTGAGGAATGAAAAACATGGGTTTGAGTCCTGGCTCTGGTGCTTTGCACAATCTCTGACTCTTAGACAGGTCACTTCCTTTTTTTCTGAGTCCAGTGACTTGGTCTGTAAAATGAGGGTGGTATCTACTAGATAATTCAATCCCCCCTCATGATAAGTCAGGGATCTGTAGATAAACACCAAAACGTTTAAGAGATGGCACAATTACATTCCTTCTACACTCCCACGTGCCTAGGAATGACTTAGCAGCAGAAAATAGCTGTGCTCCTCTCAATGTGGATTTAGCTTCTTCCAACTCCAAGCAGCTGGACAAGCAAGCAGACGTATTTGTGCTACTGCAGAAGAAAATACCAAGCTGCCTGTACTCTTCAGTGTTTTGCTGAAAGATAGTTTGGGATTTTTCACTTCCACATACTAGTAGTGAAAACCCAGCCAGTCTGGTGTCTGCATGTGCAGTGCATTTCTTGTGGGGGTCCACTCCCTTCTTGTAGCACACAGCCAAGGAGAGTTCAAATCCTCAGCCTCTCTGACCCAACTCACTACAATAGCCTTCCAGTCTATGCTTACTCCCCCCTTCCTCTGTCTCTTCTCATCCCTGTCCCAGGTTGACCTTTCTAGAACAAAAATCTGACCACAGTCAAGACCTGCTTAAAAAGTCGTTGGCTCCTGGGGTCGCCTGGGTGGCTCAGTCGGTTAAGCATCGGATTCTTGGTTTTGGCTCAGGTCATGCTCTCATGGTTTTGTGGGTTTGGCCCCACGTTGGACTCTGCACTGATTGTGCAGAGACTGTTTGGGATTCTCTCTCTCTCTCTCTCTCTCTCTCTCTCTCTCTCTCTCTCTCCTCCCCCCCCCACCTTGAACTTCTCTGTCTCTCTAAAAATAAATGAATAAACTTAAAAAAAAAAAAGCTGATGGCTCCTGATTGCCCTCAGAATAAAATCTAAAATACTTAGCTTTACTTTCACATGATTTACTCCCATCCTATCTTTGCAATCTCAGCTCTTTCCCCATTCTTATTCCTATAGCTCATGTCCTACCTCAAGGAAACATGTGTTCCTCTATAATAACATCAGACTGTATTTATTGAGCATTCTCATGGTGTCAGGTGCTTTTACATACATTATATCATTTAATCAAAAAAATGTACTTCAAGATAGGTATTATCATTATCTCAGTTTTCAAGAGAGATTGACTAACTTGCCCAAGGTTACTCATCTTTCAGAGAGGTGAGCAGGGCTCAGACACAGGTCTGTCTCTATGCTCTGTCTTGCCCAGGCTCTCTTTCAGAGACACTGCACCTCCACTTCTTCTCATATGCTCTTTCTTCATTCTAGAAAGTTCTTTCCATTTCTACCTGTCTGAACCCCACCTATTCCTTAAAGCCATCTAAAATGTCATATTCTCTGTGAATATATTTTGTGTTCTTCTAATGGAATAAACATTCTCTGTGCTCCAGTATTTCGCTTATAGACTCACACAATATTATAAATTATAACAGATATTTGTTATACCTAGGTATAACATACCTGAGACTCCTATGAAATTGTGAGCTCCTGGGGGGCAAGGGCCATGTTAACTCCACACCTGACATTTAGTACAATGCCTAGAACATATGAGGTATTCATTAATGTCTTTTGGAATGAATGAAGAATGAATAAATATTTCTCTTTTATCTTTATTATCTTTATGTCTAAATTTAGATCTGAGAGAGATGTTGCAAAATCAATCACTGAACACTACACAGTAGTAGGGGTTGGCAAAGAAAGAAAACTTACAAAAGAGCATAGCTTAAATTTCAAAAATAACTAATTTGTACTCAAAACATTATACTACTTGTGATAAAACTGATTACTCCTAAAATAAACCACCACCACTTTATTGTAAGTGACTAAAAAAAAAAAATTCTACTGGTCCCATGGTTAAAAATAGCCATTTTGTCTAAATTGCTCAAGCATTAGTTGTCTTCCAATCTTGGAGCAAAACAAGCTTCCAGTCTTTCTGTGAGGATAGTTGGTGATGTTTTCTTGCATGAGCTGAGCTCACATCTAGGCAGAGGATTGGGTGTGTTCCATAGTGAGTGCCACATTTTTAGTTTATTACAACAGCAATAACAATTACAAAGACACAAGCACATGGCCCAGTGTAAGGCCTTTGTGGAAAGCGTTATTGCAGTCACACAGCAAGACGTTCCAGATTTAGTCAGGCATGCCCATTTACCCACCGAGGGAAGAAAACGCGTCTGCGATGTAACACGCCAAGAAGATATCATTTGTTCAAAAACTGCCAGCTATTGTAGAGAAGGTAAGTAAAGGCAAATCAGTGCCAGCAAACTGTGTTTCACATCTTTGAGATGGCATTAATGAAAAAGAAAGCTTTCTTTCGGTAGCATCTGTTAAACATGTCACTCCTTCCCATCTCTGCCCTAGCAAGAAGAGAAAAACAGCCACCATCTCTTATCTCTGCCTCTTATCTCTTACTTTGGGGCCAAAATAATATTCTGAAACACAGATTTGTGTATCATGTTACAAGTTTTCCTGTGAATCTAAAATAATCTACCCTCACTGCCTAGAATAATGAAATGAGGTTTTCAAGGCCCACCTTACTTCAAGCTGAAACACTGTTCCCCGTCCCATAAAATTCCTACCCTACTATATTCTTCAAGGCGTGGCTCAATGATCCCTTTTCCAAGGAAGCATCTTACCTTCAATTCAGAAGAAACCTTTTTCTGAATAGCCCTATCTATGTTTTGTTTGTTTGTTTCTGTGCTTTGTATTGAGTTCCCTGCTTACAGACTGTAGAAGCCCCAAGGTGAGAAAACACATCTTATTTAATTTTTGTATCTTGCAAAGCATTAATAAAGTGGCTGATCAAGCAAGTTTATATGTTATTGAATAAATTACTAAACACATGAGTTTTTGTTGTTGTTGCTGTTTGCAGTTAAACATAAGAAGGATTGAGGCCTGGCTGCCTTTTCCTCATACAAAAATTCCTGATCTCAAAATATAATCTCAATAAAGAAGATTTGAGTCAGGTTGTGGGGAAATATCATGGAGCCACAAATATTAAGAGATAAGAAATCAACATGATAACAATGGACCACCTTCATGGTTCCAAAATATGCTTTTAGAATTCTGCTGGTTCTTGGTGTCCTATCTAAATCCAATTTTATAAGTGTGACAAGCTAGGCTTGTAAAGCCCAGCCTTTTGGAATGAATTTTTCCAAAACTCGTGTTTTCCTTCTGTGCTAACCCCTAGTATGTACTGTGCAGTGTTCAGTGATTGATTTTGCTACATCTCTATGAGATCTAAACTTAGACATGAGAATAATAAAGATAAAAGAGATATAATTATTCATTCTTCATTCCAAAATTCCTAGCCTTTTGTTTAAAACAAAAAGGGGGAGCCTGGGTGGCTCATTCGGTTGAGCGTCTGACTTTGGCTCAGGCCATGATCTCGTGGTTTGTGGGTCTGAGCCCCACATCGGGCTCTGTGCTGACAGCTCACAGCCTGGAGCCTGCTTTGGATTCTGTGTCTCCTTCTCTCTGCCCCTCCCCCACTCATGCTCTGTCTGTCTCAAAAATAAACATTAAAAATATTTTTTAATAAAAACAAAAAGGATATGAAGAAAAGATGAGCTTCTTGGGTTGAAAATCATTAAAAGTGATTGCTGGTAAATGTTTTTCAAAATGATAATTTCTCTTCCTGTCTCTTAGAGTCTTTTGGAAGCATAGCATCCTCAGTGTTTCATGTTACAGTTGAAGAAACAGGTGCAGAGAGATTAGCTCACCCAAGTCCATGGGGCAGTAAGCGGTGGAGAAACAATATGAAAGCAGGGGTTTAACTTTGGAGTTTGACATTAGACTCATGTTATGATGTCTTGTCTAAGCTACTCTTTCCGCTGCCTCCTTCTTGAAACAAGACTATTCATCTATTTTCTTTGCTCCTCATGGAAGTAATCTAAGAAGGAAGCTTAAGACTTTTCCCTAATCTTAAAGCCTGTTCAAGAGCCTATAACTCTGAATGTATTCTTTGGATTTTAAGATATATCTTTCATATATGTGAGATCGGACTTATCTAAGATGTATGTTCATTTTGTCTAAAGTACTTTTTAAGTTGAAATAGCAACATCTTAATTTTGCAAAAGGCTCATTATATTTATTTAATCCTCAAAATGAATTACATATTTATGGGTTACTAAAAAATCAAATGGACTGAAGTAACGGAAACCAGGAATTAAGGCTAAGAATGTTCCCTCATAACAGTTTCAGTAGAGCTGGAAGAAGGATCCACACAGTCCAAGACCGAAGCCCAAAACTTGTTTGTTTCAAAGAGCAGTGTTGCCAGCTCTGTTTATTTATTGTCTATTATTTTTCTGTTTCCCAATCCAATGGTATTTGATTGTATTTTCACTGAATCTTTCCTATTACTTTTTCCAAGTTCATTTTATTGTGTCTTTCTGACTTCTCATCTTTTATGTTTGGTGACTTTCTTTCTTGGTTGGTAGTGAGAGCATTAAGAGAGTCTGCTTCTGAGTATAATTTTGCCTTCAAATCATACATAAATTATAATAGTAACCATCAGGTATGAATAAATGATGGTATATCTATATGATACTATGCAACACTTAAAACACTCCTAAATGATTTCCATCATAAGCAAAAAAAAAAAAAAGTTATAAAGCATGTTAAACAATACTATGCCAATTTTTAATACACTTTTATGCTTAAAATATACTTCAAAGATATTTACTGGTCCTTATCTCTAAATGGTGGTATTAGAGCTGAATCTTGTTTTATCCTTATGCCTTTATTTTTTTCATCTTTAAAAAACATGATTGACAGTTATAATCACTTAAAATTTTTCTATTCAATTTTCCATCAGTTTTCTAAAAGATGACTAAGATAATAATTAACATATATGGAAAATGTTCATGAAATTAGATTAAAAGAAACACTTAAATATGTGTTATAATCTTAACCCTGTAAAATTTAATTACACAGACAAAAAATTAGAAATAAACAAAAATATAAACCACTGTGTTCCTAGTTGGAAAGTTATGAATTCATTTCATTTTCTTCAGTATTTTTCCAAATTTCTGCAATGAAATAAAATGAACTTTATAAGAGGAAAACAAGAAATAGATGTTATTCTTTATAAAGGCTTATGCCACAAGGATTTTTTTTTTTGGACATGCCCACATGACCCCTAGGCTGTTCAAAGAAAATTCTAGCTGCTTCTTGCTCCTTTTCTTGTCCGTCTCTCATTCTATTCTCCACACTGTTGATAGGTTCTTAAGAATCATTCTCTATCATTTTCTAATCATAGGCTCCCCTGATGGGAACTCTGCAAAGATTTTTCACTGCCTCTGAAATAGAATTTGAAATTTTTGACATCAGCAACAAAGCTCTCCATTCTAACCTCTGAGTATGTGTGTATGCTTATACTCACTTTTTCTCTAAACATATTCTTCCTTCAGGTTAAAATGAACACCAAATTCAACTCTCTGCCTGCAAGAACTTGAGTCCTTGCAAAAAATAATACCATTTTTTAATAACATCATTCCCCACTCATATCAGAATGTGACAAAAATTTCCTAGACCCTCCCTGATTGCCTCGTCTGGGATAAGCAACCTGCTTATACTTTTTTATGGCCCTTACATCATATTGCCTTCAATTATAGTCATTCATGTTAATGTACATATTAAGTATCCAAATAAATTATCTTAAATAGAATTCAGTACATGTATATTTCTATATTAGTACTCTTTGAAGTTCTGTGTCTTATCCAGCTGTATGGGGTTGCTATCGCCATTATATGGTGAGAGCTTGCATAAAATAGGTGCTTAGCAAGAGAAGATTGTAGGGAATTATTAAATAACTATTTTCTTTTCTAAATCATGCTGATCTGATATACCAGAAATCTGGGTTGTTAACTGGGTTCTCTGTTTCTGTTTTTGGATCAGCAAACAGTTATAAATTTGAACCTCCAAACACCAGGATTGTATAATACTCCTTTGCCTGCTAGAGGGCTGTGAAGAATTGAGTCCATTCCATGAAGCCAAAACCTGACAGAAAAAGTCTCTCAGTCAGAAGTAAGGGTGACCACACAGGTGAGAGTTGATTGTATGTTTGGGGAAAGGATGCACTGGGATGTCCAGTGAGGCACCCTGAGCAAGTCAGCTTTATAAGGACAGAGGACAGAGCTGGGGGATAGAGACTAGAAAGAAGTGAGTGGTAAGTCAAAAGTCTAATCCTCAGGGGGCGCCTGGGTGTCTCAGTCGGTTGAGCATCAGACTTAGGCTCAGATCATAAACTCATGGTTATCGGATCCAAGCCCCACGTCGGGCTTAGCCCTGACACCTCAGAGCCTGTCTCAGATTCTCTGCCTCCCTCTCTCTCTGCCCCTCCCCCACTCACACTCCCTCTCTCAAAAATAAACATTAGAAACATTAAATATTTAAACTTCAATCCTCAGCAAACACACAAGAGAAGTGCTTTTGCCTATGGCTGCCTTTCATTCACATGCTCCCACAGCATGATGTATAGGAGAGTTAGTAGAACTTGTATGGCCAGTAACAATATGGTCCCTTTGCATTTATTTCCCCCTTCCTTGCACATTAATAATCAGACACATGTAACTCTCTCTAAAGATTGGTGAAACTGTTTTCAATACTTAATGAGCCTTTCCAGTTGAAAAGGGGTCTGGTCTGGTCGTGGGATTCAGAAATATCCGTAAAATCTTGAAATCTTGGGGATGAGCACAAGAAATAAATTACAAAGGCATTCAGTTCAAAATCTCGGACTCCAACATAGAAGGTGGTGGCTGAGTAGCACAGTGTCTTGGTCATGGTCCTCCTCACCTGTCCCTCAGGCAGTGTCTGACTCTGCAAACAGAAACTGAATGAACAGATATTTCTAAAACTCTTGAAAACAGTGTAGAATTTCCTTAGAACCTATCCCAAAGAAATGGTAAGAGAGTGATTCTCCATACTTCTGCACAGAAGCCAACATGAGTTCAGTACAAGATTCCAGACCCCTTGAACTCCTTGAGTCCTCTGATGTCTAGGTGGTGGTAGAGGTAAAGATGGATGCCAGAGAAACCCAGTAGGTCTCCAAAGACCATGAAAAAGAATGCTAGCAGCTTAACAGTAACACCTCCAAAGATACTAAAGCAGGAAAGAAAGTAGTGACAGGTATGATGTGATGAAGGGAAACCACGTTCAGAAATAGAAATGGGAGACATTCTTTTGAATTTCCTAGAAATAATGGGGAATGATTTAGAAAGGATTGAGGTCTTATTTATTAGGAGATAGCAAAATCAATTATTAACAAGTGGTAGCATTAGGCAGCTGTTAAAAGTTAAGGATTTGGAGCCAGAGAGCCTGCCTTTGAAGACCACTTTCTGGCCATATGGTAGTGAGCAAGAGATTTAACCTCACTAAGCTGTGATTTCTTCCTCTTTGACATAGGGAAGGGGGACACATGTATGGCTCTGTCTTCACTGGATTCACTAATTTGCCTTGACCCATAGTGAGGTCAGCTTCACCCCTTACATCACACTCTGACCTCACTGGATCCCTCCTAGGGAGCAGGAATTATTAACCTAATTGGCCAGATCCTAAGAGGGCCATTGTGAGAATAAACAGTGTCTTTTTCTTTTTCTTTTTTTTTTTTTCTTTTTTCTTTTAGAGAGAGTGCTCTAGTGGGAGAGAGGGGGTGGAGGGAGGGATGACCTGAGCTGTAATCAAGAGTTGAATGCTCAACTGACTGAGCCACCCAGGAGCTTCCCCACTTTTTAAATAACTGTCTTAAAGTTAGATTCCATGACCCCATTTTTACCCTTGATATCCCTTTAGGAAGCTAACCACACTCTGTGCTTTTTCCTACCCCTACGTAAGCTGAAAGCTGGGTGAATAGACAGACACTGGGCCTGCTTCTCCTAAGCCTCAGGCCTAAGATGTGCTCTCTTTTGTAGGCTTTCCCAGACATTAATAATATAAGCACTTTCTTTCCCATTTGGCTGCTTATCCTTTGGTGAATATGCTCTTTGGCTAGGAACTCTGAAGAGGAGGGATGAATGGTAGGATTTGGACACCAAACCAGCCGCACCCTAAACCACACCCAGAATGCATCATTGTGCCTTTTTATAGGATTTTGGAAGGATTAAATGAGAGAATGCATGTAAAATGCTAAACTCAGTCCCTGGCATATAGTACCCCCTCAATAAATGTTAATTATTGTTAATAATACACACAGATTCTAAAAATTTGCCACCGGCTATTCTTACCTGATCAGATAGCTCCCAAGTTTTGGGAAAAGTGCTTTAGGGTTGAATACCTGAATGTTTGACTGACGGAAATTGAAACAAAATAGGTTGTCTTAGCTTACCATGAATTTTCTTCCTGTGGTTTAATAAAGAAGAATTTCCTTTGAGGCACAACCACTTTCTCTTCTGGGAGAGTTCACTCTGTGGAATGTTCTAGTTATACATATAAGTACCTATACTTTGGCAGTTGGGTAGCCAGTACTGGTGAAGGGATACAAATGCAAATTCCTCAAACCTGCTTGGACAGATTCTGCTTAATGAATCATTGAAGCAGGGAGTGAGCTATATCTTCTCAAAGATTTTTCCTTTCTATATTAAACATTCTTTTTAGATTTTTTTCTTGCAGAACTACAGACCAGAATTGGGAGTAAAGGATTCATATTCAGGAAAAGGATCTGGTAGAAACAGCCCTAAAGAGTAGACCCAAGCAGCATATTGGGAGGCTAGATGCAGAGTAGACACTCAGGAAGACTTTGTCCCCTTGTGATATGATTGAGTACGTAGGCTCCAGGAAGCATTGCTGTCTAATATTTATTCCCCTTCTAGATTTGCAATTCCCTTTTACTGTTTTTGTGTCCTTGATAGATGGTTTTAAGCCTCATGCTTAATGCTTAGGGAATGGCAGAAGAGGCCGGTCTGTGCTTAGGGGAACCAGTAAGGGACAAGGACACGTAGTTCACCAAAGTGGTTATGAGGCTACAGAGAGTGAACCAGTTGGTGACAGCTGCGGTCTGGATAACAGAAAATGTAAGCTTTTCTGAAGAATGTCCAGAGGTACTTCTGGAGCAGGAGATTTGCCCAGCAATACAGATTGGGGCACCCTTTATCTTTAGCTATAACCAGAGAGGGATTTGAGAGGATAGAGAACTTGCACAATACAGGAGAAACCCAGAACTGAACAGCATCAACCAGCCTTTGGAGAAGTGGTCCTGTTTCTGCATCTTATTCTTTCTGAGCTTGAATATGTCCTTTTCACTCTCCAAGCTTCAGCGTCCTCCTCAGTCAAATGAAGGCCAAGGTGCATCACCTTTAGATACCTCATGACTCTCAATACCATCGCCGACATTATTTTATATTCAATGAATCATTCAATCAAGCGCTTGTTGTTTGCCATGTTCAGGCACCAGAAAATACAAAGATGAATAGGACATGGTCTGTGAACTCAAGAATCTTATATCCAAGGGAGAGAGAGAAATGTATAAATAGATGATTTACATGCATTGTAAATGTGTGTTCAAGGGGACAGTCCCAGACTGAGGTTGTTGAGTATAGCTTCCTGGAGGTGACACTCTGATTCTTGAGGCAACCTCAGATTGTCCATTTGAATCATGCTCTCCCTTTCCTCAATTTTGTGAAATATGGTGAGTACAGGAGAGATCTCTTCTTGCTGATAGTCTTTCCGGCACAAATACAAATTAGGGAAGAACAGATTGCTAAGCAGTAGGAGCCATAGAAATAAGTGCCTTCGAGCCAGCATAGTGATAGGCAATGGGCTGGTTTTCAGTTGACGGAGTTCTAATTCTGATAGCCACTTGCTTTGCCATGTAACCTGGGACAATGCAGGAGACAACTCCGAACCTCATTTCCTTCACCAGTGAAAAGGAAATAAATACCCTTGTTTGCTCCCTCTCCACCCAGAGGGCTGTCATGAGGACCAAATGAAATACTGGATCTGAAGGGGCTTCATAAGATACATGGGAGCTTCCTCATCAGTGGGGAATGTACTGTGAAGAGTCTGGCCCTCCTTTAAAGGCACAAGGAGAATGGCTGGTACATGGAGGGACCCTCGCAGAGGGGCAGGAGTATTTTAGCAGAATGAGAGCTCCCATTCATCACCCAAACCAGTGGGAGATGGCAATCCTAAGACCAAATCACAGAGAATGGGATTTTCCTCCATGCATGCTCCACAGACCTATATGCCATCAGGCAGCGTGATGTGGAAAACAGGGGCAGCCGTGGGTGAAAGATAAGAAGGAAGGACAGTGTCAGCAAAGGTCAGGGTGTCGTGCATCAGTCGCCGTGACAGCTGCCCGGGCTCAGAGGGCTGCAGAGCGTGATGAGGACGGCCACTGGATTGGATTCGGACACATTCCCGAGGCTTTGCATCACACCCCCGGGATGGTGGTCTTTGCTCATCTAAGCTCATCGTCCTACTCACCCTCCCTGAACGTGTGCTTTCTGCTGTATCTGCTTTCCTCCCAGAAAAAATTATTCATCTGCACTCTCACAGCCATGCCATCCACACCAGGGAGAGCTCCTGCCTCCCTGCTGGGCCAGAGGCTCTCGGGACCGCGGGGTAATGAAACACCAAAGCTCTACACGCAGATTCCCTGGAAAGTGGACGAGGCTTGCATAGCATGTGCCTCACATCCCCGTGTACCTAACACTTCATGTCTAGTTAGTACATATTTGGAGAAGCAGAAATGCATGCTGGAAAGGGTACTGGACTTTGAGCCACTTATTTCAAAATACCTGAAGGGAACAGGTAGTAATTGACAACTACTAGTTAGTGGCTGGGTGGTGTGTTAGCATTGCTCCCAGATTTTAAATATTTACCTCAGAGCTATTTTTACGATGGATATTGTTAATACTGCATTTCAGATCAAAGAGCTGAGGCACAGAGAGGGTAGGTAACTTGCTCAGGGTCTCCCAGTGATTAAGGGTTGAAACCAGAAATCCAACCCAAATCAGGGCCACTACACATCCATGTCCTTGGCCCTGCCCTTTTCTAAAAGAGGAGAGCACTGATGGTGTCTGGGGTCCTTTCTACGTCCAAAATGCATGACTCTTTTTAGCTATGTGCTCTGGGAGGAAATTACTTCATTTTTTTTAACTGTAAGGATTTTTTTATTATTATGTTTTTATTTTTTAATATTTTATTTCTGAGAGAGAGAGAAAGGGGGGGGGAAGAGAGAGATAGTGAGAAAGGGAGAGGCAGAGAGAGATGAGGACAAAGGATCCAAAGAATACTCTGTGCTGACAGACTGACAGCAGCACGTCCAATGCGGGGCTCGAACTCATGAACTGTAAGATCAGGACTGGAGCCAAAGTCGACAACTTAACTGACTGAGCCAGCCAGGTGTCCCTGTAAGGACCATTTTTATCTTACTATCCAGTGTATTTTCTCTTCCTGGAATACATTAGGTGCTTACAAAATATTAGTTGAACTGAATTTTCAAAGACTGGTTGTTAGGAAGCTCAGATGAAATCCTGGGTTTAGAATCTGTGTTTTGAAAGACATAATGGAGGGACATCTGGGTGGCTTAGTTGAGTAAGCTTCTGACTCTTGGTTTTTGACTCAGGTCATTATCTTATGCTTGGTGAGTTCAAGCCCCAAGTAGGGCTCTGCACTAACGGTGTGAAGCCTGCTTGGGATTCATGCTTCCTCTCTCTCTGCCCCTTCCCTGCTCGCTCTCTCTGTCTGTCTCTCAAAATAAATAAATAAACATAAAAACTTAAAAAAAAGAAGTACATAGTCATAATATTGTATGGAATATATTATTGTACTATTATATATACAATGTGCACGCATACAGATAAGTATATGTGTCATAACTATATTCAAGGACTATAACAAAACAAACACTCAGCATCCCGAAGGAGAAACAAAATACTGCCAGAATTCCAGAAGAATCATTGAGCTCTCTTCCAGTCGCTAGCACCTTACCCCAAGGTTATAACCACTTCCCTGACAGCAGAAGTAAATATTCTCTGCTTTTGTACTCTACTTATGTCTTCTTCTATCTGGCTTCCTTAACTCAACAACTTGTTTGTGAGATCCATGCATATTTGTTGATGTAATTTTAAATCATGTGAATAAAATCTCAAGTAGAGTCACTGGTAGTACTTTGAAACTATCATCCCTAACATTAAAGAAACAATTGAAACATTTAGTACAAGAATAACAAAATCACAAACTCCCAGGATAATATGCACAGTGACTTCCTTTGAAAATCGTCTTCTTCTCTGATGCCTCTGTTGTAGTCCACATTTTCAGGAAAAAACAAAAAACAACAACAAAAAAAAACAAAAACTTAGAGGGCAGGTAAACCAGGATTGATTTTGTAATGGTATAAATCCGGACACCTGGGTGGGTCATTTGGTTAAAGATCCAGCTCTTGATTTTGGCTCAGGTCATGATCTCATGGTTCATGAGTTCAAACCCTGCATTGGGTTCTGTGCTGACAGTGCAGACACAGCCTCCTTGGGATTCTCTCTCTCCCTCTCCCTCTGCCCCTCCCTGACTTGCTCACTCTCTCTCAAAATAAATAAACATTAAAAAAAAACAGAAATGGTAGGAATCCCTTCATTCAAACAAAAAAGCAAAAAACAAATAAAATAAGGCAAAAAAATTGCTTTTAAAAAACTAACCGCATGTAGGGTTTGATAGTTTATTTCAGTCGTTGTTCATTTCAATTGCTTTTAGTCATGTCTTAAATCTGAGAAGTTTATATTTGGCTACTTTGTTGAGGGCTGCTTCCTCTATCCTGTTTTTGATAGGGACACTGACGTGAAGTTGCAGAAAATGAGATCTAACGAGAATCCCAGGTGATATCAAGCACCATCCCCCTTTGTGCAGACGAGGAAATTGTGGCCTACATGATGAGGAGACGTGCAGGTTCTAGGCACAGAGCTGGGAGCAGAACTCAGACTACGCACTCTACCTCGACTCTAAATACTTTCATGTTAAGCTGTCTGTACAATACAGAATTTAGTAAATGGGAATTAGTAGCTTATTCTGAATCAGCATTAGGTATAGGAAGAAGTTTATTGTATAAATGAAAATATAAGTGATTATAACGGGGAAAATAGTTTTCTAATATGCTAAGGTGCTTTTCTGTATTATAATTAATCAATTACTTTGTCTAATATACTCATCCTTTTACCTATTTTGCTGGCAGCATTCATTTGCCTCAGAAAGTTATTAGAGCTACCAGAAAAGTAAAACAAAGAAAGACATTTGTTCTGATGATTCTGATCTCTAAAATAAAATCATTTAAACCAACTTTGTTGAAGTATATATAACCTGATGGCAATAAAATGCATGCATTTTCACCACACAGTTCAAGGAGTTTTGGCCAGCGTGTGTTCTCGTGTAACCACTATCATCTTCAAGATGCAGAATATTTCCAACCTAACAGAAAGTTCCCTTGTGCCGAGTCATTCACCCCTACCCCAAACAGGCCCCAAGCAACTACTAACTTGCCTTCTGTGGCTAAAAATTTATCTTTTATAGAATATCATAAAAATGGAATCATGAAAAAAATGCTGTTATATTTTACTTCTTTCAAAGAGCATAATGTTTTGAGATTCATTCCTGTTCTGTGTATTAATATGTTGTCTTTTTTAGTAGTGAGCAGTATTCCATGGTATAGGTATGCCATAATTTGTTTTCTCATTCATCAGTGGATAAACATTTATGTTGTTTTTAGTTTGAGGCAATTATAAATAATGCTAAGAAAATTTGCGTATGTGTACTTGTGTGAATTTATATTTTTATTTCTCTTTGGTAAATATCAAGGAATGGAATTCTTGGGTCATGTGATAAACTATAAACATAATATATATTAAAATATATAGTTACAATTATTAATTATATATAATTGTAATATATTATTTATATATATTTTACTTTAGAAGGTACTACCATGGTGTTTTTCAATGTAGCTGTATTATTTTTATTCTCACAAGCAATAAGAAAATTCCAGTATTACATGTTCTCCCCAACACTTTGTATTATGTCTTTTAACTAGAATTTGTCCATTTCATCTGTCATTAAACTTACTGACATAATTTAGTATTGCCCTATATTTATTATCATATTTAGTATTAGTATTTAGTATTATGTGATATTTTCAAACTGTGGCTTTTCTTTTTATCAGTGGTACTAGAAATTGAACAATTTTATTGATATTTTTAAAGACAAGTACATGTCTTCATTGATTTTTTTTCTATTGTTTTTTCTCTATGTCACTACTTTGCACTGTTCATTATTTTCTTCTATCTACTTAGTTTTGGCTTCATTACTGTTATTTTCCAGATTCTTGTGGAAACTTATACATTGCCTTTATTTTTATTTATTTTGTTTTTTACACATTGTCTTTAGACCTTTCTTCCTTCTTTCATGTTGGCTTCTGTGTCACTTTGACATGCCCCTCCCCCCTTTTTAAAAGTATTTCCTTACTTGCTGGCACTGCAAAAGGCTCTAGGTTCATTTTGTTTCCCCTGAATTAGGCCTAGAATTAGCAATCTGCTTAGTAATAGTAATTTTGGTTCCTTTTTTTATGTAGATCAAGCTTTCTTACCTATGTCATTTTCCCTTTGTCTGAAGAATTTAACATTTTTTTTTTTCAGAGAAGATCTGTTGGCAGTGAATTACCTCAGTGTTTGTCTGGGAAAATCTTTATTTCACCCTCACATTTGAAGCTTTATTTCTCTAGATACAGAATTCTAAATTGGTGATTTTCTTTTGTTTTATTGTTCTTTTTAACACTAAAAATGTCATTCCACTCTCTGCTAGCTTACATGGTTTCTGGTGACAAACCTGCAGTAATTCTTATCCGTTTTTTGCTCTTTAGATCAGGTACTATTTTTTTGTCTTCTTTCAAGATTTTCTCTTTTTCTTTGATTTTCTGAGTTAGAATATAATATTCTCCCAGGTGTATATAGGTGTATGCGCATCTGTGTGTCTGTTTGCTTGTTTATCCTGTTTGCCATCCGCTGACACTTCTAAATCTGTGGTTGGGTGTGCATGACATTCATTTTGCTCAGTTCTCAGTCATTATTACCCCCCTCTTTTATTTATTTATTTATTTATTTGCTATTCTCTCTTTTCCTTCTGGTATTCCAGATAGTGTCCTACAATGCTTGGTTGTTTGGTGATTGTTCTTTCTTTCTTTCTTTCTTTCTTTCTTTCTTTCTTTCTTTCTTTCTTCCTTTCTTTCTTTCATCTTCTGTATTCTTACCTTTTGACTTTCAATTTCAAAAGTGTATATTTGCCTATCTTGAAGCCCACTGATTCTTCAGCAATGTCAAATTTACTGATGTGTTATCAAAAGCTTTCTTCATTTCTGGCACAGTGATTTTTTTTTTAATTCTAGAAATTCCTTTTGGTTCTTAGTATTTTCATCTCTCTGCTTACATTTTCCAATGTCCTTGCATGTTGTCTGCTTTTTCCTTAAAGCCCTTAACGTAAATGATAATTATTTTAAATTCCCAACGTGATCATTTCAGTATCTGTGCTGTATTTGAGGATGAGTTTGAGGATGATTTTTCCCTTCAGGCTATGTTTTTTCTTGCCTTTTGGCATGCTCTGAAGGCTGAGTATGTTTTATTGGGTAATAGAGACTATGATAAATAGGCCTTTAGTATCAGGATTTGTGTGAATCTGGCTAGAAGTTGGGCTGTGTTTAATGTCTGCTGTATCTATAAGTGCCAGAAGATTCAAATGCCTTTAATGTCCTTTGGGCTTCCTTAAATAATCCTCTTCAGAGGGAGTCTGTGTCTTACAGCAATTTCAGTTATAATTCACAGTTATTATGTCGGAGCCCTGTGGTGTGGTGGTAAGGTGTGTGGTAGAGGAACTGTTTTATAATCCTCTGATTAAAATTTCAGTCTTTTAGTGAACCTATGTCTCAGGACTGTGACCTTCACAAATGTTTTTCCAGTGGCAGAGTTTTGGGTTTTTTTTTTCAACCCCTGTTGAGTATGTTTTATTACTTTTTCTCATAGCTGAGACAGAAGACTATAAGAAAAAAACGTGGAAGAATTCCCTTACCTGATTTGGGATATGGCTCTGAAAAAGTCCTCTCTCCTGAATAGTATTGTCATGAAAGTTCTAAGTATATTCCACAATGATTATTAGTATGAATTGAATTGTGCCCCCCCCAAATATGTAGAATTCCTAACTTTCAATATCTGAAAACATAGACCTTATTTGGAAAAAGGGTCTTTGAAGATTTAGTCAAGATAAGATCATTAGGGTGAGCCTTAATCCTCTTTTTTTGGTATCCTTATAAAAAGAAGGAAATTTGGACACAGATATGCAGAGGGAATACCATGTGATGATAGAGGCAGAGATTGGAGTGATACAGTCACAAGCCAAGAAGTACCAAAGACAAATGACCACCATAAGAAGCTGAAAAGAAGCAAGGAATGATTCTGCCCTACATATTTCAGAGGGACCATGGCCCTATTGACACCTTAGTTTCAGAATTTTAGCCTTCAGAACTGTGAAAGAATATGTTTTAAGCCATATGCATCTGTGGTACTTTGTTCTAGCAGCCCCAGAAAACTAATACAATTACTCTTCCTCTCTTCAATAGACCCATGAAAGAACCTTTCTTGAATCTTCACCACAGAGATCTGGTTGGGTTTCTGGATAGAAAACTCACAAACATTTGGGGGTCTCCTTAAGACTACAAGGCCCAGCAGTTTCTTAGTCTCATGTTAGTCCACAGGCAACCTCTGGGAGTTCATCAAAATTACCAGTTAAGTGTTCCTATAGGTTTATGGCTCCTGGGGCTTCCCTTCAGGTAAACGGATTTTAGCTGTATCTCTCTGGAGGTACCAGTCTCTCCAGGTGTCAGAGTGTTGGATTGTCCTATTTCCTCAGTTCTCTAATAGGTCCAGGAAAGTCACTGATACCCAGTTTGCACAGCTTTTTCTTGTTGGAATGATAGAATAAGAACGTCCAAGTTCTTTACACATCAGAACTGAAACAAAAAGTTGAGAAAGTTTTTTAGAAACCAAGATCTGAACGCTAGGTGTGCTCATTGCTACTGGGGTATCACTGGCTCTAGATTGTCTCAGTGGATGGAGCTAGGAAATATATGTATATATTGCCCCCAAGTGTATACATGAATCTAAAATTATTCATTTATAATATTTTTATAGATTGTATGCTTATTTTATGTTTTAAATGTTTATTTATTTTGAGAGAGAGAGAATGCACACGAGTTAGGGAGGAGTAGAGAGAGGGGGGAGAGGGAGAGAGAGAGAGAGAGAGAGAGAGAGAGAGAGAGAGAATCCCAAGCAGGCTCCTCACCCAATGTGGAGGCCAATGCGAGGTTCCATCTCACTAACTGTGAGATCATGACCTGAACTGAAATCAATATTTGGGTGCTTAATCAATTAAGTTGCCCAGGCACACCTATATTTTCATTTGTAATCTATGTGTGTCTTTACATTGAACTTGTGTTTCTTGTAGACAGCATATATTTGGTTCTTGTCTTTGTATCTGGTTAAGTAGACAATAACTACCTTTTAATAGGAGCATTATAACATTTGCTTTACTGTAATTATTAATATGATACATTTAAAATCTACTACCATGTTATTTGTGGTACAGTTTTCCTCTTTTATTTTTGTCATATTTCTGCCTCCCTTTGGATTAACTGAATTCCTTTTTATCTGTATTTTGGTTTATTAGGTATACCTCTATTTTTGCATCTTTGTTTTAAAAATTGCACTGTGGCTTTCAATACACAGTTTTAATTTAATAAAGGCTATCTTGAGGCAATAATACATCACTAGAAATACAATTTTATGGTCCTCACAGTATTATTCTTCCATGCCATCCCCTGATATTTATGTTCTGCTATTGTTTTTAGACATTTTCTATCTCCATATTTTATAAACTCTTCAATATATGGCTAATATCTTCTCATTAAACAATCACTTTTCCTTAAAATAAATTTTAAAATGAAAGAAAATTGTATTTATCAAATCATTTATCATTTCTGGGCTTTTTATTCCTTTGTGTAGATCCAAGTGTTTATCTGATAACATAATTCTTTTGCCTGAAAAGCTTCCATTAATGTTTTTGTAGCACAAGACTGTATCAATGAATTCTCTTAGGTTTAGTTGTCAAAAAACAAAGTCTTTATTTCAACTTCATTTTTGAAAAGTATTTTCAACATATAGATAATTCTAGATTGATCTTTTTTTTTCCCATTCTCTCACTCAGCACCTAGTTGTCATTTCATTTTTCTCTGATATTATTTCATAATATCAGCCTAGGGAAATTCTTCTTTGATCACTTGTATATAAAATTTCTTTTCCTCTGGCTTCTTTGATTTAATTTTGATATCTCTCAATGTGGATTTCTCTTTGTTTATCCTGCTTTTATTGAATCTGTGGATTTACAGATTTCATCATATTTAGAACAATTTTAGCCATTATTTCTTCAAATATGTTTTCTACCACTCCTCCACACACCCACATACTTGGAAATCTATATGTTTTAGTCTTCTTTACATTGTCACAAAGATCAGTAATTCTCTTTTTTTTCCAATCTATTTATTTTTTATTTCAGCTTAGATAATTTTTACTGTTATGTCTTCAACTTTATTGATCTTTTCTTCTGCAGTATCTAAGCAGCTATTGTGGTTACTAGCTTTACAACTCCCATTTGATTTTCTTCTTCCATTTATTTTCTTATTGTGTTCATGTTAGTTTGTTTTATAAATCCTTGAGCATGAATATATATACATGTGTATATATATATATATATATACATACACACACACACACACACACACACATATATATATATATATATATATATATATAAAACAGATGTTTTAAAATTGTTGTTTAATAATTCTATCATCTCTGTCATTTCGGGCCTTTTTTTTTTTAATTGACTGATTATCCCTCGGATGACCATTCACATTTTCCTGCTTCATTCTATGCCTGTTAATTTTTGCTTGAATGTCAAGCTAGATAAATACATTTTTGAGTGTTTTTGGTTTTTTTTAATTATTTTTGTTTATTTTTGAGACAGAGACAGACAGAGCCCCAGCCGGGGAGGGGCAGAGAGAGAGAAAGGGAGACACAGAATCTGAAACAGGCATCCAGACTCTGAGCTGCCAGCACAGAACTCAAAGCGGGGCTCAAACTCAGGGACTGCGAGATCATGACCTGAGCCAAAGTCCGATACTTAGCGGACTGAGCTACCCAGTCGCCCCCGTTTTTGAGTGTTTGAATTTTATTATATTTCAAGAGTATTAGTTTGTTTTAAAATGCAATTAAAATACTTGTGAACCAGTTTGATCCTTTCAAGAATTGCTTTTAAGCTTTGTTAGGATGATTCTAGAGTAACATTTATTTTAGTGCTAGTTTAGCCTTGCTACTAAGGCATGACCTTTCTGTGATCACTGATGAATGCCCAAGGTATTCAATAAGCCTCTCCACTTTGGCTGGCTGGAATCTGAACAACTTCTGTGAGTTTTTGCAGTAATTATTTTCTAAGTCCAGTGGAGTTTCACACTACACATGTAAACCAACAGACATAAGGGGATCCTCACGAATATTTCTAGAGTGCTTTTCCTGTATAGATCTATCCTACCTAGTAATCTCCACAAATTCTAAACCCCACAATTTCCCAGAACTGCAATTTTTTCTCTTCAACTCAGCAAGACTGTTCTTCTTTTGGATTTTCCCTACCTGCACCACAGTCTAGAAAGTGCCTTTAGGCAGAAATCTGGGGCATATTATAGGGTCTACTATATATATATATATTTTTTTTCCTTTAAATCAGGGCCATACTCTTGTGCTGCCTGAGATCTAATGACTACAAAGAGTTGCTCCAGGTATTTTGTCTGATTTTACAGTTATTTATGGAAGAAGGGAAAATGCACTAGTTATTTCTTTGGAGCTGAAAAAATAAGTGTCCAAAATAGAATTCTGAGGCAAGACAATAGTCACAAGTTCATACTTTTTTAAATAAAACATTTAAATTTTCAAGATTCATTCATTAATTCTGACAAACATCAGGACTAGACTTAGATAATTTATTTTCTATAGTACAAAGAAAGTAACTTTTCATCTATACCATGAGACTTGATGCCCTACTTAGAAAGAAGATAGTAAAGAAAGGAGAAATCTTTCAATCAGAAATTTTGAGAAGAAGAAAGTAGAGAGCAGAATATGTATGAGTTTAGGTGACAGTGTTCTTGTGTTTTTTGCTTTACTATCAGAACCTGCAGCTTAGTGATAATTATTAGAGGTTTTAGAAATTTTTCACTAGGATGGAGGAGCCTAAGAACATGGAAACTCCTGGGATATGCCTTCAAAGAGCATGGAGGGATACAAACATGTAGAAGAACCTTAGCTTTCAGCTAAGCACCAATTTCAGAATTTTACATATAGGCACAGGAGTACTGGCATGGAAATGGGGTTTAGTAGTATGAAGGAAAAAGATCCTGATCAATGATCTTGCCTTCTTTAGTCTCTGTGGGAAAATCTATCTACCTTGGGAAAGGGACCCAAAGATGTAAAAAGGAAATTAAATGGAGATAGTCCCCATCCTCAGACACTAGCTTATTTCCTCATTGCGGGGCGGGGGGGAGGGAGGGTTGGGAAGACAGAACAAGTCATACTTCAGTTATCACCAGTCCAAGGATCAGCAGAAACCATCTGACTTCAAGCAACAGGCCATAAGACTACTTACTTTTTCCTCCACCATGCATCCATATCATTTTTGTGAGGAGACGCCACAGGGGGAGTGTCAGACTAGAAATGCAAAGACTGTGTTATCTAGAAAAAATGCTTAAATTATTACCTCTGTCTACAATAATATAATTGGAATTGAAATATTTTATTTTTAAAAGTAGGCAAAAAGAAATAAATAATATGTTATATAATTAATGATATGATAATATGATAAGAGTTTTGATAGCAGTGAAGAGGAGATGTTATGGAAACACAGGAGAATTATAACTTAATTGTAGCCACTACACTTGGAAAATCTCTATGAAGTGGATAGTGCCTAAAATGGACTTTAAAAAATATAGAATGATTTCAGGTAAAGACAAAGAGAGTAAAGCATTTCAAGTGAATAAAACAACCACAAGTACAGTCAGGAAAAATGAAGATGTTTCAGAAAAAGCAAATAATCTAGTATGTTTAAAGCTAAAAATCTTGAAAAATGAATATCTATTAAAGTCTACTGAAGTTAGGTCAATAGTCTTAATTGACATACTAAGACTTTTTAACTTTGTCATTATTCTATAAAGATTTTTAAATGTTTATTTATTTTTAAGAGAGAGAGAGAGAGAGAGAGAGAGAGAGAGAGAGAGACAGATCACAAGTGATGCAGGGGCAGAGAGAGAGAGGGAAGAATCTGAAGCAGGCTCCAGGCTCTGAGCTGTCAGCACAGAGCTAGACGCAGGGCTCAAACCTGCAAGCCATGGGATCATTACCTGAACTAAAGTCAGACACTTAACTGACTGAGCCACGCAGGTGCCCCTTAACTTTGTCATTATTATTTAAAAAATATTGTTCTTGTATGAACTTTTTAAGTGCCAAGCTGCATTAGTCATCTATTATTGCATAGCAAACCACCAAAAAGCTAGTGACTTCAAATAACATACATTTATTATCTCCTAGGTTCTATAGGTCAGGAATCCAGTCATGGCTTCACTGGGTTTTACAAAGCTGAATTCAAGATGTTGATTGGGAAGTATTCTCAACTGAAGGCTCTACTGGGAAAGAATCTGCTTCCAAGCTCACTCAGATAGGTAGCAGAATTAATTTCCTTGCAGTTATTAGGTTGAGGATCCTATCTTCTTGTTAACTAGAAGATAGAGTCTACCCACAGCTCCCAGAGACCACTCACAATTCCAACATGGTTGCTTACTTTATCAAATCAACAAAGAGCAAATCAACAAAGAGCAAATCTCTTGAGCAAATCTGCCAGCAATATGGAGTTTTATATAATGTAATGGTATCATGGAGTGCATCCTTCTACCTTTGCTATATTCTACTGGTTAAAAGCAAGCCATTGATCCTATTAACATTCAGCGGATGGAATTATCTAAGGGTATGAACACCAAGATCAGGGATCATGGGAGGATGTCTTAGAGACTATTCATCACTCAAGCACACTGCTAAGAATCTTAAACATATTATTTCAATCAGCCCTCACAACAAGCTCTAACAAGCAAGAAGTGAGAATATATCTAAAATGATATATTATGATATCTCATGCATAGGTATTATAAATCATGTAAGACATACTATAGCTTTGTATTTTAACTTGGCATTCTTGACAATTTAATTAATTTGTTGCCATGTTCACTTATTTCTATGACAGTGAAGATGTATATGTGTTGTCTAGCTATTCTACAGTATGATACACTGGGATGAAGTCTAGGTATTTTGCTCTACTCATAACTCTGATCTCAAAACTCCATCAATTAGATATTATTATCCTTATTTTAACACTGAGGAACTTGAAATACAAAGAAATTAAGATGTGGTTTACCGGTTATTCAATTAGTAAATGATAAAGTTGGAAGTCAAATACAAGCCTGTCCATTCTCAACCATTGCATTTTTAATATTGTCTTTTTTTAGTGAGAGAAAATCATGCAACTTGATCCTTAGGATAATTAGTCCTGGAAAGGTGTTAACAGGTATTGCATACATGAAGACAAAGAATATAAGCTCCACAAGGACAGAAACCATGAAGGTTTTGCTCACCACTGATTCCTAGGGGCAATGTGTGTTATATAACAGTTTTTCAACAAATCTATATTAAAGGAAGTTAGGAAAGAAAGGAAAAAAGTAGACAAAGAGAAAGTAGAAGTAATATGTAGAAGTATGAGTTGCTTAATAAGACATGTTGATTTAGCTCTTTTGACCAATCCTAGGAAACAGAATACAACAAAATCTAACATCCTAGTTTGGATTACCAAATAATATGCACCATTTCTTACTTTACCCCAGCCCAGGTCCTTGCTTTTGCCCTGAATCTCATTCTATTTCTGATATGTCCTAAATATAATAATCAGGAAGGGAATAAGTCTGAAATATGGTGACAGGAAGATAAAGACAACAAGCTGCATAGTTAACTTACATCCTTTTTTCTTCCCTACTAGGAGAATCCCTCTATAATTTGGACCAATAATATGCTCAGCCGAAACACAAAATTCTCCAATTTCCATAACAGCTAGAGTGCCAAAGTGAATACATTTTAACCAAGGAGGTGCAAATCAAAGTTGTTGAGAAGGATTTTTAGAGATTTTCATAAAGAGAACAGGACAGATATCTGTGAAAATCCCCTATTTTTCCATTTCTTTTTCTAGCCTATGATATGGTTGGAAGGTGGGAATGCTCATGGTTCCATTGGCTATGAGATTGCCTTGATGATAGAAGGTCATGAGTAGAGGTCATGCCAATAGAGTCTGAATTCATAGTGATGATGGAGACACCATATCAGCTCTAAACTTAATTCCAAGCTCAATTTCAACCTTCTTTTACATAAAAAAAGAGAGACAGGGAAATAAATTTCTACCTTGTTTAAGCCAGTAGTACTTTGTGATTGTTGTTATTTAAAGTTGAATCTCATTCTAGCTGATTTAAGATAAGATTCAGACATCTATCTCTTTATTGAGAATCATGTATAGAATCATGTATCTATTATAAAATACTTGCCATTTTTAAAATGTTTAATATTTTTAACTCAAATATTTCTTCATGAACATATATAAATCAAAGTGGCCATAGCTAATTTAGGTATTTGAAATATCTCTTCCCTAGTCACATAGCTAAACCATATTCTCAACCTCCCTTGAAGTTAATGTGTCCTTATGACTGAGTTCTAGCCAAGGAAAGGTACTAATTCCAGGGTAAATTATAAACATTCAACAGATAATGCTCCCTCTTTTCCTTATTTCACTGAAAGGAGAGGACTGGTAGAAGCACAAAACAGAAGAAGCTTAGGTTTCTGAATGACTACATAGAAGACCACTAGACTTGAATTTTTATATATGGAGAAATAAGCTTCTCTTCTTTTAATGCTTTGAGATTTGGAATTATTACTGGAGTTTGCCCACAAGGACTAATTCAGCTGAATTCAATCAGCAGTGTCAGAGTCAAAATATCCTGGAATCATAGCATATCGAGTGCTGTAATGGGAAGTCTGACCTCTGAAAACTATTAACAATATGATCTAGGGGGAATAATTTAACCTCCCTTATCTTTAGTTTTACCATTGGTAAAATGCGGGAAATATCTTCTACACTAGAGGGTTACTAAAAAGACTAATTGGTGTGATTTAATATTCTATTTTGAATTCACATCTTCTGATTGAGCTGTATTATATTCCATCACGACACAATCTCAACATATCCAAAAAAAAACTCATCATGTTTCCTGTATTAGTCAGGCTGAACACAATGACAACAAAATATCCAACCCAAACTGGCTTGAGACAAAAAGGAAAATAATAGACTGTGTAAATGAAAGTCTAAGTAAGGCAACAGGAGCAGCTTGATTTATGGGCCGATATAATTAGACCTTGCTCTTTTTCTATTTCTCAGTTCTATATTGGCTTCATTTGTAGACTATATCCTTACAGAAAAAATGATAGGCAACATCTCAAGTTTTCATATTACTTCTCAGTAATGTCAGCCATAAAGCAGTACCTTTATAAAATCAAATAATTAATATAATATATAATGCAATACAATGCAATAAAATTAGAAATCAATATCAGATCATTCAATTCTGTGCTTACTAGTAAACTAGAAGATACATTTCAAAATAAATAATGGTTCAAATCATAAGTTCATAATCACTGAAGATATACTTCTGCCTCTAATTAGGATATAGAAAGTCAAAACTCCCTAACAAATAAAACCAGCCACATATAAGCTACAAAATTAGTTTTTGTAAGTCATCAGAAGCTTAAAGGTATAAAAATACCAAAATAAGTTAAGGTTAAAATCCTTTCTAGGATAAAAGACCACTACTCCTATTTTCATTCTTGGTAGAAGGAAACTACAATATATTATAATTTGTGTCCTAAACAGTTAATAGTTATCCAATAAATTTAAATACAAATGTTTATATAATAAAAATAATAAAGATTTTATAAAATAATTTTCCTAGATATTTACCTTTCTGTTTTCCATTCCCTTCTGAAGATCTGGGATTCCATCTAATATGAGATTCCTTTCCTAAAGAACTTATTTTTTAATCATTTCTTTTTTTTAATGTTTATTTATTCATCTTTGAGAGAGAAAGAGAGAGCACAAGCCAGGGAAAGGCAGAGATAGAGGGAGACACAGAATCCAAAGCAGGTTCCAGGCTCTGAGCTGTCAGAGCAGAGCCCAACGTGGGGCTGGAACTCATGAATTGTGAGATTATCACCTGGGCAGAAATTGGTTGATTAACTGAGCCACCCATGCGCCCCTTTTATCATTTCTTATAGAGCCTATAAAATGATAATGTGTTATAGGTTGTATGTCACATATTTCTATTCTCCCCAAGGAAGGCATGAAAATATTGATAAAAATCAAGAACAGATGACCAAGATAACAGACTTAAATACAACTATTTCAAAAATTACATTAGCTTTAATTTTTTAAATGTTTTTATTTTATTTTTGAGAGAGAGAGAGAGAGAGAGAGACAGAGAGAGACAGAGTGTGAGCAGGGGAGGGGCAGAGAGAGAGGGAAGCAGAGAATCTAAAGCAGGCTCCAGGCTCAGAGCTGCCAGCACAGAGCCCTACAGGGGCTGGAACTCACAAACCACAAGATCATGACCTAAACTGAAGTTGGAGGCTTAATCAACTGAGCCAGCCAGGCATCCCTAATTACATTAGCTTTAAAGGAATAAACACTTCAATTAAAAGGCAGAGATTGTCAAATTGAATTTAAAATGTAAGATACCTTGTTTTCTATTTACAACAGTATAAAGCTATAAAGATCCTTAGAAAGCTAAGACAGTTTGAAATAAGAAATGTAAGAGACACGCCCTATCTTTTTTCTAGTTTATTTAAAGCTACAAGAACAATGTGTTAGTGTTGGCTAAGAAAGGCAATTCTGAGCAAAAGAGGACAGCAGAAGAAGTCTGCTTGAGTGGGGATTGGACACCTTTTTTTTTTTTTGCCAATAAAAGGGAATGGATTCAAGAGGAGAGTTATAGGAGCCACCCCTCCCCTTGCCCCATTTCTATGGAACTTTTAAGTGATAAAGTGGCAATCATCTGGCTAAGATGATAAGCATAAGGGAGAAAAGCCAACATACTTCAGATAATGCAGCAGAAAGATGTCTGAGCTTAATTTTCTTGATTACATTAATGATCTGAAAAACCAATGCTAGCAACTGCTTACCTCCACACTTCTTATGTGAAAAAGAAATAAACCTCAATTACGTAATCACTGTTATCAAGAATTCTTGTGATTGCCATCATACCTATTTCCAACTATCCTACTGTCTAAAAAGAGAGGTGGAAATTAAACAACAGTAACTTTCCACTCCCCTGGCAGCACATTGACAACATTCACACGTTTGATAATTCCGAACAGGGAGGCAGACAGGGCAAAGGGATTCTCACTCTGTGCAAGTGGTTTTCAAGTTGGGACCATCATTGTGGAGAACAATTTAACAGCAATTTATAAAGAAGTTGAAAGTCAGGTATATCCCATGGCACAGAAGTTACCCTTCAATTCTCTAGAGCAACACACTCATATTGATATGAGGAGATGTGCAGAAAGATGGCAAAGCATTGCTCTTAAGAGTAAATCATTGTACACCTCCCATATATCCACCAATTAGAGAAATGTTAAAATGAATGGTGCTATAATCCTGTGGTAAGATAGTATTCAACAGTTAAAATGAAAGAACTAGATTTGTATGTATTAGAATACGTAAACCTTAAAAACATAATTTTGAATCACGAAAAAGTAACATGTGGAAGGATGCGTGTGAAAGATATCATTTATGTAAATTCTTAAGTTGCACACTCATATATTGTTTATGAACACAGAGATTGCACTGGATTGCTAGCTGTTCCTCCAAATTCATTCTCCCTTCTTCATAGTAAAAAGAATTTTAACTGAAGATAGCCACTGCCTAGACATTACATTTTTCTACTTTTCCTATTTAGAACTCCAGAGAGCTTTTATTTATGTTGGAGTATCTGTTGATCTGTATCATATTCAAAATTGAAATCAAGGCATTAAAAATATAATTTCATCATAAAAAGCATACTAAATGTTTATATTAATATATTATTATATGAAAAATCACTTTAATATATTTTTAATTAAAAAACCAAAAAATTAACTAAATAAATAAAACTAAATTCAGTGGAAAAGTGGCACACTCACTTTTTCTTTTTTAATGTTTATTTATTTTTGAAAGAGAGAGAGAGACAGAGCAGGCGCAGGGTGAGGGGCAGAGAGAAAAGGACACAGAATTTGAAGCGGGATCCAGGCTCTGAGCTGTGAGCACAGAGCCGAATACAGGCTCTGCTCGAACTCAGGAACCACGAGATCATGACCTGAGCCGAAGTCGGACACTTCACCGACTGGGCCACCCAGGCGCCCCAACGTTTTTGAAAATCTTTTTAACGTATGACTTTATTTAAGACAAATAGAGTTTCATCTGTTTCTGCATTCAGTTTATACTAATACTGTTTTTGTTGCTATCCATGAAGAAAATTTGGTTTCACACAGATATATAGTTGGAAAAATGTGGAGGAGATTACGGACACCTCGGGAGAATCCTAGCGACTCCAGGAGCCCTCAGATTACACTTTCAAACTCCTGCTTTAGAGATGGTGAAACAGCCACATCTCATGGTTCAAAGCAGACTGCCTACCCTGTACCTTCTACCATCCTATAAACTGCTTTCATAGAGAAATAAACTCCAATCTTCATTGAGCCACTGTATTTTGGGGACTCTTGGTTAGAGAGGCTGAGTTAATACCCCTTATAATAGACAGATGCATAAGCACAGTAGAAAATGTGATCTGGAAATATACACACCCACCACAAATCATAATTCAGGAAGGGTACAAAGGGACCTTAAGTTAGTCTGTAGTATTTTCTTCATTCTAAAAATGTATCTGAAGAAAATGTGGCAAAGAATCAACCCTCTTTAAATATGTATAGTGGGCATTTGGTGATTATGAGGTTATTTTCCATACATTTGAACACTTTTATGAAAAAAAAAGGAATGTTTTTTGGGGATCCCAGCATCAGACACTTGAATCTGTACTTAATTGCATTTGTCACTATGCTCTCAAAGGAGAGAGGTGAAGATCTCAACATTTTTCTGTAAAATCATAAATTCATCGAGCCTTATTAAATAATTCTATAATTACACATAGATTTTGAGGGAAAGAAAGACAATGAAAATGAAATACCTATGCCTAAATGAATGCACTGAAATTATTTTACAGACTGTTGTTATTTACTTTCAGTTTCTTTAAGTAAGAAGCATATTTTCCTAGGATTGGCATATTAGCATATACTTTAATGGTATTACTAATTTATTTGTATATCAGTTTTAATCTGAAGATTTCAAAGGAATTTATAATTAATTGTAATCTTACATATTACAGGCATTTAAATTTGGAAACCATGTTAAAATCCAGTGTTTTCTATAACATTAAAAATAACCCTATTAATTAGGACAAGAATTATTAATATATGATGGGAAAACTGTGACCTGGAGGGTAAACGTGATAAATGCCTAAGGCCACATAGCAAGTTATTTTCTACATGCAGATATCAAGTAAATGTTTCATATTAACTCCTTCTCAAACACCTTCATTTGAAAATGTCCAACACATTTTCCCTCACGTCCCATCAACCCAAACAAAGTTGCTTGCCACTCCAAACCAATCATTGGCAAAAGGGAGAGAGAGACACTAGCAAAAGAAAAGTTACCCCTAAACTAAGCAAGGTCCATTTTCTGGGATTGTTGAAGGTTGGGCTCACTTTCCCTGAGCACACTGCTACCTCGAGCCAAAACCAAAACATTCTCTTAAAAAAAAAAAAAAAAACAGAAATGGCTGCTGGGGGAACACCTAAAAGTGTCTTCCACAACATGCTAATGTAGCACAACATGCTAACACCTAAAAGTACATGCTAATGTACTTTTATTTAGGGAACACCTAAAAGTGTCTTCCACAACATGCTAATGTAGCACAACATGCTAACACCTAAAAGTACATGCTAATGTACTTTTATTTAAATTCTTCTTTTGTGCTAGGTGACTGTAAGGCAGGAAAAAAAAAAAACAGTCCATGTTGCAAATGCTGCCCTCTAATTATGTTCATGAGAAGATCTCCCCCATTTCCCCAAACTCCTTGAATTTTCTTCAACTTTCTTTAGCTCCTTTGAACTCACCAACCAGTTTGTATTGTATACATACTAACATGGCTAGAATTTTGCAGAAATAATGAGAGACATTTACACTTATTTAGCTCAGTTAAATTTCAGCCACTGATTGTGAATTCTTTGAGAGCAGGAGTTTAAGCTCTTTTCTTTATCATTTTATTTCTAGAGCCTCAGCCAGTGCCTTACACATAATATGTGTTCAACATGTCTTCTAAAATGTTAAATCTTTTATTTCATACCACTTCTCATCACTTCCTTTTTGTCTCCACTGAAACTCTCCCTTCTAGATAGAAATCTGTATTCCCCTATAAAGTATCAAAGTAATAAGCAATTCTTATCTAGTATTGATTTTGTGTCAAGCACTCTTACAAATATTTTATTTATACTATATGTAAATTCCCCCCAGTTAAATGGGTCAGAGTAATCACCCAGAACAGCCCCAGTCTGGGAGTCATGAAGTCACTGTGTTCTGTGTATCCTTAGACTCCGAGCTTGCAATCACAGTGAGAGGAAAACAAAACAAACACCCTACCAAAAAAAAAAAAAAAAAAATCCTACCTACATGTTCCTTTCATAGTGAACAGACAGTACAGAAGAGAGGCAAATGACATGGAGAAATTCCCTTCTTGCCTCATTTCATAAGCCCTGCGACGCCCCCACTTCACCCAGTGACTTGTGTCCAGAGAACTCAGTGGGCCAGGCAGTTACCTCACACTAGACACAGGACACCCATGGCTGTGGAAAGTCCCCTGAAGTCACTGGAACATACACAGGAGTGTGTGTCTATGGATATAAATATAAAATGCTTCACTCACCTCGGCCCCCAAAAATCTGACCTTATTTGTCAGTGCTACCTTGGCTGGGTCTGGAGGGCAAGGAAAGCAGAACATCTTGAGCAGCTGATGCTCCAACAGATGCAGGACAGGCCCATGTGCTTGAGATGGGGAGGAAACTGGCATGTACGCCTGGATCTTCACCTTCACCGTCCTCGGAGACCTGCGGCCAGATGCCTCTTTCCCAGGAACTTTCCAATATTTTCCGGTGTTTTTTATCCTCTGGCGTAGTTGTTCTCTGTAAAAATAACATGATCTCAGTTTCTAAAAGGCAAACTGGAAAAGAGGAAAAGAACTCCCTTACAGTTTTTTTTCCACTATGTTTTTACAAATTGAACTATAGTTTGTCTCTAGTTTTTGTTCTGAACATAACACAGCAATATGGAAAAAGGTCTATGTGATCTTTAGGGGGATCGCATCATCTGTTTGTTGGGGACGCTTTTGAGATGAAAAGGGAGCTAAAATTCATTATACAAATTTTTAAAATTTCAATTTTTTGATGGATAAACTAGTTACATGACATTGATGTACCTAAAAATAGTACTAGTCAAAACCTATTTTCAAAAATAAAATTCACCCTAAAAAAATTTAAGTAGCAGGTACATTAAAGCATTTAAAGTTACATTGAGATATTTTTTAAAAACTTCTTTATATAAATTACCTGAACTCAACTCAAATAATTATTGTCTGTAGAAGTTCACAAACTACTAATTTTTGTAGTGTATCTCTTTCTAACACCATGATAGTGGTGTTTCTTGAATAATTTATTTTATTCAGTATGATATAATTTTAATGTTTTCAGACCACTGGCTGAACTATTTCTCCAAACTCACATTTTACTATTAATACATTTGAAATTGTTGACATTCAGTTGAATCTTCTTTATAGACATTTTTTTTGACTGAGAAAATACTCCCTTCAGAGCACTTGAAATATTTCATAAGCTCAGTGCAAATTTTGAGAAATGGGGGACATATTCCATTCTATTTCATATAAAAATGTGTTAACATTTCAGTAATTTATCTTCAAAAATATAAGTATTTTTACAAGCCAAAACTCATCAAAGAAGTTGTCTCTTTTTTTTATTTTGTTGAAAGTCCCACCAAGCTAGATACAACAAAATAAAGGTCCTTCTCAATTTTATTTCATTCGAAACCAGAATATAAATATATTCAATGTAAATAATAGCTTCACTAAAAATGAAAACTCCCTTTCCACAAGTTTACATATTCTAAAACACAATTCAGTAATTCTGGAATTAATTTTTTTTACACAATTTGTACCTTCATCATTTGTTTTCTTCCCGTCTTGCTTTTATAAGGATAAATGCCAACATCTTACTCTTTGTAAACTTTACTTTCAGTAATTACATTTCTCCAAAAGTTTCAGAGCTAAAGTTTTTTAATGCTTCTTTCACTGCATATCAGATAAGGAATTTTCAAACTGATTTTTTAAAATCTTTATTTATTTTTGAGAAAGAGAGAGAGAGAGAGAGAAAGAGAGAGATGGAGCATGAGCAGGGGAAGGGCAGAAAGAGGGAGACACAGAATCCGAAGCAGGCTCCAGGCTCCGAGCTGTCAGCACAGAGCCCAACACGGGGCTTGAACTTATGAACCATGAGATCATGACCTGAGCCAAAGTCAGACCCTTAACCAACCGAGCCACCCAGGGGCCCCCAAACTGATTTTGAATGAGATACAAGCAAAATGTATAGGCCTCCTTTACAAAAAGTTCAATGCTATCACAGGTCACTTAGGTTTATTTGCAAAATGCTTCTTATAAATTCAAATATTTCAAAAACTCAATGGGTAACAAGCAGTGCAAAGAGAAAAAGCTCAGATTTCCATGCCACAGTTTTCTTTGTTTTTGTATTCAATGTCAGCTTTCTCACAAATCTCTCTGTCTAAAGGGTACACTTCAATTTAATATTTCTTCATCATAAGACATGTAAGGTATATGGACATTTTTCCACTGTGCAAGCAATGGTGTCATGGACCTGCCCATCTGCCTTCCTGGGCCATCTCAGCCTCACTGTTTATACTGTAGTGGGGGTGGCATCAAGCTGATGGCTGGAGATCTTTAGTGGCCATGGAGATGAAAGCAGACCATGATTCCAGCTGTCTTTGGGTTTCCCCCATGCTTTGTTAGGCATTTCTTTTTTTTTTTAATTTTTTTAAACATTTTTATTTATTATTGAGAGACAGAGAGAGACAGAGCATGAACATGGGAGGGGCAGAGAGAGGGGAGACACAGAATCTGAAGGAGGCTCCAGGCTCTGAGCTGTTAGCACCGAGCCCGACTCGGGGCTCAAACTTGTGAACCACGAGATTATGACCTGAGCCAAAGTCGGATGCCCCACCGACTGAGCCACCCAGGTGCTCCTCGTTGGGCATTTCTAAAGCAACCCCGCACATCTCTGCACACAACGTTATAGTGAGCTTCAGGATGGAGAATGGAAGACTGGTATCTGCTCTTGGTTTCTTTTCTTCCTCTCACAACCACTGGTGCCGGCAGGGACGGGCTGCCCCTCTTTGTCTTCCTAGATGATCAGTATCTTCCTTAAACAATAAGCTGTCACCAAGTCTTCCAGGCCTTCATGCTAGAGTAGGAGATGGGGAACTCAGAGACCTCTCTCTTAGCAAGCCTGGATTTACTTCTCATTATTTACCTGTGGACATAAAATTCCTATTTGGGTTGTCAGAAACAAAATACTAACTTTTACTCTCCCTGCATTGCTGTTGTACCCATATTAATTACTCTACCTCCCCCCTCTGCATCCCCATCAACAGTAAATACTTGGGTGAAAGTCAGGTAGATGAAAATGCAAAAGAGACAAGCGTACCCATACATCTTCCAATCATCACCCCCTCTTTCAATATGTTACGGAAGAAATAATCAGTGGTTGGGGTGCTTGGTTGGGTCAGTCAGTTGAGCGTCCAACTCTTGGTTTCCACTCAGGTCATGATCTCAGTCAAGGGATTGAGCCCTGGGTCAGGCTCCACACTCAGCTTGAGATTCTCTCTCTCTTTCATTCCCCCTCCCCCCAGCTCACACTCTCTTTCTCGAAAAAACGTTATATATATAATTAGTGGTTCAAAAGTAGGTATGTATAAATGTCATCAGATGATATTGACAAGCTGAATTATAAAAGAATTTCCTATAAATGAGAGTGCTGGTTTCATTGTGTCCTTGTGAGAATTATCATTTTGAAAATTTTTTGCTAATTTCAATTCAAAAAATAAGCAATAATCTTTAGATTTCTTTAGTTTTATTTTTTTATTTTAACCTCTAATTCTGTAAGCAAGTAAACTTGAACTCAAGAGAGATGCAATTTAATAACTTGATCTGGGGATACAAAATGACAAGACACTGAGCAAAACCAGAACGAAGAGATTTTTGTTACTAAAATCAACAGCTTTTGCATTTCACTGTCATTTGAAAACAGGCTTGATTACCTGGGCTACGAGTCTGACTACTTAGCAATGCAATGATTTCTTACATTTGCTTAGTTCCTTCATGTCTCCAAAGTTATTGCCATTTTATGTAAATGATTTTACTTTTCTGTGAATGCTATGAAGCATTATTAATTCCATGTCATAGCCATAGTGAGAGCCAGAGATCTTAAGTGATTTGCTAAGTGGATAGAAAGAGCAGAATGAGTGGTGCGGTCAGTCTAAATTGGAATTCTGACTCCTACCATTGACTGGTTCTGTTATATCACAGAATTTCTTAACATCCCAAGCTGCTTCCTCATCTACCAATCAAAATTAGTAAAGTTCACCTCCAGGTTGTAA
This sequence comes from Cryptoprocta ferox, assembly GCA_028646485.1. Lineage (NCBI taxonomy): Eukaryota > Metazoa > Chordata > Mammalia > Carnivora > Eupleridae > Cryptoprocta > Cryptoprocta ferox. The sequence continues at coordinate 73,948,413 of CM053573.1, forward strand.
TAAGGAATAAATATCACAATACTTAAGAAGGGATTTTTGTTCCAAGCTTAAAAGGGAGCACCCTGTTAATGAACGATTATTCTCATCGAGGGACAGCACAGTTGCTCATTCCCTTCTAGTCCATTGCCTTTTCTTTTCCTTTTAAATATATCTTTTCACATTTAGAACAATGACTGACTGCATTGTGAGGCCAAGGATTAGCAGAGATAAAGAAAGAGAAATCAAATCAAATGGGATTCTACCTTTGAATTTACCTAACAAAATAATAGAACATAAAAAGCAAGAACCATAAGAACAACACTTGTGAATCCATCTAACTGCCGACAGAAACATAGGTGTGGAAAGAAAAGGGCTGGCCCAGAGTTCCACAGGGAGTAACCTGCAATCAGTATTTCTTTTACAGCCCTGGTCTCTGAAATCAGATCCAGACCATTCAACACAATGTGCATTTTATCCTTCTCAAACCAGGCAAAGGACACCCATAGGTTTTACCAATGAAAAATGAAGAGGCCTGCCAAAATTCCAGCCAATCCCACACACTTAGTGGGGATCCATTGAGTGCCAGTGCCCGCGCCAAAAGCTCTGGGGCATGGGGCTGGGTTAGGCATGGTCACTGCTCTCTTGTCTAGTGGTGGAAGCAGGCACACACACAAGTAACTTGATTCCAAGGCAGAATGTGATAAGTGTTATCTTAGATCAGTGGAGGAGACAGGTCACACGACTGGAATAGCATGAAGTCAGGCCTGAGGCTGAGGCCATGCTGTTATTTAGGAACGCTATCAGGTTCATCTCACAGCTTGGCAAATGTCCCAAAACCCTGTAGCTTCTTGTCCTGGGTGTGCTGGGTCATAGGATGTTCTACTGCCTCTCCTGGAGCCTACTGTGAAGGTCTCTGAATCTGAGAGTGTATACAGACAGGTAGAAAGAGAGATTTGTTCCACGTTTTTCAAATAAATGATCCTAGAATGCCTGGCACAACAGAAAAAAAAAAATGGCTACTTCAAATTTACCTCTCTTCTCTCTTCTCTCTTCCTAGCATGTTGGGAGGTGGCAAATGTCAGAGCCTCCAGCTTTCTATCCATTCAGGAAGTGAACAAAACCAAAAATATTGAATTTGCTTATTTTTCTAGGGTAGTTCTTATCTCATTCAGTTTTGCCTTAGCTGTCTGCAAGTCTGTCTTGCCAAAGGGGACAGTGAGATTCCGGAGGACAGAGCCTCTCTGACTCACCTCAGCTCCCAAGGCACCCAGGGAAACCTTTATTGTGTTAAATACTCGGTCAAGTGCACCAAATGACTTGAAATAAATCTTCTGCTATTCCTTTAAGCCTTTCCCATTTCCCAACTTGCTGGCAACTTTTCCCAAATGCCTTCAAATGCAGAGTTAAAAGTGAAAGGGAAGAAAAGATCTTTCTCTAGCGAATATTGGATTGTGTTAAACAGATTGTAGAAAAAGCAAGGGCGAGGGGAGGAATTAACTTGGATGAAAAAGGGAAAGAGGCCTTGAGTGAAAGCCCAGAGGTCTGAGCTCTCCCTTGGCTCCATCTGCCCATAGGCTCGCTGTTGCCCTCCCTGAGCCTCAGCCTCCTCAGATAACAGACAGCAGGGCTGAGTAGGTTTATTGCCAAGACTTCATTTATTCTGAGTGCTCTATCATGTTAATTATGATTACTCTTCACACTATTTGCAACAGTAATAATACTGGTCTAACAATATGGAATTACAAAGCACTCACAGATCCATTATTCTCAAATATCTAATAAAGAGGGAGCAAGGTAAGCTGAGGAGTCCTCCGTTCCAAGCCCTCTCTGAAGCAGACTTGACCTCTAGAGCTTAGCCTGGCCTAGATCAGATTTCTGTGGTCACACTCTGATCCAAACCAATTGGTAGGGCTTTGGAATGGACTAGGCGCTGCTGTGAATGTGTCCAAGAAACCCACAACGTTATGCTCCTACATGTGCTGGCCAGACCCACCAACCAGAGCTCAAGGAAGGCTTCAGGCAGAAGACCCTTCTCTCTTTCTCCTTTACTCAGTCTTCACTGCCTACATCTCATGTACACTTATGGCCTTAATCACCACCTTTCAGTGGTGATTACTGACTCAGGAGGTCTAACCTGAACTAGGCTTTTGGCTCCCAATGCACTTTTCTAACTAACTGAACAACATCTGTATTGTGTCCTTGAAGCTCCATGTGACCCATTCCATCGTCTTTGACTTTCATCCTATCATCACCTCTTCCTAACCTCCCTGGCTCTTCCACCATCAGCCTTGTTAACTTGGCTCAAAACTTCTGGTCCAGCTCTGATTTCTTTTCTTGCTCTTATCATGCTAATCAGCTGCCGAGTCCGGCAGGTTTTCCCCTGGCAGTATCTTCCCCTGTCATGCTTAGGCCTCATCACTGCTTACTTAGACAAATTCTTAACTTTTACAACTATTCTGCCTGGGCTATTAAACCAGCATACGCTCTTTCCTAATCAGTCTGCACCTCTAATCAGAACCACCAAGAGACCCTTCACTGCCCACCACACAGTACATTTATTTATTTATTTATTTATTTATTTATTTATAACACTGGTGTTCAAGGCCTTCCACCATCTGGTGCAGCCAGCTTTCCCAGATGCAGGTCCTGCAGCTAAGTGAATTGTGCATGCTCTCCCATGCCTCTACTTCTTGTAACATTGTTAAGTTGTTCAGAATGTCCTGCACTACTTCTCCCCACCATTTTTATTAAAACTTCATTCCATGTTTCTACCTTCTCCAAGGTGCAGCTTGAATCGCCCCTCTCCCATTATACATTTCTCAGGCCAGAGGTATATGTTCTCTGTCTTCTGAACCTGTCTTTTTGTCTTTTTCTTTGTAAGAACAGCACTAATCTTATTTTGCCTCATTATTTGATCATGTGTGTAGGAACATGCTTCCAAAATGGTTTTCCGTTACTCCGGGTTGCATGTCAGTGTGCATCACTGCAGAATTTGACATAGCAAAGAGTTCACTGCAGTTTAGATTGAATGGGGTTCCAGTGAGAAATCAGAAATATAAGGAACAAGAAAGAGATGAAAGAAATCAAGAGCCATCATGGTCTTTTACCTAGGATTTAAGCCATGATTTCACCTTGGAGGATATAGTTATTTTACGGATACCCTGCACTGACTTCCACAGAAATGCTGATTTTATGACAATCACAAAATGCTAGAACTGGGTGGAGCTCATGAAAAGATGAAGTTTGGTGCAAGGGAGTAATTTACTCCAAACCACAAATTTCAGTCAGCAGCTGAACTAGGACTGGAACCATTTATCCTGATATCTAGGCTAGCCTCTATCTACCATTATTCTTCTCACTATTTTTTACCCAATTAACTACAAGAATGCAGTAGGCCAAATGTCTGTATTTACATAATATTAATCTTGGAGCAATGGGTGGCCAAGTGGATCTCCAGAGCTTACCCCAGGGTCTCCCCTTACCAGAGGGAAATCCTATGGCACTTAACTATATGTGACTTCCAGGGAGGAACTGGAAATTTCTGGTGCACAGAGCCTCTCTGACTCCCCTGTTTATCTCATAGCACCTAAAAGGTGCTTTGCCTTATGAAATATCAGTGATCAATTGAATTGCTATAGTCTTCTGCTATTCCACAGTTCTTTTCTTTTATTACAATTACCAAGGGTTCTCTGACCTGAACTTGCCAGGTAAAATTCCTCTTGCAAAATACTGCATTTGCTCCGTGCGTTCCTAATAGTCATTCAACCCCCTAACACAGGAGTCTGGCTCCTCAACCCTAAAGCTCTGGCTTTGGGACATGAAATGAGTAGCCAACACTTCGTGCAGGGACAGTGTGTGCCCTGGGCCAGGGCCTGGCCCACTACCTCAGCAACTGCACCTGGGCCAGAGGAGCAGAAGCGTGACCACCTGGTCCTTACCCTCTGCTACCACCTGACAGGAAGATGGTTTAAGCTTTCTCTTGCACAATGTACTGGAGGTGGAGGAGGAAGGCAGACAAAGAGAGTGGGTCAGGCTGATTTCATCAGCTGGCAGCCGGCATCAATATTTCTCAGAGAAAAGATGCTTGACAGCTTACACACGGCGTGCTCAGGTCGATTCCATGTCACAGGACATATGAGCCGTGGCTTCCATGCCTCTTTTCACCTCTCTTTCTCCTGGCCCCAGGCAAGGATGTTTTTCTTTTTGGAGCATAAATTGAATATGAACAGAGTCTATGGATTTAATTTCAATTAACATGGCATTTTCTTCAATACCAAGTTAACACTAGATCTTTAGAAATAAGTATGCAATGCATTCCCCCTTCTTTTAAAAAATGTGTGTGTGTGTGTGTGTGTGTGAGTGAGTGTGTGTGAACACAATAGTAATAGGCTCACTATAGGAATTTTGGAAATATTATTATATATATGTATCTATATATATATACATATAAATATGCCTATAGTCAATGGATCATTTGATATAAGCAATTTATAACTTTTTACCTAAACGTGTATTAAAAATATTGGTTCACACTAGTAAATTTTCTTTCACAGCGTGATTCCTTGGTCACATAATACTACATCAGAGAGTTATAGCAAAATGTACTTAGCTCTACATTATTGGACATTGGGATCTCTTTCCTGGTTACTCTATACAACACCTTGATAAATACCTCGTACCATATCTTTTTCTGTTGTGTGTATTCATATTCATTTTCTCAGGGTTTTCTTTCCACTTCGTGAGATATGACACCAAGTTTGAATTCCCAAATTTAGCCAACAGATTGCAGATTGGACTGTGGGAGGTTGAGGCAGCTTGGGGAGAATGAAGAAGCAAAGAACGGGAAATACAACTGCCCATCTTCTGGGTTCATTATAATCCACAGGATACTGTGCCAAAATTCCTGCTTATTAAACAGCCTACCCCGAGACTCTCTCAGACATTAATTGATCCACAGTTTCACTCATCCCTTTAATTATAGTTCTAAAGCACACAGAGACCCGTGTGGGTCAGTACATCAGCCATGACAAGTTCAACCAGCATCGTTCAACAGGTGAAAGTAATGAAAAGAATTTCATTCTTTACTTTTATCCATAGGTGGATTTAAAAGGGGCCTGAATAACCAATCCACAGCAACACTCAACAAAATTGTAGTCACTCACATTACTTTTGCAACTACTCTAATACCATTCTCTTAGGACCTTCAGTATGTAGATCAATTTAATACCCTTCCTAGCAAGAAGAACCTTTCTTCATTGAAAAAGAGAAAACTGGGACAGAGAGTACAGGATTCTATTTGGTGGACCAGGGTGAAGAACTGAGTGTTAATAATGTTTGTCCTATCACATAACCAATTCTCAAATATTTACTGAAATTGGACAAGCCAGAAACTGTGCTAGTTCCTAGAGAGAATATGAATTGAAGAAAAAAATCTCTATTAATTAATAGTGATTAAGTGTCTGTCCTCAGCTCAGGTCATGATCTCATGGTTCATGGGTTTAAGCCCTGCATCCAGTTCTGCACTGACAGTGTGGAGCCTGCTCAGATCTTCTGTCTCCCTCTCTCTGTCTCCCCCCCACCACCACTTCTCTCTCTCTCAAAATAAATAAACATTTGGGAAAAAAAACAACAAGTAGAACTAACTAGTTGAGGAGGCTAGCAAATAGTAAACTATCTGACAGGAGGATTGGTCTTCCATTACAGAAAGACAAAGATTGTTGGTTACTGGTGACTTGTCTCTGCTGAATCAAATTGGGAAAGGGACAAGACCCACATCTTCAATGCCATAAACAGCAATTTATTTAATGAATATGGGCAAAGACATTTGACACTTAGGCCTACACTCCAGGAATTTACAATCTAGTTAGATATTTTTAAAAATATTTTTGTGGTTATTTATTTATTTTTTGAGAGAGAGAGCAAGACAGGGAGGGGCAGATAGAGAGAGAGAGAAGGAGAGAGAAATCCCAAGCAGGCTCCACACTGTCAGTGCAGAGCCCAATGTGGGCTCAAATTCTTGAACTGTGGGATCATGACCTGAGCCAAAACCAAGAGTCAGATGCTCAAACAACTGAGCCACCCAGGAGCCCTAGTTAGATATTTTTAGATGTTTATTTATTTTTCAGAGAGAGAGACACAGAGAGAGACAGAGAGAAACAGAGCATGAGGAGGGGAGGGTCAGAGAGAGAGACAGACACAGAGAATCTGAAGCAGGCTCCAGGCTCTGAGCTCAGCACAGAGCCCCACACGGGGCTTGAACTCACAAACCCCGAGATCATGACCTGAGCAAAAATCTGAGGCTTAACCGACTGAGCCACCCAGGTGCCCCTACACTATAGTTCGATTAATGATAGACTCATGCTTGAAATGGTGAAAGGAGTTGTTAAAGGAATTACATAAGCAACAAGTGTCAGCATATTTTAAAAAAGAAAGATAATGTTTCAGGGTTTCAGGAAGGAAAATGGGAGGAAATTGGAATTTGAAGGTGTTTTCTCTCCCTATAGTTCAAATAGAGTTGCTAAGGGATATAGAATTAGGGTTGCAATAAAAATCTTGCGGTAACACTGCTTAAAAAATGAACTTGGACTCTACTTGTTTTTATTTTACTGACATTTGGTGAGTATCTACAATAAGTTAGAAAATATGTCAAATTCTAGTGACATGAGATTCATGAGACATGAAAGTTCAAGTTACTGTGGGGGAAGACAATAATTTTTGTATTTACTTGAGTTTTCCACCTTAGTGACACATAATACTTCAAACTCAACAAAAAATTGGTGGGTTTGATATTACTCTCTCTAGCTTACCCATAAAAACAAAGCAAACCACACCAAAATAAAAACAAAACTGAGTCAGGGTTTTTTACTTGCTCTAAATTACGCAGGGCTCCAAACCATTTTCTTTATCCTATACTGCCATAATTGCTACAGAATGTTTCATACAAATGAAATAAACTTTAGGTCTTTGATCATCTATGATCAGTTTTTCAGCTTAGTAATTGCACTGATCATTTTCATATTTTATTTCTTAGATATTTGTCTTTTCCTTATTTTAGAAATTCATTATGCCAACAATTAAGTAACAGAGATCACAGCATCTGGGAATAAATTTCTGCTTTCTATGACATTTACCAAGAGCCAAGGAGTTGGCTTAGCTCATTAGTCAGCTCTGCATAATTTTCCATATATTTCATCAGATTTTGTACTGGAACATTAATTTTAATTTATTTGTTCATGATTTTATAACTTTAAATAAGTTTTAATCTATTATTTTTATATTATTAAAATACGTAGTAAAATAATGTACATATTAAAAAGGTATATTATTAAAATATATAAAATGAAATGTATATTATTAAAATATTATAAATATAGAAGTTTACTTAATATATTTAATATATAGAGTATACTATCATATTATATTATTATATACTGTAGTATTATATACTGTATAATATGTATTATATACTGTATATAATATTAATAAGTATTAATAATATACAAATTGTTGATACATAGTATCTTATTTGTTATAAGGTATAGTGAGTAATTTAAAAATATGTTTTTATTAATGTCTGATAGAAATTAAATGACTATAAATGTACTTTTCATATTTATATTAACAAGTGTGCAAGAAAGATCTCCGATATCCAAAGATTTGGCAATTGGTATAAAATTTAAGGACAGACAATCACAGCTTTAAGAAATGTTTTTGGAGAAGCCATTGTATACCAGGTATAGTGGGCACTTTTACACCCCTTGTTGCATTTAATTCTCAAAACGAGACTCGGTTTGAGTTCTAATCCCTATTTTACGAATGAGGAAATGCTCTCAGAAATATTTATAAGCTCAGCTAAGATCATGTATCTGGCAAACCAGAGAACCAGGATGTGTCTGAATGAATTGCTTTTATCCCAGCAGTGGGAAGTGGGAAAAGGAGGAGGCATCTACAACATTATTTTCTTGTGTTGCTTTGAGTTGATCACCATGACCAACCTACCGCTATGAATGAAATGTTAGCACGTACCACTGTCCTCTACTTATTTGCTGATAGAACTCAATTTTGGAGCTACATTATGGGGGGAAAAACAGTTTTAAGTCCATTGCTAGTGTAACAAATTTAATTTGTCTTCCTTATGGATTTGCTTTAACTCTGCAACTGATTTCAGCTGTTCCTATGCAAATGTGTAGCCTCATCGTGGGGGCCACCAGCAGTCTTTCACTCTCCCTCTCACCATTTCCACCCCCACAATGTACTTTTTTCAATACAACAATCCTCCTAACAGAAGCTACTTGTGAGATTTCCATCTCAAATAATACCATCGATTGATAAAATGGCATCTTTCTGTTAAGGAACCTAAAAGATTCTTGCAAACATTAATAACAACACAACTTCACACAATACTTAGGACATAAACTAGAGGGCATGATATCTACCATTTATTGAGCATACTCATGCATTTCAGGCAACCCTCTTTTCATCTTCACAGCTGGGTATAGGCACACAGACAAGGAAAGGAAACTGAGTCTCAGCTGGGAAGGAACTCACCCGAAGTCATACAACAAGTTAGGGGTAGAACCAGAGGCAATGTCTGATCCTAAAGTTAGAGAACCACTTACTATTTATAAGAGCTTAGGGTAAGGCTATTGCTTAATTTTTCCCAACTTCAGATTCCTCATCTTTAAATGAGGGCTGTTAATAGCTGTCCTGCCTATTCCACAGGCTGTTTGAGGAGATCAAAGGAGCTAATGGATGCAAGTGAGAATATTTTGCTAAAAGCATGAAGCACCATAGAAATAAAAGGTTTTATCAGTCTATCTAATGGATCTCTTCTTATAATTGAGTAGGGGCGTTATTTTTCTTTGATGTAGCCACCAACCTTTCAGAACAGCATTCAGACTACAGTTTAGTTTCAAGCTCAATGTAAAGGTAAACAGCAATACATAATTAGTGTTTGTGTGTCTCACAAACCTACCCCACCCCTTTACAGTGGCCAATCTTGGATGAGGTGGTTATATTACTCCAGACTAAGGGCACCCGGTGTCTACCACACCTTAATTTAACTATGTACAGTTAAGATCACTTCCTATGGGAGAAACACTTCTTGTATAATTTGAAAATGGTAAGGTGCTTAGACTATTAGAAAATGCGTTGTGAGAGTCAAAACCTAGTTTTTATACATGGCTTTGTTACTAATTAGTTGTAAGTATTTAAGTATTTAGGCTTCTCATCTTCCTGGGCCTCATTTTTCTCATCTATAAAATGGACAGATTAGACTGGATAATTCACGTACTTTGTGACCTAACCACCGTTTGTTGGAACTTACCAAATGCCTATGCTTAGGGCTGGTGTTCTAGAGACAGGTGAGACTATGATCCCTGTTTCAAGCATAGCAAAGTCTGGTGGGGGGGACAGACATAAACCAATAATAATAATTCAGTGTGATATCTCTAATGGCTCTCCCAGTTATTAGTCAAATGAACATGGCTCCTCTTTTTTCATAACGTATGTGTGAGCGCACGTGCGCGCGCGCACACACACACACACACACCTCCATACAGGACCGAATTAATTGCAGACAAGGTCAAGCAGAGACTGACTCCACAGAGCTAACTATTAATTAAAGAAGGGTATCACAGAAGATAGAAGAATGATATTTACTCATTGGGTTTCATTTCTAGTTTGTGCATACCATGAGAGGTTTGTAAAAGGCTTGATGCACTTGAGTAAACCTTAGTGAAAAACTGTTTCCACTTAGTTTCATAATTACTCGGTCAATTCTGAAGCTAACTGAATTCTCAGGCAGAGGTCTGCTCTGGGATGTCTTCTGTCATCACAGCAACCCAGGGAATGACTTTCCTTGATGACTCTGCTCCTTGTATACCGGATGAAATTCTGAGGGTTCTCTAAGAACAATCACGTCGCAGACTCTGAAGTCCCAGGATTCAGACTCAGAGGCTCTGAGTCCTGCCTCTGCTACTTACTGAATATATGTCTGATCTAAAAACAAAACAAACAAAAACTTGACCCTAGGCAACTCACTTGATCCCTCTGGGCCACAAGTTTTTTGTTTTTGTTTTTGTTTGTTTTGCAATTGAAACAATGGTGATCACTTTTGTCTACCACCTGGGAAGACTGGGAAACTCAAAATGCTTGCAGTCTTTAAAGAGTTTCAGACGTGTTAGATTGGGGTGTATATCTGGAAAGGTCAAATGGGAAAGAGCAGTGTGCTGGGAATGGGAAGTTTCAATAGATAACAAGGCCACAGCAGTTAAGAGCTACAGGGCCCTCGGAGATCATTTAGTCCCATATCTTCACTCTACCCATGAAAAACAAAGCCCATTAGAGAAAGCCCTAATTAAGACTTGTACCATATCATACTTGCACATATTCTAGCCCAGTAGTAAAAATTAGAAGTAGCAATTACTCTAGGGCACCTGGGTGGCTCAGTCGGTTGAGCGTCTGACTTCAGCTCAGGTCATGATCTCACAGTCTGTGGATTCGAGCCTCGCATCGGGCTCTGTGCTGACAGCTCAGAGCCTGGAGCCTGCTTCAGATTCTGTGTCTCCCTCTCTCTCTGCCCCTCCCCTGCTCACTCTCTGTCTCTCTCTCTCTCTCAAAATAAAATAAAGACATAAAAAATTAGAAGTAGCAATTACTCATACAGATATTTCATGAGTTCAGGAATGTTTAGGACAGTGACTGTTTCAATGATTTTTCTTTCATTTTTTGTTTTGTTATTGCTACAGTGAGTATTTACACACACTACTAACTCACTGAGCAGTTCCTTTACAGATTTAGTTTTATGCTCCAGAAGTATTCTCTCTCAGGGCAAACTATCTCTCAAGGCAATGAGGCATAACAAATATATATTACCTACATATAAATATATATTTTTTAATTTATATCTGTAAATACATATTTTAGAAATACCCAGTCTTCTGAATTCCAATGACTGTAGATTTTCTCAGCTTCCATTAAGCTTTTGCCCTTGGAAGATGAATATAGCTTGGTGCTGTTTAGGGAAACTGCCTGCCTCTAAGCCAAATCAGGCATTTCCAGCCTGCCTTCATTCACTTTATTCATTCATAGACATTTTCAAGATAGGATTCTTGTGAACTTAAGAGGTTGTTAGAAAAAAATTATCCATAAATCTCCCACATTTCTGTTCTTCTGAGTAGAGACACTAACTAGCCTTTATTCCAGAATATACTTTCAAGGATGTTTGTGTTTTGAACAGCCTTGGAAGATGGTGACAGTGTCTCTCTTTCAACAAAGGGAGGGAATGCTGTAGACCAATATAAAATATTCAGATCCCCTCAACTCAGAGTCCTTCTCCTGTAATGTACTCACTGTGTGGACAGGTGTCCCTGGGCCCTCTTTCTACTGCCCTTTAGGACCTGGGCCTTAGGGAACCAGGGTAAAAATGCTGACACATGCTCTTCCCTCACTGTAAGAAACTGTCCTTCCTCTCTGATGAATACTCTCCTATCTTCTATCAACATCCATGAACTGAGGCAGGCTAATTTGCTAGCTTCCAAGTAAATCCCAGACCCTTTGCAGTTCTCAGTAGTGGTTATGGCTACTCACTCACCAAAATACCTTCCATCAAAGAGACTCAGTTCAATCCCATGCCTATTTGATAAATATTGGTTTACAATATGCATGTGGTGATGCCAAACTAGCCAAAGCAAGGTGAGAGGAAGTTTGGGAGAAGACTTCCTAAATCTTTATAAATCAACCAGGAAGGGAAATCCAAATGTGATGCTTGTAACGATTTTAGCCACCTTGCTTCAACTCTGGGGGTGACAAATATCACACATGGAAAAATGTAGGGACAAAACTACAGAGAAAAGGAACCATCCCTGACTCAAGGAGCTGCAGCCATGCAAACGCAACTGCCACTGTGTTGGAGAATGTATTTCCTTATTGTTTAGGGCAATTTGCTTCAGGCTTTTCTGTGTCCTTTTATCCAAATTCACCCTGCTGATACAGTAGCCTCTGAGAAATGTCTCTTACTGACTCCCCACACATTCCTTCTTGAACCCACTACAATGAGACTTCTCCACCACTCCACTGACCCACGTCACCAATTATTTTATTTTAATTCTTGTTATGCTAGACACACAGAAAAGAGCATAAAACGTGTAAGTAAAATTTAAAAATTAAAAGTAAGCAAGCCAAAATCACCACCCATATTAAGTAAATAAAATATTCACAGCATCCCACACAGAGGCCTCTCTAACATCACAACCCTTCCCTGTTCTTCTAGAGCTAACTACCCTTCAGAATTTTGTCATAAACACTTTCCTGCAGTTTTCATGGCTTTACCCCCAAGCATGTCTCCCTAACCAATACAGTTTAGCTTCAACTATTTTTGAACTTTCTATAAATGGAGTCATATTTTATGTATTTTTGTCCAGCTTCTTTGCCATTTCTAAGTGCCATTCCCCATATTTTTTGTGCAAAGCTTTCGTGTTTTCATTTGCACTCATGTAGATTATCCCATTGCATTAATATGCCACCATTTATTTATCTATACTACTTCCGTGGGCATCTAGATTGTTTTTCACTTGAGACAACAAAATTCCAACAATCACATTCTTGTAAACATATCTGGGTACGTATTTCCCAGATATTTTTTAGGTATATACCTAGGAGTGGAATTTCTGGATCACAGGATGTATATATTTTCTATTTTACTACAAAAGTCCAGTTTTTTCCAAAGTGGCATATCAGTTTATACTCCCACTAAAATCTGAGATTACCCATTGTAATGCATTCTCTGCAGCACTTGATACTGTAAGACTTTTTAATTGTTGCTACACAATTGAGAAGGTAATCTTACTGTGTTTTTAATTTGCATCTTTCTGTTTACTAATTAAGTGGAAAATCTTTTCACATGTGCATAAGCCATGTGGCTACATTTTGTTTTGATTTGCTTGTTCAAATATTCTACCATTTATTTATTGAGTAGTATGCTTTTTAAAATGTATTTGTAGGAACTCCTATATTCTGGGTACTGACTCCAGATACTGTGGTGCAAATATCCTCTCACAGAATATGTGGCTTCCTTTTATTTTTGATATGGTATCTGGATGACAGAAGTTCGAAATTTTCATACAGTCAAATCCATGACCTTTTCCTCTGTGGTTACTCCTTTGGAGAACTATTTTTTTTTTAAGTAGTCAGAGATCATTTTTGTGTTACACAGGGAATGCAAACATTCATTCTATTGCTCAATACAGTCTTCAGTTTGGTATAAACCACTTCAGTTTACAAAGCATTGCTGGGGTCTCTGGGTACCAGCCTTCAAGTGGCCCACAGGAGACCTGTCATTCCTTGCTTCCACTTCACCAGCAAAGCAGAGTCATCCTCTGACTTCCCAAGGTCATGGTTAGGGTGGGGATGGAATGGGATCTTGGTCTTAGGGTTCCTTGTGTAGCTCCTAACTCCCAGGGGCCTCTGGGTTACAGTGCCAGCCACATTACCTCCCTAACAAAGAGCAGGTGTGGTGGGTTAGGATGGGTAAGTGGATGGATTCCATGAGGGGAATTTAAAAGCCCTAACACATTCTAGTGGAAATCAGAAAGCTGACTACAGTAAAAGAGGCTTGGAACCAGTCCCCAAAGTCTTTATTCCCATGGGGACATGGCTGACTTCACTGTCATCTTTTAACTTCCTCAATTCTATTAAGCCTTTGCTACTTCTATTTCTGTCATCAAGCCCAGGGTTACACGTGATGCAGATGAGTAGGGCCTCTGCTCTGATGAACTGACTTTCTGGATACACTGCTCAGAATTCTTTTATGGTGTGTATCTGTGATTCTTAACACATCCCGAGAAAACTGGTCTCAGAATATTTGTCCTGAACAGGGAATACAGTGACTCTGGGTGTGCCTAACAGCATCTGTAATTGTTAAATCCCCCAATCGGGTTCCATCCTAACTGGGCAAGCAGCCTCTGCTGTGTATACTGGTTTAAGAAATCCCTCCTTAAACTGAGATCACGAAGATATTTTGCATTATCTTAGAAAAGCTTTAAGGTTTTGACTTCTACATTTAAGGTTTTAATCCACATGAAATTCATGTTGTACATGTTATGTGAAAAGTCAGCCAACTCTCACAGCACCATTCATTCCTTGCTTACCCCTGATACCATTTCTTGTTACAAATGAAGTGTCCATTTATATGGAGATCTGTCTCTAAATTCCTCATGCTGTTTGTTCAAAGGATGATAACACCACTCAATATAAAATAAACAGACAAAGCTGTTAGTTATTGTTTACTAGAGTAAGAGAGAAGTCTGCTCATCAAACTAGTCTATGGGAAGAACAGCTGATTTTCTTTAAGGTTTTCAGGAGGCCTGAATTTTCAGAAATGTAAATGATATCTGAAAGTGTGGCTAATTCAGATAAAACTGCTGTTATTCCCTGATTGGCACTCAGGAGTGGGTGCATTGAAATAAGTCCGTCACTGATTGGCTGACTCTCAGAAAAGAGAGGTGATACTGATTGGTTGGTTTGCAAAATTGTGTTCACTAAGGCATGTTATTGTTGATTATTTGAACAGGCTTAAAACTGGATCAGAGGATTATTTGTTACCATAGCTGTAGAATAATCAATCTTCTCTTAGTTCCTTTGTGGGAATCCCTAACATGTCAGTTCCATTGGTCTACTTGCCTAACCAGGGACCAATGTCACACTGTGTTAATTACTGTAGCTTTCTGATGAGTCTTTACACCTGGTACAAGTTCTCCCACTTTATTCTTTGCTTTTCAAGCATGCCTTCCATATTCTTGTCTATTCTACTTCCGTTTTAATGTTAGGAATTGCTTTTTAAGCTATCTACGTACAAACTTGTAATTCTGTCTATATTCTATTGAAACTCCAGATCAATTTTAGAGAATTACTTCTCTGTGGTATTGAATCTTCTGATCCAAGGATATGGTGTGTTATTCCCTTTGTTAAAGGCTTCTTTCATGTCTGTCACAAATTTTTGGAATTTTCTACCTAGAGATCTTATACGTATTTTGCTAGCTTTACTCCTGGGTCCATCATATTATTTTATAGTATTGTGAATGGATATTTTCTAGTTATCTTTAATGTATTTATTCCTAGTGTAAGTATATCATGTTCAGATAATATGCTTTGTGTGTATTTAATCCTTGAGCAATTGTTAACACCTGCTGCCAAAATTCAGGTCAACTTTTATAAAAAACTGTATTCATATGTACTTAGAAAGGGTGACTATTGAGCAGTTTTTGGCTACAATGTTTTATACATCTCTTCGGACTAATTTATAATAATATTGATTAACTATAGTCTCTCCTTACTGAGTTTTGACCTGCTTAATCTACCAATTACTCAGAGAAATATGTTAAAATCTCCCACTGTGATTGTGTAGCTTTTTATTTCTCTTACAATTCTGTTAAAATTTTGCTTTACATGTTTTGAAACTGTCATTAGCTGCATATGAATAAAAAAGTGTAACTTCCTGGTGAATTAAAACGTCTATCATTATAAAGTGACTTTCATTTGCTCTAGTAATGGTTTTTTCCTTATACATTGATATTACTATCATTGCCTTTCAGTTGGTAATTTTACAGTATATCTTTTTCCATTCTTTTCATTTCAACCTATCTATATCTTTATGTTGTATGTATACTCTTTAGATAATATTAGTGTTTAATTTCTATGACACCCTTTGTTTTTAACATTTATATTTTAATATTTTCACTAATCCATTTTAATGTGTTTCTTCATCTTTTCTATTTGTACACCTCTATATACTTTCTGTATACTTTTCAAAATATTTTGTCTCTCCTTTTTTACTCTCCTTTGGAATTTTTTAAAATTATCTTTTGCTATTTACTTGTTTGGAAGTAATGTATTATTTCTCTGTTCTTTTAGTGGTTATTGAAAAAAAATACAGCATCATTAACATATCAAAGTCTACATTTCATTAATTTCCTTACCTTACCCTCTTCCTGAATAGTCTAGGACCTTAACATTTTTCTTTCACCATAACCTTGATGTATGTGCAACTCTTTTATGAGTTTTATTGTCTTTTTAAAACTTCTTAGGGAACCTGGGTGGCTCAGTCAGTTAAGCATCCAACTTCGGCTCAGGTCATGATCTCGCTGTTTGTGAGTTCAATCCCCACATCAGGCTCTGTGCTGACAGCTCAGAGCCTGGAGCCTGCTTTGGATTCTGTGTCTCCCCCTCTCTCTGCCCTTCCCCAGCTCATGTTCTCTCTCTGTCTCTCAATAGTAAATAAATGTTTTTTAAAAAAAACTTCTTCATTTATTTTCCTAGACCTCACTCTTTTGTAATGTTTCTAGACCTTGGCAAAGATGGGATGCCTGGCCACAGGACATCATGTGTTCATGCAGCCAGAGCTGCCTATCATGAACTAGGTTCCATAAGACTCACCAAATCATATGGTCTTCTAGATTCAGTAATAGTCCATTATCATATAGAGATCTGATACTGGTAATTAGACACAAGCAGTGCTAGAGGACATGAGTAAGCTACATGAGCAAGTATGTCAGAAACTCATGCCATTCACCACTGGTACACCAATATTTCTCTCCCCACTCATACCTCTGGTTGTATAGGAGTCTTCTATGACAATGTGATAGAAAGGAGAAAATACTGAGCTTACATTATGAATAGGTTGGCTCCATATATGGATACAAGCTGAAAATAGAAAGCAGCTGTACTAAAGCTCCAATCAAGAGTAGCCATGAAATAGAGTTGCAAGGAGAAATCTTTCTAAAGGGACAGAACTTAGGGCTACGATACATAATCATCAGCTTTGTGGAAAAGAAAGGGGTCTGAAGTAAGAATATATAGGGATTTATGGTGAGTGGCAAAAGTTTGGCTGGCTGCTTAGAGGCTTAGGAGACAGAATGGAAGATCAATGAGGTTTCAGGAAGCTTCTGGACAGAATAATGGAAAGGAGAAAGAAGCATAAAGAAATCTGTATTGTATGTTTTCTTTTTATTTTCTTTCTTTCTTTCTTTAAAGTTTTATTTAAATCCAGTTATTTAACATACAGTGTAATAATGGTTTCAGGACTAGAATTTAGTGATTCGTCACTTACATATAACACCCAGTGCTCATCCCAACAAGTGCCCTCCTTAATGCCCATCGCCCATTTAGCTCATCCCCCCACCAACACCCCTCCAGCAACCCTCAGTTTGTTCTCTATATTTAAGAGTCTCTTATGCTTTACCTCCCTCTCTGTTTTTACTTATTTTTCCTTCCCCTCCCCTATGTTCATCTGTTTTGTTTCTTTAATTCCACATATGAGTGAAATCATATGATATTTATCTTTCTCTGGCTGACTTATTTCACTTAGCATAATATACTCTATTTCCACCCACATTGTTGCAAATGGCAAGATTTCATTCTTTTGAATTGGCGAGTAATATTCTATTGTATATATGTGCCACTTTTCTATATCCATTCATCAGTCGATGGACATTTGGGCTCTTTCCATAAGAACTCTGTACTCTACGTTAATACCCACCAAAGAGCACCTGCCACAAAAGAGTCTGTAAACAACCAAGTAGATAAAATTACCTGGCCAGTTGATATCAGACAGTGTCATTCTTTGTACCCTCCCACTTCTGCCCAATGGCATAATAGATCTAGATTGGGAAGGGGGGGAATCTGTGGAAGTAGGCTTGGAGACAGTGAATGGACCTAATATCATGGGTTCTCCCTCACCAAGACCTGAGACTGATCTAACTACTGCCATTGTCTAGTACTTAACATTCTAGAAAAGAAGACCAAAGCTAATCCCAAATATAACTGCATCCCCTTGAAATCAGGTCATCACGAGGTGATGAGCTGATTCCATTGTACCCCTTCTGTCTCGGAAAAGGCAAAAATTGCTATTGGTTGGAACTGACACATTTTCTATGTATATGTTTTTCTTTCCTGCAGGCAGGGGCCTCACAAACATCACTAACCAAGGACTAACAGAGCATTTGATTCACAGATACAGGATCCCACATAGCATTGAACCATTAAAGAACAAAGGATTCAAATCTGCAGCAAATGAAAAGCAGTAATGGGCACATAATCTGTGGTCTTCTGACACATTACATGACCCAAATACTGCTAGCATAAATGAGTAATGGAGTGGTTTTTTTGTTTTTTTGTTTTTTTTGTTTGTTTTTTAAGTCAGAGCTAATGTACGAGGTTAGAAATGCTATCTGTGAGGCTGGAACGGCATCCTTGAGTAAGTAGTATATACATCAATGAATGTCCATCCTATGGCACTCTCCCCAGTAGGTAAAATATAGGAGTATAGGAACCACGGAATGGAAGTAAGAGTGTTTTGGCTTATGATCATTACCAGTGATACATGTAGGGAATATGTTCTTCATGCTTCTTCAATGTTAGTCTTTGTACATCTAGAGTTAGTGTCAGACAAGATGCTACTTGAAGGAAATGGTAAACGAAGAATATACCATCTCTCACACTTTACAATGATTGAGAGAAACAGGAAAGTTAAATATTAATAATAATAGTAGTACAGGGTATTATCAAAGCACAGAGAAGAGTCTCCTAAACTAAATACATATGGTGTTTTGTTTGTTTGTTTTTTTGGATTTTTTTTCCTCATTTTGTTTAGTAGGTTTGTGGAGGGGGGGCAGGGGAAGGAGGAAGGAAGGTAGGGATTAAAAGAAAATTAGAAAAGGCAGGAAAGACTTCCAGGAAGAAATAATGACTGAATTGGATTTTGTAGGAAACAGAGCAGTTAATCATGCAAATGTGAAGGTGAAAGTCATACAGGCAAAAGAGAAACTTACACAAAGAAGGTGTCCAGATTTCAGTAAGTGAAATGGAGTTTGAGAGGGAATGGAATGTGCCAGAAGGTTAGGCTGCAGAGGCAGAAGGAGGACAAAGCAGAAGCCTTTAATGTTAAGGATGCCTGGGGGCAATAGGAAGTCATCAAAGGATGCTAATCAGGAGAATGAGGAATGAGGGTATTCCTTGTGCACTGAGCAAATTGAATGAAGAAGGCTCATTCTTGCATACCTTATCCTCCCCCATTCAGAAAAGAGACACCCTCCTTTTGACAACCAACCCACGTCTTCAAAAGATTTATAGACTTCTGGAGAAATTCCAGTGTAATACTCCTGAGTTCAGAACCAAGTGTTCGAGAAAGAGAGAAAGAGAGAAAGAGAGAGAGAGAGAGAGCGAGGGAGAGAATCGTTACTTTTGAGAGTGGAGACTGACAGAATGTGGTCTATTTTCTTGGAAGGGGGAAGATTTTTGGAAAACCAAGCACTGATTATAGAGGCAGAGGGTATAATTATTTCAATAATGAGTTGTCTCAGGAACCAGAATTTCCATTAAGAAAAGAGGACATGGAAAACTACGAAATCCTCCTGAGGTAGAACACTGGGTTTTAGTTCTGCAAAGAATCACAAATTAGTGAAATCAAGGGCAATGACTTTGCCCAGAAATTCCTTTCAGTAAATAAATAAATAAATGAGATCACAAACATGCGCTTGCTAATTGTCCCTCAGTTAAAAGGGACTCCATTTTCAGGGCCATTAAGGAACACTGGCACATGGGCAACACTTTCTCCTTCCTTTGAGATTTTAGATTTAAAGCCCAGATGCATTAGAAACCTTGTTCCACTGAATATATTCTCTGATGTGCCAGCTTCCCTTTGGACTTTTGGTATTTATCATTAATCACTACTTTCTCAGTGCTCATGTAGCACTTTTGGCAACCAATCCCTGTATCTGGCTTAACTCACAGGACTGCGGTTTCATTAGTCAGTAAGCTTTTTCTGTGGATTGCAAGAAACATGGAATTTTAGTCAGAGGGAACTTGAATTCCAACCTTGCCCACTGGCTAGCGGCCTGAGGCAATGGAACATCACTGGGTCTTGGTTTACCAATCCATGAATTGGGGACACAAGACCTCTCATGACATGTTATTACTGTATTCCTTTAATAAGTGGTTCTCAGCCCAAGCCAGACATTACAATCACTTGGAGAAGCTTTCAAAAAGACCTTTGACAGGATCTCACACTTGGAGATTCTAATTTAGTGAAACAGGCATTAATACTTCTTAACAGCTCCTCAAATGATTCTAATGTACAGCTATTGTGGACAACCACCACCTGAAACTAAGTCATCCCAGCCAGGAAGCAAGGACAGAATGAGATGAACATCAGGCCTCAGAGCACCACTCTTCACACTGGCATTAAACAGATTAGAGGTAGGTTAGAGGCTCCCTTTCCAGGGTGCCTGACTGGCTCAGTCAGTTAAGCATCTGACTCTTCATCTTGGCTCAGGTTCTGATCTCAAGGTTTGTTTAGTTCGAGCCCCACATCGGGCTCCATGCTGACATTGTGGACCCTGTTTGGCATTCTCTCTCTCTCTTCCCCTCTCTCTGCCCCTCCCCCACTCATGCTGTCTGTCTCTCAAAATAAATAAATAAACTAAAACAACAACAACAACAACAACAACAAAACCACACATACACAAGAGTCTCCCTCTCCTTTGCATGCTGGGGTCCTTAGATTGCCCCAGCAGTGGGGTTGAGAGTAGGATATCAATTTCAGACTATCAAAACATTATTAACCTGAAAAGAAAAAAATGAGAAAAAGAGTAGGGAAGGGGCCTGATTCCTTTACTCTGTCCGTGGTGATAGACCTTGTGAAGAGCAGGCAAAAGGGCCAGAATTGTTGTCTTGCAAACCCCCAGACCTTCTGCAAACAGTAGCCCCTGGCAGGAAGCTCTTTCTCTTGCCAAAGGCCTGGAAAAACATCTCATATTAAGCATAGGGATTAACATTTTGTGATTATTTGCTAGGAGTTGGGAATTCTACTACGCTCATGCATAGCATTCAGGCCCCCAGTGTCAGTCTGTAAAGGGGGTCAGTGTGCCAGCTCTCAGCGGGCCTGACAGGGCTGGGAGGTTAATCACGACCTCCCCTAAGACTGCAGGATAGACTCCCTGTCTGCCACACACAGAGATTTCTCGGCCGCCATATTACTCTAGGCCAGGAGGCCAGGCAGTTCTCAAACATTAGCATGCGTCAGAGTTACATTAGGGACTTGTAATTAACCATATACAAAGCCATTAACAAAGGTTAATAAGGTTTTTTTCCTAATATTTATTCATTTCTTGAGAGACGGAGACAGAGCATGAGCGGGGGAGGGGCAGAGAGAGAGGGAGACACAGAGTCCAAATCAGGCTCCAGGCTCTGAACTGTCAGCACAGAGCCTGATGCAGGGCTCAAACTCACGAACCGTGAGATCATAACCTGAGCTGATGTCAGCCACTTAACCGACTGAGCCACCCAATCACCCCAAATCACACTAATTTTTTTGCCCACATATATTTTTTTAATTTTTTAAACATTCATTGATTTTGAGATTTGCCCACATATTAACTACAGAGATTTCTCTTCATTTTAAGGACTTGCAAATAGGAAAATAAGTTAGGAGTTATGAAAGTATTCTGTCACAAAAGAGAAAAAGGACCCTTGTTCTGAGGGCTTGGAAGACTTTCACGCATATGTACCCACATCCACCCTCCCCACCTCTGACTACGCCACAAATACTGTTACATAGGATTTCAATTTTATAAATCGCTTTTTCGTTTACCAACATTTAATTAGATGACAGTTTATAACAATTCTATATGTTATTATTTTATATTTGTTTAATATAATTCAGTTTCTCCTTTAAAATTGATTATTATTATTACTATTATAAATTATTTTTGGAGACTTCATAAAGCATTTTACTTCTTGCATTCAAAGCTGGATATATACTAATAATGCTGCCTAATTAACTCCATCATATAATTATTTTTGATATCTTACTGTACTGTAGACATATATTATGTTAAATATTTCATCACAACTGTGTCCTGTTCTGCCTGGAAAGCTCCTGGTAATTCTTAAAGGAGCAAGTGACACGTTTTCTCTTTGAGTCTAACAGGAACTTACCTATTTTAGAACTAACTTATGCTATATCACACATATTTATATTGCATATATTTGTTTATTCCTATGGTAAACCAAACTATATCTTATTTGGGCAAATTTTTTCCTAAAGCTTATTTATAAGAAAAAAATCAGATAATTTTTAAAATTGTGAATTGTTAGATCAATGAGGAAAAAATCCCTGTCAATTATTGGAATAGGTTATAAAGCCACAATGTGATATTCACATAAGAATAAATATTTCAATAAAATATAATAGGCTGCCCAGATATAGGCCCCATTATAAACAGAAAGGGAGGCACTGAAAATCAAAAGTAGAAGAGATATCAATCAATACATAGAGGAGGGATTAATGATTATAATTTGGATAAAAATAATTTAGATCCTTATCTTATCCTATAAATTCTTTACTTCGATACTCAAACCATTAAACAAGTTATAAGAAATGTAATCATGGTTAAGTTTATGGGAAGGACAGCATGTTCCAAAATTATCAGTGATAAAAGATGTGCTTTCATCTTATACATAGAGATAGATATAGATGGCGGACATTACTGATCTTTTTTGATAGACCATTTTTATGTGGTTGAAATTAAAAAAAACTGACAGCAGCCAAAAAGAATAAAATAATCTGTCAAAAACAGATTCTGAAAATTTGTTAAAAACAAATACTTTCTGTAAAGGACCTATGAGAATAATAAAGTTCTAAAATAGGAAAATAAACATAATAAAAAGCTCGTAAAGATGGAAATATGTTCACCTCATTAGTAATCAAAAAACGGAAATTAAAATCATTAGATACAATTTTCAACTACCAAATTAAAAAACATTTCAATGGAGGCACCTGGGTGGCTCAGTTGGGTAAGTGCCTGCGTTCGGCTCAGGTCATGATCTCATGGTTCATGAGTTTGAGCCCCATGCTGGGCTCTCTGCTGTCAACACAGAGCCTACTTGAGATCCTCTGTCTCCCTCTCTGTCTCTTCCCCACTCATTCTGTCTCTCAAAATAAATAAACATTAAAAAAAACATTAGAATAGAATAATGCCATCCAGTGTGCCGGGCAACAGGCACTGTCATCAATTACTGTTTAAACTCCTTGGGAAGTAAACTTCAATCATGTATAAAAATATCCATTCATAGTTCTTAACATTTGGGGAAATTTATCCTAAATAATTTTGTAATAAATGTGGATTTTTGAAGAGAAACCTAGCCTTGCACCCAATATTCATGTTTCCTTTCCGAAGGGGGAGGTTATTACTGGGAAGTGACTGCCCCCCCCTTTTGCAGTTAGTTGGAGCCATATGGCTAAGTTCCAGTGAATGAATGGAGGAAGACTCTTTAGGTTCAAAGCTTAAATTTCTATTGCTGGTGCATAGCCTTAAGCAAGTTATCTAACACTTTGTGCCTCAGTTTCCTCATCTGTAAAATGAATTCTATAAAAATGCCTACTTCCTAGAGTTAAGAGTTGAAAATGATTTAGCACTTGGTAAATTCTTAGACTAATATCAGGAGACCAGTAGTTCAGTAAAGCATAAGCATGGCCAGAGGCTTCAGGAATACCAACATAACGGCATTCCCCATACCAACCCCAGAGCAGATACTGTCTGCTTTTGTCCATAGAGTTGGTTATGGGGATTAAACTGAAGTAGACTCAGACTTCCTAGGGTATACCCTCCTTTTTCCCTAAAATTCAGGACAGCAGTATCCTGATCATTAGTCAATGTCCACAGTGACATGGAACCCATACTATGATCCAGTAAGACCCTCTCAAGGACATCTTGTCACCAGAGATCTGGGAGCATCAATCACCCCAACCCCTCCAGAGAACCAAAAGAAGGGTTATCTGGTTGCAGCTTTCCAGAGAATTTGGGTATGAATCCACTTAATGTCCCTGAAGGTGAGATGTTACTTATATAAGTAAAGGCTAGAAACTGTGATAGAAACGCAGCTAAAATAGAGCCTCGAGAAAACACCTTTATTGCTTTGAGCCTACATTTGCCTGGAAGTAACCAATATCTTTCAAAACTTGATTATTTAACAAGCACTTATCTAGCACTTCCTATGCAAAAAGCATTGATTTAAGAACTACACCTATTAATTCATAACAATGAATTGTTTAATCCTCATAACCAGCACAGAATATTCAGTTATTATCCATATTTTACTGACAAGCCTAAGTAGCTTGCCCAAGGTTATGCAGATAGTAATTGATAAAACCACAATTCAAGCCCAGACAATATGACTGCCCAGTCTGTTCTCTGAGCTGCTAAGCTCTCTCGCTGGTCTTGCCTCTTTTGCCTCTCTCCCCATACCAAAGAAGACTCCCATTAATGCTATTTTTAATACTACTTTATATTAGTAAAGCATAATTTTAAATATACGGAAAGCGGTCACAGTGATTAGCCACAGATTCTCACCATAGTCCCAGGAAGCAGATAAGATTGTTACTGATTCTCATTTTCCATAAGAAGAAATTGAAACTCAGAGAATCAAAGTAATGTTCAGAGGAACACATATCTGAAATTCAGATCCTGGTTATTTGACTACTGATCCATAATTCTTTTCTTCACTCCATGCTTATTTTCTCAATTCTCTATTTTCCCTTAGGGAGAATTGAAAATAAGATTTATTTTTTCTTTCTTTCTTTCCATTTGCTTCAATGTTAGGAGAGTGATTATATCAAAGAGATTATTTTTTCTTTAACCCAGAAAGTTAAGCAATTCTTAAAATTACTAGGAATGTTTGATTTCAATCTTTTCAGGTAACCCATTTACTTATTAAGAGTCAGAGGGCTTTTGAAGCTTGACAAAATTGTACAGGATGACTGGGTAGAACATGGCAGTCCCTTTCCCCCTTCATCTTCAGCCAACACATTGGAATGCTTCTTTCCCAGCTAGCGAGGCAAGCATGTTGGGACAGTGAATAGGCAGGAACTGAAAGATGGGTAGAGAAAACCCTGGGGCTGCAAGAAGGGGACCTGGGTTCCAGTCCCATATGAATGCACGACCCACCAGGGGGGCCTCCGCAAATCCATCGCACTTTAGACCTCAGTCTCCCATCTGTTGAGTACAGATTTCGAACTAGGTCATTGCTGAAGTCCCTCCCCACTTCCCGACTCCTCTGGTGGTCTAAGCCCTTCCTCTGGCTTTTCATGCGACTTTGGAAATGTTGGGTCTCAGTTGCCTTGTGTAAACCGGGAGTGATGATATTTATCATGATTATCTCTCTGGAGTGCTGAAGCATCAAAGAGGATGCTAAATACAAATGCCTTTAAATACAAAATGTGCTTTATGACAGGCAAGTGCTTCCTACTTTTAAATAAATAGATAATAAAGGTAATTAATATTTCAGCATGTGAAAGCATTGCTACCGATCTTCATTAAGCCCTTCATGGGTTAAATGCTTGGACATCTGGTGAAATACTAGCCTCAGCTGTTTAAGTGACATCTTCTTGGGTCAAATTTCTCTCCTCTCTCCAGTCCATCTGCTCACAGCTTGTCATGATAAACACTTCTGAGTTTCAAAGCAGAGAGTACACAGCAACAAGAGAGGGACAGCATCTTGGAACTTAACTAGACAATAATATCAGAGCAAAAACAGCACCCAGTCATCTAGCTTTCATTCGCCCAACCCCACCCCACACTGCCTACCCACCTCGGTTCCATCCTTCTTTGTCTCATGTGTCACAGCCACATGTCAGGCAATAGATAAGCGGAAGGTGAGAAATCAAAGCTATCCATAAGTAACAGAAAGGGAGAGACAGGCCTAAAGTGTTAAAATAATGCCAGGTGGAAGATCTAGGTGTCATTTGTCCTTGATTCAATGAAAGTAGAATGTGTTATGTGATTGATACTTTCTAGAATAGAACTATCTCCATGTAGTATCCCAGGGTTCAGGGCACTTGGCTTATCTACGCACTGTGGTGATTTGTTTTGAGACCTCAGCAAAAAACAGTGAATGTTCAGCCTCAGTTTCCTTACTTGCAAAAGCAGATGGTGTTTGACGGTAGCAATAAACAGCTATATCAGTGTTGTCATTATGCTTACATAAAAAAGTCTCTGACGAGCTTGGCACATAGCAGGTGATAAGCATTTTTTTATTGACTCTGAATCCGGTGTACTGGAAGGAGCACTGTAACTAAGAAGTTCTTACATGACCAATGAGGACTTTGACCTTGTAACTCCTTAGGAGTGAACCCAAATTTCAGAATGAGGGAGTACAAACTTCAGAATTGGGATTAATATTCGTGGCTCTATTTGCTCTTACGGAAAATGAGGGAGTTATTTAAGTGTAAATTCTCTCCTTGCCCAAATGTCAGGAACATCCATGCTGCAGCTTGAAATGTCTGATTACTTTTAAAACCAAAAATTTGTGCCATTCCAAATGTATTTTGTGTGAATAAGCATACTCTCAAAAGCTACTTCAACCAGTCTTGAAGTAACTAACATCAAAATGACCTCAGTAACCATTAAATAGATTTGGTACATACGAATCTACCATTATACAATGGTAATAGTGGTTAGTTCATAATGTCGCAATTTCAGATGATAATTTTTAAAAATTATCCTTGACTGTAATTTCTTATTCATCTCTCATAAACAGACATTCCTTATGTACCAAAAATGATAAAAGAGAGAGTTGTCCAAACCAGGAGGAAAGAAAAGACAAATGTTAGCAAGAGTCGGCTGGAAATGGACTCAGCACTTTTTTTTTTTTTTTTTTTTTGAGAGAGAGTGAGAGTAAGCATGAGCAAGGGAGGGGCACAGAGAGAGGGAGAGAAAGAGAATCCCAAGCAGCAGGCTCTGTGCTGACAGTCAGGGCCTGATGAGGGACTCGAACTCACAAACCACGTGATCATGACCTGAGCAGAAACCAAGAGTCAAATGCTCAACCAACTGAGCCACCCAGGTGCCCTGCTGCATGTGTTATGTTAGGTGCAAAAAATATAATCTTCCCTACAGATGTATTCTTTATCAACAGGGTCATTTGTCTCCTCTCATTGGAAGAAAATAAAAATGTGCGTGTTCTAGAACAGTCCCTTAAAGAACCTGCATCCTCTTTCTCTAGCAACGCTAAGCATCAAATGTCCTTATTCATTCATCTGACCAACAAGTACACTGCACGTGGCAAGTATTGTGCTGTGGGATCAGGACACACAAAGGAATAAAATTACTTCTGCTTTCAAGGATGTGAAATAATGGGAATTATCACACACTGCTGGTAGGAGAAGAAACTGGCACATCTGCTTTGGAAAAACAGTTTGATTAGTTTTTACAATAAAAGATGCCATCTCTTATTTTAGGACCCAGCATTTCTACACCTAGACAAAGTTCTTGAATATATGCGAGGATTGCATGTGTGTAACTAGTGGTCCCATAACAAGCATGTTCATAGCAGCGCTATATGTAATAGAAATGAATAAACCAGAAACAACACAAATATACATGTGCATGAACTACAGCTGCAAGGATCTATATTAATGAATTTCAAACACATAGGGTCAAGTCACCAAAGACTATGTGTAATATGGTTTCATTTATAAACAGATACAAAGAGTCAAAACCAAACAATACATAATTAGGGACACAGATGTCTGTGGAAACTACAAGAAGCAAGAGAATAAGGAACAACATTTGGGGTACCTGGGTGACTCAGTCACGAAAGCGTCCGACTTCGGCTCAGGTCATGATCTCACAGTTCATGGGTTCGAGCCCTGCGTCGGGCTCTGTGCTGACAGCTAGCTCAGAGCCTGGAGCCTGTCTTTGGATTCTGCATCTCCCTCTCTCTCTGACCCTCCCCTGCTCATGCCGTGTCTCTCTCTCTCTCTCTCTCAAAAATAAAATAATAAAAAAACATTTTAAAAAAATAAGGAACAACATTCAGGAGACTGGTTACCTCTGGGAGTGGGGGAACAAGATTATTTAATAGATGAGGAGCACTGGAAGAAGTCCAAAGGTATTGAGAATGCAATGGATATATGAGTAATAATTATATTATTACTCTTTACACCATATGCATATAATGAATACAGTCTTTGTATGTCTACCATTTCAAGTAAAATACAATAAAATATTTAAAAATGGGACAAAATACACACACACACACACACACACACACACACACACACAATCAATCTTGCCTTTAAAGCCCAAATCAAACATTTTCTCCTACATGGAGTCTCTCCTGATCTATTTTTCCTCCCTCTTGTGATTGCTTTTCATATTTTTATCATATTTGTCTTCCTAGAGCATTTGATTTCTACTTTACGTGAGCATAGTTTCGGTGAAGATCTCTTCACCCAGAGACTGCAAACATCTTGAGTGTGGGATCTGTGTCACTATCTCTCCTTCACCCACAGCAACTATCTTGGGAATCAATCATGGTAGAGTAAACAGATATTGGGATTTCTCTCAAGACAAGTTAAAATCTTGGTTTTTATGACTTATAACTCATGAGGTGTTGGCATCAGTTTCTACTATGAAATGCCAGTAACTTCTGCCCATCAGAATCATAAATTCAGGATTTTTCTGAGGGCTCACTGAGATACTATTTGCTAAAGCATTGCATAAATGTTTATTTGGGCCCTTGAACACAGTAGTTTCTCAACAAATACTTGTTAAATAATTTTGATACAGTGAAACTTCTGTTTCAGGCCGCTAATAAATATGCAAGAAAAAATGTGTCTTACAAAGGGTGAAATGAGTTGTTTAAGTGAAGGAAAGTACGGAGTCACTCAGGAATGACCTGCCTAGGAAGAAAGAGCTCACTAAAAGAAGTGAATGAGGATTTGTCAACATTGCACATTCTGTGCAGAAGGAGCTATTGATCTCTTTGCTTCCCAACCCTTTGTGAGAGGGAAGTTGTCAAAGGCCAGCATACTTTGGGGTCATGGAGAATTGTGAAGTACACTCTAAGACATGAGGAGGAGCTGCTAGGAACCAGATGCATGACAGATCTGATATCAGCTAAAATAACAGAACCTGCTTTTACCATGAAATGAAGTCATTATTTGTCAACACTTTCCTTAAAATATAAAATTGGAATGTTTTAGACTTACTATTCTAGACAGTGTTAGAAAACTTGAAAATTGACTTCAAGTTTGTTAAAAATATTTTATAATATGTTCTAAAGGTGTTTACTAATGTTTTTCTGAAAAAAATTGTTTAAAGAGAGTAAATGGGGGGGCAATTGTATTTACTTTATTTTAAATCTATGTATATTAAAATGTCTAGTTTGACTAGCATTTTCTTATTTCTAAAATGCATAGGACATATTGTTTTATTAAACATCTGTGAAGTGAATATTATAAACCCATTCAATATAAGACAGGTTTGAGGTGTAGACAGTAAGTGATAGAGCCAGCTTCAAAACGTAACTTAACCGAGTCTAGACACCAGGTCTTTCCTGCATTACATTTGCCACCCATTTACCTTGGACAGATCACCTCCCCTCTTAGACACTCATGTATTTTATTTAAATGTAAAAGTTATGCCTGGCACATAGTAAGTATGCTTTAAATACTTCTTGAATAAATGAACTCATTTTTTCGCTCAACATCCTTAAAGACCTACTATACATCAGACATTTTGTAAAGCTTATTTATATATTTTGAGAGAAAGAGAGAGAGAGAAAATTCCAAGAAGGCTCCACACTGTCAGTATGGAGCTGGATGTGGGACTTGAACTCACGAAATGTGAGGTCATGACCTGAGCCAACACCAAGAGTCAGAAACCAGAAAAATAATAAAGAAGAAAATATGGAACCCAAGAAAGAGATGTTTCAATCCAGGAGTACAGGGAAGCTCGGGATGATGCCCTTGCAAGAATACATAGAGAAAGCAGTCCTCAGTGTAGTTGAACATAGGAAACTCTGGGAGAGAGAATTTCAAGGGGAAGGAGGAGGAGGAGGAGGAGGAGGAGGAGGAGGAGGGAAAGAAGAGGAAGAGGAAGAGGAAGGAGGAGGAGGAGAAGGAAAAGAAGAGAATTTCTTATAACTGACTCTGTGATCAAGAGCCCAAAAATGTAGTGATAATGATAAAGTTTTGCTATTTGATTTTCAAAAATAAAAGAATGTTTATTAAAAAAAGAAATTGTACAGAGTCATGGTATAAATATAAGTAAATTAAAATGGAGCATAATATTGAGCAATTGATGGAGTATAAGAAAAGTGAATCCAGTTAACAGATGCTGGGAAAATTATCCACCAAGTAACACAAAGGGGTCATTTTATTAGATTTTTAGAAAGGGAAATTAGTCCTGAAGTGCTAGCGTATTTAGTCCTGAAACGAACAAGATTTATAGAATCATAGTAATGGCATCTGCCTATTGGTATTCAACTTGTAGAGTCGACTTATATACAAAGTATAAAGATTAGTATCATTAGTTTCAAAAATAACACAAATGTCAACCTTGAACATGCATGTGAATAGGTATGGCTGACAGACATTGGAGTTGGAAGGGGGAAATTGTGTGAAAATAAGGAGAGGGATGCTGTCTGAAGTTGGTAAAGCAATAAACAGAGGTATAAGTATTATATTTATATGATCTTAAGTAGTATAACTAACATTTAAAGTGAAATATTATCAGTTGGAGAACTAAAACTAATGATAAAACTATTTAAATATTAGGAAGAAATGGAAAATAGTGTAATAATGTTAAATTCTATTCTTATAAAAATAGAGTCAATAAAGTGCAATAAAGTGTCATATAACATTTAAAAATAAACATAATAGGGATATGAACATATCATTTTGGGTTTTCAAAGTAACCAGCAGATGAACTAAACCCATAAATGGTTAAATGTCCTGGACAGTGTTAAAGGATACTCCAGAAGACTTATGATTTCCTTGGAGGACTTTGTGTATTTTATTTTTCATGATGTGCATATAATCCTTAAAAAATAATAATATTAATGGCAGAAAATTTTTAAAATTTAAAAATCATTAGAAATATATCCATAATATTTACACAAAGATGTTAATTGCAGTATGTTCATTAGGTTTTCTTTTCTTCATAAAGTTTTTAATTGGATTAAAAACCATCCATCAATCAATAAGGGAATATTATATATCCTTGTGTAGAGTTTAATGTTGAAAGAGAGAGTGTGAGGGGTGGGTGCAGAGAGCGGGGGATACAGAGATTCCCAAGCAGGCTCTGCACTGACAGCAGTGAGCCCAATGCCTGAGTGGAACTCACAAATTGTAACATCATGTCCTGAGCTCAAGTCAGCCACTCTACCAACTGAGCCACCTTGGTGCCCCCAATGTAGCCTTTAAATAATGATGCGAAGGGAACTGTTCTGACATTGGTGGATTTCTAACCAATGCTGTTGGTGGAGGGAGGGAAGCTCCAGAATAGGTTCAGTGTGATAACATCTATAGAAAGCACATGTTTCCATTTCTACAGATACAAATGCATACAGGACTTCCGGGAATATTGGCAACAGGGTTAACTGGAATGGTGAAGGGGGAACTTAAGCTATATTCTACTGTTTGCTTTTTTTTTCTTCTTTGAATTTTAGTTCAATATTTTTTCTGCTTTTTATTTTGGGAAAGTACAGTGACAAGTATAATAAATCCCTAAGTATGCATCTCCCAGCTTCAAAAATTATCAACTTAAAAGCCAATCTTATTCTGTCTATACCCCTACACACTTCTACCATTTACAAATAATTTTGAAGAAAAATTAATGTCATATTTTCTGTAAATACCTTATTTCTGATATTTATCCATATTGATACAATAAGATTAAGTTCATTTATGTTAACTTTCACTGTTTATATACGCATTCTCCTATTGATGGGCATTTAAATTATCCCAACTTTAGTTTTATATTTTCTATCATAATGATTTTTTTTGAGAGAGAGAGACAGAGAGAGAGCCTGAGGGAGTGTGTGCAAGCACGAGTAGGGTGGAGCAGAGGGGGAGAGAGAGAGAGAGAGACAGAGAGAGAGAGAGAGAGAGAGAGAGAGAGAGAGAAGACTCTTAAGCAGGCTCCAAGCTCCGCACAGAGACTAATGATGTGGGGCTTAATCCCACAGCCCTAGGATCATGAGTTGAGCTGAAATTAAGAGTCAGACACTAGACCAACTGAGCCACCCAGGTGCTCTTATCATAATGATCATTCTTGAACATCTATCTTTCTGTAAATATGTGAGAGTTTTCTAAGGAATATAGGAATATACCTAGAAATGGATTTCTCAGCCTGGGATATGTCATTTTCAAACTTACTTGAATTGTCCGCTTGTGCTCCTTAGTGATCCTCCCATATACTATCACTAGTGGAATATGGGCTTCCTTTCACCACATTCTCATCAATCTTGGTATTTTTCAAGTTTTTAATGTGCTCGTCTGATGAGTGTAAATGGTAATTCATTGTGATTGTGATGAACATTTCTCTGATTGCTAGAGAAGTTTCTTATGTTTATGGGCCTCTTAGATTTCCCTTTCTTTGAAATTCCTTTATTAAACATCTGTTCCTATTTCTATTGGGTTAGTTGATATTTTCTCATTGGTCTTAGGAGTTCTTTATGAATCTGGACACCATTTTTATCATTCATTATTATTTGAGTTGTAAGAATCTCCTTCCAGTCTTTAACTTGCTCTTAAATTAATAGTATCCCGTTATAAGGAAATTTGAAATTTTAATGTAGTTAAACTTAATATTTTCCTTTTATGGTTTGTGTTTCTGAAGACTTTTCCAGGACGTTCTTCCTAATTCCAGTAGCATTAATATATTCTCTGTTTTCTTCTAAAGTTTTATAGTTCTGAATTTCATATTTTAATTTGTAAAATAAAATATATGTATTACATTGATAATTAAAACATAATGTCATTATTTAAAAAAGATAGAAATATAAAAATTATTCATGATTTTAGATCTCAGAAACCAAATACTGGTAGTATTTATTCAATTTACTTCATTTTATTTTATATATATGTAGCACCCTTTTTTTATATAAGTGAGATGATATATTATTTATATTTTTATATTATTTTATACTTTTTTTTATTAAATAGCACTTAATTTTATACATATACATATGTATGTATATGTATATGTATATGTATAGTCATTCACAGAAAGATTGAGGCTGGAGAATGCAGAGATGTAAGATTTGGAGGGGGAACTTGCATGAAAATTTACCTTTATGATATGCATTTGTGATACATGCAACCCAAGCCAAGTATATCAATTAACCCTCTTGTTTTTATAAAACTTCTATGTGTCCTTCACTGTAGAAACTTACATAATCTTCCTAGTAATTGTTATTCATATTTTTGCCTCCTCCACTAAACCATTTGATTCTTTATGTCAGGGACAGATCTCATACATCTTTGTATCACTAATTGCCCCAGCAAATAGTAGGTGCTCAAGAAATGTGGAAAGGAAGATTGTGAAGTGAATACTGAATTAGTGAGTCAGGAAATTCTAGTTCAATAAGTAGCTACCAAAGTACTGCCTTTGGACAAAATTCTTCTAAGACTCAGTCTTTTCATGTGCAAATTGACAGGAGGAGACTAGATGACCAATAGGTTTTCTACTTCCTCTGACAATCAGACTCTCTCATTCTTTAAAAAGAAAAATATATATGAGGCCAACAAATATTCTTTAAAATATTTATATTTCATGATCCTATTAAGTAGCACAGTCTTTCAACAACCTATGACATCTAACACTAACAGGTGTTTACTTAAACACAGATGGAAATCGTGGTCCCTTAAGACTGCCAATTTTTCAGTAGAGATGTCCTTGCAGGTTTGGATGGATGAGCTGTTTTCTGGTAAGTAGCCATCAAAATACCAGAGAGTGAGCTTAACATAAGATAGCCACTGGAGCTCTCTTACCACCGAGATTTCTGGCAGGACACAGGACCATGTCATTTCCTGGCTAGTTCGCCTTTCCATCTGTCCCCTGGCCTCCAACTTGCTAAAGGGAGTTTGTGATTACATCTCCCTCTAGCGACTAAAACCTTGGCATAGTGCAAAGTCTCCTGTGGTACATGAGAAAAAAAAATATTTGGCTAGAAAAAATATAAATAAAAAAGATAATATAGGAGTCCTTTGATAATTCAAGGAGTAGTCTCTCACTGTTTCTCTGCAGGAGGAGCAAAGTTCATCATGTATTTCCCTTGTACTGAGGAAACTAATGCTAAGGAGGGATTTTCTTGATGTCTCTGAGAACCAAATAGTCAGAAGTCTTCCCCATTAATATAATGCTCCAGACTGACCATCAACCAGAGTCTCATACAAATATATGATCGGATAATCCCCAGTGCAAATATACAAGAACATAACTCCTCTTCTATTAATTGTATGTATAACTGTCCACAAAACTGGTTCTGGTTGAAAGAGCCTTAGGATATTTTTTTTATACTAAGGAATAAAATATCAGGGATACAAAATTTCAATCCAATCATGTATATTTTTAAGAGAAATTAATATTAATAGTTAGCAAGATTAACTCAAAATCCACAGTTGGAGAAGTAAGACAGGCCAGATAGAAGGCACTTCATCTTTTAGGATCATAATTACCTCCAGGATACCTGGTAGAAATGATACCATTTGCATCTATACCATCCCTTCAGCAATAGTCCATTGTGGTTCAAGGGAAAATATTAGGCAAACAAGTCGCTACTTTGTTTTCTCCTTATTCTGTTTGTGACAAATACTGTTGTGATTGTCCAGTTCTTATCACAGACAAAATAAGCAGAAAATCTCCCCTGCATTGGCATAGACCTTGCTAGAGGTCTCATAAGCAAGGGGCCAAACCAGTGACATCACTTTGCAACTTGAACCTCAGAACATCTCACCTTTCACATCAAATACCCTAATCCCTCCATTCAGTACAACTTCAGGTCAAGGGATTAGAATGTCCTGGACCCTAAAGAGAGTATTTGCCATCACAAACAGGTTCATGTCAGGAAACTTCTTTTCATTAAAACTCTTATATCTGAAATGGAAGCTGGGAATTGGGCTCTGGAGAAGAAGGGATTTTCACCAGCTCATTGGGAAGTCCCTCTGATTTCTAAGTTCCACTTCTCAGTTCATTTTACCAAGCCCTTAATACAGCTGGCCCTGTCATTTTCGATCAACATGACCAGGTTTTTTTCACAACTGACCTTGCAGATGGGCAACTGAAGACGTCAAGTTTGTGATTTCTATACAGTTGTCATTGGATTGGCCCAGACGTTACAGACCAGTCTGTCAAACTTCCTAATTTTACAGCAGGGAAAACTAAGGCCCAGAGTGGGAAAAGAGTTCCCAAGATCACACAGAAAGGGTAGGACTAGCGGGCAACTCTCAAGATCCTATGGTCTCCTGTGCCATGTTATATATACTGTTTTTGTCTTTTTTTTTTTTCTGAAACAGGCCAGATCACATACCCAAAAATATGCAGATTTATTTTTGTCTATTCAAAATAGTCTTGGGGCACCTGGGTGGCTTAGTTGGTTAAGCATCCAGCTTCGGCTCAGGTCATGATCTCGCAGTTCATGAGTTTGAGCCCTGCATCAGGCTTTGTGCTGGCAGCTCAGAGCCTGGAGCCTGCTTTGGATTCTGTGTCTCCTTCTCTCCCCACCCCCGCTTACACTCTGTCTCTGTCTCTGTCTCCCTCAAAAATAAATAAACATTAAAAAAAATTCAAAATAGTCTTAGAAGTTTGCAGATATTTCAATAACAATACTATTATTCAAAATGTATGTAGCATTCCTCTTTGGGCATTATACCAAGTCTATGCCACATTATTAGTGATTTCCTTAGCCACAACTGTCAGCTCATTAGAAGCCCCGTCTGTGTTTAATTTTGCCTCCAGCACTTAGCACGCTATTTCATACATAGTAGGTCATCACAAACATTTTTTGAATGAAATTAGCCAATATTAAAAGGAAAAAGATCAAGTTCACAAAATCAGTGCGGGAGCTGAGTAGTCTGCAGCATAGGATTCAGATTTCCTATCTGGAGTGAGTCTGGCCCCCAAAGGAGCAATTAGAGTGCAGAGACTATATCCTATTCACCTCAGAATTTCACAGCACCAACTCCCAAATCTTTCACGGGAGGAGTGCTCTCCCAGATATTCAATAAATGTCTGATGAATCACAGAGTTTAGTACATAGGAATTTGGATAAAGGCAGGAACTACTTTTTTAGAGGTTGCTTGAAATAAGAATGTAACAGTAATATTTCTTCGTTGGAAAATAAAAAAAACAACTTGGGATCCTATCAAAGTTACAGCCCT
Source organism: Cryptoprocta ferox (assembly GCA_028646485.1). Taxonomy (NCBI): domain Eukaryota; kingdom Metazoa; phylum Chordata; class Mammalia; order Carnivora; family Eupleridae; genus Cryptoprocta; species Cryptoprocta ferox. Next base: position 73,984,612 of record CM053573.1, read on the forward strand.
CAATAGGCCACTGTGAATCATGACTTGGGATGAAAAAACATTGGAGGGACCACAGATTGTATCAGGAGTTGACATTCGCATTTCTTTAGCCAACAACATCCTGATCCCAGAGTGTTGTTAAAGAGATTTTCTCTTGTCTCAGAGTTTTCGCTTTTGCAAAAAGATCTTATCTTGCTTCTTCCAAGGTGCCAGCCATATGTACCCATCACACACTAAATAAAGAGTATTGATGCCTACAGTAAGTTTTCTAAATACTTCTTGGTGCTGATTGTGATTGGTATTTGGAATTATATATATTTATGCTCTTCTGGGATATAAAGTTATTAGCGAATGCCACCTGGGAATAATGCACCATGGAGTATTTTCTGAAAACACACTCACATACACATGAATTCCAAGGCTATTAGATAAATGTGCTTGGGCAAAACCAATGAGACCTAACTACCCAGGGATGTCCCTCTTTAAGTCTATGACTAAATAATGAGACTCAGACTCATATTTCCATCTGATCCCACATTCTATTGGGGATAAGAGTGAATGAACCTTATCTTTTGCCACACATTGTCCTCTTAAGGTAACTACCAGGGTAGTCAACAGTGCCTTGGGAGTTTTCTCACCAACCAAAATTATTTTTCTTTATGGGTAAATATGCTTGAAACATTTTGTTTGATTCCTTAAGGGGAATTTCCCCTATTTGAGATTCTTAATATATTCTAGTGTAACACACACACACACACACACACACACACACATATAGTATCTATAGATAGATGGATAGATAGATTTTTATCACTGGAGTGGTTTGTGGAAGGGACAAAAAGCTGGTTGCATTTGGGCTTATCCATATACAAATATGGTATTTGGTTGGGGAGGGAAGGAACTTTGTTTTCCACACGGTTCTGGTGTTCTACTTGTCCTGACATGGCTTGCCATCTAGAGTGCATATAAACTGTAGTGACACATTAAAATGAGTGCTCCCATGTGGGACAAGTCAGATGAGGATTGGGCAAAGTATCAGGACAGGATACTTTCTGTTCGAAAGCCAATGAGGTAACTTGCTGGTTGTGATCTTGTCAGCGAGATGTCAACAAGAAATACAAGTTAAAAAACAAAACAAAACAAAAGAAAAACATTAAAAAACAAACAAACAAAAAAACTCTTAACCCAGGCAATGTGCATTGCTCATTCCAGCGAAAATTGAGTGAGAGGCTGTGGCTTTGACTGCACTCCTATGTAGCCCCTAAACCACAGGCAGCACAGCCTCTATATTAAGTGTGTGCACCCATGAGAGCTGGAGGTTTTCAGCTACTGATGCTGCTACCCTGCACCACTCAACGTGAACTACTCTCTTCCCATGTCCTCCTGAGCTCCCACTCGCCACATTAGCACCGGCTCTCTTTTCCTCCACAACCCAAGGCATCCGATCAAGTCTCCAGAATAGAAGCATTTCCTGTCCCCCTCCCATGCCATATCCTCTCAACTCTGATTTTAAGCATGTGAATCTTACCCAGACTCCTGATATTAAGGCTTTCAAAACTCAAAAGCTAAAAGCTAATTCTATTTTTCTTTAAATTTCTCCCATGTCATCTCATCTTTGATGCCACACAACGAATGCCTCCCTAGCTAAATGGAGTAGGAGTCAGAGGAAACATTAGGACTAAAAGTCACATCATAAACTTCAAAAATATTATCTTACAATAACTTGGACATGCACAAAGAGAGGAAAAAGAGATATAAGCTCAGATCAGTGTTATGTTAAGACTATAGAGACAAACAGAGATCAACTGGTTTAATCCTTCCATCCACTGGGGGGAGAACCCATATCCAGAGGTAACAAGTGCCTTGCTCAATGTGACAGTGTAAGTTATTGGGAAATATTCATCTTCTTATCAACTTACTTTAGAGAAAACAATATACACTTCGATGTTAGTCAAGTACATGTTTTAATTCACATTGGAAAGGGATTTTTAGAGTATGAAATTAGTAGATTGTGTCATTTATCAGCATGTGTGATCTTTGATAACTACATAACTATTAAACATCTCCATGGGTTATCTGTAAGTCAGGATAATATTACACTTGGTAGACTTGTTATAATCAAACTGCATGTGAAGTACCTAAATATTTGGCACGTATTAGGTGCTAAATAATTCATAGCTTTGATCTGTAAATATCATATTTATTTATTTGATCTGTAAATATCATATTTATTTATTTATTTATGAATAGGTAGTTTATTAAGTTGTTTTTTTTTTTGTTTTCTTTTATTTTTTTTTTTAGAGAGAGAGAAGTAGAGAGAGCACATACCATGGAGGGCGGGGAGCAGAGAAAGAGGGAGAGAGGGACTCCTAAGAAGGCTTCAGGCCCAGTGCAAAGCCCGATGCAGGGCTCGATCTCACAACCATGAGATCATGACCTGAGGTGAAATCAACTGTCAGATGCTTAACTGACTGAGCCACCTAGGTGCTTCTGTAAATATCATATTTATAGTTATAGCTTATCATATGAATATGTAGATGAAAGATGCTAGTTATATGTTTAAATACTTAATAATATGATATTCTGAAGGCTAGAATATCCTTTAACCCAAAGGACTCTTTTTTTTTAATTTTTAATTTTAAGAGAGAGGCAGAGAGAGAGAGAGAGAGAGAGAATCACAAGCAAGCTATGGATGGTCAGCACAGAGCCTGATGTGGGGCTAGAACTTTAAACTGTGAGATCATGACATGAGGTGAAATCAAGAGCCAGAGACTTACCTGACTGAGCCACCCAGGCGCCCTTATCCCAAAGCACTCCTGAACCTCTATTATTCACTTCCAAAAATATGCCTTAAGCTAGGAACACTGAAACATTTACAAATAGGATTTTCTGACATTTTAGGTAAGATAATTCGACCAATCAGAATACTTGTCAGTGAAAAGTAGTAGGATAGGAAAGATAGATAAAATGTTAAAATGCCTAGTATATATTTTTTTCTAGTACAGGAAAACTGAACCTTCCAGAGAGGAAATGACTTTCCCAAGGTGGCAGATCAAGGTTTGTAGAGCAAGGCTTAGAAGCTCAAAATCTAAATTCATTGAAATTGAGTCACAGTATCCTCTCTGTCCCATATGTAAGTTAAGAGTGGAGTGACATAAGCTTCAAACTTAGAAGGAATCCAAACTCTTCATCTGCCTTCATGCTACGCCTGATACCAACTGTCAGATGTACTATAAATTACCTTATATAACTCTTTAGACTCACTCCACACCAACAAAACATAAATTACAAGAAATACCTGATTCCCTCAAACTTCTCGTCAGTAGATTTCTTGTTTTCATCAGCTTTTTTTTTTCTTATTTCCAATGCCTTCTGAAACTATCCAATGCCTTCTACAATTATTGACATGTTATTTTCAAATCTTTTTAAAGCCACTCTTTTTGCTGTTTTTAAATTTCCACAATTCTTTGTCATTTGTTCATTTTTATTGGTCCAGATTTTCAAGCAATGGGGAAAACAAAACAAAACAAAATAAAACAACTGGTTGCTTTACCAGTTTCAACCTATTCCTACAATAAAGTAGAAAGACTTAATTTCTCATCGCCTCCTTTACTTAACCAGGTTAAAGAAGACAAAAATAAACAAACACAGGAGTGATTCAGGAATAACAAAGAAACTTTACCTAAACAATTCCAATCACAAAGACACAAAAATGCTTGTTAGGTACACAGGATAATGGAAGGACAGTGAGAACTGCCTTTATCATAGACACACCTGAAATAGGTTCTCAACAGTCATATTCAACTTAGTAAAAAGATGCTGATGTTAGACTGTTTTTATAAAGATTTTTCTTTAATTGGACCTCACCCATTTATAATCCAATGTAAACAGACGTAAAGACAAAGCACAACATTCTCAGCATCGGTACGTGGTAAACATACAGTACAAGTTATCAGTAAAAATGCCAACAGTGAGACTCAGGAAGAGGTTCAAACACCATAAGCTCAGCTCCTGAGAAAAAAAGAGTTGTAGCCCCATGGTTAGGGAAAGGGAATTTTTTTTTATATATATAAATAAGAAAATTCTCGGGGTGCCTGGGTGGCTCAGTCGGTTAAATGTCATACTCTTGATCTCCGCTCAGGTCATGATCTCAGAGTTCATTAGTTTGAGCTCCACATCAGGCTCTATGCTGACAGTGCGGAGCCTGCTTGGAATTCTTTTTCCCTTCTTCTCTCTCTCTCTTTCTCTCTCTCTCTCTCTCTCTCTCTCTCTCTCTCTCGTGCGTGGGCATCCCTTACCCCACTTGTGCTCTCTTTCTCTCTCAAAATAAACTTTTAAAAATCTTTTGTAAATAAGAAAATTCTTCCATCAGCATGAAGCACAGTCAAAAATTATTATAACAAATGTTTGTGACATGACACTACAGAAGAAAATGTGCAGGGCAGGGAGGAATCTGTGTGGCCAATTATTTTCCAGTTTGCATCTTCTAATTTTCCAGAATACATTTTTGCTGCATGGATGTGGTCCGTGCATCCCCCAGTCTTAAACTAAAATTGAAACAATAATGTTTACCTCACCTGTCATTTGGTGTAAATTTTGAAGAAAAAGCAAGAGAATTTCTTAAAGGTAGTAATGGTAAGAGAGAGGTATCAAGAATAACTTCAAGGTGTTTGTCCTGAAGGTCTGGAAGGATGGTGCTGTCATTAGCTGAATCAGACAACCGAATGGAGGAAGCAGGTCTGAGACGGATTCTCCTCCAACGCACAGTGCCCAGCTCACTAAGCACATATATCAGAATTCGAAGGAGTCAGAATTCTGTCCAATCCATCATTTAGACCAGGCCTAGAACATGTGGACGTGCTTTGTTGGATTCTTTGCAAATATATCTCTTTGAATTGCCACTTGAGGGATTTCACTATGAAATGAGTCTCCTTCTAAGAAAGTTATTTATCTCCCAGTATGATTACCTGCAGAAACGTGGGTCATGGTTATCTAAATGATAGGCTCCATTTCATAGGATACTTACGCTTCCTGATTATTTTATTAATATATTTTTATTGATGGAAAATAAAACCTTTTTGATATGTATTAGAAATTATACCCAGAATCCTATGTTTTTCAATGCCATAGACTTTTACACATAATAAGAAGACAAATTTTCGGCTGGAATGGAGGACATAGTGATTGAAGGACCAAGATCAAAGCAGTTTTAACATGATATTTTTCTATTAATAATTGTAAGAATGCACGACTCCTTTCTGGCTGACAAATTCCCTTCCTTAGGAACTGTAGGGTGCTAAATTATTTATCTTTCTTATTAGGAAGTCAATGGATATCTAAAATGTATAAATAAAGAAATAGGAATTGCAATCTTTTATTTAGAATTACAAAGGTATCTAACAAAGCAATAAAAAATGAAGATCTATAAATCTGAGTCAATGCTGAGAGGAAGTGTATAATTTTCATAGGAGGGAGTCATTAAATATTATGTCAGTTGGGGACTGAGCAGAAAACAGATGGCACACTATATTGTTGAAGAGAGTTTAATGAAAACCAACTGACAAAGCTATGGACCATGTTTAGGTGAAACAATGAGGGATGATAAAGTACCCGGATTCACCAAGAGTCAGGAGGAAGAAGCAATTAGTACCTGGAGTGATCTATAGTTGTAGAGGAAGGTCACTCATAGGAGCTGTGGCTGAAAGGAGATATAGCCATAGATAGGGGCCATTGCTCACCCATGGCCCAACAGAAAGGTAGCCAGCAGGACAGATGTCCTGCCTTTTATCTCCTGATGATTGCCCTCATTGGCAAACCTATTTGGAAGACACAGGGTATGAGAGTCTAGACACTGACATCCAAGGTCAGCTTCATAGGTCACAGTGCAGGGCAAAGAATGGTAAGGAATGGATGTGGAGAAGCACAGAGAATTTCAGCACAGATATTCTGTTTAATATGGGAAGTTTAAACATACTGAAGCTTGGGAAAACACATAGATGTCTATAGAAAAACATTATTAGTAGTACAAATTTTGTCTTTTAAAGGTATATACTAATAAAGATTGCAGTAAAGAAATATGTAAATCCTTGAATTTCACTTCAGTTACACTTTAAATATCTGTAAATATCTTAAATTTAACTTCCATTGTGTTCAAGTAGTATTATATTTAGTACTTTTTATAAGAAATTGTAACGTAACATTGTTAAAATGTCTTCTATCATTCTGTCTCCCTATGTATCTCTTTATTTTGATTATCTCTCTATTTACCACACCTACCTTCCTACCTATCTATCTTGTGTTCCGAGACAGGGAGGTTGATAATGGGATAGGGGTTAAGATCAATTACTAGAAGATATCACTAGGAGATTCTGTGAGATAAACAGAAGGTCCCAAAACATACATTGAAGAAACTAAATTAAGGACCAGATACCAGAAGATAGCCAAGATAACTAAGAAACAAGAGCATAGGAAATGGTTACTAAGAAAATACAATCCATTATATCAGGTTGAGGTTGTCTCCTTCTGGAATAATTACCATGGGTTCCTATTAAACTTCCTGGTTGTTCCGGGGCGCCTGGGTGGTTCAGTAGGTTGAGCAATCGGCTTCAGCTCAGGTCATGATCTCACGGTTCGTGGGTTCGAGCCCCGCGTCAGGCTCTGTGCTGACAGTTAGCTCAGAGCCTGGGGCCTGCTTCAGATTCTGTGTCTCCCTCTCTCTCTGACCCTCCCCTGATCACGCTGTCTCTCTCTCTCTCAAAAATAAAATATATATATATATAAATTAAAAAAAAAAAACCTTCCTGGTTGTTCCCCACATTGTCCTATAAATGCTACCTAGCTCCAGATGAAAACTATTCTTACAGTGTTTTAGTTATACTTTCATCATATTCCTTCAGCATATCTTGCCTAGTTTTAAAATTTACACTTTGAGACTCATTACACCCTCCATTTAATCTTTTTTAAATATTTGTGTGGATTCACAGATTTTTATTTTATTCTATGGCTATAACCCAATCTTAACTATTATTAATTTGCATGCTGAAGTTGTCCCAGGTTTGGCCTGAAGGAACTCCTTCAAGTTGGCTTATCTGTCCTTTTGACATGCCCCCACCATCCTAAAAATACTTCCTCACTTTCCAGAAGTAAGTAAACTTTACTTTTGCTGGAACAAAATATCCCAGGCTTATCTTGAGCATGCCTGCCCAAGCCCTGGAAACAGCCATTACTTCAAGAGTCTCCGTTTCCTTTTAGTGGAGAATTCTATTTCAAAACCAAAATCTAAGTGGTAATTAAATTCATTGATATGGTATATCACTGTCTCTCTCTTAGTACATAACTATGGAATGTACACACACACACACACACACACACACACACATTTATACTTATGGTTATTTATGTATCTATTAGTCAAACAACCTATCTATATTGAAAATATGGAAAATAAAGAGTTCACACTAACATGGCAGTTTTCAATTTGCTTTTTCCCTTTCCATATTTATAAGTCCCTTCTCTAACAGTGAGACACTTGACTCCCATTATACTTACCACTTTTGCTGTTTTGATTAATCCCCCTATATGTTAAAAATCTACCTCCACTGTGGCCACATACATTCACCTTCGCCTGCCAGGACTTGAATGCTCCATGTTGAGCCGTCTCTCTCCAGACACACAGAAACTCTCTTCATCCCTGTTGGGCTCCAATACCCTGGGTTGGCCTCCAAACTGGGCACTGAGACACCTCTCTCACAGCAGCTGGGCTCTGAAGTCTCACTCAGGAACACCATAGTTTTTCTGTTTCTGATATGGACATCAAACTTGCTTTGGACTGAAACAAAGGAAGGGAAAGAGGAATAAGAGAACAATTTATTTATTATCTTAAATGCCTATATTAGAAAAATATAGGTACAAAATCAATGAACTAATTTTCCATCACAAAGAAAACTCTAAAAAAGAACAGCAAATTAATAGAATGGAAATACTAAAAAAAGTGTGGAAATCAGTAAAATAGAAATTGGGTAAGCGGGAAAAAATCAACAAAAGCCAAAGTTGGCTCTTTTATAAACACTTTAGCAAGACTGTTGAAAGAAAGAAAGAAAGAGAGAGAGAATGAAAGAAAACTAATTAGCAATATCAGTGATAAAAGAGGGATACCACTACAGACAGTAAAAGGATAATCAGGTGATATTATGAATAATATTAAGCCAATAAATGTGACAACTTATATGAAAAGGACAAATTCCTTGATAAACATAAATTACTAATATGAACATAAGAAGAAATAGGAAATCTGAATGCCATCTATCTATTAAGGAAATTGAGTTCTTGACCAAAAACCTTCCCACTAACAGAGATCTGGTCACAGAAGGCTTTGTGGCAAATTCCAGCAAACGACTGAGGAAGAAATAATATCAATTTTGCAGAATACAGAAAAGGGGGAAACAGTCCAAATTATTTTATGAGATCAGCATAATCCTGATACCAAAGTCTGACAAAGATATGATAAGAAAAGAAAATTATAGACCGATATAACTCATGATCAAAAATCTCTAATAAAATGTTGGCAAATAAAATTTAGAAATATTTTTAAAAACAATCTATCACGACTAAGTGATTTTTAACCTAAGACTCTAAGCGTCATTTAATAAAAAGTCAATCAAGGTATCTTACCATATAAATAGGGCCAGGGAGAAAATCATAAAGTTATCTCAGTAGGTACAAAAATTCATTCAGGATAAAACTCTGAATAAACCAGGAACAGAAGAAAAATTTCTTCAATCTGGCTATGGGTATTGACAAGGTAACCCACAGTTAACATTATTCCTAATTGTCAAGGACCGAATGCTTTCCCTCTAAAAGTAGGAATGAGGCAGTAGTGTCCCTCCTCAAACTTGCCTTCTAATTCTTAGTGGGAGTCTTAACTGCAATAAGGCAAATAAATAAATAAATAAATAAATAAAAATAAAGGATGAAGATTGAAAAATGGGAAGTAAAACTGTTACTATTCATGGATAACATTAAGTGTTAACATTAAGACCCAGTAAAATTAACGCATACAAAAATACTCCTAGAATAAATGTATTTCCCATGTTCACAGGACACAAAGTTACTAGTCAAAATCAATTGTCTTTCTATACGTAAGCAAAGAAAAATTGAGAAATGAAACTTAAAATATCATTCAATATATATCATCAAGCATACCAAATATCTTGGAATAAAGTCAGCAAAAGATGAGAAAGATTATCATTGCTGAAAACTATAAAATTTTGCTGAACTAAAACATAAAAATATTAGAGAGATATACAATACATATGGATTGGAAGACAATATTGTTAGCATCCTCCCTCTCCAAAGCAATCTCTAAATTCACTGAAATTCCAATCAAAATCTCAGCAGGCTCTTTGCAGAAATTAATGTGATAATTCTAAAATGTATAGAGGAATATCAAGGATCCAGGTCAGCCAAACAATTTTATATTTGTATCCTGTAGCATCTGTAAGATTCCTGAGTCAGAAAGTGACAGTTACCACAATGACAGAGTGACCCAGAGGAAAGAAAGCCAAAAGGAGAAATTGAAAAGTAAAGATTCATATAATAGCTATCTGCTTACAATGTGCCAGACATTATTTAGGTACTTGGTGTGTATTACATCTTTTCATCCCCACAATAACCCTCTAAGCAGGTATAATTAGGACCTCTCTTTTACAGGTAAAGAAATTGTTAAGTAGCTTGGCTGAAGTCATAAATCTATTAGATGACAGAGTCAGAATACAAAATAAGGGCTTTCAGGTTATCAGATAGTATCCATAATTGGAAAGGAAGAGATAAAAATGGCATTTACATTCCATACCCATATAAACAAGCTGAAACATGTTCACCTTCCCAATGTAATACCAGTATCTCTAAATAAGAGATTCTGTTTCATTATAAAGTGACACCTTGCTCTTCAGTGTATAGATTAAAACTATCTTTCCAAAATCTTTCAAAATGTTTGAATGAACAATATTTTGACGTAAAGATTGAATAACAATTTAAAAGTAGAAATAAAATATTCTACTAGGGTATGTGTGTCTAGGTGGCTCAGACAGTTGAGAGTCCAATTTCAGCTCAGGTCATGATCTCGCAGTTTGTGAGTTCAAGCCCCACATCAGGCTCTAGGCTGACAGCTCAGAGCCTGAAGCTTGCTTCAGATTCTGTCTCCCTCTCTCTGCCCTAACCTGCTTGTGCTCTATCTCTCTCTCTCAAAAATAAAGTAAACATTAAAAAACATTTTAAAAAATTAAAAAAGGAAAAATTCTGCTACGGCCAGACAAAATCCCAAGTGATAATGCCCAGCAGTTATTCAGTAAAGAGGATAAGACATGGACATTCTCAGACTTCCATTCATTCCAGCAATATGGGTCCATACATTTAAGAATTTTGAAAGAATCTGGGGCACCTGGGTGGCTCAGTCGGTTAAGCCTTCGACTTCGGCTCAGGTCATGATCTCATGTTTGTGGGTTTGAGCCCTGCATCAGGCTCTGTGCTGACAGCTCGGAGCCTGGAGCCTGCTTCGGATTCTGGGTCTCCCTGTCTCTCTGCCCCTCCCCCTCTCATCTCTGTCTCTCTCTCTGTCTCAAAAATAAATAAAACACTAAAAAAAAACTTTTAAAGAATTTTGAAAGAATCAACTTTTACTATTGTATGACGATCATTCTCAGAAAATAAAAAAAAAGTCAATAGGCTTCTCCTGTGTTAGTAAGAAAAAACTAAAAAGAAAAAAAGATCAATTTCCTTATTTGCACTGAGAAACAAACATGTTATTAAATATTCATTATAAGATTATTTATCCAGCCTTCCTAAAGGGAGAAAAAGCTATGAAAACACAACTATTGCATTTGAGGAATTTACAGCTTAGGGAGTGAAAGAAATGTACATGGTGAAAACTGAAATTACAGTGAAAAAGGACTAAAGGATGACCATGTAAATTGCCAAAGAAAAAATGGACAGTGGAGGGCTAAGGAAGAGTGTAGTCCGAGAGGGATGCGAGGAGAAGGCAGTTATGAAGAAGACATGATAAATCAATGGCAGGGCAAGGAGAAGAAACATATTCTGGATAACGGCTCACCATACTCAGAGACACGGCAGCTTACACACATATAGTATGTTCAGGGAATTGCAAGTAATTCAATATGGCTAAAGAAAAATGTAGTCATTGGGTAGATGATGGGGCTCAGGAGGCAAAGCATGCAGGATCTGCAGTTTTATCCTGAAGGTATAGAACCGTTGGGGTGTTGTATTGGTAACACATCATAATCTGACCCAGATTGGAGTCTGGGTGATAGTTAAAAGGCAATTGTAGCAGTTCACAGAAAATATGATGCGGACCAAATCTAAAGATACAGAAATGAGATTGCAAAGTGAATTTGAGGATACTTAAGGGGCAGAGTCAAGAGAAATGAACAAACCATTAATTTAGTTAATCATGAAAGTTGCAGGGACTGCAGGAGAGACAGACAAGGCTGACTCAGGGACTGTGGCACAGAAACTAAATGAACATAAACTTGCTAAACCCTTGATCATCCTTCAAATTGTAGACTTCTAGAACTAAACTAAGAGAGGCTAGAGCATGAGAGAAGTAGAACCTCTAGTTTCTTAATGGGGATTTCACCCACGTTTCTTTTCTGAGTTAAGCTTTGATAACAAACAACTCTGACTTTTCTAAGCTTTGACTTTTACCAAATGACGGAATGACCCACCACCAACTTTATTTGGCATTTTTAATTTTACCCAGAACCCGAGATGTCAATTTTCTTTTTCATAAAGACCCAGACATGTAATTCCTTTCTAAACACTATTTGTGATTCAGTCTAATGACAAGAAAGAAAAGAAAGAAAAGAAAAGAAAAGAAAAGAAAAGAAAAGAAAAGAAAAGAAAAAAGAAAAGGAAAGGAAAGGAAAGGAAAGGAAAGGAAAGGAAAGGAAAGGAGGAAGGAAGGAAGGAAGGAAGGAAGGAAGGAAGGAAGGAAGGAAGGAAGGAAGGAAGAATAAAAGAAAGAAAGAAAGAAAGAAAGAGAGAGAGAGAGAAAGAGAGAAATTGCCACAGAACAGATGAAGGTGAGGCCGGACAAGTATGTTGAATGTGAACCCCTGCTATTCCACCTGTAACAAGTTATTTAGAAGTTTCAGGTTGAATGAGCACAAAATCCCCTGTGGAAACAGAAACCCCTCCACCCAGAATGCTCTCTCCCCTTACCACAATCTAGGCGGCTTACTCTGTGCTTCTGAAAATGAACCGAGTACATATATGACTTCACACTGTTGGCATCATTAACACATCGTCCAGGATATTATGCACAAAGTGATCTCCCCTTACTTGTCTTCCTTCCCTCTCTACATCTGTTCATACCCTGACCCCATTTACAATCCCAAGTAAGCTCTGGAAATCCAGTTTAGCGTACCCTATGTTGGGCCACTGGTTTTTAGGAAACTCCCTGCCCCTGGGCCCCTGTTTACCTCTGAGGAATGCTAGCACAGATTGCTGGGAATTCCCAGGACTGAGGCTCGAGAGACCCAAATCACCATCACTTCAGCTCACCTCACTTCAAGTTTATGTTCCCTAAAGTGGAAACGGTCATGACTCAGCCACTACCTACACTACTACACATACAGTGAAAAACGAATAGAATGATGATACAAATGGTCTTTGAAAACTGAAATGCTACACAAATGTGAGGAGTTAGAACTGCCATCTAGCCTGTCTCAGCCAGTGTGTACATTTTGTGTGAATTACGTTAAGAACAAACTTCAGTGTCTTCTTCTGCATTATGTGGATAAAAATACTGCCTTCGCAGAATGCTTGTGAGGACAAAATGGGCAAACGTGGACATCCTGTGGCACAAGCCACGAAAGCACAGAACAATGAATAAAAAGTGCTGCTCTTGGTAGAACTATTGCTATCGTTAGTCCTGCTCCTACTGACCCTGTCCAAAGTAATCAGTATTTGATCCTAGCCAATCTACAGGCTGCAAATGTAGACCATGCAGAAGGGATGGCGCAATCCCACATCATGTGTGGGAGGTAGTAGCGTGCTGCTTGTCTGCGTGATAGGTGCACCCCAGACCGTGGCCTTTGCCTGGTACTAGTACAACACTACTCACTGCTAGTAACAGGGCTTGGTGAAAAAGCAAGGCTTAGCTTTTTTAGAATCAAGCCTCTTGGAATGAGGCCTGAGAGAGCATCTCGTGTGCAGTGAGCTTGAGCTGGCCCTTCTGGCCCTTCCCCTGGGGATCAGGGATAGGGTCGCTAGAAGCAGGTATCATGACCTGTTCAGATGTGGGAACAGCTTAGCCTGCCCTTGAGTCCAGATCCCAGAGCCTGAGAATTGGATATGTCCTTAGCTATCATTCAGCTTAATTCATTACTGCCCAGATGGTGAGATTAGCCCCAGAGAGGAGAAGTGACTTGCTAAAGTTGTATAGCTTATCAATGGAGAAACCAGGCCCGTCTCCGGACTCTCAGCTAGTGCTTGCTTCCTTTGCCATCCCGAATCTAGTTAATTTAGACTCTTGACTCAGACCACCTTGTTGTTGGCTTTCTGAGGCTGAGCACCTGGGTGGTTTCTTATCTGAGTCTTGGACGGCAGCCAGGCATGTGGATGGGTCGGGGTGGCTGACTCAGACTTTAGAACACTTTGTGCTGAAGGGGCCAAGGTCTAGTCTGAAAGGAGGGTGTGGGCTCTGGGCACTTCCCTGCAGCTCTGAATTTTGTGAGTGGCTGGGTGAGTGAGGGGGAAGGAGCATGGTCTCACCCTGCAGGGCTCCTGCTAATGAGTTTTGGTATATATGGAGAGCTTTGATTACTCACCCACCTGAGGATATGCTTGGCCCAGGGAAGCTGAGCAGTAAGCTTGGGGAGCATCACTCCATGTGAAAGAACTGGAAGAGAGCTTTGCTGTTGCAAGGAAAAAGCCTTATAATTATTCATGCATTCACTCATTTATGCAAGAGATATTTGTTGGTTACCTGCCTTCTGCCAGGAGGCATACAAGTAAATGTGCAGGTATACAAAGGCAAATAACATGAGCCCTTTTCTCCAAACTATGAAAGATGGCAAGTAAAGAGCCACATTTTATACAGTGAGATAATGTGCTATAGCAGTGCTAAGCACAAGGTGTGCAGAAGCTCCAGGGGGGACTATGATGTGTGTGTTCATGTTGGCCACGTGTGTAGGGTTTAGGAAGATTTTCCTGGAAATGATGTTTGAGCTGAATTGCTAAAGATCCAGAGGAGTGTAACATCAGAGGTATGAGACAGCATGGCTGTTCTGGGGAATTAGTAATTCAGTATGTGTGGAGCACAGAATCAAAGACAATGATTGTTAGACGACACTTGGCATGTCACTATCAACTCATCATACAAGTGTTCCATCTCACTTGGCTGCTGAGATAATGAAAGCCTGCAGAGATTAAGCCATTCTCCTAAGACTCAGCAGACACCAAGCCTCAAACCATGATTAGACGGGATCTTCATTTCTCATGTGCCTCTCATCCTAGACTCTAAAGACTCTGATGGGCCTATTTGAAGAAGATTATCTTCAAGACTCCCTTCACTTAGAAACGGAGCAGTATTTTGCAACTGGAATCTTATTTTTTTTTAGGGAAACCATGGCCTATATGTCAGCTAGAGATGGAGGTTTATCCCAGAAAAAGTTACTTTATCCATAATGCACCTATAACACTGTACCAAAATAGTTAGCAGTAACTGACTGTCAAAGGTAACCAAGTTTGCATGGGAAAATGTGCCTCAATATGGAATGCTCGGGAAACCTCATGCTTATCCTCCTGATATATGAGATGGAGGCCTCAAGATCTACTGACAGGATCCAGGAGGTCTGGGTGTGAGAAAGCAAAGGAAGAATATGACCTCGGGGCAATGAGGTCCCAGAAAGTGTAGAGCAGAGCATCTTTTCCAGATCAAATTTCCCAAGGATACCTCTCAGCCCTCCAGTCTCTATAATCATCCTGTTCCTTCCTTTCTTCAGGAAACTCTTTCACGGTGCCGCATAAAGTATGGCTCATTTCCCCTCTTTAGTGCCTCATAGTTCCTTTTCCTACTGAAACAAGCCCCTCAAACTCTGTAATTTTCATCAAGGGCATTTTTGTCAGAAACCATAAGAAATTAAGGAATGAAAAGACCTCCCAAGCCCCTTCCACCCTTACAATTTGTTTTTTTAAGCAGATCCTTTTGGAGAAGTCAAAAGTGTGTAATCAGATCCACATTTATTACAGAGAGACCAGGAATTATTTTTTGGCTAAGATCTTGGGCCAGCTTGATTTTAGTGCCTAGTACAAAAGTGATTAGTAGGTTTTGTCTCATATTTATTTTGAACGTATTTTTTTAAGTTTGTTTATTTAATTTGAGACAGAGAGAGCAGGAGGAACAGAGACAGGGGAAAAGAGAGAGAATCTGAAGCAGGCTCCATGCTGTTGGTACAGAACCCAATACAGGGCTCCAATTCACAAACCACGAGATCATGACCTGAGCTGAAACCAAGAGTCGGATGCTTCACCAACTGAGCCACTCAGGCGCCTCTACTTTGAACTTATTAAACACAAACAACAGAGTGAGACAAAGCCAGCATGTGGGTGCTTCTCTGTGTCTGTATTCCTGAGGAGTCCTGTCACCATAGTCTTAGATACTCAGGAACAGAAAAAGAGGAAGGGAGTGGAAAATATCAAAGACCTAGCTGGCCGTGATATTATTGTCCTTTCACCAATCTTATCTTCCTGCTCTAACATATATTATCTTATGTTTTAGTATTTTCCAAAAATGTTTAAAGACTTTTAAAAAAACCTTAAGATGTAGTTCTTAAGTGTGAATTATAGATTAATACAATATAAATACTGGGAAGAAATCTCAGAGATAACCCAGTGCAACTTATTCATCCTACAGATAAGGAAACTGAGGCACACAAAGATAATTCATTTGGTTCAGGTTCATGAAGATAATTAGACGGGTGTTTAGAACCAGAACCCCCTAGCCCCCAGATAAAACCCCACTGCAGTGTCATATTTCCACTGAACTTTGCAGTTAACAGAGCACTTTCTTATTCATTAAGCTTCAGTATTTGTTACTCACAAAACTCTAGGTTTGCCCCACATCAGATTGGTTAAAGTGATTTGCCTAAAACCACACTGTTAAATAAACAGAACCCTCCTCTCTCGGATTCCAATTTCAATGCTTACAGACTGTAAAAATGGCCTTGTGGGATTCCCCAGAAAACATTTAACTCATGGGATATGCTGACAATAAATCATCAGTGCAGAAAATTTCTCCTTTGGGTAGTCCCAGATAGTAAAGGAAAAAGCCCCCAAATCAAAAGTGTAAACACAACTCTTCTCAGAATGAGTGTTAAATGATTCATCTGGTTTTAGTTCTTTAAATAGGCAAAATTTTGCATAGCCCATCACAGAGCAATTCAGAACTTTATACTTTAGCCTGCCTTTATTGAGACCCGGGGCCTAGAAGTCAAGAATCAAGAATTACTTTCTCTGCCTCATATACAAAACAGTAATTCCATAATGTTTAGACTATATTGTTGTTGTTTGTTTTAGAACATCATGCCCCTGGAAGTCCTAAAAGTAATGCGGCTTTCTATTACTTTTTCATTAAAAACAAATTCTCATGTACATTAACTCATTTGGTTTGACTCTTCTTTGGAACAAATTGTTTTCCTGGTTCTTGCTATTATTACCATTACTATTATCATCTCCTCATTGGAGATAAGAAACAGAAGCTCCAAATCTCAAAGGTAAGAAAGGACAGCATAAATCTAGATTTTCTGATTCTAGAGCCAATAGGCAAAATATAACTACTGGAACATTTCAAACGATTTCTGGATGTTATTTGCTTAAGTCTCATAGACAAACACATTTTGGCAACCGCACTACCATACAGTGCTTGTATGTTTAAATATCATTTGCTTCTAGGTAAACAGTGGCCCTATATATTTGAGACCATCGGATCATTTGGTGTGCTATATAATGAAGGTTTTTGCCATGGATACTACAGCTGAAACTTGGTTTCCAAAATGTATTCATAAGTCCTCATCTACCAAATACTACTTTCCAGATATTTTTCCAATTTCGATATGTTCCTTGGTTAAACATGAATTATAGTGAAAAAAAATTAAATGTATAAATTGGTATATGTTCCTCTGGACAATGAAAATAGAAAAGAAGAGATAGAAAAAAATATTGTATCTAAAACTCTCCAGTTTACTGTCCCTCTTAAAAGTTAATTTTATTGGGGCACCTGGGTGGCTCAGTTGGTTAAGTGTCTGACTTCAGCTCAGGTCATGATCTCGCAGTCCATGAGTTTGAGCCCCACGTAGGGCTCCAGGCCTCTGTGGCCTGGAGTCCGGAGGCTGCTTCGGATTCTGTGTCTCCCTCTCTCTCTCTCTGCCCCTCCCCCGCTTGTGCTCTGTTCCTCTCTCTCTCAAAAATACAAAATAAAACATTAAAAAAAGAGAAAACTTATTTTATTATAATTATTCCCTTTTACTTAAAGTTTTGTTAAATTTGATTTTTAAAAATCCATGCTTAACCTAATTTAGTGCAGAAAATGAATTTTTTCCCCACTGGTTCCAAGCAAGTAGGTGTAGTCTCAGTTGCCTGAGCAAATATATCTCTGGACAAGTCCTATATGTAATAGATGAAAACACCAGAGCAGTTTTATTTTCCTGGGACCACATGATGAATCTGATAGCAGCTCATTGTTATGTGGCTCAAAAAAATACCTTACCCGTGTTGAACGCTGTAGTTCATTTCAGCCACTAGGACTGAGAGCTAGGATACGTTGTTTTGTGAAGGTCAACATTTAACTCCATTCTGGAACTGCTCTCAGAATCAGGGAAGCGAGTTTAGCACTCAGAACTCATTTTTAATCATCACTAGGTACCAGTAAAAGAAAACAAACAATACTTATGAATACAATTCAGCTTTCATAAAACCAATTTCTAGGTTTAAAAACTGAGCTCCTTAAATGAAAAGAAAAAGGGAAATTGTATTTGTATCAGTAACTTTAATAAAATTAGTTATTTTTTCCTTGTTAGGATGTTTTTCTTTGCAAATAACAGAAAGCCCATCAAACGTATAGATCTTAAAAAAAAATAGTACAGATCTTTGACTCACGATGGGGTTAGCACTTGATAAATCTATGGAGAGTTGAAAATACCTTAAGGCCAAAATTGTACTTAATGCACCTTACCTAGAGAATGTCATAGCTTAGCCTAGTTTCCCTTAAATGTGTTCAGAACACTTACATTAGCCTACATTAGTGGGCAGAATCATCTAACACAAAGCATATTCTATATTAAAGTGTTAAATACCTCATGTAACTTATTGAATACTGTACTGAAATTGAAAAGCAAGATGGCTGGATGACTACAGAATGGTTGTAAGTGCACCAGCTGTTTACCCTCAGGATCGCCTAGCTGACTGGGAGATGGGTTTCCCTGCCACCCACCAGCATCACCAGAGAGTACTGTACCACATAATGCTAGCCTGGGAAAAGATCAAACAGCAAAACTCGAAGTACAGCCTCTACTCAATGGTGTACCACTTTCTTTACAATTGTAAAGTTGACAAGTCCAAAGTTGAACCATTAAAAGTGGGGGACCATCTGCAATTTAAACAGTAAGGGATTTTCTATCTCCCGAAGGGAGTCCTGAGGTCAGCAGTGCCAAAGAAATATAGTAGGTCTATGGGGTCAACCCATATAATCTTCTACCACTGACAACACTGCTATTAAGAAGAAAAAATCCAGATATAAAGTTAATGTGAGGGACACCTGGGTGGCTCAGTCGGATAGGCATCTGGCTCTTGATTTTGGCTCAGGTCATAATCTCACAGTTTGTGAGTTTGAGCCCCTCATCAGGCTGACACAGGGCAGAACCTGCTTGGAAGACTCCCTTTCCCTCTGTCCCTACCCTGCACGCTTGCTTTCTGTCTTTCTCTCTCTCAAAATAAATAAACTTCAAAACATTTTACAAAAACAAAATAAAGTCATGAGAAATGGTCAGTAATGTCGTTTAAATAGGTAATTTAATATTTTAAATTGTAATTGCATCTATGATAAGATATTAAATAGCTTATGTATATTTTCATTAATGTGCATGTCATAAAGTATTTATGAAATGCCAAACTATCATTAGATTTCTAAAATTAAAAATTGTACTTCTAACAAATTAAATAAGTCTAATTTCAATTATCATAATATTGATAACAAGGTTACGAAGAGTATATTTCAAAACTTGTTTAATAAAAAGAGTTCTAATTAGTGATATTTATCCTATAAAGATTATTTTAAATCCTTAACCCACATACACACAAGCTTGGTCTGTGCTATTTTGAATTCCTGGAATGGCAAATACACATAGTCTTTCTTCTCTTCCTGTTAAATGTAATATTTCTTTAACCAGAAAAGTGATTATGTTCTCAAGTTAACGGATATTGAGTAAGGGTCAACCAAATGGTGAACTTAGTGAATGTACCCACCTCCTTCTCACATTTGACACCCTTAGGAATCACTACATGCATATATGCATGTGTCTATATACACAAAATTACAAGCATAGAATTATATAGAAAGTACTTATATCTATTATATATACAGATTTTGAATCAATAAAAATGAGTTACAATGCCAAAAAATAAGATCCAAATCTGTTGACCAGAAATTACAATAGATCATTGTCATATATATATATATATACATGCACATATACATGTACATTTATATGTATATGTGTGTATATATATGTGTGTGCGTGTGTGTGTGTGTGTGTGTGTATATATATATATATATATATATAATACTCACTCACAGGATTTGATTACTGAGAAAATCACAGCTCAGTGCACATAAAAGGGAGTACTATCATAAAAAGTAGAAGTGGCTCTAGATATGTATTTGCCAAGTTTGAAGGTAATAGACCTTTAAGAAAGGAAGTCTCTCTCTGTGGTAAACTTTAGGATAATAGAGAGAGAGACCTCTCCATATCTCTCACTGCCTAGGCAATAGATAATGCAGTAAAATAGCCTTCTGCTCTAAGCACAACTACTAGTTATGAAAGTTTAAACTTGTGGAACATGGTGTAGGACCTTGGATGACGGTCACATTTAAAAGAAAGAGGAAATCCTCCTATTTGCAATACTAGCTATTGGCACAATCTGCCAAACAGCACATTTCTCTCTCTTTTACAATCTAAAGACAGGCTGGGGAACACAGAAATCACATTCTGAAAAAGGCTAACTTTCCTAATTATAAAAATGAAGAGACCAACTAGAATCAACATTTGAGGAAAACTAATAACATGAGAGTCACTGACTTCAATGAACATGAGAACTAACACTCAAAAAAAATATCAGAATTGGTGCAGTTTTATTTTATTTACTTATTCAGAAAAGTAGAATGATAAAGTAAGTACCTGAGATCCTATGACTACAGATAACGTTAGATGACAAATACTTCAGACACCTTTTTATTCATAGATACTGAGTAAAGGAAAGAAAAAGATGAACACAATACAGAGAAATACAAAGAGTTTTTTAGAAAAAAAAATATGGTAGTTTACTTAATTAATTAATATATCTTTAAAATGTAATATATATTTATAGTAAGAAAAAGTGGCAACGATGCCAAGGAGTGCTTTTCCTTAAAATTAGCAGACACAACAGAAAGTGAAATGAATCTGAAGTTGCTGATTTTTAAGTGTTTCTTTGCTACAAATATTATTTTGTTAAATATTATTCTAGATTTAAAAACTTGATTATGAAAAAAAAAGTCAAGTCATTATGTTTTAAATACATATTTGAATATAGACAGGATTGTAAATCCCTTAGCTACGAAGATGAGCATTTGAGTATTCTGACAAGTAAGCTTCATCCTTCCTCCCAGGTAGTGGTTTCTATTAGTTTTACACTGCTAATGTTTATAAACTATATGTTCTGTTCTGCTATCATAATTAGCAAAATTATTTGGCATTTGTTCTGTTTTTAAGTGGAGTCGCTGCTTCCCAGCAGTTATGCTTTGTTTTGTTTTGTTTTAATCATGCCTGCTTCATTTCTGAGCTCTTTGATTCATCCTTTAATTGGCTAGATATCGTCAAGAAGTGCTTTCCAAAAGGACTCACGTATGCCACGCTCCCTGGACTCTTTCATGTGTGAGAATGTGGGCCTGTAAGTGTCTTTATACACAAATAGTATTTTGGCTAATAGAATATTCTTTAGTCACACTTTCTTTTCTTAGAAACCTGAAGACACTGCTCCATCATAATCCAGAACTGAATGTCAGTTTTGTCCTGATTTTTTATCCCTTGTAGATTTCACTTTCTCTAACTGGATGCTGGAACAATTCCGTTATTATTTTCCGCAGATTGTTTATTGCCTTTGTTCTTTTTCAAAAAGGTAAAATATAACAGATACAACTTAGCTGCTCCAATATCCCTTCCTGATTCTATTCCCATTCCCAATCTCCACCGAACCTCTATTTATTGACTTTGTGTTTATCAACTCTCTGTTGGCTCCTCCACTTTTACTGCCGAAATCCCACATTATGTTTTTGAGATGTATCCATCTTTCTGTATGTGGCTTTTGTTTATAAGTATTAACTGCATATTATTTTAATAGATATTATGTTGTTTCCAAGTCTTCACTAATGTACTACTGCAATGAACATTATAGTATATGTCTCTTAGGGCACAAATACAAGGGCATCTCTTGGGGAGAAGCCGACAAGTCAAAAAACATGTTTATCTTTAGCTTTATTAGATATCTCTAAAGTAGTTACATCATCTTACTTTTCCACCTACGGTGTAGAAGAATTCCCATTTTACCACTAACTCTTAAAATAGTATGTGACACACAGCAAAGTGTCACATAGGTTTTACTGTTATTGAGATTGAAGTAATATCTACCTCATAGCATGTGTTGAGTTTCTTTATATATTGTTTCTTTATATATTGGTTAGTATATGCATGATATTTTCCTTCAAGTTTGGTAAAAATCATTATAAGAACACAGGTCCTGTATATTCTGAAGGGAGTATTTGATTATCAATTCTATTGAACTGCTATTAATTCATGTTTATTCTTTTTTCTTGAGTCAAAATTATAATTAACATTTTTTCTAGAAAATAGCCATCTTCTTGGGGCACTGGGTGGCTCAATCAGTTAAGCATCTGACTTTGGCTCAAGTCATGATCTCACAGTTCATGAGTTTAAGACTCACGTCGGGTTCTGTGCTGGCAGCCCAGAGCCTGGAGCCCCCTTCAGATTGTGTGTTTTTCTCTCTCTCTCTCTGCCCTTTCCCCTGCTCATACTCTTTCTCTCTCTCTCTCTCTCTCTCTCACTCACTCTCTCTCTCTCAAAAATCAATTAAAAACATTTTTTAAAAAGTCATCTTCTCTTTTTATTCCTAATATTTGAAAACTTAATGTTTAATACATTTTAATATTGATTGTTGAATATTTAGTACATTTATTCATTGCCTTTTCTATCTTTTCCTTGACTAGTTTGGATAGAGATCCATCTAATTAATATTAGCTAATTTTTTAAAAGAATTGGCCTATGATTGTTTATTTTTGTTTTTTAAATTATTTTTTACTTTTACCATTTATATTTTCCTCCTCCAAACCTCTGTAGTTTTACATGGCTTCTCTTTTGTAATTCCTCAAATTAAATATGATTTCCTCATTAACTCATAACTTATTTCCAGCTGTGTTTCTTCATTTGCAAACATGTTACTGTTGCATGTGGTTGAAGGCATTTTCTGGAGTAAATGATTTCTAATTTAAATCCACAATGGTTCAAAAACATGATGTTGATTCTTTGAAAGTTGAAGCAGCTTCCTTTGTGACTAACATATAGTAATGAAAAAACTAGTTTAAATAAACTAGTTAGTTTTTTCTCCAAATCTGCTATGTTTAGTGCTAAATTTTGTCTGATTGCTAGATTTGTTGCTGATAGATGTGTGCTAAAAATCACCCACAGTGATTATGAATTTGTCCAATTCCTCTTGTGAATTAAATATTTTCAGGCAATATTGTTTGAAAACTATAAGTTGATGATTGCACTCTTTTCTTGGTATGTTGTTGTGTTTATAACTATCATTATCACTGTTGTTACGGTATTGTTGTCCCTTTATTTTGAACTAGGATAATGATCTATCTATAGTTTGTCTTTTAGAAACATCTACTGAATTATTGGACATATTTTAGTTTGCAAACTCATCTGTATTAAAAGTACTCTTGTTTCAGGGGCACCTGGGTGGCTCAGTCGGTTATGCATTCAACTTCAGCTCAGGTCATGATCTCATGGTTAGTGGGTTCCAGCCCTGTGTCAGGCTCCGACTGACAGCTTGGAGCCTGCTTCAGATTCTGTGTCTCCTCTTCTCCAACTTGTGCTCTCACTCTCTCAAAAATAAAAAATAAATAAATAAACATTTTTTAAAAGTACTCTTACTTCATGTATTTCCCAAAGGTGCTAAGCATGGACTTTATATTGCTCAGCAGTCCCACATCATGAAAATAATTAACTAGGGGAATCCATGAGAGATTGCATTGAATTAGTGGGATGCTGGCAGTGGTGTAAATGATGTGTGTATACACATGCATGTGTACATAAATATTACATAACTTACATAATTTAGGACTAGATAAGTAAACTTGGTAGACCTAAGAGCTTCTAAAGTATGGTGAGGATGTCATGCTATCAATCTTCATAATTTTAGAAAATTTTCATATTCCATAAAAATTAATATAACAGTTAATCTTGAAAAGCTTAAAATCTTGAAAAGCCCCTTTCTTATCCAAGTTAAACCGTTCCAGCATAGTCTTGCATGCGATATTAATTTACTTAAATTCTCACTTCTAGATAGTTCTACAAATGTCAGTGTTACGTTTGTTGGAATTCTCATGATTTTTGATAAATTTACTTTTACTTTTTCTGGTATCAGTATGTACAGTGACATCTAATTAATTAGTTCAACAACTATAAATAAAGTGTTAATTTGAAACAGAACCCTCTCTAAGGCTCTGGAAAGAGGAGAATAAAGAGCAATATTTGTGGACTTAAGAGCCCATACTTTGGAGCGCCTGGGCGGTTCAGTGGGTTAAGCATCCGACTTCAGCTCAGCTCATGATCTCATGGTTCGTGGGTTCAAGCCCCCGTCAGGCTTTGTGCTGACAGCTCAGAGCCTGGAACCTGCTTTGGATTCTGTGTCTCCCTCTCGCTCTGCTCCTCACCTGCTCACACGCTGTCTCTCTCTCTCAACTGTCTCTCTCTCTCAAAAGTGAATAAACATTAAAAAAAAATATTTAAAAAAATAGGCTCACATTTTGGTAGTAAAGACAAACCAAGAAAGATGATCCCATGTGAAGAATGGTATGGAAGCACAGATGAGGTGGGAGTTAATCCTGCCCAGGGGTTGCTAGAAAAAGGACTGGATGGGAAAAGACTTTGCAAATGAAATGTCATAGGATATAAATTAACGAATGAGGAAATTTTAGACAGAGGTTAAGTGAAGGAAGTTTGTGTCATTAGAATGAACTATGCATGCAGAAGTGAAGAGAGGGGAACATGTCTGTGCCCAGTGTAGGTGGAGTATGAAGGGCAGAGCAAGAACAGTGACTGATGCAAATAAATACATTAATTAAGACTAATTATTGGGGCGCCTGGGTGGCTCAATTGGTTGAGCGTTCGACTTCAGCTCAGGTCATGACCTCGTGGGTAGCGAGTTCGAGTCCTGCATCGGACTCTGCTATTAGTGCAGAGCCTGCTTTAGATTCTCTGTCCCCCTCTCTCAGCCCCTCCCCCTCCCAGACTCATGCTCTCCCTCAAAAATAAACATCCTTTTTAAAAGGAATAATTATTAGTATTTTATCTAACGCTTTTTATTATGCTTACTGTCTGTCAGGCACTATTCTGATTCCTTTACATATGATAATTTGTTGAAGCCTCAAAACGACTCTGTAAGATAGCTACTGTTATTATCTCCATATGACAGATGAAGTGACTAAAGTACAGAGAAGCCAAACACTTCCCAAGGTCTCAGAGCTAAAGAGTAATAGAAGTGGAATTAAAATCTAGATATTGGGCTTCAGAGCCAGAACTCTTAAAGACCTACACAGTATTTCAAGTAACTGTACACGGAGGGAATTTGTACAGGATCAGCTGCTATCATAGGAGAGCATGAAGATTTCATTTATTTTTTCATTTCTTTGGCATAAATGAGTCCTCTGGGACAATAGTGATTTGTAGGAACCATCCAGATACAAAGACAGAGAAAACCCAGATGGGAGCTGACAAGAACCCTAAAACCTGGCTAACTTATCATGATTTTTTAGAATGGATTATTGGTTTTCATTATAAAAAAGCTAACCCTTACATGCTGTGGAAAAAACTCCTAAAATAAACCCTCAGGAGACACCCCAGAGTAGGCCCCTGTCAACTGCTTCTGTCACCATGCAAATGCAAACTTGTGAATTATTTCAGCCCTTGCACAGCCCTAAAGCTCTTGGGGGCGAATGGTTTTATTTAAAACTATTTAAACCCACTTTAACTTAATTTACCATTGTATTCTTGAGTTCTGGCCAGCGGCCAGGATCTTCCCAGTCCTAATTTGGTCCCTAGTTGAATTCAAATTTTAAATGGTGTGTTCACAGTGAAGCTCATTGCAATTTCATTTACATCCTTAGGGACGTAGGAAGAGCCTGCCCCTATAACTTCCCCATGCTTAAGTGCGCGGCGATAAAAAATGCAAACATATCTTTCCCAATAGGGCTCTTGTTAACCTTGTCAACCTGAAGCCTCTTGAACCTCCAAAGTTGATTTTAAAAGACTTTCTCCCAGGGCTCATGACATTGACTGTTTCCTTTGGCCATGGCTGATAACTCAGGTCCAAACCCCAGGTCTCATTTCCAGCCTTTCCATGATTCTGGGTACATCAGTATACTGGAGGTTCTCCCCCAGGTACTTTACATTCTCTCTTTTTTTATTTTTTCCAGATTTTATTAATGCTTTTTTTGCCCCTCTGAAATATCTTTGCCCATTCTCCCTACCCCACATTTTCCAAAATCCCCCTCTATTGCAAGGCCCAGCCCGAATACCATTCTTCTCCTGGAATTGTCCTGTGTCTCAGCTCTACATCCAAAATGCCTTTTTAGAGCCTCTGAGAAAGCGCTCATCAAAGCCCACTTGGAACTATATTACCTCGTGTTAATGCTTAACAGAGGTGTCCCTTGCCTTCCCAAATGTGAGCCCCCTGACAGTGATAATCTGTACCAAAGTTTCACAGTGCGCTGTGTAGGGCAGAGATGTTCAGTAATGGTATCTGGAATTGAAAAACAAAGTAGATGTGTTGAAATGTACAGCTTTATATTTGAGGCTAGAAGGAATATCGAGAAGGTAACCAAAATGACACATAACACCACCACCACCACCACCACCACCACCACCACCAACGCTTGGGTTCAAAGCCTGGCTTTGCCACAGGAGAATTAGGTCATTTCTAAAGTCCCTTATAATATTCAGAATTTGCCATTCTATGACTTATCGACTAATATAATGCACACAATACTGATTACGTCTATCCCAACACCAAATCCAGCTTGAGAAATTCTTAGACTATGATCCATGAAACCTCATCATTGAAGGTCAACTAATGGATCTACACAGCGTAGCCTGACATTCCCTGGCATTTTTGGCAATTATGAAGACAGTAACACCAAAACTAACAACAAACATCTGCTTTTAAGGAGGTTTTGAATGCAGATGTCTCACTGAAGCCTCATATCGCTGAAGAAAAAACTCAGCTCCAAAGAGGTAAATTATTTTCTCCTGTCACACAAATAGTTACTAACACAACACAGGCTCTAACCCTGAGCTGTCATCAACCAGGAAGAGCTTTTTTCCATAGGAACTAAGAATTAAAATATTTAACTGACTTAAATGGCTGAGATGAAGTTAATGAAGAGGAAAAACAAAGAAACAAGGATGTGTTTAAAACCTCATCTGGGGTACTTAAATGTGGTGGAAGTAATCACTGGGTTTTTGAAAGGCACTATAATTGTAGTATATATGAATCGTAGTTCAAACATGCAGGTGGGCAAGACTTTTAATTTTCTTTATTTTTATATAATTCAACCTATTGTATATATTGAATTCCCATTCTACCAGGTGGTGGAAACATAACCTTGGTCACTTTAGGGTTCCTCTCCTCATCCCAGGCTTTCAGGTAAGCCCCAAAGGATCCCATTTATGCTGCTGCACTAAGAAGCATCTGATCCTCTACTGCCGTCTAACCATCCACTGAGACATCCACTACGAATCTGATTCATGTCCCCAGGTCCCCGTGGCTCACTACTGTCATCCCTCATTCTCACAGCCAAGAGACCTGATTCTCTCTGTGTGTTGCATTGCCCCTCTGCTCCTCCTGGGCCACATGGAGGCTTAGGAGACTCTGTGAGACTGAGGCCCTATTTGCATGCATGGAGAGAGCAAGATGGAGTCACTCTTGTCAAGCAACAGTCTCTGTCAAACAGTGACACAGGCAGTGAAGGACAGATATTGCTGAGACCACAACCAGGTGATGACACACTCAGAAGTGATAACCAGCAAAAACAGAGGTCTGCAAAGGCCCAAGATTGATTAAATCCCTTTCAAAATGGAGGAATTTTGCAACAAACTGTCAGACTCTTCAGACACTGACCCCTCTACGTCTGATCACTTCAGAAAGGCAGCTGCCCCTTCAGGCCCTGCCCGATTGATCTGTGAGAAGAACAGAGATCCTCCACTGCTGAAACCCAACAAGCAGTAAGCGCAATGAGCTGACCCCGACCTGACTGAGGCCTCTGTCCAACTGTGTGCTCGCAGACTGACTCCACATTTGGTTTGTTATCTGCCTTCCTCCTGTTCTATCTTGTCTGTTGTGTGACTTGCTTTGTGCTTTGCCTCGTGTGATGCATAGGAAACCAAGTTAAACACGTGGTGAAATGTCATGGAGTTTGGAATCCTGAACCGGATTCATAATTATGTTCACCTTGCTTTTTGACTGAATAAGGCTGGCATCGTGGAAAGACACAGCTTATGGGTGAGCCTTCATACTGTGCTCATGACGACACACTATGCAGTTCTTTCCACGTTGGGTTGTGCCTCTCCCCTAGGATTTTCTGAAAAGCAAGGCTTCTCTTCTCTCCAATCCAAAGAAGCTGTATGAAAATTCAGTTGTCCTTTCCAGTGTTTGGGTCTAGGGCAAAGAAAGCCACAGAGTAACCTTTTCAGGTCTCATAATATCTACATATTCATTTCTTGGTACTCAGTTCTCTCCTCAAACAAGGAAATATTTTCTTTTTCTTTTTAACTTTTTAGTTACAGAAAATTTCCAACATATGCAAAAGTAGAGAAAATATACTGAACCCCGTGGACCTGTCACCCTGCTTCAGCAGTCAACTACTCAAAGCCAATTTTGTTTTATTCACACCCCCATCCAATCCCAGCAGTGGTATTTTGAAGAAAATCCCAGACATCATACTGTTCCATTTGTAAGCATTTGGGTAATTTCTTGATGAAGTTACCTTTTCAAAGTAACTTTGAAACTTCAAGTTTCAAAGTTAACTTTGAAAAGTTAACTTTTCAAAAAGAAAAGCATCATACTATTATCACAGGACACAACAGTAATGTTTAATGTCAAATATCTATTTGGTGTTCGCATATTTTACACTTACTTAAGACTCTACGAAATATTTTGTTTTTTTTAAACAATTTGTTTGAATTGGGATCCAAATAAGAACACTGCATTTCCATTGACTAATATGTCTTGTAAATGTATTTGTATCTATAGGTAATGGTTCCATAAATAATCTTTGTGCCTCCTGTGAGGGAAAAAAAGAAACAAAGAAAGAAGAAAACAACAACAACAACAACAACAACAACAACAACTAAAAAGCCTTTCCTTGAAGAAACCAGGTCATTTATCCTGTCCGTTTTCAAGAAATCTTCATCTGAACCCTCGGTGGGGAGACTCTCCCCATCCCCACCTTCCACATATACACATTCAACATTCATCAGACATCCTCCTCAATCTACTTTTCAAACTCCTTCCATCGTTCCTTGTATTTGCGTGGGGCATATCAGCCCAGACTGGTGTGTTTCAACATAAGACAAATGCATTTCTTCAAGTCAAGCTTAAAACAGGGGTTGCTGAGCTTCTGAACGGTGGCTCTCCTTCATATGGTGATATGGGCACCTAGGATCTTCTGTGCCTCCACCAGGTCTAACCTTTTGAGTTTGCCAAGCAGGTATCTCATTCTAGCCAGCCAGCCAGAGGAGAGGGAAAAAGAGCATGCTTTATCCCATGTGGAGGTGGTTTATCTTTTTTTTTTAACATGCCCAGCCTAGATATGCTACACACCACTTCTACTCATGTCCTAGAGCCACTCTTAACTGATAGAAGGTTGGTATTTAACATTTTGTTGTGTGCCAGGAGGAAAAGATATGGAGTTAGTCTAACATTGGGTAGTCTCTGCTTTTCTCCAAAGGCTATTCTTTGGAAGCTCAAAATCCAAACTAACAGCCTTTATTTTTTTTTCCTCCTTCTGCTATTATCTCTTTTCCAGTTCATAGACTTAGATTTACCTAGTTTTCCCAGAGCATCATGATGTTAAAGGGAGTACTAAGATTGAAGAAAAGTAATATCAGGTATAATTTCAATTTTTTCCCCTACACAATGTAGTATCTTTTAAGTTTATTTATTTTGAGAGAGAGAGAAAGAGAGAGAGAGAGAGAGAGAGAGAGAGAGAGAGAGAATGAGAATGAATCCCAAGCAAAAGCCCGACATAGGGCTAGATCTCATGAACCATGAAATCATGACCTGAGCCAAAATCAAGAGTCGGATGCTTAACCAACTGAGCAACCCAAGCACCCCTCAATACAGTATTGTTTTAAGACAGGTTTGTGGTATACTTGGATTGAGTTTGAATCTACCATTAAAATTATCTAGGTGTGTAAACTTGGTTATTTTAATTCCTCTGAGCTTTTCTTCCCACCTTTCTAATATTAATCAGGCTTTATTTCATAAGACTGAAGTAAAAATAAAATAAAATAAGCAAAGACTTTAACATAATGCCTGATGTAAGGTAGAACATCAATAAATGGTAGGTAGTAATAGTAAAGCAAATAATGAATTTTCTCAAGCTGGTACGTTATTCCCCTTTACATTAAGCCTGGTACTATAGACCAAGCCTCTATATAACTGTATCTAATTCCTGCATGTAGTCATCAAAATCTACCTGAAAAGATTGGAATACTTGTCTCCTCATCCTACATATGAACAACTACAAAAGTCAGAAGCAGCAGAGTTAATTGGGCTACACAGTGATATAAAAAGTTGTTATTTTGAATACCGCAGATTGTATTATGTATATTATTCACACTTTTAAGTGGATTCTTTCCTTTGGAAAAGGAATCACATCAGAATAATTTTTATTATTGTCCTGATTCTTGTACTCTATTTGTTTTGTTATATTTCATTTTACTTTGAACTTGTCAGCTATTTGCCTGCAGCAATCTATGCAGCTGAAGCCACGAAGGCCTGGAAATGAGAATTTGTCAAGGTAACTCTCGCCTTGCCCTTCTCCACTGACAGCCTGAGGGATCTAGCTAGAAATAGCAGCTGCTCTTGGTGCCCTAGTTTAGGACACTTCAAACACAGCTTCAGCTTTATCCTGTTTTAAGTACAGACATTTCAAGACCCCATGGAATGGGACACGACCCATCTACTTTATATTTGGATGTTACTTTTACTGAAGATAGGCTGCACGGGTGGGGGAGGGGAAGGAAGAGATGGAGTAAAGGCCTAGTGATGCCAGGTCAATGATATCTGTATTTTTAGAGTACCTTTCCATTCCAAGAATGTGTCCACTATATCTCAGTATTCTCGGTCACATCTGCCCCTCAAACCTCAGGTGGATTTTAAGAAACAAAAATAGTGAGATACGTGTTGTCTTATTTGAGTTGAAAAAAAGGCGAATCTGGTTGGGAATTGGACCTGGCCAACTTTGAGGGTTACTCTCCTCACAGAGAACCTTCCTTCCTTGGGTAAAAGGGAGTCACCTCACCATTCCACCGCTCTGCTAACGGCCTATTTTTACGTTCAGGAAATAGAGTTATTGCAGAATCATGAGAATTGGATATGGAAAGAATTCACGAAGCAATCCATTCCAACTTCAGGCCACTTAAGAAGAAGTTTTAGCTTGCTCTCCAGTGTTACAGCCATCACATTCCTCTCTCTGCGCACTGAGCTGATTTCACCCAAGGCTACAATTCTGTCCATTTCATAAACAAAAGCAGAGCGGTCCTAACAGTCTATTCACAGTTACATTTAAATAGACTGGCTTTTCATGAAAAAGACTACATTTCTACAGCCATTTTCTCATTTTTTTTAATTATTTTAATGTTTATTTATTTTTGAGAGAGAGAGACTATTTACCTTTGAGAGAGAGAGACAGGCAGAGTGTGAGTGGGTGAGGTACAGAGAGAGGGGAAGACACAGAATCTGAAGCAGGCTCCAGGCTCTGAGTTGTCAGCACAGAGCCCAATGTGGGGCTTGAATTCATGAACCATCAGATCATGACCTGAGCTGAAGTCGGATGTTTAACCAACTGACCCACCCAGGTGTCCCTACAGCCATTTTCTTTTACAAGACAGTCATGTTTCGGTGAACAAAACCAAAACCACCACACACTGATGAAAATATATATGTGTGAAAAATTAAATAAAACAAATATTTGATGTAAAGTTCTTAAATCAATGAACAATGAGACACCAGTCAAAATATGTGTGACACAGAATCCTCACCCTTTAAAATAATGGGATTTGGGGCGCCTCGGTGGCTCAGTCGGTTGGGCCTCCGACTTCGGCTCAGGTCATGATCTCACGTTCGTGGGTTCGAGCCCCGCGTCGGGCTCTGTGCTGACAGCTCAGAGCCTGGAGCCTGCTTCCGATTCTGTGTCTCTCTCTCTGTCCCTCCCCCTCTCATGCTCTGTCTGTCTCTGTATCAGAAATAAATAAAACATTAAAAAATTCAAAAAAAAATAATAATGGGATTCATCTTGTCATTATCACTCTGAATATCTATACAAGAGCCAAATTCGAGCTATTGAGTCAGAATGTCAGGCAAAGAAAGAAAAAAAAAAGTGAGATCTTTAAACTAGTCTCATAACTTTACTTAAGATAAAATGAGGACCTACAGAAATGAAGGAAGGTGCTTAACGGCTCCCAGAAAATTATTAGTAGGATTCTTTAGTGACTCACAGACCAGGGGTCTATTCACTGTAGAATACTACTATCAATTGCTTAGAAACTCTGGAAATATCTGACTGAAGTTTCCAAGTATCATTGCTACCAGATAGCTTCAGCAGGATTTGGTACAACATCTGGTGAATTAGAAGTCTCTAAAGAAACTATGATTACATTGAGTTTGTGGTGAAATGGTTGGGATTGGGAAAATGACCTACTTGAAAATGCCTTGACCTTACAGAAAAGTAGCCTCTGAGGATGGAAATCAACAGTGTAATGCTATAGTGCCACCTCCGCCTCTGAATTGTTGGGTGAGTTCTGGTAATTGCTGAACTTCTCAAAAATGAAAGGATTAATGAAGTCATTCCTAAGGCCCCTCTGTGAGCTCCACTCATTTACCCAGCATAGCTGTTCTTGCTCAATAAATACTTATTAAAGGAATTTTTCACATATGTCAGTGAAAGATTCTTTCATCATATAAAGTTCAGAGCATGTCTTTCTGAACATGCTCTGAAATTAAGAAATTAATGAAGAAATTAATGAAGGAATGTTAACCAGGCAAATTGATTTCTTTTACAAGCAACTACACTCTACATAATCTTTGTGAGGTTATGCCCTAATGTTCTAGAATAATAAATACATGCACTTAGTTCTGAAAAAGTCAAAGACTTGAAAAATCATGTAAAATAAATAGCCATGCTATTGAAATGACTTCTATTCATAGTAAAATTTTTAGGCTTGGAATTTGCCAACATGGAAAACATAAAATGAAGGATAAGAAATAAAGGTGTGGGGATGACTACAATGTTGGGGAGATCCTTCAATTGAAAAGTTCCTTCAATGGAGTCAAAGTCCTGTGAAGGACAGGAGACCTGCTTCCTATAGGCGAGTATCTTAATACTGCACAGAATGTCTTCAACAGTCCCCTTCCTTACTCTTTCCTCAGCAAATCCTTTTCAAAATCATATTTTGGGATATTTATCACCATGGAAATATGTTTGATTTATAAATTTTGTGACATAATAAAAAATCATATTTGTATTACAGAAATGGGCATCGCTGTCAATATTTCTAGATGGTATTTATTCTACATAAATCCTTATTGGCAAGCACCCTAAATATTGCATTGTTTGATATCAAGAAATAGAGTTACAATCAAAAGCAGTCTAAATATCTGTCAGACAGGAAACTTTCGTAAGTTAAATATTAACAGAAAAAAGTTTGACTTCCTTTCCTGAAGGCTCCAGCCTTGTGCACCTACTTTAAATCTTTTATCACGCCCTGTAACTCACTACTGCACCTTCTCACTATACCCATGACTTTGTCCACTGAACTTGCCTTTGATTGCCTTTGAGGACAGAAACCATCTCATCTGTCTTCACATACCCAGAGAGTCCTGTTTCCAAGACATATGAAATTTCTTTTAATGACTAAATAAAAAGTAAGTTATATATTTTGGTGATATTACCACACTTACTCTCTGTCTGAAGTTAGCGAAGTCCACTACCCTCTCTGATCCCAGATCTCAGCATGAAGAATGGGAATAGCAGTGATTACTTGGCTATCTCATAGGGTTATTGCATTAATTAAATAAAAAAGGAGCATGCTTGTGTATTGTAATTGTAACTGACCCTATAAAGTGAATTATTAAGTGTGCTTTCTGCAAACCTGTGCTATTTATCCTTCAGGCTGGTTTAGCTCAGAACATGGATGTGAAGGATACAACACTGCACAGACTCACAGAGTCTGGTCACTTTCACTCTGTATCACACCGATTCTTCTCTCACAATGGTTACCTTTCCCAGATCCGTTCCTGTTTAGTGCCTCTTCACCACTAGTGGAATTAGTGCCTTGCTATCAGATTGCCCCTCTCAGATCTCCTTTAGACATGTTACTCACTGAATAAATCTGCACTGATGGGTTGATTAACATATTACTTTCACTGTCCTGGTCTCTGCCTCAAAAACCCACCCTTTCCAGTTTCCCAGTTATCCTGGCGAACAACTGAAAACTGAAGAGGCTTAGAGCCACTGAGGACAGGACTTTGGACATGATCAAGTCCGCTATTTTCAATGTAAGGTCGAGAGAGAAGAGCGAGAGAAAGAGACAGAGAAAGGGCATTGTTCAAGGTCACCTAGCTTATTAGTGGCAGAGCTGAAATTAGAACTTTAGTTTCTCAATTCCTAATTTAGAGTTTTTCCACTGAACAATTCTGTCTTTTTTTCTAGTGCTAAAGTTTGAAATACTCAGAATTGTTCAATACCTTTAAATGGCCTGGTGTAAATTCCAAGGGCCATTAGGCTCATTCCTCCTGGGGTCACCCTGACACACAACCCTAAGCCAGCCATTTTCAGACCGACCCAGGGACGAGGAAGGGGCCTATGTTATGGAGTGTGTGTACATTGGTTACTACAAGTATCTGCAGTTTTAAGAACTCTCTGTGGATCGCATTTCCCTGCAAGTTGCACTGCAATGACCCAGACACAACACTGACAGCTGTGGAGTAAATAAATAAAAACAGAGTATTTTGATCCTAATGGAAGGGGGGAGGGGTAGTGAGAGGTTGGGGACAAGAAGAGAAAGGGGCAGACAGAATGAACACAGCACAGCTGTGAAAAGAACAGATGCTGGCCAGGAGAGAAAGAGAGAGGGAGAAGGGAGGAGAGAGAAGATTAGGGTTCTGCCAATGTCAGAAATGTTGAAGCACTTGGAAGGGGATGCACATACTTGGGACAGGTGGGAAGTGTTTACATTAAAACCAGAATATCAAATGCCTTCCTGAATGCTAGCCAGATCATTAAAGACCCAAGTTGACCCAAGGGAAAAAGCTGAAGTCCTTGCCCAGGGAGCCCATTACAGAGAAAGCCTCCTGAATTCTTTATATTCCATTCAAATACTGGATATCAGCTGTATGCATCAACACAGTACACTGTATGCCAGAGATCTCAAGGTGTGGTCCCCAGACCAGTAGCATCAGCACCACTAAGGAACGTGATAGAAAAGCAAATTTCCTGGGTCCATTCAGACCTACTGAGTCAGAAATACTGGGGGTAGGGCCTCAATGTGTGTTTTAACAGACCTCCCAGGTGAGTCTGATACATACTCAAGATTGAGAACCCTTGTTCTCTTTGCACGATACCTCTCAGCTTTTTCAGGATTCTCCATACACCCATCACCCCCCGTCAACAGGCCTCCACTCAACCTTGCACCTTGGTCTATCTGGTTCTGTGGGACCCATGCCCTGACATTACCAAGCACAAATCTCCCCATAGGAGCAACAGAGGCATGAAACTCTACTCCATGTACCTCCAGCAGTTAAAGTAACAGACCAACTAAACCCATTGGACAAAAACCTGAAATCCATGCATTGGGATTCCATTTAAATGGTGTCCAACACACACCACCTCCCCCACCAGACATGGCCCAGTGCAAGGACAGCACCTCAGTCTGAAGGCCACAGTCTTTGGCAGTGCCTCTCATTTAAGGAATACATTTTCCATTAATTACTAAACCTGAACATATCAGTGTCTAGAGATTTGGAAAATTTGGCATTAAGAAGTTCAGTTTAACATGAAGAAAAAAGTATTCACTAACCATTGGCATTATTTTTAGGTGTTATTGATATAGTGGCTAGGAATCATGAGATCTAACTTTTCGTGCTACCTCTAATACGATATACGACCCCTGGAGAGAAACTCTTACTCTCTCATCCTGACTTTCCCCTCCTATAAAATGAGGATATTGATTAGAGAAGATATTGAAGGTCTTTTTTTTTCAGCTTCAACAGATAATATCTTTGTAGTGGAGCTGGCTGCTTAGTAGAGCCAATTAGAGCAATTAATTAGGTAAAGGTTCTAAGTTCAATTCTCTGTGTGGTCTTCAGGGTTTGGCTTGGGCTGGTCCATCCTCCTTTAGTAAACATTGGTTTCTACAGGATTCTGGTGGTTCAGTGTATGGCATGGCACCAAGATATCAGTCACCATTTAGGAGAAATGACTCAAAGTACATACTGCTTTGTACCCACCAGTGTTATGGCCTCAACTGGAAAAAAAATCATAAAATTAATTTCAAAGAAGCCCTCTTAGAGGCAAACTAGAAAAGAGTTTATAAGCCCAGGAAACCATCCGATTTTTCATGACATTTCCCACTAGGTTCTGCCCTCGTGTTAAACACCTCAACATAACCAAGTTGGATCTCACTTTGCCAAAAGATGCAATTCTAAAATTAAAGAATGTCAGAACTAGAAATTCCTTTAAAAAAAGAGTGGGAGAGAATGACTCCTTAGTCCTAATCCTGTGCCAGAAGCTATGTTACCTGTTTTCCCGTGACTATTTTATTATATTGAAAAAGTCTAGGTTTACCCTTCTCAGCTCACTGATGGGAAACTAGAATTCTCAGAAATGAAAACTAAGGTGACAGGTCCCATGATGACTTAGGAGCAGACCCAGGACCAGACTCCCAGTCCTGGGGTCTTTCCAATCTTCTTTGTTCCCTTTCCTGATATACCCCACCCCTGAACTCACTCACTCCCAAACGCATATTACCTTTCCAGAAAAATTAGAGGTTGATACAGAGTGGGAAAAATATCAAAAGGAAAAAAAAATTCTTTTGACTGTCCACTGCTACTGCCCACTATAAAAATAACTGCATTTTAAAGCTTGAGAATAATAAAAGTTTCCAAAGACAGTTAAGGATCAGCTCAAAAGTCCACCCAGGCCATCACGTCAGTGGCAGGAATTCTGGTGTGGACTCCAGAAAGACTCTGCTCTTATGGACTCCGGAATCACACAAGCCACAGTTTAAAGATGCTGAATAATAGTGATAGAAAAATGTGTCTATTGTTTACAATGTGTCCACCACTGTGACACTGCTTAACTTAACCCTCAAAGTAATCCATTAAAGGGAGATAGGGACTGTTATCATTGATTGCCATTTCAGATCAGAGAAACTGAGATTTAGCAAAGTTACACAACACACCGGAATGCAAACAGCTTAAAAATACCCAAAGCAGCATTTGGACAAACTTTGTTGAATTGTAGATCCTAAGCTTCTCACCACTATTTTGTACTCGCCTTGGGAACAGATGATGATAGTGAATACTTAGGCTATCCTTCAGAGTTTATAAATCTTAATACATCCATCTTACTTAATTCCTGTAAAAATGAAGGGAGGTGTCATGGTAGGAATCGTTAAACCCCATGCAGGAGATGGAAACACTGAGGCCATGTGAGGCTAAGGATCTGGTCCTGGGCTTTAGTGGTAAGTGCAGAAAGAAAACTTCTGAGCCTGAGGACACTGCATTTTCCCTTACGCTACAATGGCAGGCCAGGTAACCAAGCAGGGATCGTGGAGATGAGTCATGGTCAAGCCTCAGCCAGAGTCACTCACTACACAGGAAGCTACTCTCCACTGGCCCCAGGGGAAAATGGGAACAGAACATGGTAGTCCTCTGAGGTCACGGTAGTGTAATAATGCTCTCTCTTCTCCCCACTGAGTCCCATGTCAATTGGAACAGGCAGTGAGAACCTAGTCATTCCTCTAAATATAAGGGGGTAAACAAGAGTGAAAAATTCAAAGATGGCTGATCTTCCCGATAATCTTCGAGTACTTGGCTTCTTGTTTTCCTATCTATAAATGGACCAAGGGATCTTTAAGCTCTGACATCCGCTGTTTCCACTGGCCTTGGGTGGTCAGTTTAAAGGAGAGAGTCAGGACTTTTCTGCTTCTCCCTTATCACAACCTCCTCAGTTACAGGGTCACTGCCACCATTCCTGCTAGTTCCACACCACTAAGTGCCACACTCTCCTTCTAGCCATTCCTGCTGAATGCGTTCTCATCACACTTTTTGGCAAAGTATGCCTGGCGGTTGGTCTGACAGAGTCCACATCACACATTATAGTACATTTCAAAGACAGAATATAAATAATTATATTAAATTTACTCCTCAACTGACATTGATTTTTTTATATGAAATGTCCCCTTTTTATAGGAAGATGTTATAGATGCTGGACTTCTTATACCTAAAAACAAAACAAACAAAAACTATCTTAAATAGAGGGGGGAAAGGGTTTATATGAACAGAGTTCTTGAACTATTCAAAGGCTGATTAACTCAAAAATTTTCACTGATTTTTAATGGAAAGTAAAATTCTTTTGCAATCACTCCACTGCTCTCTTAAAATATCTGGAGTTCATCTTTTTCCTTTTTGGGGGTATGCCCATACTTATTGGCCATCAAAACTCTATATTACACATATTTGTAAATACCCACAACATTTCGATGTCCATACTATCATAAAATGCTAAGCTATAAATGCATAAACTCTGATAAAAAGCCCCAAAAGCAAGAGGTGATTATTAACTTCTTTTCTGTTGATAGGAGCCCAGGCAAGATTTTTAACATTTTTAACATTGCCTGAAAAATGGAAATAATAATTTTCACCCTGCATCCTGCACTATATCACCGAATTTTTGTAAAGATGAAAAAAAATCATTTCTAGTAAACAATTTTGAAAACGATATGGCATCATACTTGTGAGCATTTTTACTATATTTATTTCTCTTTTTTAACCTCCTCCCTAACCTTGCTCCACATAATGCTAGTCTACCATCCTATTATCGATATTGTTCCCTTTAACCATTTTTTTATGTCTTAGGAATTTATGACTGTTTAACCTTGTTGCATAAATCTTTTTTTTAATTGCTTATTCTCTCAGTTACCTGTAATTTGTTACTACTGTGTCATTGTTTTAACCATTGGGTATGCTACATGTCAAGCTTTATTAAAAAGGTGTGGATTATAATATAATATTTTATTTAATTATAATGAAAGAGAATCACTTTTTCTTTTCATTCACCTTTCCATTAACTTAAGATTTTTAAACGTTTTTATTAGAAAATATCACATTCCATATTTTCTTCTGAATATTTATTCAAGTAGCCTAATTTGATGCCACGCCAAAAAAAGATACCCGTTATTATTTTTTTTTCTTTTTGTAAAGAGTAAAAGAGGCAGGCATCACTGGGGCCACTTGAGATTCAATTAGCAATTACACATGGACACACACAAATGGCAAATCAATACCTAATGCCAACCAAAATTTTAATTCTTTTACTTATATGATGGTGGCAGCTGTAAGATTTTGGGAAAGGCGTTTCTTCTCTCTGAGCCTCAGTTCTTACCACTAAAATAGGTTTAATAATAGCCTTTATGTGCTTTATAGGTGACTATTGGGAACAATTGGACAAACCATGTGTATGAGTGCAATTGACAAACTTGAGTGTGTTGTCCTGAACTCTTTCGCACTGTTGGTGTTTGCAGGTAGTTCTCAGCCAGGACCCAGGGCGGGCATTCACATTCCGTGAATCATCCCTCAAGCCCTCAGTCACAACGTGAAAGGCAAGACTGGGCTATTCTTTTATTGTGCTTTTATGCCCTTTCAAGCCACACCTACCTATATAAGAACCAAGAACTTTTGAGAAATTCATTTGAAATGCTTGTTTTATTGGGTATAGCAACCTTAGGTCCAACCCTTTCATGATAAGCTTGAGTTGATTTTGCTAATGGCTTGCAACTGGTTTCCAAACCTGCTCTTACATAACCCCAGTGAGTCCTAATTCAGCCTCAAACTTTAGTAAAGACAGAAACCTCGCACATCAGGCCAGAGAGCCCCTGTTCTCACCAACCTTCAATCAGCAAAGCTTGGGCGCCCAAAGCGACACAAAATGTACTTGTGTTTCACCATTTAGCAACCAAAAGAAGCATAGGGATTCACCGTGGGGTCATTCCCGTAACCCAGTTTAAGAGCACAGAACTATCACTGTGTGTGCTGCAGCAGGTACCACCGTGATCCCCGGCTTCTGGATCGTCGCAGGGCCAGGGCAATGTTGAAAAGCACAAGGCCTCGGGTAGCCCCCAGGGGAACTACTGGAATGTTGTTTATCTTCAGACCGCAACAACTGGTCCAGTGTTTCACAACAGGAAGCTCTGTCCTGGAGCTCAGACACTGAAGGCTTAGAGAAGCAAGGCCTGAAATAACCCCCACTCCTCTTCTACCTCTGTGGCTCTACCCTCCTGGACCCCTCCCCAGCGTTCAGATTAAAAAAAAAAGAAGAAGAAGAAGAAGAAGAAAAGTAAAAAAGGCACAGCCAGCCAGGGCTGTGACCTTGAAATAGATACAGCGTTCCCAGCAGCTTGCAGTTAACTTGATACTCTAGCTGGGATGGGAGACAGCCTGATCCAACAGGGCTTGAGGTGATAGGGAAACCAGAAACTGTGCCTCCTTTTATTGTCTTAACCCCTTGGTTCATAAAACTTGCCTTTTTTTTTTTCCTTACAGCACCTGTGTTTTTAGAAGTTCAGATATGTTCTCTCAGATCTCTTGTATGAGAGAAGGAAGAAACTGATTATGATTCAAATTATGAAATAATCGTCCATGCCTGGTAACATCATTCTAACTCCATGCGATTTGGGGAAGTTCGTTTTTAAACGTCCAAATATGTGGCTCTGTGATCTCGCACAAATCGGTTAAGCTCTCTGAGCCTGTGTGAATGCTCAGGGAGAGATGACAAGGCCCCTGGAGTGGGAAGGTTGCGTGAGCCTCAGCGCATTCCAGCTGCAGAGATCTCTGAATCTCCCTGGCAGAGAGTACAGCACTAGAAAGAATCTCGGTGGCTTTGTTCTTTAATGTGATAGGAGCAAGACTGACTGAGAAAGTAATCTTTACACACCAGGCCCTGAGCAGCTTCCTGAGCGTTCAGAGTTAGAGGAGGGACAAACGGACCTGTGGTGTTTATGACCAGGTCTCATCTGACTTTGCACAACCTGCTTCCACTCAGCTCTTCTTTCCTGAGGAGAGAGAAAAAGGAGAGCTTGGTCCAAGAAAAATGTTCTTCTTCAACATGCCAGGATGGAGACGTACTGGCCCTAAAGATGGGTGACTTCATCATAACTATTTCAAAAAAAAAAAAAAAAAAAACAAGGGAAGTATCCGACTCAATTTCCGCTCAGGTCATGATCTCACAGTTCATGGGTCCGAGCCCCACATCAGGCCCTGCTCTGACAGCTCAGAGCCTGCTTGGGATTCTCTCACTCGTCTCTCTCTCTCTGTCCCTCACCCACACGGGCACATAGACACACACACACACACACACACACACACACACACACTCTCTCTCTCTCTCTCAAAATAAATAATCATTAAAAATAAAAATAACCACTTCATGCCCAACTCCTTCTTGGGGACATTTTAACCATAGGCCATAGTGTGCCTACTTCCAGACAAACTGAATCAACTCATTCATTTTTTCAGCAATCACCAACAATTGCTCTAAGGCATAATATAAATAATACACTTTGCACTCAGGAGAGGCACAGAGGAAAAAAAATAGGTAAAAAACAATTAACCCTCATTTCAAGCAAAATAAAATACGGGTATAAGTAATAGATGATGGGGATGAAATGCAGAAAAAAAAACAATTAATTCCAGTTGTAGATTTCAAAAAGGCCTTCATGACATTGGTGCCACTGGACCTGAACCTTAAGGGACAGGCAGGTTTTAATAGGGATAATATGGGGGTGAGCTCATTTTAAGCAGAAGTCAAAGAAGCAACAAAAGTGTGAAAAAGTATAAAAATGCACTTGACACATGTGGAAAACTGTGCCAAATCAGCCTTGAGGTCATGTGGACTGTGGACCACACCTTTCCAATGCCTCCAGAAGGACTCCACTCCCACTTTAAAACTGCCCTGGATAGCACCTTGGTTTTGAGAGCAGCATACTGAGGAGGTTAAACACACAGGTCCCTGGTCCACCTGCCTGGGTTCAAGTGCTAGTTCTGTCACTTACTGGTTGTGTTACTCTGAGCAAATCGGCTATGCTCTAAACCTCAGGTCCCTAGTCTATAAAATGGGAACAATAATACTCTCTGTTGTGAGTTTAAAAATAAAAGTAATGTAAAATACTTGGCACAGTGCCTGGCACATGGTAAGGATCCAAGGGTACTATTTTTGTCATTATTTTCCTGTTTTATTTCCCCTATTAGAAAAAGATTCCTGGGGTGCCTGGGTGGCTCAGTCGGTTGAGTGTCTGACTTTGGCTCAGGTCATGATCTCACAGTTTGTGGGTTCAAGCCCCGCATCAGGCTCTGTGCTGGCAGCTCAGAGCCTGGAGCCTGCTTCTGATTCTGTGTGTCCCTCCCTCTCTGCCCCTCCCCTGCTCATGATCTGTCTCTCTCTGTCTCTCAAAAATAAATAAAAATGTTTAAAAAAATTTAAAAAAAAGAAAGAAAAATATTCCTAAAACCTAAAGAACGATCTATTCTTATTTTACCCTATGGGCCCAGAATTTAGAGGAAATTTCTATAAGCACTTACATGAATGAATGAGTTCATTAATAAGACGTGAGGGAGCAAATTGCAGATCAAGATTTTCCTATTACTGGGGTTTGACTTTGACTCACATCATTGAACTACACAACTGTGTTAAAGCTTTTCTATTTTATGAATGCTAGCACACATTGTGGTGGTGGTGAGGTGTGTAAAGGGAAA
Organism: Cryptoprocta ferox; assembly: GCA_028646485.1. Classification (NCBI taxonomy): domain Eukaryota; kingdom Metazoa; phylum Chordata; class Mammalia; order Carnivora; family Eupleridae; genus Cryptoprocta; species Cryptoprocta ferox. Next base: position 74,027,470 of record CM053573.1, read on the forward strand.
TGGCTTGAAAGTGCAGATGCCAAGACATAGGGAGGGCACCCTTAGACCTAGTGCACCTGCACTGCCTGGCCTTTCTCTCCAGAGGATGTATGCTTGGTCTGTGGCTAGATTCTAACTGTAAAATAAAAATATTTACAATGGCCACTTAATAGGGTGAACTTTTGAAATGCCTCCAAAAACAAACAAACAAACAAACAGACAAACAACAAAAAACCTTTGAAAAGGGGTTTGTCTAAAACTCAGGGGATAATGAAGTGTCCAAGGATGCCACAGAGAATTGCAAGAAACATTAATGTTTCAGATAAGCCACTTTCACAAACTCCTATGTGAATTCTTGCATTCTGAACAGATTCCAAATCACAGATGAAAAAGCAAGGCCAATGTTAGCAACCACGCGGTAACCAAAACTTTCAGATGTTTATAATTTACATTGGAATATGCAGCATGTATAGATAACTAGTTCTTCTAGATGAAGAATGGGTTGCATGAAAACATGCACTCTTTTCTTAATTTCCATGCAGTGCAGCTAAAAATGTTCTACCCCTGGGAAGAGCAAAAGGTAAGGATGCAAAAAAATGAAAGCTGTATAGAATGGATGGAAATTTTCAAAGGAACAAATATAGAGAATTATTTTTTAAATGTTGTGACAAATATCCTTGTGCTAATGGCTTTGAAAATATGTGTGAATTAAAAAAAAAAGTTAAAAAGTGGGGGGCACCTGGGTGGCTAAGTCGTTTGGGCATCCATTTTCAGCTCAGGTCATGATCTCACAGTTCGTGGGTTCGAGCCCCACATCGGGCTTTGTGCTGACAGCTCAGAACCTGGAGCCTGCTTTGGATTCTGTGTCTCCCTCTCTCTGCCCCTCCCTGCTCACACTCTGTCTCCCCCCTCCTTCCCTTCCTTCCTCCCTCCTTCCCTCTTTCTCTCTCTCTCTTAAATAAAGCATAGAACTGCTAAATAAAAAAAACATGGAAAAAGTGAAAACTACTCAGTGTTTTAAGTAACAATTTACCCTCACACTTTATGTCTTCAGAGGGGGCCTATCTCTGATACCCAGGTGAATAGAATCTACTAGATTTTAAGCCATTCTCTTTAGAAAAAGAATAAGCCACAAAGTGGAAAAAATACATCTATCCATCAACGGTAATGAATCAACAAATTTTAATATAACCATGTGATGGACTACTCCACAATAAAAAGAAAAAAAAATTACTGATGTAAACAGCATCATGGATAAATTCCCCAAAATATGCTGAGTGAAAGAGGCCAGACCAAAAAAAAAAAAACATATTATATGATTCCATTTATATGAAATCCAAGAAGAGGCTGGACATGAGAGAAGATTGTCCACAAAGTGACATGAAGAAACTTTTGGGGGCCAGGTTGGGGGATGGAGATCTTCCCTATCATGACTGGGTAGTAGTTACATGTGCAAATATGTGTCAAAACTCTAGTCATATCTCAGTAAAGTCAATGGAAATAAAAAAGAATGGATGAGGGTGTGTCACCAGGATTCGAATGTGGTTCACATTATATCTGACCCTGGATTCTAGTATTTCCTCTCCTTGCAACAGTTTCTCTTATTTTATTATCCCTTCTTTAAAAAAAAAAAAAAAGTTTATTTGAGAGAGAGAGAGAGAGAGAGCACTAGCATGCACGACTGGGGGAGGCACAGAGAGAGGGAGAGAGAGAGAATCCCAAGCAGTCTCTGTGCTGTCAGCTCAGAGCCCAAAGCAGAGTTCAGTCCCAGGAACGGTGAGATCATGACCTGAGCCAAGATCAAGAGTCAGACGCTCAAGTGACTGAGTCACGCAGGCACTCTACCCTTTCTTACTTTTCTAAGAGTTGAAATCTCAATCACCAGGCCACGTCTAAGCTCTTCCAGGATTGCCAAGAAAGCAAGTCCACTTGGTCTGTAATCTGTTACACTCAATGAAAATTTAAAGGAGTCATGTTTCATACATATGGAAATACTCGCTTCTGTAGGGTGTCCACAGCAGACTGCGGATACTGGAAGACATTAGGGTGTCTTCTTCCCCCTCCAGCCAGCCTGAGATACTATTCCTATTCTTCCATGCTCCTAGACATTAAAACATGCTCCTCTTTTTGCTAGACACAATCTTCCATCTTTACCTTCTTGCCTAAAAACTAATTACCTCTAAAAGTTACCTCTGAAGTCGACCGCTCCTACCACTTCCTGTCCCACCTCTATTGTAACACAGAGTACCGCATTCTTCTCACTGGTTTCCTGGACTTCCACTCCTATTAAGAACTCTTTGAGGCCAGAGCTCTGCCCACATTAATTTTTTACTCCACAGTGACTACCAGCAGCCAATACACAGGAAGTATTAAAATTTGCTGAATCTTAGTCCAATTGCTGAATTTCTGGACAAAAAATAATAATAATGACTACCCAACTTCTAAACTCTGGGGTGGAAACTCAAAGGTCGATGGCATGCAACTATAAGAGCCTGATTTAAAATTCTACATGAAGCTTTATGCATGTCCAAGTGACCTCAAGGTAGTTTTTTTGTTTGTCAAAAGAATGTCTGAGGCCAACTTAAGTACACAGAAACTGTAATTTTGCTGTGTCGATCTTAGCTGAAACCAAGGTGCATTTGCATGAGACAGTAATCACTTAACTGCCTTGCTACTAAGAACACTAATATTTTGGTCTTTCCAGACAGGCTGGAGAATGTGATTAGGAGCCATTTGAAAAATGACACCTCACAGTAAAATGGAGCTTTGTGGCTGCGTCTTCAATCCCAGCTTCTGATCCTTTAACACCTCCTTTAGAAACATTTTTCCCCTTTTCTTATGCATGTTTATAAAAAAGCGCAAATAAAGAATCGTCTTCTGAAACTATCTTTACCAGCCGAATTATCCAGTATTTATTTAGGCAATATTCAAGTCTCTGTATTTAAAATAAACCTAAGATCTTTCTGTATGGAATCAGCCAATGAATTCTATGCTAGATTATGTAGCCGGCCATTATTCTTTCTTTGCCAAATACGTATAAACAGAAAATTATCTCATGAGTTTTGTACTCATTTTTGGCCTCACCCCTATCTTGCTGAGCCTTTACGGATAGCATTTGTCTCAATGTTTTCACAGCATCTTTATTAGCTAAGAGAATCCCAGGTTTGGGCAGGAGCCTGATGTTGGATCCTTTCTATATAGTCCTCTGCCAAATGGCTATGGAATTTCTGTTTGAAAACACTCTTGACAGAGAACTGACTAGCTAACACACACAGACCCACTCACTCCTGGGAGCAGCTCACCATCTTAGAACCACACTGGCAATTTCACCTTGTGAAATCATTTTTTCTGGAGCTCCTATACCATTAGTCCTAATGTGTCCCTTAGGGCTACAAAGCACAAGTATCATCTGTCCTCCACGCCAGCTCTTCAGTATGTGAAGGTAATAAAGATAATTCCATTGAGTCTTCTGCAAGTGACTTCCTCACTGAAAGTGGTTTGAGACATGCTCCTCTGAGGATTCCTCTGATTGTCAATGTCACTCAAAAGTCTGTTCCCTATATCCAAGAGCTGCCATCCACATCTCTTCTGACAAAAGCAAAGATCAGGACCATTTTCTACCTCCCTCATCAATTAACATAGGCTCCACATCTCTTTCCTTGATCTTATATTTCCCATTCTGCCTTTAATTTGATCTTTCAGTTCATTCTTTAAGGCCATATACTCATTCTCTTGCTGTTTCTTCACCCGTGCTATAAAATGTGTAGCACATAAGATATTTCCAATACAGAAAATAAATATAGAAAGATATTCACAATACATTCATACATAATCTTTACTGAAGCTCCCATTTTGTTTCAGTGGCAAAAAAACAACTTGATATTTGCCATTCTGGGTAATCTTAGTTACTTTAAATTTTAACTTTATCAATTCATGATTTGCCTTCTGTCTTCTTCTTTGCAAGAATGTGTTGAAGCTCTGAGAAGATTTATGTTATACCATGCAGAAAAATTCAGGGCCGACACCGTATCAGCACAAGCTGGTATTAGCCAAGACGTTTCCATTTCTATTTACCAACATCAATGCCCATGGGTTCCACTGCCTTTCCTCCCCACCAACCCCTCCACCTATACACAGGATCCCAGCTCCTCCTGAAAGTAAAATAGACATCCAACCCTTAACATATTTCACATCAATTCCTGCCATCCCACAACCTCAAACCTCCTTTTTCAGTCTCTCCAAGCTCCGGAAATGGCAACTCTATCCTTTAGTTACTCAGACCAAAAATGGTGGGACTAATCTTTGACTTTCCCTTTTTCTCATAGCTAACATTTATTGTGTCATAAAATCCTGTTGCTTTTATCTTCCACATCCATCCAGAGCCCAGCCACTGATATTGGTCTACACTACAGCACCCTGATCCAAGCCACCATCTAGTCTCACCTAGATTATTTCAGTAGCCCCCTTACTGCTGTCTCTGCCTCCCTCTTGACCACTATGAACTATTTTACTCAGAGCATCTAAAGCAATCCTGTTAAAACTTAAGACCATCTTACCCTCATGGTGACATGAGGTGAGAAAAGGTTTCTCATTTCACTGAGAGGAAGAGCCAAAGCTTATAATGATCCACATGGCCCTACATTATCTGGACCCATGTGGATCACCAGACCTTGACTTTCCCTACTCACTCTTCACTCAGCTGTACTGAACTCCTTGGTTCCTCAAACACTTTAAACATATTCCTGCCTCAGGGCCTTTGTACTAAGTGTTGCCAGGTGGTCCCTTGATTCTGATTCTCACCCCCTTCAGGTCATTGCTTAATGAGACATTCCCTGATTACCGTATTTAAAATGAACCACCTTGACTCAGGACACTTCATCCCACTTTATTTTTTTTTTTCCATTGCACTTTTCAGTTTCTTAAGTATTCCTTTAGTGTGTAGATTTCCTCTCCCTCCCCCTCTGGTCCTATCATCAAAATGCTCTATAAAGGCAGGGATTTTAATCTGTTTTTTTTTTAATTACCATACCCCAAGTGGCTCAAACAGTACCTGACACTTGGTCAGCACTCAATAAATATTCACTAACTGAAATCCCACAGGTCTCTTGCCACGGTTTCATGTCACGTACTACTTTGACATCGTCTTTTGCTGACCAGGAAACTTCCCTCCAAAGATATGGACGGATGATTTCTAGATACTTTCCATGCCACTCTGGAGATGCAGACACTTCTGAGGCATGTCTTTGGTCTTCTTTGTCCAGATGCAAAGCAGCACGGTTCCTGATCAGTTCTGTTCCCCTGTGTTCGTCAGGGTACTCTGAAACCTTCCAGAATCCTCTCAGAAGGAAGGCTCCTGGTCGCCTACAATCTCAGATCACCTCATCTGAGGTAAGTGTAATAATTATTCACTCACCTCTCAACTTTTTCAAGTTAACCGCTGAGTGGGGGAGTCATTTCCTTAGAAGCTTCCTGAGCTTCTCGATAATCTGGCCACATCTGTTCCTCATCCCCAGATTTTTATCTCCTCATAGTCAATATGGAGACTATTCTATGCTTAACACTTCTATGCCAAAACTAATCCACGCCAGAACCTTCATTATTGATTTCTAAGAGACCCAGTCTCATACAAGTCCCACAGGATTTTTCTCTGACTTTTTTTTTTTTTTTAATCTCTGTCATAGGCTTCAGAAAGCATGTTTTGAAACTAAAAAGATGAGGCTTTTCTCCTTTCTTGTGCCTGAGCTTCTGAAGCAATAATTCATCCTGAGGGCATGAGACTAAAGAGAATATCCCCAGGATCCAAGAATTGGAAGGAGATGAACTCATCAGTTAATATTTAAAATCTTATTCAGGGGCGCCTGAGTGGTGACCAACTTTGGCTCATCTCATGATCTCGTGTTCACGGGTTCGAGCCCCACATCAGGCTCTGTGCTGACAGCTTGGAGCCTGGAACCTGCTTCAGATTCTGTGTCTCCCTCCCTCTCTGCCCCTCCCTTGTTTGTGCTCTCTCTCTCGGTCTCTCAAAAAATAAAATAAAACCGTTAAAAAATTTTAACAAAAAATAAATACAATCTTATTCAGCTTTCCAGAAAAGAGGAAGGTTTGAATTCCTTTCCAGAAAGGAGGGGTTAGCAAGCATTTATAATCTAGAATTCTCATATCCCTCACCCTTAACTCATCCAGGTGCTCTTGCTACAGAATCCCAAAAGACATGCTCAGAAGACCCTGCTTGATATCTTATTCCTATATTATTAATCTCCTGTCCAGGTGAAATCATAGGACTCATTACTCCTGTCTGACTCACCTCCTGTTCAGGTGAGTTGAGATACTCATGTGTAATTTAAAAGAACTCCTCTTGGCCCCTAAGATCTCAGATAGTAATTACTGGCCCTGCACAGAACTGGATTACCATATGGACAGGATCTTCTAGGGAGGCACACCCAGAGGACATTCTGGCAAGCCCACAATGATGAGGAAGAGGGAGACTAGGTCACTGCAAAATGCCACCCACATGTTATAGCAGTCTAACTTGAACATGTGGACATTCTCCTAGATAAAAAATAAAGATGCTATGAAAAAATGCATGCCAGAGTAGGCTATTCCACCTGTATTCGTATGTAAGCCAAGGCAAATTTCCACTACAAGAGAATCTTAAAAATATGAAAATATTGAAATGAAACATCACTATTAATAATATCCTTATTGATTGATATTGAAATGACGTAGTGGTGTTTTCTAGGCCCTGGCCTCAAAATCAGGTGAGTAAGAGGGTGTGTAGCCACTCATAAAACATCTGGAAAGTCCCAGGAGTGGGGACAAGCCAAGGATGCATGGTCAGAATGAGAAAGACCGTTATTACGGCTGCAATGAGAGGGTGCAACAAAAGAACTGGTGAAAAAGAAGATACTCGGCAACTGGGAGAGACAAAAGGCACCAAGGAGGAAGATTTATCCAGGGCTGTTCCTTTTACTGTATTTCTAACCCATCTCTCCTCTACACCCCAGTCCTCTATAACCCACTGTGAGCTCAGGTAATGCAAACTCATTTTCACATCAGCAAAAGGGATTAGGAAAGTAAATCTGCAGAGGAAAAAAATATCCATGATGTTTTTTAGAGTTGCAAGCAGTATAAGTGATTTTTTTTATCTACTTTCCTGTATTATTCATGCTTCAGCTCCCTGCCATGGTTATGAATAAATGAAATTCAACCAATGTTGTTTGGCCCACAGTGGCCCAGAATCACTTTAGAAGCTGAAGATCAGCCGCAACCCATTCCAAGGGCTCACAGAATGTGAATGTGAAGGCCTGGAGATAATCGAAATCTTTACAAACTCCCGTTGATAAACAAAAATTCCTACACCCATACTTAATTGCATTTGAAATTCAGAATAAATTAAATATTGTGACAAAAAGACAATTCAGATCAATGGTACAAGTGTTCTCCTGTGTATATACACCACACACTTCCCTCAAACCTTTATAGACCCTCCTTTAAGAACTAAGGTATAGGGGAGCCTGGATGGCTCAGTTGGTTAAGTGTCCGACTTCAACTCAGGTCATGATCTCGTGGTTCACGAGTTTAAGCCCCACATCGGGCTCTGTGCTCACAGCTCGGATTCTGTGTCTCCCTCTCTCTCTGCCCCTCCCCTGCTCATGCTCTATCTCTCTGTCTCAAAAATAAATAAACATTAAAAAGTTAAAAAAAAAAAAAAGAAAGAACTAAGGTATAGATCAAATCGGCAAACTATGGCCTGCCACCTGCTTTTACATGGCCCATGAGCTGAGAATAGTTTCTGCATGTCTAAATGGTTGGAAAAAAATCCAAAGAAGAAGAATACTTCATGACATGTAAAACTTATATGAAATTCAAGTTTCAGTGTCCATAAGCAAAGTGTCATTCGGAGCCCAGCCATGCTCACCCCACCGATCTGTGGCTTGCTTCTGCACACGGCAGTGAGGTAGAATATGTATAGCACAGATCACATGGCCTGCAAGGCCTGAAATATGCACCAGTGACGTTTTATGGAACCAAGCATCTGTCACTGGTATAAACCAATGCCCTCTTTTAAAAGGAGGAGGAAACGCACACCCTGGGGGAAGTAACACCATAAGTTCACAGAGCTGGCATATGGCAGAGATGACGCTGGAACCCAGTCACCTGAATGTCATCATGTACGGTCTTGTTGCATTATATTCCTTGGCCCAGAGTCCCTAGGATCATAGGGTGCAAGCCAGAAACTAAGCAGGCCACAGTACCAAGAGCCACTGTTGCAGGTGTTCAAGAGCATAAATGAATGTTTCCTAAGGAGAGGGGGACAAAAAAACACCAAAAAAACAGCAACAACAACAAAAGTAGACAAAACAAAAATACTTCAACTAATTATGAAGGTGCTGTAGCAAACTCATTTCACCCTCGCTTATGCCCTGTTGTGTCACATAGCCATTTTTATAACCTTCTGGTCTGAATTGAGGCTTCACTTCTTTGGTGGAAGTACTCATCTGCCATTTGTACCCATCCCCACCTTGCTGCAATCTAAGAGCTGCCAAGAGGGGAAGTGGAACACTTCATGTCAGGGAGGGCACTGGGAAAAAGAAAAAAAGAGAAAAAAAGAACTGGGGAGAGTCGAACTTAGTTTTCTGCTGGAGGCTACATTTTTATTTGTACCATTTTTTTTTTTTTTTCTGACTGGCACGCGTCTTCTTTGTTTTGAATAATGGAGATAATTATACATTCAAGGGATCGCACTCTAAACCCCTTGAATGCTTAAGAAATCTTATTGCGGGTAATCATGAGAAAATGTAAGGGAGGATTACCCAGAGAGACAATGGAAATCATACTTCTTCAAGTCGCTTGCTTAGCAGAGAGACCTAATCACTATTCTCCTCTCTTTCCCATGGCCTTATTGTTGACATTCCAGGTCTCTCTCAGGGCAAGGCAATGCTGTGGCCTAAACCCAGTTCATGTGAAGTCAGAGGTTTGGAGGGGCCCCTCTTGGGAAAGTGCTACCTCAGTGATTTTGACACTGACCTGTGTAAGCTCCCACTTACCAGCAACGAGGAGTAGAAGGAAACCTTTCATTACATTCAGGCTGCGAGATTCTTTGTGTAGGGAAAGGGATTCTGCGGATCATTTGCTCAATTTAACAAATATGTATTGAGCAGCTGCCCCTTGGCAGATATTCTTCTAGAAGCTGGAGATAAAACTGGAAAAACTATAGTCCCTGACCTTAAGGACCTATGTCTAGTCAAGCCACATAGACAAAGAAGTAGAAAATTCAAGTATGTGTCACAAAGTATATGAGAAAAGTAAGTATAGATTAGTCAGGGGCTGTCTAGGTGGAGCTAAGCAATTTGAAGAGTCAGTTGAATTAACTAGGAGAAGAAGTCTAACAAGGCATATGGCAGGCCTATGTGAAGGCATGCAGATGAGGGAAACATGGATTGTTCAGAAAACTAGGGTGGGACTGATCAAACCTTGGGAAGGGGAAGAAGAGGCAGGCAAATTGGGAGGGAGAAAGGCAAAGGATGGGGCTATGAACATCAGCCAATGTGAACCAGGAGGATAAGGAATGCATCTTTCGAATCTGAGGGCAATGCAGATCCTCAAGAGTTTCTTAATGACAGTGGGTGATCAGGTGACATTTGCCTGTTTTTTGTTACCATAAAACACCTCTCCCTTGTTAAGGGCTACATATTTTGACCTGTTATGCCCTTGGTTGCATGGTGTCAGCATAGTAATAATAATATCCAGTACATATTGTGTTAACATGTCCCTGGCACTGTGTTAATGCTCTTAACTTGAATTTAAATCATTTAATCCTTACAATAATCCTACAAAATAAAGAGTATTATTTTTTCTGACATATGAGGAAACTGAGGCACAGGGGTTAAATAGCATGCCCCAAAATGCGCAATTCTTTTTTTTTTTAATCTTTTAATGTTTATTTATTTTTGAGAGAGACAGAGCATGAGCATGGGAGGGGCAGAGAGAGAAGGAAACCCAGAATCCAAAGCAGGCTCCAGGCTCTGAGCTGTCAGCACAGAGCCCAATATGGGGCTTGAACCTGTGAACGGCAAGATCATGACCTAAGCCAAAGTTGGATGCTCAACTAACTGAGCTAAGCAGGTGCCCCAAAATGCACAATTCTTAAGGAGCTGGAATTTAAATCAATACAGTCTGCCTCTAGAACTCAAGCTGAGCATGGGCCCGGGAGTAAAAAAAAAAAAAAATCAAACATAACTTCCAGCTTTGATTCTCAGCAACTGCAATCATGGGCAAAATTTTGCTGGCTGAAGCTTTCCTTGCATTTAAATAAGAAGGATGGGTTAATAACCCTCTACCTGAAGTCTAATATCAAGATATTTTATTTCTCATAAATGTCTGCAGAAAAACAGTTCAGCCTAGCAACTGGACTCTTGCTGTTCTAAGGCAAGAAAGAGAGTTACAAGAAATCAACCCTATAGAAGACATGTGATCTCTCTCAGGGATAATTCCAAATCTCCCCTCCTCTCCCTCACTATCTCAGTCTTCCTTCCAAGGATTGGGTTTGAAATCCAGTGACAGAGTGATTTCCATAAACACATGTTGACTGTAAGTGGATCAGAAATACAATATCTCTGCGACTTCTCCCCCCATGTCACTGTCATCAGGTTTTGTCTTCTTTATGGTCCATCGGCAGTGACAATAATCCAGGCTATGTTTTCTGTCAATTACACTTTAAGCTGATCAGGGTGAGACTTTTCATTAAAGAAAAATCAACAGCTCTGAAGAGGCAGGTGTTAAAGTTAACAAAAGGATTCAATGTTAAAAATGACTAATGTGTTTGTTAAATTTGTAGTGGCCAACAGGTGCCCTTTTCTGAGTTTATACCACTATCTATAAATCCATAATATAGAATGGAAGTCATGGTTGGAAGAAGAAAGAAGCAGAGAGAAAGGAAGGATGGAAGGAAGGAAAGAAGGGAGGGAGGAAGGAAGAAAGGAAGGAAGGAAGGACGGAAGGAAGAAGGATGGAAGAAGGAAGATCTAGAGAGGAGTAGAGAACCATCCCATTTTCATGTACTAAGGTTGCCAGGGAAGTATCAATGGTCAGGTTGGCTTTTGATACTGGAAACATAACTCAGTGGTCTCAGCTTCAAAATTCTTAGACTTCCTGGAACCACAGGTTTAAAGTCTTGGCAAGCTTGAGTCATGGCTTCAGTCTCTGTTTCCTTAGAAAAAAATCTGAAGAGCAAGTGATTTATGGTATGTTCTTCTTCTAGAAGAGCTCTCCAACCCCTGGCCACTGAATGGACTTTGAAATATGCCCACAGGGAGCCTTTATCCAAGGACAATCTCTGAGTGCTTATTATTCACTTTACTGGTGTAGAAGCTCTTTAATCATTGTCTCTGGATTTGCTTTAATCTAGAAACTGTCAATTTATTAGCTTGTAATGTGCCTAAAGCTTCTCACCATCCTACTGGAGAAAGACTAGTATAAATTCAAAGGATGATTCTAAAAGTCAGATTGATGTGAAAGTAGGATTTAGAAAAAGACAAAATAATATAACAAACAATTATGGTAGAAAGCTTCATTTTATTTTGAGGAAGAAGCATTCTATATTTTAAGCAGAGTTAAACCTTTTTTTTTTTTAACTCCAGCCACTATCTAAAAGATTTTCAGCACCATACGTATATGTATGTATATAAATAATCAAAGCATCAAGAAAAATAATATTTAGGATACAAGAGCCAACACAGTACAAGACCAAAGCCAGTCATGGGCAAATTCTAAAGAGAAGGTGACATACAAGAGTTTGGAGAGAAAGGACTGAAAGAATGGCTGTGTCCTAGGCTTCCAGATGCCATAAAGACTGGTCCCAGCTGGTCTAATCACGAGAATCACTGGACTCTACCTTCTGGATTCCTGATCTGTTGGTTGCTATTTGTCTCATGTCTTCCCAGAGTTGTTTTATTCTCAAGGACAATGTTTACTTTTCTCCCCCTTTACAGAAGAGACCTTAAAAATTACCTGGTTCAAGTCATTCACTTTACAGATGAGGAAACTAGGGCCCCAAGAGGCTAAAGTGAATTGTTCAAAGTCCCCCAGGTAGAGAGTACCACAGACATGACCAAAACCCTGAATCTTCTAATGCCCAAACCACCCTTCCTTCCAAGAGCCCATTTCTTCTCTCAAATAACCACCCCTTTCCTCTTAATCAAAGTGGTGATTTCTGCAAAGGCAGAGAAATACTGCAGGTAAATGCCAAATGTTACATGCTAAAATTAGCAATGGGGAACTATGTATCTATATAGAATTACTGGGAAGTGAGAGGAAGACAAAATCATCATGTTTCTTTTCAAGAGGGCCTCAATACAATCTTCCAGCACACTGGCTAAAAATAATAGGTTCTGCCCGCCCTGTCAATTAGCCATCCTGTTATTTTTTTCTTACCAGAAATAGAATCCAGAGATTCAGGGTTTCAAAGGCTCTTAGAGGTAGCCTGGACCTACTTTCTTATCTTATGAATCAGAGAGTTGAGGTTTAAAGAGAGAGTGTGACAAAATCCAAAAATATTAGAATTCAAAAGGGTAATAAATATTTAGTCAACTTTAATATTTAATTTAGAGAAAGAGATGTACAAAAAGTCTCTAATTATTGTGACACCCGTGCTTCCTACCACCCATATTTGACAACTGTCCATAGTTTGTCATATTTTTTCAAACATTTTTATTATAAGAGATAAAAGTATGCAGATATAGTTGAAATACTTTTCCCCCAATCCCAAATCTCACTGCCCTCCCTGTCAACCCAGGGACAGCCAGTTTTAGAAAAATTTTCATATATTCTTATAATCTACTGTGTGTACAATTACATATGCACATAAGTGGATAATACACATTCTCTACTAGTTCCAGGGGGTTAAGGATCCTTCAAACTATTCTGATTATATAGAATATATTACTTTACTAGATATACTCAGCAGAAAACTAGTGTAACATAACAAAATTGTAAGCTATTTCAATCTAACACAGCCATTTAACAGACAAGTCAGAGATACTGACTTGCCCCACGTGTCACCATTCGGTGAGAACCCAGATGTCCTCCCCCTAGGCCCATCTCTAATTGTAATCTCTACATTACCTTTTCACTAGAAAACCCTACCTGGTTGTCTTTTCCCCCCCTATTTTAAGTGCTGTGGATGTTTTGCTTCATCATTTTTAGAAAGCCACATTTCTCTCCCACACCTCCATTCAAAAAAGAAACAATTCTGGGGTTGAGAAATCTCATACCAGAAACAATATACTCTTTAACTTCACACTTTGTTCTCAACAGCAAGGCAGCCAGGCAGACACCAGGCTCAGAAACCATTATGAATCTGTCAGCAATTAGAATTCTAAACCCTATTCGGTTTTTACTTGCTTCAATCAACTTGTCACTGCAGTGAGGATTATCTACTTTCTCAACATAAACATCAACAGAAGTGAGTGCAATGGCTTGCGTCCTTGGCTAAGGCACTGCCAGGGAGAATGTTAAATAGCACATTCTGCAGACAGGAGGGATCTGGGGCCTTAATGGGCCATAATTAGAGGGGGCAGAGACTGCTAGCCTTTGTGTAAGGCTTCAAAATTCTGCTCTTGAGGATTGGGAGACATTTTTGGAAATGCAAGGAGACTGTTGTCTGCGTCTCCCTTTTCCATTTCCTGAACTACAGAAAGGAACAGAAAATAATGCATCCATGCAGTGTTTGTGCTAAAAATCAAAGGACCCTAGGGATCATGCTGCCCAACTCCCTCATTTAAAGGATTAGGAAACTGAGATCCTGACAGGGGAAGACTAGACCAAGGTTGAACGTGTGACAGAACATAGTGTCCTGACTCCCAACCCTGTGCTCTTTCCACCTCGCCACACTGCCTCTGCAGTGTGGGGTAAGGGGTGGAAGGAACCTAGGAAATGAGATGCATTCTCCTCCCATCCAAATACTCTTACAGATTTCCATTTGCACTGAATGGTGCAAAGGACCAATCAACAAGTGTAATAAGTGTGAAGAAAGGCAAGCCCTGGGTGCCAGGGACACCTAGAGGAGAGTCTCATTGCACCTCAAATGTCTTGTGAAAACAGTGCATAGGGACACAGGTAGAAATTAATTTAATTCCTTCCAACAAACTGTTTTATATAAGTGTAAGGAAGTTAGACCTAGGTGCATAGAGACAGAGAGTTTGGCATCTTCTACTACAAATAAGAGCTAACTCTATGTATGTTAACTTATTAATCTTCATAACAACTTTATGAGGTCAGCGTTATTATCTTAGTCTTTATCTTACAGATAAAGAAACTGAGGCACAGAGTATTGGGTAACTTGCTCAAGATTATGGCAGAACTAAGGCTTCAGCCTAGATGTTCTAGCCCTGGAGCCTCTGCTCTTAACTACAGGAGTGGGGTGACCAACCATCCTGATTTGCTTGGGACTATCCCCAGAAACCCTTTGGCCCTTGAGAAACCGGGACAGTTGATCATGTTACACATAACTATACTGACGCTTTTGTGTGTCAACAACTAAACGCAAGCTTCAAGAAGTGATCCAATTAGTCAGGTAGCCATACCTGTCTACATTCCCTTGGTAGGCTGTGGTCAGAGGGAAGAACTTAAATATTAATATGTGCCAAGTACTATATCAAGAAATTTTCATGATTTATGTCATCTGAATTCTCACATGTACCTTGGATAAGGATCCCCTCCACTCTACATGCCCATATCCATTAATTCTAATAATTAGAGCAATTCTTCCCTCCATAGGGACTTTCTATTCCCTACTGTAATTGATTTTTAAAAAGAAGAAAAGAAAAGAAAAAAAGATCAGAGAGGATTGTGTCAGTTGAGTAAAGTTGCAGAGTTAGCAAGTGGTAGTGCTAGGATTTGAACCTAGGCAAGCCCAACAACATTGAGACTTCTTTATAGGGAAATGGCTAAAATGAGGAAGTCTCAAAATATGAAAATCATATCTTTTTAGTTTTTTTCCAGATATGAAAATTTACACTGAGAAATCCCTCTTTCTGCATAGAGCTTTGTGCTTCTTCCTTCTTTCCACTCAGCCGAGAGATAAAGCATCAACTGGCCACAGACTGGGCTTATACCCTCAATGCCTGCCCCACCTCTGTACTCTGTCCACACTATTTCCCCATCTTGGATTTTTGTTCCTCTCCTGTTGTGCATGTATAAAATTCTTACCCATCCTTTAAGACCAGATCAAACACTACCTTTCCTAAAAACCTTCTGAGTATCCTGGTTTAATTATTCTACCTTCTTTCTCTAAAAATCCTTTACCTTTTTAAAACAGGTTTCCTGACCCACCTCATTCTAGAGTCCCAGAGAGCAGAAATCAGAGGAAGTCATGCTTGGCTCTCTTTCTCTGTTGGGAACCCCACCAAGGTCTTACCATATTTCCTTTACCACTACCCCTCAGTACCAGAAATAGCACCTGCACACAGTCAGTAGTTCAATCAGATGGCTTGTTGAATGAATATGTGAACGTATCGGTGTATTTAGTTATGAACTCTGACGGATGTACATGGAGATTTGGATAATGAAAACAAATGTCCATGATGTTTATGTACATCAGGAGAGAATTTATTTGGCACTTCTAGACCAAACTCTACTCTAAAACTCAAGAAAAAGATTGAGGCAATTGGCTAGTTGATTGCATTAGGTACCTACTCCTATAAAACTTATCTTAAATATTTCACAAAATTACTTGGTGTTACGAATAACGGTTTTGAAATGGTTTGATAGAAATAAATACGGATCAAGGAATCTGTTTCCACTTTCTTGGTAATAACCCAAACTCACTCTGTGACCTTTGGTTCTCCTTTTGCCCAAACGGTAGGAGGACGGTGGTAGCATTACATTATTTCTAGGATCCCCTCCAGCTCTACATGCCTGTAATTCATTAATTCTAATGATTAGGGAAATTCTTTCCTCCATAGAGACATTCTATTCCCTACTGCTATGGCCTTGGTATTCATCAAATTCAGGATTAATAGTAATATCAATAACAAATTGGGAAAGGACTGGTTGAAGCTACCTGATGAAAAAAGGGTGTCCTGTTTAAAGGAAGGAAGCCAGAGATGCTGGAGGGACATGATGTGTGAAAATGCAGGATGGGGGTTTAATGAGTTTGAGGCGTGAAAAACCCAAGCTTCAGGGCCACATTCTCTGGCAGTGTTGAGCACGGCATGTTTCCATGCCCTCTGTGGTCGAGTTCTATTTTAGAATGTACTCACGCCTGAATCCTCTAACACAGCTGTGACCGTCTGTTAACTTTTAGGCACGATTCTCCATTCAGGCAGAGGGCTCTTGGGTTTATTTTGACAGACCTGGGGAAAAGGAACTAGAGGGGGCCAAACCCAAGACCATCAGAAAGTCAAATGATGGCAAAGAGGCAGACTTGACTGAGATCGAGATACAGCAAATTTAGCCCCAGGGACCAGGAAAGATAGAAGACTACTCTATGAAGATCAGAAGCAGAGGGTATAGGGAGTATTGCTGGACAGCCCCACCTACCGAGAAATGTTTCATTCAGCAATCGAGAGCCTCTGGAGACTTCTCTGCCATTAACGTTCCTTTCTAGCTAGGACATACCCCTTAAGACCTTAACCCATGGAAAAAATGAGAGCACAGATGAGTGGTTTCACCATGCTCCCACCCTTCTCCTTTCTGGAATCCCTTCCAAGGCCCAAAGTGCAGAGCTGTCAAGTCCTGCCCTGAATGCTTTAGTTAAGTGGATGCCCAGCCCAACTGAGGAAGCTGTGTCAGGGTTGGGTTAAGCTCTCCAGCTGCTGGGAAGGGCTAAAGCAGTAACCATGGAAACAAGATGCTCATCAATCATTTAGTGACTCACAAGGGGACCATTAGGATGCAAAGGGGACTAGAGTCCCTGAAAGACTACACCTTTTTCCTTAAAAAGGCTGTCAGACTGCCTTCTTGAAAAACAAGGCAGCCATTTCCGGAACAAAGTAGAAATGGCTAGGGTTGCTTCTGTCTCCTGAATGTAGGCCTAGATGCTATGTTTGCTAAGCCTATGAAGGCAGGAAAGCCCCCACTGGTGTGGATTTTGCTGTTGCGTCCAGTTCTATTTGATGCAACTCAGTGTCAGAGGGAGAATAAAACTTTGGGCGTTATCTAATCAAAATTCTCCTTTTTTTTTTAAAGAAATAACTGAGGGACCAAGGGGTGAATAACTTGTTTAAAGACCATACAGTGAATCAGTAGGAGACCCAGAACTACAGTCAAGGCCTTTCACTGCAAATCTGTTACTCCTTCAACCATCCTGGGGTCAGAATGGATTTTACTGTGAAGCTAATAAAGATTAAATTCAAAATACTTCCTTTAATGGGTCCCATCCACGGCTGTGAAAAGGATCTTAGCAATGTATTCCATTGGTCTTTACTTTTCTTTTCTCCCCTTTCTTCCCTTTCTTTCTTTTCAATTTTCAAAGTAAAATATTTTAACTGAAATTGGTTAAAAACATTGCTCCTTTCTAGGGGTGCCTGGGTGGCTCAATCGGTTAAGTGTCCGACTCTTAATTTTGGCTCAGGTCATGATCTCACAGTTCATGGGCTCGAGCACCTTATCGGGCTCCATACTAACACTGCAGAGCCTGCTTGGCATTCTGCCACCCTCTCAATCTGCCCTACTCACTCTCCATCTCTCTCAAAATCAATTAATATTTTAAAAATTAAAACAAATAGAAAAAAGGAAAAAACAAGAATGCAGAATTCTGCCTCCCCATCATCACATTCCCCTCCAGTTGGGAGCTAGAATGGCCATGGGCATTTGTGAGATATGCCTAAGGAGAAGGTGATGGAGGTTAACATTTGGGGGGTTATATATAATATTAGTATATATATACTAATATAAAATATTATATTAGTTTCAAGTGTACAACATATGGATAGATGTGTTCATTAATAAAAGTATCATATATATAATATATATTATATATAAGTTATATAAGATATAATTATGTGGTTCCCAGTCACTTTCATGAAGAGAGAAGTTATTGTTTATCTTGATGAAGACTGGCCTCAAAGAACAGTTCTACAACTAACTAGCACCAAGATTCAAAAGAAGGACATGGCCAAAGTTCAGTTTCCTGGTGATACAAATGGGCCCTAAGGTACCTAGCACAGGAAACATGAGGATAATACAGAAAAAGGTTTAAAACACATAGATCCAGGAGAAAGTCTGTGAGAATTCTTCCAAATCTCATGTCTTACATGTGGAAGAAATTGATAGATATTTTTCAATATCAATAATAAACCATGAAGCTATATGAAACTTTTCTAAACTAGAAATGATCATTTTATAAAAATACATTTCAATCAACTGAAGAAAAATAGAATTATCTATTTTCTTTACAAAAAATAGTTTTTAAAACATATTGTCATAGGAAGAGGTAATTAACCAATATATAGTCAACAAGGGGTTTGAATAAAGCATTAAAGGTGTGTTTTTTTAATTGAAGTATAATTGACATAAAATATTATATTAGTTTCAAGTGTACAACATATGGATAGATGCGTTCATTAATAAAAGTATATTTTCTAAAATTTTTTAATTTTTATATAATTTGCCAGATTTGTAATAGTTATAATTTTTGTAATTGAGATGTATTTTGTCATTCAAAAATATTCATTTTTGTCTCTGATTTTGTACTATAATATGGTATTATTTTTTTCCTAAAGAGAGTCCCAATGTCATATAAACTGAATGAAATTTGGATCTGTTCCCGTCTGCGATACCTCTTTAATAAGTTTGCATTAACTGTAGGATTATTCCAAACGACAGGACTATCCTGGGTGGGGTTTGTGGGTCAAAAACCTATACTTACTGTACAATCGCTCTAGCACTATTCTCATGGGAATTGAGCAGTTTGGAAGAGTGTTCAGAGCATTTTACTCTGTGCACAAGAACAGTCTCCCAGTGTCAATCTATATCAGTTCCATTGCTGGTAACAGTACCTTCTAACACTTCACTATTACTCATCAGTGTTCTGTTTGTATATTGCTGATCTCCCAAGCAACGAAACCACTTAATCTCACTCGATTTCAATTCATCTTCCAAATGGGCACATTTGTGAAATATGGCTGGAAGAGAAGTTATTCTAGCCCATTTTACAGAAAGAGAAGACTCAATCACAGAGATAAGTTATTAAAATTTGAATTATGCAATTCTATCTCTGAAATATTCTCTACTAAGAGACTTGCCATGAGGGTTAAATAAGATAAAATATATGAAATATCTGAATCCCGACACTAGCACATGAGTGCTTGGTAAATGTTAGTTTAATGTTAGATGAGTCTTTACCCATTCTTTGCCAATTTGAATTCACGAAGCACCCAGATGCCTGGAGGCATTTATATGGTTCCTTGAAAGAAAATGTGGTCACAATACGCAAACTTCAAATTTCTCTGCTCCAACATGAACAATGGATTGTAAACCTGAAGCAAGAAACCCAACCCATAAACTTTTTGAACACTTGAATGGTTAGAAAACCTTAATGAGAACAGATTTGTGAGGTGATATTTCATCAGAAAACATGATTTTCAACGTACCTACTTCACAGTTACATGATTTTCATCGAGTCACTCTATTTATTACCACTTTGATTTCTTTCTCTGCAAAACAAGGATATTAATAATTTATGGAACTGTAAATCACAAAAACAAAATATATGATAAATTTGAAGACGTATAAATAATGAGTTGTTATTTTTGTACCAAAAAAGATGAAGGACTAAAGTTAAGGAGCAGATAATTTGTCTCACATCCCTCCTTCCACTTTCCTCAGAATTACTAAGTATACCAATGAGGGTGACACACTTAATATGACTCCACAACAGAATGTTAATGGATAATGTAAAAGCAAACATGTATTTGACAAAAGGCAAAAAATAAGAGTTGTCCGAAAAGAGCTAAGGTTATCTCACCAACATCTTTGTTGTCACAGAGCAGAGATGAGTTAGAAACTAAAGTTGATAGAGAAATCAAAGTAAACACCTATCATTTAAATAAGAAATATAATCAAAGGAAGGGTGAAAATAGCAAGCATTTAAGGAGGAAAGGGGGGTGTGAAGTAGTGTCTGTGAATTAAGTTGGGTTTTTCCATAGAGGGAAGTCAAGAGAGAAAATACCTGATGTTGATCAATCAATACATAGACATATAAACATACTGTCAGAGTTCTCAAGGTAACTACCAGCAGAACCAGAAAGGCTGTAAAAATAAATTGCCTTTAAGTTGGAAGTTGGAGATGAGTTGGGAAGCCGCTGGTTTCCAACAGAATCTCTTCTGTATCATTTGATTTTCTTTAACATTTGATGAAATATGGAAGAAAAAAAAATAATTCAAAAAGGCATGTGTTCTTGTTTGTCTTTGGTGACACCAAGATAACCTCAGATAGTCAATATTTATGTTATTAAGGATTTCATTTTCAACCATCTCTGTTCTTCATTCTACACGTGCTATTCAAAAGAATAGCCTTTAGGCACAGGTGGCTAAATGGAATTTAATTAATTAAAATAAAATAAAAACTTTGATTTCTAAGTCTCATCTGTCACATTATATGGCTCATGGCTACTGTGAGAGCATAGAATTATGAAAGTTCCATTATTACAGAAAGTTACATCCTTACTCTAAGCAATCTCATCCTCATGTAAGGTTTTAACGGCCTTAAAAGTCATTCTTGGATGACTCCTTGATCTTTTTTGTTAGCCAAAGATTCTCTCTCCTGAGCAACACGCCTTCAACATGCACCTGATGGTTAGACAGGAGTATTTTCACTTGATATCCCATATCCCTTCATACTCAACTTACCCAAATCTGAACACATTGTATTTTTCATGAAAGTCACTTTTACTTTCTACCATATTCATTACCTATAGTATTGGATCCATCATCTGAGAAGTCACTAGACAATCACATGGCCGGTATCCACTGCTTGCAGGTCACTTTCCCTGAAACTGAGGGCAGTCTGGGAGAGCCTCTGCTGCTGGAGTCCAGTTCCAGCAGGTCCAGGGCTCCAGAAGGATGGACCCTGTCAGCAAAAGGGAGTGAGAGAGCCTCAGCTTCTTTCTGCTCAACAGGCAGGCATCTCTCCACTGACCAGAGAGTCAGCTTTATTTATTGAAAAAATGTATGGGGTACAAAATAGAAGTGGCAATTGCCTTAGACAATGATTTCTGATGACAATTTCTTTGGTATGTAAAAATTTCCCAGAACATAGATTGGTAGAAGACTCATGCATAATCTGTATCAATAGTGATTGATGTAGGTGACTAGATGCTTATCACAAGGGGAAAGGAAGGTATCTTTAGCATTCAAATACAAGGCAATGTTTTTAGCATAGCAAAGGCAAGAGTTAGTTCTTTTGTGAACAGGGGTCAAAAGACTGTTTTCTCCAGAGGAAGAAAAACAGGTTTCTTGGGAAATGTAATATTTACTCCTATAATCACAAAAGAAGAAACTCCTATAAGTTCCTTCACAAGGTCTGATACCAGTCAGCCAGGCGCCTTGGGGGTCTGTGCTCAAGCAAAAGTCAGTCGCCATCTGGCAGCGGGAGGCCCCCTGCCTTGCAAACCCGCCTTACTTCAGAAATGGCTTCCAGCACTCTGCTCATCACTTCTTGATAAACCTCTTCTGGCTACAGTATCTACCAGGTCATCATGTTCTACTTATTCTAGGTGTGGCCTACACTTCTACTAATTGAGCTCTGTTCGAAAACTGACAAGCTGCTGACTGGCCCTCGGGCATCACTCAACTGGTCTTAGGATTTTTTATTTAACCCCGGCAAAATGCCATTTCTCACTTTCCATATCTATGATACATTCTGAGTGCTGCTATGTGTTCTTGATGTAACCACAACAAAATCTGGAGCATTAAAAGGGTTTTGCTAAAATCAAAACACCGTTTCTTTCTAAAGTCAGGGAGAAAGCCTAAGTTGGGCAAATGCTCTATAAAACCAGATTACAAAAAGGCACTGGTTTCACAGACGCTTGAACACATGCTACTGAGATGGGTTGAACCCAAGATGCCTATGGAATCAGTAGCATAAAAACATATTTACTGATTACATAATATTTAAACGTCTATGTTAAAGGAGAAATTGGAATACCTTCAAGGACTTCACAGTCAATCAGACAAGAAAGCAGTCTAGTGGTTATGTTTAATAGAAGTGAAGATCCAGTAGGATGGTCAATTCAACAACTAACCTTGTTCTAGTGGGCCTTTTGTGCTGCAGAAGTTAGAAAGCTAAATATTTCTCAAATTCCTTTGTAGCTAGATTTTTCAGAGTGATTAAATTCTAATTTAATCCAGGCTTTCTATTTACAAATACAGAATCTTGGACATGTTTCTTTGCCTCTTTGTACTTTGCTTTCTTCATTTCAAGATGGAGGTTTTAAATTAATATATTCTTGACATATTCATTGATACAGTGTATGCAAAGACCTTTATAACACTGCCTGGTACCTATAAACACTCAGTAAATTATTGCAATTACTATTAAGAGGAAGAAATGGAACATCCTTCCCATGTCCTGCTTCAGGATAAATCAGGAGGAAGGGGGCTTGGGCAGAAAGTGTCACATTTACTTTTCTGGTGCAGACCAAAAAGATGCAATATAGCTCTGGAGTTAGCAGGAGCTAATGGAAGCTCCTGATCCTTGTGCCCATTGTTGGGATAGCAACTTCCTAATCACTTAGCTTCCTATATATAGCAGAGGTAACTAATCCTTTGGTGGACCAATTTTGCAGTGTTGTTCTGGGAATCACTTCTCAAGTTCCAGTCTAGAGCTTGTGCCTCCAGACTTTCTAACAATCTGTAAGTACTTAATTCCCTTTATTAAAAGCTGTTTGTTTAAAATATAAAATGGTTTATATCATGTAAAATGAATCCGACCTGAGATGGGCAGAATGGAATAAGTATAATCATGTCTCTGCCATTAACAAGCTGTGGTGGCTGTGTGAGGTCTGTGGGGCAGTAACTGGATTATATCACTATTCCAGGTTTCAGTTTCCTCATTTATAAAATGGATAGTAGTCCTGACATAGGATATGAAAATGGCATTTGATTTATTCTGCTATGAGGAATTTTCCTCACCACTGTCTTTCAAGATCACCAATGGACTAGATGCCACAACTGTACACTCTCAGCTGGTGAAGCATATCATACAAAACCATTTGTAAATCAGGTTCAAAAAATTTCCCCTGACCCATTGGTTATAGGGAACTCTCC
Organism: Cryptoprocta ferox; assembly: GCA_028646485.1. Taxonomy (NCBI): domain Eukaryota; kingdom Metazoa; phylum Chordata; class Mammalia; order Carnivora; family Eupleridae; genus Cryptoprocta; species Cryptoprocta ferox. The sequence continues at coordinate 74,050,717 of CM053573.1, forward strand.
AAGAAGCCAGAGGTATGGATTGATAAAGACAAGAAAATGTAGTAGGGATAGGTCTCATGGTTTTCTGCAACTTACATGTGACTTCAGGACCTGCTTGAGACGTACCACGTATATGGCACCTCCAATCGATATTGAGTGCTGCTGCACATGCCCACATTTTCGACTTAGGTCAGACAACATCAAGTTCATTATGCGCAGTTGAGGCTATGCTGCAACTTGGTAGGCTATGGTCAAGTGTTCAGTCTCTACTAGGACCCAGCAGTAGCAATTCCAAAGGAAAAATGCTATCTACGAGAATGGAATATCTTAGCTCAAAATCCTAAGGTCTATTCAGTGATTCATTTACAGAGGCTGGCCGAAGGTTCCATGCAGGATCTCAATCTGCCACAGACACTTCAAGCAACACTAGATTGGCTGAGTGTATGAGCCAAATAATAAAACAGCTTGCACTGCAGGCTGGGCCTTTTCCAGGTCCTTCTATTCTTTGCCCCATTCAAAACTAGCAATCTTTTGCATGCAATGTGCAATGGGTTCAAGCAGCAGACCCAAATGAGGTATGTGTTGTCTCCAAAATCTAAAGAACCCCTTTAGGCACTGTGGCTCTTTCTTTGTAAAAGGAGGGCAAAACTTTGCAATTTGCCTTTGGACGTGTATCTTAGCATGTCCCAGCCCACTGATCCTCTAGAAGTCACCAATGTGACTTTTTTTGGTCACAAAATTTGGGGGCGATATATTTCCACACATGTGGCACACAGTTGTTAGAATAGTTTCTATTTCCTGTTCACCTGGTTAAATCAATATGATATCATCAGTGAAACAGACCAGTGTGATAGCTTATAGAACAGAGAGGTGATCTGTTTCCCTTTGACTAGAATATGACATAGGTTTGGAAGGTTGATATAATCCTGAGTGTACTGGTAGTCTCAAGAGCTGAAAGCAAACTGCCTCTGCTGACTTTTAAATAGGTAAAAAGAAAAAACAAAAACAAAACAGCATACCAGATGTCAGGGAATGTATTGTTCTGCTCAAGCCAAAAAAAAAAAAAAAAAAAGAAAAAGAAAAAAAAAAAGAGGAGGAGGAAGAGGAGGAAGAGAAGAAGAAACCTCCACACATCTGGATTCAAAGTATAGCTGGAGTCAGCACTTAATTAAAGTGTACGATAATCCATTCTCACTGTTTGAAGACTTCTAACCACATTCAGTTTCTAACAAAGTAAAAAATGTGTGATTCATGAGTAGATAAAATATACTGCCAAATAATTATGAGGTTTTGCTAATTTATACCAACAACAACAAAAGACACACACACACACACACACACACACACACACACACTGGAGAACATGAATGAGAACCAATGCTAAGGATATTAGAGCAGAGTAGAAGAAACATAATATTGGAGCAAAATTTATTGAATACAGTGCACCAAGGCCACAATTCTAGATTCAATGTATAAGATCCACTAAAAATGGCTCGTTTGCTTGGTTAATTGTATAAAACATGGGGCCAAAGGAGGTATATACTTACTGAAGTTGAAGTGCTCAAGGAAAGCATCTAAAGGCTAAAGTGGACTATTATATGGGATCCCACCTCCCTTCTATGTTCCCTCTGAAGGTGCAGAGACACTTTCTTCACCAAAGCAGTGAGAAATACATTTGTGAGAGGAATCCCAACATGCTGAGGACATGGTTCCATTGTGGCTATTCTCTGTAGCCCAGAAATGACCATGGGAATTGTTGCCATTGAACTGGGCAATTTGAATTCAGTGAGGATAATGGCATCCTGGAGTAAAAGGTGCTGATTCAAGTCACACTTCCATTCACTTCTGTTCTGCTTATACAGATCAAAGAAGACCTGAGTGGACTGCCCATCTAGTTTTGCTCTAGGGACAAAACAGTCAACGAACCAATGCCAGAGACATCTGTGGATCAAACCATTCTGACTATTGCTTTGGCTTAGCTCCCCATCATGGTAGCCATGCTCACCGTGTTCTCTAGATTGAAGACAGAAAAAAAAAATCCCACTTAAAAATAATGTTGGTTGCCAGGAAATTTGTCACTGACTTAGGATAAGACACATACTTTAGCTTTAGCAACAAAAATAACAAATAAATTTAAAAGCCAAAAAGGAGAAGCAATGATTACTAGGAACTAGTATAGGTTTTACTATGAGTAATCCATGCTAACATGGTATCACTTGTTTCTTAAATGAGATTACTAAATTAAAAAAGTGTGTTATATACAGTGTAAAATGGACAGGTTTCATGTAAAAACATAGTATGATACAGAAAATGTAAATTTCATTAGTAGTAGTGTGTTGGCAAATGAAGAGAAACCACACTCTAATCTGCACTGGTTAGGCTATATTTGAATTGCCGGGCCAGTGTTGAATACAATATTTTCAATGAGAAGCTAACCAAAGAGAATACCACAAACAAAAGACAAGGGCAAGAAGGGCTCTATATAATTCATTACATAAAGAATGATTATAGGAATTGGGGGTTTTGCATCAAAAAAACAAAACAAAACTATTTCTTTGGGACGGTACCAGTTACCTGCATTTATCTGAAGTGTGATCACCACATGGAATACAAAGTTAATTTATTTTGAGTAATTTAAGAAAAAGATCGAGGATTAAATAGATAAATGGCTACAGAGGAAGATTTGGGTCTAATATTCAGAAACACTTTCCACTTGCTGCAGCTTCTTAGCAGTAGAATTAGCTGCTGTAAAAAGTCAGGGACTCTCTGCCCTGGAAATATTTTTGCAGAAGCTCGGTCTGCAGCTGTTATGCATGTTTTGGTTGAGGGCATTCCTTCAATAGGTAGGTGATTAAAGTAGGTGATGCTTATGGTTCCTTCCAATCTCAGTTTCAATGAGGCCATAAAGAGTAAGCAGGGAATGTAAAAGGAAAGAAAAGGACTTTCTGAGAAGCATGCTAAAGCCATGTCAAAGGGATAGGAGACAAAGGGGGCTTGTTTCAGAGAGCTTGATCTTGACATATTCTCTAATCCCTAATGGAGCATCCAGACCCTTCCTACCTACCTAAAAACACAAGAGTCAATTACAGTGGGACCTATCGTTTTGTCACTTCAATTTACCCCCCCCCCATTATGATACACTGATTTAGATGTCATGCCTTTCCCTGGGAATGGAGGTACAGGGAAAATCACAGTGGACCAGGAGTAGGAATTTGGAAACTGCAATATCTAATCCCAGTATGGCCAAAAATTCACAATCTGCTTTTTGAGCAATTCTTTGTGAATTCCATTTGGCTTCACCAAGGAAGAGACTTGTAAGATGTCCCCTAAGAACTTTTAAGACTAAGTGCAAAATAGCCCGCCAGATACAAGATCTAGTCTCAGGAACAACCTCACGACTTTGCCTCTCACATTTCCCATTGGTTGCAGCCCTGAAATGAAATCTAGCTCATGCATGTTTTTGTCTTGGGATTTGAAGCCAACATGAGAGTTTAGTAGAAAATATCATAATTCTTCCCTGTGGTTGCAGAATTATTCTAAGGGGTTGCTACAATCGAGTGAAATATGTATTGATCAAGTCTCAGTCATTTCCAAGGCCTCAAAGGGAACTCTTCCCTAGCCTCTGAGGAGCTGATATCTGCAAGGAAATCTGTAGGCCTAGCCCCCTAACTGCCTTAGGAGCACGTTGTGGGAGGTGCAGACCAAAGTTGAGTTTACACATCAGTGACTAAAGTTTCCTGCCACTAAGCATAAGAAGTCACTCATGAGCAGCGTCCCTAAACCACAGCTACAGGATGTGGGCACAAGGCCTTGTATAATTGTTGGCCAAGAGCCAATGAGCATTCATCCCTGTGCAAATACTTGGGCTTTTTTTGTTGTTAACCTTTGAAAACCACAGGCATTAGTCTCTCTTTCTTCCCCTTGGCATGAGTCATCTTCTTTTCTCCAACTTGCTCTCTTGTGTGCAAAGAATTTTTGAGGAGCTTTTAAGCCTAAATTTAATACTTTTGCCCTCCCCTCTTCTGCCCCACAAAATGCCAGGCAGAGGTAAAGCTGCCTTACAAAATATCTGCTGGCTCTGCCTGCTTCCGCAGCTTTGTTTGGGCTTTTTGATCAGATAGGAAATCAGAGTTCTATGAGTGACCTTAGCCTTTAAGAAAAGACAGGTAATTTCTGGAAATTCCCCCTAAACAACGGTAACCTACTGTTTTCTCACCTCAGCATTAACCCAGCGACTATGATGCCCTGATTTAGATGATACGCCCTTCCTGGGAATAGAGATATATGTAAAGAGCAGTGGGCCAGAAATGGGAAATTAGAAGCTTTAGAGTTTAATCCCAGTACCAAAAACCCACCATCTGCTTTTTAAACAATTTCTTTCCAGTTTCCAGGCCTTTGCTTCATGTTCTGTGAAATGAAAGCATTGGATTGGATGGTTTCTATGCTTCCTTAGCCCCCAGGCTCTGTAAATCGGCTTTCTTAGTAATGCTTCAGCAAGAAGACTAGGAGAACAGGTCTCAAGGCAAAAGATCCAAATCACACAAACTGGCTTCTCTTTTCTGCTTAGAGAATGGCCAAAGGTCAGGCCCCCAAAGAGGCCCAGTTGCCCACTTGAAGGTCATGCTTGGCAGCTCTTTACAGCTCCCCTTCTTGGAAACATTAGAGAGTTCACCAATGTACCCAACGTCCCACATCCTGGTGTGAAAAGTAGACTAAACCCATTCCAGCATTTTTTTTTCTTTTACTGAAAGGATGTTGCGGAGTCTAAATCAACATAAGGAGAATGTTCTAACCATCAGAACTGCCCAAGACATATCAGGAGACCTTGAGCAATCTGTCAAGAAAGAGGCTCAAGAAGTTTGTGAAAGGTAACATATTGGGTATTTTCTAGTGGTATTTCCTGAATGAGATAAAGATCAGATAAAGAGGATGGCCAACCATGACATTTCTATGATGATATGCCCAGTACTTCATGCCTCTTGTAAATAATCTTATTCCCAATCAAACCTACGATGTTCCTTTTGGAAACTTTACTAGTGCAGCTAAGATGCCAGTCTGAATGAAAAGCCCAGGCATATATTAGGTACCCTTGTGTGTAGTTTGTATGTCCTGTTGAACTTACAACCCAGGTGAGAACACCAAGTGTCAAATGCAAGAATGGGGGGCAGTAGGTCCACAGTGACCAAGAAAAAATTCCTAGAGGTAGCTATATATAGTTCGCTTAGACGTTGTCTTTCTTTTTGCTTCCAAGTCAGATCACTCTACAGGCAGGTGCTTAGTGTTTTTTGTTTAATACAATAACTTTATCTCATTTCACTGAGATCTTTTCACAAGATCTTTACGAAGTGGGAAGAAAAGGTATCATTGTCTCCATTTTACCGAGGAGCAAATTAAATCTTGGGAAAGTTAAGGTCATTTTCTAGGATCTCATATGGCTGATTCAATTCTTTCCAAAGAAAAACAAATTGATTTACTTATCTAACCATTAGCAGCAGTTATTTGGAGAATCATATGGTCTCTAGCCTTAAAGTCTTATATCACCCATCTATCAATCCCATACACAATATCCACTTTATCTAGTCCTGACTTGAACACATCAAGGGATGGAGGACTCCCTATTTTAAGGAGCAATCCATTCCATTTTTGACATTCCTACCTATAAGAAGTTCTCTCTTATCTTGAACTGCCTTCTAAATTCCTAAATCTTCCCACTCTCTGGTCATAACCTGCTATCAAGACCCTATGCATCAGTTTATGGGATATCCCACTAGACAGTCTTTGTGAAATGTGAAAAGCATTCCCTTGCCATCTCAGAGTTCATTCTTGTCCATATTAAACAGCTTTGGTGTTATTAAATGCTTATCCTATTGTTAGAAGCTGGACCTCAGGGCTGAGATGTCCAGCTCATCTTCTACACTGGCGATGCTGCATTGTGTCCTTTAGTGAGTCACTTGGGAACAGTCTGTCCTCAGTTACAAGGGGGGAAAATGTGCAGAAAGAAGTCTATTGTCAGGTTGATCCTTAAATGGCAATGAAAAAGAACGTGCTGGACATTTCAGATGCTTCTGCCAACAAATGCCACTGTCTTGAGGCAAAGAGGGATTTTCGGGCAGTGGTGTTATAATAATTTGCCAATTATGCCTGCTTCAGAACCATTGCCAAAACAATCCAACGACTTTTCATTCCACTACTGTTGACAGGACAGCAAAGGATTTCAACATTTCCTTTTACAGTCTGAATAGACGTTCCCTGCCTTGGGGACTGTAACAATATTTGCCATCAATGAGGAGGGGGGAGTGGGTGCTGGGAAGGGGAAAGAGGGAGAGAGAGAGAGAAATACTAGTGGAAATAAACAAAGACAAAGATGAAATAAAATGAGGATTATTCAAGGTGTGGGTTTTGAATGCCTGCATCAAAATAAGGTTTGTGAATGAATCAGAGGACAAATCTTTGAAACTGAGGAAGCAAGTTTTTAGAAGAGAAGACTTTAAAAACACTCTGCACGGCAGAGAAGGACACATACCATATGTTTTCACTTATAAGTGGAACAGGAGAAACTTAACAGAGGACCATGGGGGAGGGGAAGGGGGAAAAATAATTGGGGAGAGGGAGGGAGGCAAACCATGAGAGACTCTTGAATACTGAGAACTGAGGGCTGATGGGGGTGGGGGATAGGGGAAGGGGGGTGATGGCCATGGAGGAGGGCACTTGTTGGGATGAGCACTGGGTGTTATACGGAAACCAGTTTGACAATAAACTATAAAAGAAAAAATACATAAAAACACTCTGCACAACCCCCCCCCACACACACAAAATAGCTGGAATTTTTAATGTGAATATCAACCAAGGTATTTCAACTTTAGGTCTTGGATAGGCTTAAAAAGCTGATTATTATAATATTTATGGTGTTGATCATTCAAAGCTTCTTTTCAAAATAAATAAAAAAATAAAACTGAAAAATTGAAAAAGAAAAGAAACTTGAAGAGACGAGAAAAGATGACAATCTCCTGAGTTGTGTTCAGAATGAGACATGTCAGGGAGAAAAAAAGAGAAAATATGAAAGAAAAGTGCAAAGGAAAGAAATTAGGTAGGACGGTGTTTTTGAAAACATGCTCTTCAAAACCTTCTGGGACCCACAGATATTCCACAGGGGTACCTCTGAGACCCAAAAAAAGACGAAGCCAGGAGTATTCCCATGTCCCCTTCAATCTTGGTGACCTCACTTCTGTTTCACATACTGGGCATCCAAAACAGATTTCAGTAGAAGGAAAGGGTCTGCTATTGGAAAAGAAAATGAAATAAATGTTTGAACAAAAAACTGCAAAACGAAGTGAGCCATTAATTCTTGAGCAGGGACTGATAAGGTCAAACCATGCTTTAGAAATCTGGCAACCAAATGCAGGATAGATTACAATAGTGTGAGCCTTGGATCAAAGATACCAAGCAAAAGGCTATGACAATCACCCCGCTGAACAGAATTAAAGACTTGATCAGATCATATATACCTGCGGAAATGGAAAGAAGTTCGTGAACAAGTTTCAAAGAAGAATGAAGTTTAAGGTTGAGATCTGGGCCTTGGGGTACAATGCTAAGCCACACATAGAGTTGGTCCTGCCATGGTCTGACAGTTTGTGTCCTCCAACATTCATATGCTGAAATCCTGAAGCCGAATGTGATGGTATTAAAATGCAGGGCTTCTGGGAGGCGATTGGGTCATGAAATCAGGGCCCTCATGAATAAGACTAATGCTCTTATAAAGGAAGCACAAGAGAACCCTCTTGCCCCTTTACTGTGTGAGGATATAACAAGAAGTCTGCAACCTGGGTAGAGGGCCCTCACCCGACCAGGCCGAGACTCTGAATTCTGCATTCAAGCCTCCAGAACTGCGAGAGATGAATTTCTGGTGTTTAGAAGCCACCCAATCTGTGGTAGTTTGTAATAGGAGCCCAAACAGGCTAAGAAAGATACCATATGAAATTATTTGGCAAGGGATTTAGATATATCAAAACTGATGGATTTCAGGAATGATGACTGGGACCATAAAAATGCCACAGAGAAACCCAGGATTTTGAAGATGCTGAATGTGAATGGCCATTGAATCATATATATGATCAGCAGACAGAAATATAAAACTAAATCTTGAAGAAGTATCAGGGATGGAAATATGGATTTGGAAGCCATCCTCATAAGAAAAACAGCTAAAATAATACAATCAGACCCCAATGAAAGAGAAGATCAGAATCAAATGACTTAAGATCAAGATCCAGAAAACACCTACATTTCGAGGACAGAGGACCAAGAAGAACCCAGAGAGTTTTCCCTCAGTTATGATCAGGTTTTCATTGATAATATTATTTTATGAGCTTAAGAGAATTTATTTTCTAGTTAGGAGATTTGATTGTTCTCATACAAGGTCTGAAGTGTGCATCTCTCAGTCTAATCAAGCTTATAGATTTCCTAACATACTAAGGATTCAATATCATGCAATAGTATTTAAGGAACTAATTGTTTCAGTCCAAAAATATGGTGGTCTGAAACAGAATCTTCAATGAAGGTAGATCGATGGATGACAGACTTAATAACGCCGGAAAGAGTCTCAAAAACCAATACTCCCACGGGCAAGGGAATAGCCGAGTTTGTTGCGGTTTCCAATGAATGACATCAGCCCCATGTAGGTTTCAATCAAAATGGGTTCAGATAGCACCATCAGTTCCTTTCCTCTTCCAGATCCAGTGGAATTCTTGTGGGCATTCTGGATAGCTGGAACAAGTTTAGACGTGAACCTAGACAACTGAAGAGGAAAAGAAGGCACGGAGTTAGTCAATGCAGAGTAGGTCCAGACACACTTCCTCCTGAGCCAGTCCTCACAAAAGCTGACCGTTCTCCTGGGGCTGCAGCTATTTTTACTTGTTTACATAGATGTCATTTCTCAGAACTGTCAACACTGCTTCTGTTAGTCTTTTAATAAATTAATCAGTCAATAAACTGTGTACATAATGAAATTATCTGCCTCGTCTTGTTTGTATTTCATACTTCATAATTTGTACAGCATTTAGAAGTCAGTTTAATAAACATTTGCTGATAGTCTATTAGGAATCAGATGCCTGTTAGATGCTGCTGGAGATTGAAAGACAAGATATAGTCTCTGTGTCCAAAGGAGTGATACTCTAATAATCTAAGAGATGAACTTATAAATGTATAATATAAATTATACAAAGTTTGTGAAAATAAACAGAAGACACAAGATGGTAAAAGGAATGCAAAAGAGGGAGAAATCCTATGTAGGTAGAGGATCAGAAATGACTTCAAAAGGAAACTCATGAGATAATCCTTAAAGCAGTCCTAGAGTTTCAACAGGCAAAATGGAATTAGAGAAGTCTTGGTTGGCACCTGTTGTTTATTTCTTTGGAGAACCACCCTCTTCCAGTTTAGTCTAAATAGTTGAAGAAGAGCCGATTTAGCATATGGCTCAGGCCTAAGCAATCAGAGGAGTCCATTTCTCTGGTCACAGAGATTGGTGTAGGTATGGGCACATGACCAATGTTGTTGCAAAACTGACAGAATACAAGCATGGAGGTTTTCAAGGTCATTTTACCACACATAGCGAGAACTTGACTGAGAATGAAGCCAATGAAGGTGGAAGAGCTAAGATACAGAGAGAGATGAATTCTTGACAAAGTCATTTAAATTACTAGTTCAGCCTATCCTGAACTTTTAAGTTAAATGAGCAAAAAATTTCCTTCTTTTGGTCAATCCAAGGTGAACTGGGTTGAGGGGAGGGTAATTCAGGGTGCATTCTAAACAGAGACATAAACAAGGAAATGAATTAGGAAAGCGCATTTGTTTGTATTTCCAACAAGTTCTTCTATATCCATGATCTCTTTCTAACATAAATGTATTGGGTAGGTCAAAGAAGGTATCGCCATTTCCATGTTAGAAAGCCAAGGCTCATAGAATGTAAATGACTTACTCACAGTCACTCCACTTTCTGCAGTATGGTAAAAAAGAACATTATGAATAAAATCTTATTCACAGTGAGATCCAAATCTGTTTCCTAGGGCAACTGGCTCACTAATCTAGATTAAGACTCTTATTAGAGAATATTCAAATATCAATTCAAATTATTAAGCATACTCTGTAAAATGTCTATTATTCTCCCGGTGTATCCAAGAGGAGACCAATCTTTGCTTTAAGGACTAACATAACAGTGATCTTTCAATGAAGAAAGAGAAGCCTGTAGTCCTTCCCCATAATATAATTTTCCATAGAGATTTTATCCTGGATTCTTAATTTTATATCAAATTGCCCTTGGGCAAACTGCTTTTTTAATCCAGATTGTTTCCTTATTAGTAAGAAAAAAAATTTTTAATTCAGAATATATCTAATATTGGTAGTTGACAACCATACAAGAAAGAAAGAAAGAAAGAAAGAAAGAAAGAAAGAAAGAAAGAAAGAAAGAAAGAAAAGAAAAGAAAAGAAAAGAAAGGAAAAGAAAGGAAAAGAAAGGAAAAGAAAAGAATCCCTGCAAATAAAACTTCTATAAATTTCTACCTGTGTGGCATTGTAAAGTCACTTCCCCTTTTGGGGCCTTAGTTTGTTCTTTTGAAAAGCATTGAAATCTATGATAATATCGGAAGTAACAAAAATTAGTGGCTATGATGAGAAAAGAATATAGTTTGCTGGAGTACCTCAATGTCTTTAGATTTTCAACATAAACAGATGTATTTCTCTCTACTTTTCTTTAAAGTAATATTTACCTACTTGAATAATATCAAAACATCAATTAAAAAAAAACTCAGAGGGTACCTGGATGGCTCAGTCAGTTAAGCATCTGATTCTTGATTTTGGCTCAGGTCATGATCTTGCAGTTTATGAGATCGAGCCCAGCAAGGGGCTCCATGCTGACAACACAGAGCCTGCTTGGGACTCTCTGTCTCTCCCTTTCCTTCTGCCCCTCCCCCATTCTCTCTCTCTTTCTCTCTCTCTCTCTTTCTCTCTCTCTCTCACACACACACACATACACACACACATGCTCGTTCTCTCTCTCTCTCTCTCTCTCAAAAAACTTAAAAATAAATAAACTCACTTCACTAAGGCTAAATAATGTAACTAACACAGAAGTAGTGTTTTGCTTGAGCTTCAGTCTATAGCAGCAAAGACAGAAGATACTTCTTATTACTAGTTTGCAGTCCCAGCATCCTCTTTCAGATCTTAAAGAGGATCTAAACACCGCTGCTACTGAGTGACCCAAACTATAGTCATACAGCCCGGGGATTCTGGAAGGAAGGACATCCTTCCTTTCAGCTAATTCCACCAGTGCTTTAGCTGATTGAATAAGAAAAGCAGAAAGCAGTGGTTTTTCTTCAATTTCAAAAAGAGGAAATCAAAAAGGACAGAATAAGTTAATAACACAGGCACTGAATCATTATGTTTTAAAATCATGAAATCTCAAGGTTATAAGTGACGTTAAGCTTATCATTCCAGCTACTCATCTGTTGTTTTGCCTTGACACATCCTCACCAAAAAGCCACATCCCTGGACATGGACATACCCAATGATGTAGAACTCGCTGCTCTCTAGCCATGTCTAATCCATCACTGCGCATAGTGGGAAAATGCTTGGCACAGATGCATAGGGCCAGGTATGTTTCCTTGCCTTATCAATTACTAATGGTTAGAGCTTGGAAAAACCATACAATCCCACTGAACCATAGTTTATATATCTGAAAATGGAAAGATAATGATGATGATGGTAACAGTGATAGTAAAAACTAACCTCATGAGATTGTTTTATAAATTTAAGTGAATTATTCAAAAATATTTTATAAAGCATATTACTTATAAGTACAAATATTATCATTATTTATAGGCAGAAATAACTTTAACTTATTTTTCTTTCAAGTTTATTTTTATTTATTCTGAGAGATAGAGAGCAAGAGAGAGAGGGGCAGAGACAGAGGGAGATAGAATCCCAAGCAGGCTCTGTGCTGACAGCCCAATGCGGGGCTTGAACTCATGAACCGCAAGATCATGATGTGAGCCAAAATCAAGAGTTGGACGCTTAACCGACTAAGCCACCCAGGTGCCCCAAGACTTTAACTTTCTTATATCTATTCCCTTCAATTCTCTACTTGGAATGCCAAATTCCTTAATATGAATCACAGACTCCAGAAAACAATTTTTTAACTCTGATATGAGCTTTTTAAAAGTAACAGAGTTCCCTGGGTGCCTAAGGATACATTAAATTCTATTCAGACACCATGATTTCAGAAAACATGGGTTGAACATCAAAGTATCCACCCCCAAGATATTTATCAATTACAAAGGAAAAAATACTAGCTTTGCAGAGGAGAAATCCAGCATACATCTTAAATCCATCTTAAACAAGTGATGAATGTTAACACCACCAGTAATAAGACACACAGACATCATAAGCCTACAATATGATGCAGTGGAGACGTAAGTCATTTCTGTAGGATCTGCTCCAAAAAAGCAGAGCTCAATTTAATCATGAGAAAACATCAGGCAAACCCAAAGTGAGAGACATTCTACAAAACAACTGACCAGTATTCATGAGAAGTGCTAAGATCATGAAAACAGAAGAAAGACTGAGAAGCTGTCACAGTTTGGAGGAAAAAAAAGATACAGAACAACTCAATGTCATATGTAATCCTGAACTAGATCCCGGGACAGACAGAGGCATTAGGAAAAACAAAACAAAAACCAGTGAAATTTAAATAAGGCCTGTAGTTTACTTCATATTATTGTACCCATGTTTAATTTGCAGGTTTTGATAACTCTACTAGAATTATGTAAATTGTTAGAAGAATTTGAATGCCAGGTACATGGAAACTTCACTATCTTTGCAATTTTCCTGTAAGTCTAAAATTATTTCAAAATAAAAAGCCTTTAAACTCTAGATTGAAAGAAAATCCTAACTATTAGTTCCCCAAGATTATTGAAGTTTTCAGTTAATCACGGAGAAAAGTTCAAAAGAAAAACGGGTGCAGGATGACGCTTTTACTTTGTTTCTCTTATCTCTATATTTCTAATATTTCTAATATGAACTTTGTATGATCAAAGTCATACAAGTATTACTGTCTATTTTTTCTGAAAAATTGTCATTGAATGAATTCTTACCCATATAATTAAATTAAATCAAAAAGTTGATTTTTGTCCATTTCAAATTTAGCCACTGTTGAGTTTTCTTCTGAGGAAAACAGAAGAAAAGCCTATCTAGACTATAGTGATAAAAAGAAAGAGATCAAAATGAAATCTTAGGCCCAGAGCATCTTGTGGGCCATATTAAGGACTCTGTGTTGAAGTGATTTTAAAGGTAAGTTCAATGATGTATGTTTTTTATTTTTGTTTTTGTTTTAAATAATCCTGGCAGTTATATGGAGACTTTACTGTTAGGGTCAAGAATAGAAGCAGAAAGATAAGAGGAGTTTAAAGGTCACTTCAGTAGTCTGGGCAAAAAATGATGGTGGCTTGGACCAGGAGAGAAGTGGAAAATATGATACCTGGTTGAATTAAGAATATTATTTGTAGGTAGAGCCACAGAACTTGCTGGCATGAGTAAATATAGGGGATGAAGAGAACAGAGGACTCAAAGATGACACCTAGAGTTTTGGTCTGAGAAACTGGATAGAAACTGGTATCATTACTGGGTTGGGAAAGCCTGGGGCAGAAGGACTTGGAAGTGGTGAGGGGCAGGGAGCAAGGAGCAAGGATTCTGTTCTAGACATGTGGTTTGAGGTGTCTAACCAGTAAGCCTCTTAGTAATTTCTATGGCCAGATAGATACATGAGCCTAGAACATGAGGAAATACACATATGAGAAGACCAATTGTGTAGTTAACAATTCCAAAATAATAATTATAGATCCTGTAGTCAAGAACAATATTCATCAAGTATAAACTAGATAGGCTATAGGGCAGGAGTTAGAAAGCTTTATTGGACAAGATGCTAGGCATTGGGGTCAATGCATAGGAGACCTAATAGGTAAACTGAGTCCAAGTGTTTCAGAGATTTGTCCAATGACTAATAACTGGTAAGCAACTGAGCAAAGTCTTGGACCCCAGTGTCCCGACTTAAGTGTTAAAGTCCTCTTTTCAATAACATACTGCTATTATGAGCAGTAAAATTCTAATATTTAGAAAAGGATTTGTGTTCCTTATTTTTAAGAAGGGATAGGAAAAATTATACTCAGTAATTTTCAAACCATGTTCCTTAGAACACTAAACTTCTTCATAGTTTGGATGACCATATAATGTATCATTCAGACAAGGATTCTCTTGAAAAGAATGGAAGTGCTGTTATTAACGATGTTGGGACAACAGATATTCCTGAGGGTTTGGGGAGAAGATATGGAAGCCAAGTATGCTCCAGTCCCAGAATTCACATCAATTAGATCTGCTCTATTTTTAACTATTTTATATATTAGGGTTTCAAGTAAGATTTTATTTTTAAAAAGGCTTTTGCTTCTAAACATTGTTTTGAAAATCACCTTACTAAGCTTGCCTAGCAACCTCTAGCTCTGACTTGACATAAGATGCATAGGGTCTACTCAATCCACAAAGATCTATATTGTCTATCCTCCTGTTCATCCTTCCAAACCAAGCTCAAATCCTCTCACACAATGCCTTCCCATACACTCCAGGCAAAACAATATTTTATCTATTGCATTTCCCTTTTATCTTGATTTAAATATTTCATCCAGTTTTCTAAGAATTAGAATCACAAGTGTGGCTGTTTGTCTATATAAGCAAACCAAAGTTTCTTTACCTTGGGACTATTGTTATTTTGTGCCATAGAATTCTTTGCTACAGTGGGCAATGTCCTCTGTATTTTAGGATGTTAAGCAGCCTCACTAGCCTCTACCCACCAGACACCAATAGTACCCCCACCCTAAGTGTGAGAATCAAAAACGTCTTGAGACATTGCCAAGTGCCACTCTGTGCAGGAGGTGGGGGGAGGAGGGTAGTAAGATCATCTGCTGTTGAAAAGCACTAAACTAAAGGAAGTATGCATGATATAACGTGGGTGTTGAGATCAAACATATCTGGTCTTAAGTTGCAGATATGGCACTCACTAGCTGTGTGACTGTAGGCAAGTTATCCAACCTCTCTGGATTTTATAGTTCCTTTTCCACATAAAAAAGAATATTAATAGCACTAAGTACAGAGGGTGGTTGTACAGATTAAACCAACTTTAATAAATGGAGGGTTTGTATATAAGTTCACGTGTGCAGGTACACATATTCATGTGTTTTAGGAAGCGTTGGGGAAGTACAATGAGATGAGGCTGGAATTTGGAGTCAGATTGCTAGGGTCATTAAGGAAGCCTATTACCCATAATCAAAAATACTGTCAATAAATCATTGACAATATCATCATCAAACTATGACTTCCTAAAGACCAAGATATAATTCGCCTCAGCATTCACATTGCCAATACCCTCTGGATTGCCGGGCTACCTTTTCATAGATCAATAAATGCTTTTAGATCAGATTACTGACTGCTTCTCCAGTCCTCATCATAAGCTTCCTTTCATGAGTATCCTCCGTGGCCTCAGAATCTAAGAGCTGGAAAGAAAAAGTTGACGTTATTTCATACCCAATGAACTTGGCATCTCATTAGAGTCAGATGCACTTTATTTCTAGTCATTTCGGTGCGCCCTCTAAAAGGAGGAGGAACCATGAAGACAAAGTGACAAGCAGTACATTGAAGGAAAGGCAGACAAAAGGCCAAGTCCCCAAACTGGCTCTTGAGCATTTCAAGCACCTGAACTCAGTCTGTGTGACAGGAACGCGGTGTCATCTGATATGAATGCCACCAGCCACATACTTTTCTCTAAAAGCTTTTATACACCCACCCCTGGCTCCTTCTATTATTCCAGTCTCAAAAACAGAGGGTCAAGTTTTAACAACTCTGATTACATGGGAGCTGTGTGCTGGTTAGGGTAAAGTATAGCAGTGTGTGTGGGTGGGTGGTGGGTATGTTGGAGGTGGCGGGGGTGGGGGGTAGGGTACTGCTGAACGTTCTTCTGGACTTTACAGCAATTATTTACCAGCTGAGTGACTGCGCTCCTGGTTTGCTTCAGGTGCTGTCTGCCAGCAGTTCACTGCCCAGAGTCTCAGTTTTCCTTATTACAACCATAACTTGCTTCCTGTTTACACTGGGTCAAGAGACCAGGTTTCATGCCTACAGGCGTGCATTCCTCAGCAGAGCAGGTTTTCCAAACCTTCAGGCTATAGATTTCAGTGTCCCTCTATAGGAAATGAAGCATGCTGGGAGAAAGAGCAAATCCATCCAATATCCAATACTGCAAACCACTTGAAAAGTCGCACAGCTGGATAGAATGTTTCTATAATCCTGGCACATTTTACCTGGAATTATCTTTATGGAGACACCTTGACTGTGGTATGTTCAGGAATGTAGAGAGAAAAAGGAGGATGAGGCAGAAGCTTCTTTCCCCCAAGAGAAGTTTCTATACATCCTAATTTGCACCCTCTTCCTAGTCCATTCCCCCAACTCGCCACTGTCAACACACCTGTGTACATGCATACGCTTTAAATTCTAGCTAAAATGAACTACTCTTTATTCAAGAATATTTCATATACTTTTGAAATTTGCCGGTTCCAACCATCTGTCTTGTATTTAAAATGTATTTTCCCACCTCCTCTTATGCTTAAATCGCTCATACTTTGAGTTTCACTTCAGATACCATCATACCTGTTAGCTTTTGGGCTTTCTCGTTCCCTCTTCTGGGCTCCCATAGAACCTTGTGAATCGCTCTCTATTAACAGTCTTAGCATATTAAATTATAATTTGTTAATTACTTTTTTGCCCTTCTCCCTTTACTCTATACGTGTCTGGAGGGAAAAATCTGTTTTATTCTTCTCAGTATCCCAGCTTCCTAGCACATTGCTCAGCATGTAGCTAGGTGGGTTTTCAGTGAATATTTGTCAAATTCATGTGAAGGGAAACTGAGAGGCTAAGGATGTGAGTTGCATTTGATGGCTAAAACATTGGTTCACTTTCATAATTCCTTAGAAAAGAAGGGGAAATAAGCCAGAAAAGAGTAAAAAGGATTGGTCTGTGGATCCTTTTGATTTGGTCATAAAGCATTCATGACCCATGCACTATTATTCACCAGCTCTGGGCTTAGTTAGTCATTAGTCCCTCCCAGCAAGACTCCACACATCCAAAGAACCCAGCAAGGCAATGGTTAAAACAGGGGAGATGAGACCACAAATTATAAATTAAAAGTGGATGAAACAACTGAGGATAATCGAGTTTTGTCAGAAGTATAATATACCACATCACACCAATGAATACACACACACACACACACACACACACACACACACACACACAGAGTTTCTTCAGGTTTATGCCCATTTCCCTGCTTATTAACAAATTATTTGGGTGTGGAAATAGAGCTAGTTTATTGTAATACCTTAGTCAATTCACTTAATCACTCTAAGTACCCTCATTTTAAAAATAGAGATAGCTATCTTGACCTCACAGGGTTTTTGTTAGTTGAATTACACGAAAACATGCAAACTGCAACCAATAAATATAGTCTGATTACATAATATTACATTAGTTTTATGTCTTATAACAAAAACGTCAATGCCAAAAAATGATTATTTCCTATTTTCACAACTGTTTTATATGAGTAATGCAAAGTATATGCATACACAGATTGGAACAGGTTGGGGAGGCTGAGAGATAAGCAAGAATGTCTGGAAAGAGGCAATTTGACCATCATATTTGCCAGCATATTGAGTTAGTGAGATGAATAAAAGGAAAAAAAATAATGTATTTTGATACTGCATTGCATAAATTTGATAGTAATTTTTAGATTTGGTTAGGACACTTGGAGATAATATGAATTTGAATTTGAATGCAATTAATGTGTTCATTAATGCTCTTTCATATGGTACATGCCTGACCAACCAATCCCATGACTCTGCTTTGACCCAAAGGTATCTGATCTGAAACCTTTATCACCAGCTCAGCTTTCTCTCCTGAGCTTCGGACCTACATTTCTAACTGCCTGACAACTAACTCAATCCCATGCTCCAAACCAACATGTCCGAAACTGAACCTCCAAACTTTTTCTTCTTTCAGTTTTCCCCGATCACATTAATGGAATCACCATCTTCCCAAGCCAGAAACTATACCATCTTCAACATCTTTTTCTCCTCCACCTACTATATCCTGTAAATGACCTGCTTCCATTAATTCTGTATCTCGAGCATCTCAAAATTTATCTTCCTTCCGTTCCTACTGTCTTTAAGCCCTTATGCCTATTATTTGAGCCATTATGATCATGAAGGGGAATATATAAGATTAAACTCCAGCTAAAATAAATTACTCTGTGTCTAAGAACATTCCTTCTGCTTCATGTGCCTCCATATCTCTTCATTTGATCCAAACTTCTGATTTATTCAATTTAGTGCTCATTGAAAAATCTTTGCATTTTTTTCTATTTCCTCTATTAAACAGTGCCTTCCACAAAGACATGAATTTTGTCTCAGTAATGTTTTTATCCTGAACAACAAACCTCTACTTTGTATGTGTCAGAAAATATTTGTTGAATAAAGAGATTCCAGATGTTTTATAGAAAAGACTCTGAGTAAGAATAAATTTGGTGTTTTCAAATGTATTTTTTAAAATAAGTTATGGCATCAGATTATCAATAATTAGAAAATTTTGACTATGTGTAGCCTATCTCTACAGGATTCCTTTTCCTGTGCCATAATAGATTTGCTAAATTGAATTAAATTGCTTCAGGTATTTGATTTAGTTATGCATTTCCCCCATATTTTCCTACTTTTTTTCCCATTTCATTTATAAGGCAAGTGGAAAAACTAGTTTTATATCATCCTTTAAAAATATTATGTTATGCCAAAATACCCACATATAAGGAATTCTATATCCACAGAATTCCCTTTCTTCTTATTTATTCTTTTACATTAATATAACTGAGTATTAACAAAAAACAATCTTGGAAAATATCCTAAACACAAATAATATTGTGACGTAAAACCCAACAACAAAAGAGAAATTAAGACTCAAAGAATTGGATCAGAGTACTCATCATCTCACATCGCAGATGGAGATCATTTGTTTTCATAAAGAGTTGGGACTTGGGGTGGCCTTTAATCAGAAATAGTTTGGCAAGTGAAAAGTGCCAGACTGTTGCCAGGAAAATAAAAAATAAAAAAAAAAAGCTTTGGAAAAATAAGGAGAAACCCCATGAAGGAAATAGATTTAACAGATCGACAAAATAGTTTTATTGACTGAAAACCAACCAACCAACTGAACAAGCATTCATTATGCTCACATCCACACTTGTGCACGTGAGTGTGCGCGCGCACACACACACACACGATATTCTGACTTCCATCTAACAAGAGCAATATAAACACTGAGTTTTCCTTTTAGCTTTGACTAATCGGAAGGCTTGTGCAAAATTAACTCTCCATTCTATTAAGCAGTCATGGTATTTGGGGAATAATGTTCTATCCCCCTTTTGACATTTTATTTCTTCCTTTTAAAATTATTTGATTGTATTTATATGTATCAGAATAAAACAAAGTACCACCAAGAATTAAGAGTAATGCAGTGCCATTTCTCTGCAGTGAATAGAATTTGTTCTTTAATCCCTTATACTGAATGTCTTCCAGCAAAGGACACTCAGGGACTAAGTACTTAATGCATCAGGTATGAGGAAGAAGAGACTTGCCTCAGGAAGTGACGGGTGTAATAACCAAGGCAGTTGGTATTTATTTTACCTTACGATATGATACAATTACTATTAATGCAAAAATACATGTAATTTTAATGGCAAAAACCAGACTTCCTTTAAAGGTGGGAAATGACTTTGGAAAAAATACATTATTAGGCATTTTGAGTTGTATTACCAAGTGTTTGAAAGAAAAAAAAAACATAGAAACAGGTAAAATACTCTAAAGGAGGAGGGGGGAAAGGAGGAGGAGGGGAAGGAGGGGGGTGGAATATTTGGGGAAGAGCATGACAGGATCCAGAGGAGCAGAGACAGGATTATAAAGTAATGCGTCAGAGTATTGTTATTAATAAGTTCTTTTGCAGAGAGAGCTGATATTCCATGTGAAAATTGGGCCCATTATCTGTTGTGAATTCTCACTCCTATCTCCCTGAAGGCCTCAGGGAGCTGACTCTCAAATCAATGCCTTTGAGTAAGTGTTACATTGTTGTCCTTGGCTTTCATTTTGTTCTCTTTTGTTACTTTTGGGTGGCAGAGTCAGGCTAGAGGCTGATGTTGGAGCTGGGGCTGCAGCACTGTGAAACTGGGCAATCGCAAAATCCATACAATGAACTAATTTAGTGTCTGCCACAGCCGGGAGCCAGAAGTTGGCCTGGAGACCATAAGCTCCTGAGGATGTTTACATAAATCTTTTTTTTTAATGTTTATTTATTATTGAGACAGAGAGAAAAAACAGAGCATGAGTGGGGGAGGGGCAGAGAGAGAGGGCGACAAAGAATCAGAAGCAGGCTCCAGGCTCTGAGCTGTCAGCACAGAGCCCGACGCGGGGCTCGAACTCATGAACTGCGAGATCATGACCTGAGCTGAAGTCGGAGGCTTAACCGACTGAGCCACCCAGGCGCCCCTGTTTACATAAATCTGGAGAAGACCACTGTCCTTTCTGATAGTAGAAGGGATTTAAGCCAACTTCATGTACACATTAGGTGAGATGAAGACTCCGTTCATCCTCTAATCATGTTCTGCCTCAAATCATTTTTAAAGTAGGAGGCTTACCAATTAAAAATATTTTTATACCTATACATACTTGCATGAATAAGTGTGTTTAAAATCATGTAGCCACTGCAAGGCACACCATCCAACCACAGAACGATTTCAGATATTTAGATATTGCTATCTTTTGAATTTACAGCATATAGAGAGTTATGATATTTGGAAGTGAGTGACAGCATATAAAGGTAAAAATGGAAAGGACAGAGAAGACAAGAATTTCTAGGCTTATACACACACTCCTATGTGTGTATCTGTCGAAAATATAAAGTTTGATCTTTCTTTGCATTTCCAGCTCCAACCATTTTACTGCCTGCCTACCCGGTATCCTAACACTGCCTAGGTTTCCCTAGGGGAAATGAAAAAATAGTAGGACTTTCCCTGCCACTGATAACATCTATTTGGGGAGCTGAGATTGAAAGCCATAAAAATACTCTTAATTGTTTCACTGTTTATGGAGCATTTATGTACACATTATCCCATTTAACCTTACAATGGCCCAATGAAGTTAGGAGGAAGGGGAGTGTTCATTATGTCCATTTTAGAGATGAGACTACCAAGGCTCCAGAAAGAAAAGTGACAAACATAACCAAGAGCCGTATCTGAATTCATATTCCAGGCTATCCCACCCACACTCCTTCTCTGAATGAAATAATTAGAATCTGGTTATATACAGAAAGTTATACATACCCATAGAGACATTTATATGTACGGCAAAAAACAGTCAGATGCATGTATTGCCATTTTAAAATAATATTCCACTATAATTTTTGATAAGAAATTAGCAAGGTAGAAACATCATAATATGGTTAATATAAATATTATATATATTTTATATATAAAACAGCCCTATGTTTACTAAAAAAAATTTCTATAAACCTTTTAAAGTACGTATCCGTATAAACCCAGGTTGTATCTTAACTTTTTTTTTTTTTTTGAATGGTACATATTTTAGAATTCACCATCAAAGCTGGTCTAATGATGCTCAGACTGCCTACCTTACAAATTTCAAGGAACTTCTCACTGGTGTATTTCATAGGGTGCTCAGTAAATGTGGCATAAGGCACCTCAGTGGACCAGGGGTTCCAGCGGCATGAGAGGGACTGCTGTTCCAGACTCCCCCAGTAGATCCGAAGGCCTTCTCCTTGTCTCCTGCAAGAAAGGGGTTTCCTTTAGATTACCATGTGCACTAGATTAAAACAAAAAGAACTGTAATGTCTCAGTCAGACTATTTTACAGTGATGCTGAGTGGCTTGCCTACTAACTGATTGATTGTTCCAGAAATTCAGGAGGTAAGAATAAAATGGTAAGTTTGGTTTCAAACATGAAGACCTCAAGGTGTTGTTGAGAATCCTATGTGGAAATGTCTAGTTGGAAATGTGACTCTGGTGCTGAGGACTGAGGCCAGGGCTGCAAACATGAACATTGGCCTCATGCCAATATTCTGATGGTAAGGGTCGAAAGAGAAAGGGAGAAGGAAGGTGGTGGGTCAGGAACTGGATGTGTCAAGCTGGCAGGCAGTTTCAACGAGGAGAGAAATGACAGCAGCTTCATTTTCCACAAAGCTGTAAACACAAGCAAGATATGACTGAGAAAAGACCTGGGACTTTAAGAATTGTAATGTATGAATGATCCTTAAGAGGCTATAATGACCAGTTCAAAAAATGCCTGTGACCTCAGCTTTTATATCTCATGGTTCTCTACTCTCTATACACATTCTATCCAGCGAAATTGCAGCAACATACATATCAAAGCTCATAAAGAAATTCTTTCTGCTTTT
This sequence comes from Cryptoprocta ferox, assembly GCA_028646485.1. Lineage (NCBI taxonomy): Eukaryota > Metazoa > Chordata > Mammalia > Carnivora > Eupleridae > Cryptoprocta > Cryptoprocta ferox. The sequence continues at coordinate 74,073,282 of CM053573.1, forward strand.
TCCCCACACTATCTGGTATAACCCAGGCCTGGACATCTGGTAAACCCAAGTGCAAAGCAAGAGGAAGCTTGGGAATGATGGGAGGAAAGTCGTGGCAGGAGAGCGTGGCCACATTGAATAACAAAATTGTAATTCCTGTGGTCTCTTCTTTTACATATGCCCATCAGAATTTATGGTTTGTGGTTTTAGACGTCTCTGAATGCAAAGAGATCCCTAGAGGTTAAACCAGGCTCAGGTGCTTTGCATTCAGTGAGCTTTAAAACTAAGTTGCCTGTAATTCTAAACAGTCCCATGGAACATCACAGAGCTCTCATTTCTTCTAGAAATTAAATCCTGGGATCTAGAATGAAAACCCAGAGCTTAATTGTGGTGCCTTCACAAAGCTGTTACTTCCTGTATTAAGGAAGAATTCCTTTGGGAATGCTATTGTGGCTTCTGTGTGTTTATTCAAGTAGAGATGTGTATAAACACAATCTCACACATATGCATATGCCACCCCTCTCCCCGGTTGGCTGATCTCTGAGATTCTTCTTACAAAAGGAAAGTAAGAAAAGAGCCTGGCACATTCTACTGCCCAATTCTCAGATTTTTGATCATTATGTTTGAAAGCTGACACCGAACCTTTTTTGTACTTAATCCTTTGCCCACAAAGAAAAAAAAAGAGGAAAAGAAACATATTGTACATACCTCTAAGGTTCCCTTTCTAACCTCTCACCTTCCCAGCTGCTATTCTGACATTTGTCATCCTCCCAATACTTTTTTTCATTCTGTTTTGTTTCTTCCCTCTCTCTCCCCTTCCCCCTCCTTCCTCTCCCTCTCTCCCTCCTCCCAATACTTTTTTTCATTCTGTTTTGTTTCTTCCCTCTCTCTCCCCTTCCCCCCCCCCCCCCCGCTCTTCCTCTCCCTCTCTCCCTCCTCCCTCTTCTCTCTCTTTTCTTTTCTTTTTTCTTTTCTTTTCTCTTCTTTCTTTTTCCTGGCCTGGTAATAAACTCTAAGCTCAGTGATTATTCTATGCATGCTGGTTAATGGAGCATTCTGGCTTTAGTCCATTAAAACAACTTGCACAATGGAATCATTTACTGCTTCATATGTCAATTTATGTGCTGGGTGTAATTTTGCTTTTATCCAAAGGCGATGAAAATCTGCCAAGATAGCTTCTCTAATAAGTACACTTTATATTCTTTTACCTTAGGGAAGCCTCAAATGAGGTTTACGCATGAAATTCAAGAGGGACCCTATTTCTAAATAACCAATCAATTTGAGCATGGCAATGACATTTCTCAGAGATGTAGCATACTTCTAAATATGTAAGTTCAGCCAACCTTCTCTCCTGAGATCCAATGGTGATACTTGAGAAGATAAATCTACAACTAAAAAGTCTCTCTGAAGGTAAAAAAAAAAAAAAAGAAAAGAAAAAAAAGTCTTTTCAGCAAAGACCTTAGTACCAGAGGTCTATGAAAACCTATCATCTCGTCTTCTGTTCAGTGTCATTAGGACAATTGTGGAGAACACAGGTGCCTTTATGACCAGAAATGCTTCATTAGTTACTTGTGCTCACCATGCAAGCTATTATGTGAGGTAACAGAGTGAAGTGAAAAATGCAAAGAATAGGATGTCAGTCTTGCATTACAGTCTTGATTCTGACACTTAATGCTGTGTCACTATGGACAAGCTCATTTCATTCTCTGAATCTGTTTCACCATATGTTTTTTAGCATGCCTCCGTGCAACATCTCATGACCTCAGTAACTGTGTAAATGACGTAGACAGCTGTGGTCATGACACTACTAACATTCATCCGGTTAAGGACATACAGGACCTAAAAGAAGCCTCTCGGGTATGGCTTTTGTAGTTTAGAGGCATCAAATTGCCCCCCTGAACACATCCTCTGATGCAAAGACTATACCAAGCATTGTCCCATCACCCCTAGGGAACTTTAGCACCTACCATGGTACTTCACAAACACGTAAAAGCACAAATCAGCCACCATATGATGCAACAACATTTTAGTATTTATAAACTATACAACGTCAGAGCTAGAAGGGCTCCTGGACACTAAAGCCCCGTGCTGTCTTTCTGGAGAGGAGAAAACTAACACATAAAAGCACTAGGGTTTTCCAAATGCATCACTACACACAGAGCTGAGCTGGTGAGAGCCTTGGTCTCTCAAGACTTCACTTAGAGATCTTTTCACCATTCTGGACTCTCATTACAAAGTACATTCCAAGTGAAGGTCCTGCTACACAACACAACCTTACTTCCAATCGACACAGAGTTGAAAGAGTTACCCTAAGAAGACCATCATCATCTGTGGGCAAAAGCCCTGCCTAGAGACCTTAACTAAAGGTCAGAAATGAAATCTCAGTCTCAAAAGGAACGGCAAATTTTTAAATATGCTCGACATTACAAATCACCAGATTGTAGGAAAATAAGGTAGTGCTGGAAGTGAAGAGGGAAATTACAAAAAAAAGTTTTGTCATCAGGGTAAGAAGACCGATCTTTCTCACTAAGTGCTATGGTCAAGTTAATTAAAGTAGGGGTACAGTCCTAGGTAAAGAATGCCAACACTGAATTACTAAGCAAAGAACAATTTGGTAGCTTTCTTCTCCAAATCATACTCTGGGTGTAAACCTTAGCTTTGGGCATTTTACGCCACCTTTCTGATCTCTGGGTAACAACAATTTCATGAAGAACAAGAGTATGTATGAAAAAGTGTTTTGTATGCTGAAAGGCATACTAGCAACTATCAAATGTTGAGTTCCTAGTGTGCCTCATAATGCTTACTTGCACTGATAGAAACTTTATATTTTTAATTTTTTTTTAACTGTTACACATTTTTTTAAATTTCTTTGGTAGACATAAATGAAGGTAACAGGAAATTAGATAAAGAATATGACCAGGCTTAATCAGATCAAGTCAACACCACTGGTAAAACAGAATTACAAAGGGGAGGAGAAATACCATGATCCCTGCATAGAGAAAACCAGAAAAGCAAATCTCTAGCACAGAGAAGGTGCTGGAATCTTCTTCATTTTTCTTCACCAATTGATCCCTCTTCTTCCACCTTATTCTGAGACTCAGAACATGTATGTGTTTGGCTTCTGCTTTATCAGTGTTTTGGTGTATATAACTTCCTACTTAAATCCATCAGAGAGACTTTCATTTAGCTTAAAACACCCCTATAACTCCTTTTCTTCAGACTGAATCAGCATAGCTCTGTAAAACTTTTCTAATAGGTTAAAAATAATCTTTTAAATCACCTCACAGGTGATTCCCTAAAACAGTCCTAAGATGTTTATCTTCAATTCCAGTATTTAATCAGCATATTCTCTGTGCAGTGTATTGTCACAGGTAGGAAAATGAATAAGACTCAGTCTGTGAATTCTGGAAGCCCATGGGCTGCTGATCTCTGGGCCTATTATACTATCATCTCTTTCCCATACCTCAAACAGGGACAAATAGAAAACTGCAAGCCTCATTATAGAATTAGAAGTTTACCTATTATAATTTATTTTGTTCCCATTTTCTACCCTCAAGGAAACCAGCTGAATCGGGCCTCCATTCCCACAGTAATAGAAGCAAGAAAATTAATGTACCCTTCACTTCTGATAAATCAAAAAATCTCCTAGAAAGATCTAGAAGTAAAGGAGAGTCTCCATAAGGACTCCTAAGAACTTGGTAGAAC